>BSBM01000938.1:1787500-2485000 GCA_027924585.1 Larix kaempferi
GGTAAAAAGTGGACAAACTCAACTTCTTGTAAATAAACTCAATTCTTTTTTACTCTTAATTCTTTTCCAAATTTAGTAGGAATTTTGATGGGAGTAATAGTAATCCACTCCATTGATAGGAATTTTGATAAAAAAAAATTGTTTGTAGAAATTTTAGCCCATTTTAAGAGATAAAGTATACAAAATTGATTATAATTGCAACTCTATTACTTTTTATTCTTAGTGTTTAATTTTGGTTTGAAAGAAGTTAACATTTATGTATAGGTCATGCGGATTTATTAAGAAGTTAAAAAGAAGACAAACTCAACTCTTTTTAGCTCCTATATCTTTCTCAAACTTCGCGTGTAGAAATTTTAGCCCATTTTAAGAGACACAGTATGCAAATGAAATCATAAAATCCAAATAGTGATGTCTATAAAATCATGAAATCCTAGACATCTTATATTCTACTTGTCAAGTTAATTTGAATTAAGAATTATACTTCCCATATTCTACTTGTCAACTTAATTTGAACCAAGAATATCATAAGGGATGTATGAATCCTTACATTTTCATGATCACATATATAAGAATGGTGATTCCATTTATGATATTGATATAGAGGGTAGAATATAAAGGGGAGAGATGAGGGATTTACCTCGTAACCTTTCTGAGTAGAAAATGTAAATTTAAGCATGAGGCTCTTATTAAAGAGAAAAAGGAGCATCTTCCATCTCTACAATAAATAAATAAATATCAGTGTTTTACTTATTTTCATCTTTTTCAAAATAATAAAAAATGATACATAGTTGTGTAGAGTTCCATAGTGAACAATAAGAAGAAGAAGCATGCATAAGTAACAAAGAAGATGCAACGAAACTTGGTTTATAAGCAACAAAGTCAACATCACACGAGGGTAGGGTAATGCTTTCATCTCTTGGTTGCACCTTTTTCATCTAGTTTTGATGTTGATGGATGGAGAGTGTCTTTATAAAGGTAACCCCATATAGCATTGAACCTTCTATTGTGTCATTTGTAAGCCAAGTGTATAGGTTTCCAACTCATTTTGAACGACATATAAGAGACACCTTATTTTGTTTGATTTACCAAGCACAAGAGATGTAACACACTTGAAAATTTACTTGCATGGTTGCATTCGCAATACCACTTTACTTATCAACGTAGCTTGTATCAAATTTACACATAGAAGAGTGGATAGAAAAATAAAGTAGAGAATATGGACTTCCTCTCTATTATTCAATACTTTAAAAGTCTCTTTTACATGCATGAGAGAAAGAGGTGATGTAGCTTCTTTCTCATACTTTTTTACTACATGTTAATAACTAGCATTGCATTAATGCAACCTAATTGTATATAAAATACTAAAATTTCATTGAAAGAATCATATGGAGTGAGTGGCTTGGAAAGAATGTATGCACTTGTTTTTGTGTGATAGAATATTGTAGTCAACGATAATGATGTGATAATGTACCTTTATATATTTTATTGTCACAAAAAAGGATTGCTAGCATAGTTTTTTCAATCAATAAACCTATGAGTATCTGAAGACAAGGAGGGTCAAACAAAGTGGTTCTCGAGTTTATTCATGTAGTTGTTTATGGAACAATGAAAACATTGTCAATATTTAGTGCAAGGTACTTTTTGTTGCCTGTAGATGACTTTTTAGAAAGATGTGGGAGTATCTATGCTAACAAAAGCCTAATGTAAAGTTCATGAATTCAAAATTTGTTAAGTTATGGTTGACACACAATCAAGTAGAAGCATCATATATTTTAGGATTAATAATCACAGTGAATTTTTCTATTGTAATTTTTACTAGTTTTTATAATCAAGAAGGCATACAAAGACAATACACCCGATGTTATAATTTGCAGTTCAAAATGGAGTTTTTTTTCCAAGAAATAACATATGTTTATATTTTGATATGAAAAACAAGTATACATTTGTTATGTTAAACTATCACTTTAAAAAAATCTTATAAGTCATTCGTGTATGCAATCCTACAAGATTTGCTAAACACCAAAATTTTCTACTTCCTTCAAAAAGACTTCAAGTTTTACAATCAAATTCTTAAACATGGACATTTTTCATCAGCATTTGCTTCCAAAACAATTATCCAACATACGACAATAATACCTTGACTAGAAATAGATGCAAGAAGTGGTAGATTGGATATTTCCATCGATTACTTCTATCATCTCCATCTATCCTTCTTACATCCTTAATTCATCCTTAGAAAATAAATATGCCTTCATATTTAGCTCCCTATAGATGTGATGAATAGATAATCAAGTGAAATTTTCTCTCACCTCTCTTATTCTATGTATTAATGGGACTAACTACACTATAAGCTTGGAGTCTCCTATCACTTATAGATTGTTTATACCTTTATCCACTTTTATTTTAGAATTATCCATGAAGCTTAAAGTTCTTATATATTATTTAATCCCTCTCCTACTATAGTTGAATGTCGTTGTAGAGAGAAGGACTCACACTCAGTATGGAGATGTCAAGGTTCATGCCAGAGGACAATTTTGTTCCTAACAAATATTGGATAGAGGAAATACACACACTTGTGTAACTACTCGAATGGTCTCCTATGAAGGTATTCAAAACTCAAAAAGAGGCTTATTATTGAGTTAATCCTTAAGTAATCATCTCTAGGTTCTTGGTTCAATTGCTTGTGCATGGATCGTTGATGAGTAGTGCAAAAATTTTGGATTCAAAATGAAAGAAATCGATGACTACATGGTATTGTGATTATCATAAAGATTGGTTGATATTTAAGCTGGCATAGGTTGTTTTAGCTTACTTTATGTGGTTGAAAAAAATTAAAATGTGTTTCCATCTAACTAAGACCATAAATTAGGCCTTAAAATTATTGTCGATGGTTGTGATGTTAACAAGAAATCAAATGTTATGGATAAGACAACTAAACATGAGGTAGGAAAACCTTCGGGGTGAAATATAAGAACATTTCATTCACATTGATACTAAAATTAGTCCAAATTAGGAAGGTATCAACATTGATTTAAAGAATCAAGAAGGAAAGAAACATCCAAAAAGGTTTTATAATATGTTTGTTTATGCCCATTTGGATGATATTCCTTGGGTGGGGGGCAAGGGAGATCAAACAAACAAAAAGTGAGATAAGAAATATGAATTAGTTAGTTTTTCTTTAATTACTAATCTTTTGAAAAATGGAGTCATGAAAAAGTTAGAGGGAACCCAAAATGGGAGAGAACCATGTAAGTAGAATATGATTCACTAATGAAAAATTATAAGTATTGGGTGTTGGGGGATTTGTTAGTTGATAAAATCTCCAATGGTTGTAAATGGGTTTATAAGGCATGCAAGATAGATAGGATAGTTATAAATAATAATAAAAGGTTGGTTATGAAACGATTTTCCTAGTATTACAGAATGGATTATAAGGATAATTATTATGCAATTGCCAAGTAATTGTTGGTCATAATCAAGTTAGTTCAATCTCTTCTTCACATTTTGGTTAGAAAAATTACCAAAATTTCCCAAAATTTTATAGAGTGCAAAAATTTAAAGAAAGGTTTGTCCTTCCATGAATTTGATCCATCTCAAATTGATATATCTATGTTTAATATGATCACATTATGTATCTTCTTTTTTCCAATGCGGTTCACAACCCCGGAGAGGAGTTGCTACATCCATGGGAAGAAATCACAAGGGGGGCACCCAAAGGGGCCACCCCCTTGGCTCTTCTTATGGAGCCTAACTTGGTGGGGACATCAAGTGAGGCCCACGTGAGGCCCTTATATATCTATGCATAGCCACCCATGGATTGACCATGAGACTTTATGCTTACAACACACAACACTCAACCACTTGAGCTAACCCATAAGGTTACATTCTTTATCTTCTATAGGCACAAATACATAATAAGATGAAAGAAAAGGTTTTCAAAATTTTCCATATATGTGGATAAAAAAGAAACCATATAAAAAAGAACTCTCAATCTCGAGTTCTCCTCAAGGCCATACTTCCAGGACTAGACCTTTCAAAAAATAATGTCTCACGATAGTACAAAGTTAAAACATTACATATTGTAGTTGAAATACATAAAGAAATGTTTAAGAAACTAAGGATCAAATTTAAAAATGGAGGAACTTAATTGTGTCAAGATTCCATTAAAAGATTCCTCCAACATAGTAATTCAAGCTTCCACCTGTTGTGCCTCTTTGGAAAGAGCATCTGCCAAAAAGTTATGTTCATGATAAACATGAGTGAATGAGATAGACTCAAACAAAGATGATGCATGCTTAAGTTTCCTTGCCAAATATTTCAGCAGCATTCAATGGATTCACATCTCTCCATTTATCAAGTTTATAACCATGAAGAGTCCCCACATATTTGTAGTCTCATAGCCCCTATATCCATAACATTTTTTAACAAAAATGGAAAGGGCCATAATTTAGCCATACTTGTTTGATCTAAATACTAGGCCAGGCTTGAACTTAATGGATTACTTATTACATACGAACATAACACCACTTATACAACTATATCGTTTTTTCCCTGCCTTGCACCATTAAATAATCCCTTGGGAATATTTTTGTCAATAAATAACTCACAAACTTGCCTTGGTTTCCTTACCTTTGTGATCATTTGCATCCACATAAAAGTCCACAAACTTGATTATATACCTGACAATTAGGAATTTTTTTACCTTTAAAAATCCATGCATTTAAAGATAAGCAGATACGCCATAAGAGGAGACATGGTATTGCTCTAAATTATCTTAATTCCTTATTTTAAATCAAGCTCAAAAACATCCATTGACTAAATATCATCTCCTAATATTTTCAATTCCATCTGGTTTTAAATAAATTTATATAAAGTTTGTGCACATGAGCAATTCATAGCTAAATGTGAAATTGTTTCTATGTTCCTCATACATAACATAAATATACTAGGAACTTATCTTCCTCTCTTTTGTAGGTCTCCCATGTAACCTTTTTTGTTAGTTCTAACGAGAGGAAGATTCTCATTTTCTTAGGGGCCTTTATTTTCTATATTTTAGATCACCACCAAAAAAATTTTTGACTGATAATTAGATGATACATTAATAATTCATATTCAATATTTGCAATATACATTCCCATGACTTTATTTTTTTCCTACTTCAAAAAGTCCTAATCATCCCTTATTCTAACATGAATTATTCTTAGCTCATCCGCATGCAAATACGAAATATATTTATATGCCTCATCTAGTTCAATAGATTGTGTTGATTGAAATTTGTTCTCTAAGTCCCATAATAGGATCCAATCCCATCCTTCCATTCTCCCCATTACCAACCTTCGAATTATGAAAAATTCCATTGACAAGAAAATCTAGTATTGTAGCATTCTAGTGATTTGAAATGTTCCTAATATTTTTTGCAAGGTTCCTTATCCAATCCAATAAAGTAGTAGGAGCTATATTTTTATGAAGAATTGTTGATTTCCAAATAATTTTCTATGAAATGAGGTTCTAGAGGTTGTTTGCAACAAAATACTTCCCAAATACATGGATTTGTTTCAATCTTCCACCCCCTTACTTTTTTAAAGAACAATGGACTTCGACCTAGCTAAGGGGATATTGCTACCTTCTATATTAACACCCCATATTTAAACAAATATTTCAACCTTTTCTAAAACACCCTTTGGAATCCAAGCCATAGAATGGTAGTACATTGGTATGATTCTAGCACTGCCTTGACAAGGTTTAATCCATCCCCTCTCAAGTGGAATTTGCTACACTTAAGTGAATCATTTTCTCTATCTTTCCCAACAACCATTTGTTGGTTTGTGGAGCCTGATCTTCCTGATTCAGAGATGTTGTTGTTTTAGTTGTGTTTGTATCCCAGTTTTATATGATGTGCAGGTGGGCTGTACACTCATCCTAGTGGGGGAGTGTGGGGGGGCATCTCCCCCCCACAGGGGTCCAGGGGGGACCATCCCCCCCGGCTGGGGGGTTCGGGGGCAGTGCCCCCGAGAATGGGGGTTCATGGGAGAAGCCCCCGAAAGAAATGTTTTGGCATGTTTTGTTGGCCAACAATTTACGGGCCCATGGTTTTGGGTAGCTCGTCGTATTTTCCCATGGTAATTCCCCTTTAAAAGGGAGATATTGTAATACGACAATGTAATGTATTGTAGCATTGTAAAGATCTCTAATTGTGTAAGAGAGACCATGAGAGAGTGAAGAGGAAGTTGCAGCATATGTGCTGCAGGTTGTATCCCTTCATTTGTTGGATGGTATAATAATAAGGATTGGAAATTTTTGTGTGGATGTAGCCCATCTTGGGTGAACCACGTTATATTGGTGTCTCGCTTGTGATTTATATTTTCATCTTATTTATTATTATTGCTATGTGATCTCATTTTTCTAACATCATTCCCATTCCCCCTTTCTGTAGCCATTAGGTTTGAGAATAAACCCTGAGTATATAAAGTACCCTCGAATGTCAAAATGTCTAAAGAAAAAAATAACCTTCAAATGTGCTAGAGTCTCCTCATGTAACTAGAAATTGATGGTTGATTTCTATACATTATCGCCCATACTCGTAGCCACACACTAGATGCTACGTAGATCCTAAATTTTCATTGATTTCCTTTATGGACCATCATATAGCACAATATATCAACAATGAATAACAAATGAGTTAATAACATAGAACAACCGATCATGATCATTTTCAAGCAGCCAATTCTTTTAGCCTCCATAATTGCTCGAATGAGTCCTTATGCAACCAATTAAAAATAATGGATCAACTGTGGAAAACCTTGCGTCAAACCCCTTGAGGGTTTAAAGAAATTTGGGGCTTCTCCATTGATAAGTACATCATCTAAAGTGGATGTACTAGATCCCACAATCCACATACCACATGATAACTAAAGCCCACATGTATCAATATCATCCTTAAATATAACCATTTGTCATGCCATAAGCTTTGGAGAGATCCAAATTGATAACCATAGAAGACATCTTTATTGATCTGATTGTATGTAGGCCTTCTTAAGTAGTCCCAAAATTTTTACAGATTTTCCTACCAGTTATGAAACCAAATTGTTGTGGAGAAACCTCTTTCAGTCTTATTGGTATAACATCAGAAATAATTTTGTATACACATTTACAAAGAGATATGGGCATATAGTCATCAACAGTACTTGGCTTGTCATGTTTGGGAATTAGTGCATTGAATGTAGAATTTAGAGGCCCTAATACTTTGTTATAAACCCCGATCTCTTCAATAACCTTTATAAATTCCATCTCTACTAATTCATAAAATACCAAGAATAACTCAACATTCCACCCATCTAGGCCTAAGATCCTGTCTTTCTGAAAATAGTGGATAATTGATTGAAGCTCTTCCTTGGAAAATTCTTCATATAACTTCTGATTGATTTCCTTAGTCACAAAATGAGGAATGAAAATAAGCTAATTTAATGATCTAAGCAAGACTTACCCTTGTTGGGATTAAATAAATAGATTGAAAATTTATTTTCACCCAAGAGCAAGGTCTTTGATAGTGACTTATTTTGTGACCATCATTAGCCTATGAATCCTAAATGGTATTAAATACTATTCATATGATTTATAAATTTGTGGGAAAATGTGGTATTTTCATCTCCCTTTTCCAACTAAGCAACTATGATCTTATTCTCCATTTTACTTCCCTATTTCTAATAATATTCTTTTTTACTCTACATTTATTTTAATCTTCCAACATCTTCAACTCTAGAAACACCTTTATTATTCTTCTTATATATCTCCTTAGTTTTATATTTAATCCTCTATAAAAGTCTATCCTTGTTCTTTTGATATATATATATATATATATATATTCCATGCCACCACTTTACTTTTTATATCCTTGAGTGACTCAATTAATAAAAAAAATGGTAGAGTGCTTTGAGTTAGATCAAAATACCTCCATTGTCTTTTCACCATATCCCAAAAAGCCTCATCTTTGAGTCAATTTAGGTTGAACTTAAAAGGGACTCAGGGATTTTTCATCATGAAAAGCTAATTGCATGAAGATTGAATTATAGTCTCGTGAACCCCCTACATCTATCCATGATTTCTCTTAGTATATTTGAGAGTGACTAGTTCTATATCCACTAAGTTTACCATACCTATCTTATGCTTGAAATAATCTACTAGACTACACTTGCAAAGTTCACCCAAACTTCATATCTAGTAATGGTGAAATTTAAATCACCTTCTTTAATGAGACTTTCTTCCTTTACCACATCCAAAGTGAAAAATGTATCCTAAAACCCTTTCTTATAAACATATGGTCCATATACATTCATCACTATGATTGTCTACCATAGACCTTTATATAGTAATTTTGTGCATAGACCTAAAAACATAGAAAAACTATTTATTAATTCTCAACTAGATCTCCATCCAATGATTAATCCATCGAAAATTTTAAAAGCGTCAATAATTTAGAAATCCAAATCCATGGACCTGGAGTCTCTTCAAAATCCTAACATTATGGATTTTTTATCTCAACTAATATGGCCAATGCATGTCCTAGTCCATAGATATTTAGAGTTTTAAGAAGCTTTATTATTTACCATTTTTCTTAAGCTATCTTTCTCTAAAGATCATTACAACTTTAAAGATCATTACAACTCTTATATCTACCTTGTTATATTTCTTTAATAAGGGTTTTTGTGTCTACGACAAGCATGATTTTCTTCCCACCAAACTAAAAACAAGCTCCTTAATGGAGTTGGCCCACCTAACCCATTACTTCCCATGTAGTCTCTTTTCCTAGGTTGAAGTATGTACCACCTACCCTATCTATTTTCTTAACATTTAAACCAAACCCTAACATAGTTGAGATACTTTATGGATAGGTGGGAACTACCTATAATAATCTCTAGATATTCAACTAACCCTTGACACCATCATGTGCAAACACTTAAAATATGTATCAAGAAGTATCATTCAATTTTCAATTTTTTGGTTGGGGAACTTCATTGTGAGGGGATTAAGAGAATAGAACTCATAACCTCTCCAACTCTGTGTGGAGAGAACTCATGACCACTTGAGCATATTCTCCTTGGATGTGGTGGTTTGGTTCACAATTTAGAATTTTGATGTTATTGGTCAATGGTTTTGCCTTCCAACCCATGATATTTCATTAATAGAGGGAATTTTGTATTTACTATTTACTCATTTTATTTATTAACCACATGTGTGGGGTTTCTTGCACACTTTATTAGACCAATCTCCTCTTGTGCACATGGTTTTTCTTTCCAACACATGGTTTGGCAAATCCTTTGGTTGTTTTTGGGCTCATTGTTTGAAGAAAAATTATTATGAACTTCACCACATTTACACATTCATTATGAAAATGGTTATTTTTATTGCTTGTTGACTATTAAAAGTGGTCAAATTTTATTTGTATTTGAGATTTTTGAGTAGAAATAATATTATTTATAAAACTACTAAAAATAAATTTATTGAGTTATAAGGGTTTACTTAACCCAATCTCACATCTAAATCAAGCATTTACCACCTCCATCATGTATGTTTAGAATTTATTTAGGTACTTTATGAAGCTCTTAATAACTAGATTAAACACTTAAATGTTACCCATGTTCATGAATTCACCCCTATTCATCCCTTCAATAAAACAAATAAAAAAGTTACCTAATCAATCATCAGGGCCCATGCCTTCTACATCCCTAAGTTTGGAGATTCCTTTGAAATTTAACAACCTAGGCATCTAAGCTTAGTTTGATGATAAAAAATATTTCAAGCATATAAGAAATACTAATTCAATCCTCCAACATTTTTTTTCCATAAGATCTACATAGGAAAAAATGTTGAAGAGCAATTGGACTTTATTATTACAAATCCATTTTTTTACACTATTGTCATTTTTAAGATGATAATGGATAGGAGCCATTTAATCTCGTAGAAAACTCTTTTAATAAACTTTTCTCACATGTTGAAACTTGGTGATAAACCTTTTGTCAAGGGCCTAATTTTGATGGGGTAAACTTTTTTCACTCTAAAAATCGCCAAATTATTATATAAACTATATAAAATCCTTAGAAATTAAAATAATTTTAGAAAAATATTGCCAAATATTTTAGAATTCACATTTTAAGAATTGGTAAGATTCGCCAAGGTTTATACACTTTTAAATAAGTATGGGTCCTTAAAATTATCCCCGGTAAGGGTTGAGGATGGTACCCAAGGTAAACCATCGGCCTTGATTACGGGGCCTAACCCAGTGGGGACATCAAGTGAGGCCCTTATATAGAAATGTATAGCCACTTGGGGATTTGACCTCGAGACCTTCTTCTCACAACTTACAACACTCAACCACTTGAGCTAGCCCATCGGGCTTTTTTTTTTCCTTGTAAGAAGTCGTGGGAAACCCTCAGGTACTTCCCCTCATTTCGAGAATGGTACCCAAAGTAAACCACCAACCCTGATTACGGGGCCTAACTCGGTGGGGACATCAAGTGAGGCCCTTATATATCTATGCATAGCCACCTAGGGATTTGTCCCCGAGACCTTCTGCTTACAACTCACAGCTCTCAACCACTTAAGCTAACCCACTGGACTTTGTGAATGCTATATATGTTAGTGTTTTTAAAACTTTTATGGCTTTTGGAGGTTAGGTTAGCATTTTCAAAACTTTTTAAGTTTTAAAGTTATATATGGTTTTTCTTATTTATTATGAAGTTTTTAAGTGAATAAATTTAACTCTTTTTCTATTGAAGTTTTTTTAAATATGAGAGAATTTTTTAGAAGAGTTAGAAATTTTAGTCTATCTAAAGAGACATGACATACACTGTTATATTTAAAGAGACATGACATGCAATGTTATGTTTAAAGAGACATGACATGCAATGTTATCATAATTGAAACATTGTTACTTTTTAATCGTAGTGTTTAAATTTGATTAAGAAAGAAATGAATGAGAATGGTCATATCTCATCATGGAATCTTATTGTTCTTCTATTTGTCAAGTTGATTTAAATCAAGAATATCATAAAAGGATATATGAACCTTTACAATTTCAATATCAAATATTTTAAGACGATGATCCCATTTATGATATTGATATAGAGGCTCATGAGAAGGAAGGGGAGAGATGAGGGCTTTACTCGATGACCTTTTTTTAGTAGCAAATGTACAAAAACACACTCACTATGCAATGTAAGGTACTTTCTATTGCTCGTAGATGAATTTTTGGGAAAGATGTGGGTCTATTTCCGCAAACAAGTCTGATGTGTTTCATGAATTCAAGATTTTTTTAGTTATGGTGGACATGCAATCAGGTAGAAGCATCGTGTTTCTTAGGATTAATAATGGTGGTGAATTTTTTTCTCATAGTTTTATTAGTTTTGTAATAAAAAATGTCTATAAAGATTATACAATGTATTTTATACTCCGTAGAAAAATGGAATTCATTTTTTCAATAAAAAATAACATATATACATATTTTGAAATGAAAAAAAATATACATTTGTTATACTAAATTAACACTTTGAAAAAACATTAAGAGCCTTCAATATATGCAAGTATACACGATTTGCAAAACACCAAATTTTTACTTCCTTAAAAAAGACTTCAAGTTTTACATCAAATTTATGAGAAGTTTTACATCAAATTCTTAAACATGGACATTGTTCATCAACATTTGCTTCCAATACAGTTATCCAACATATCACATGACACTAGCTTGATTAGAAATAGATTAAGGGGGATGTTGTAGATTTGATATTTCCAATGATTACTTCTATCACCTCCATCAATCCTTCATGCATCCTTAATTTTCCCTTGGATAATGAATATTCCTTCATATTTAGCTCTGTATAGATGTGATGGAAAAACAATGAAGTGAAATTTGTCCCCGCCTCTCTGATTTTGTCTATTAACGAGATTAGTAATAAATTTTCAACATTGAAATTTCCAAATGCCCTCTCCACTATAAGCTTGGAGTCTCCTATTACCTGTAGATTTTTGTGAGGGATTAACTCTTACTTGTGATATTTGATGAATGCATTATAATATGTGAATGAAATAGACAATTTACAAAGTTCTACATATGAATTAAATATGAAGACAAGAAGAGAAGCTATGGGTATGGATTTCATAGAATTAACTAAGACATTTAAGGAGATATTATTGGAGATTGCTATGGATATGATTGAACTAAATATCCAATTATGGCATAGTTACATTATGGTCACCTAAAGTTATATAAAATTACTTATATAAAATTACTTAATTGTACAATAGAAACACAAATGTGAATGGTGTGTTTGAATATAAATTCTCCCATGGTTGTTTCTTCAGTGTAAATTTCAAGTGTCCATTTCTTATTTGTGTGTTTTATTTTATTGTTGCTAAATTCCCAACATTTGATATCATAGCTATGTACTTCACTCAATAATGAAATTTAACGTGTTGAATTGTAAAATTTTGGTTGAATTCATTGAAGTTGTCATGTGATGCATGTGGAAATCTAGGAAACATGAAGGAAAAAATAAGAATGAAACATACAAAATCAAGGTAAACAAGTAGTGAGAATAATATTGTGTCAATAAATGAGATGCCAAAGTAATTGAAGTGTCCATGAAATGAGATCTTAAGAAGTTTGATGACCCCCTTTGATACTATTGATTTTGATGATGGAAAAGAAGATGGTAATTTTTATATGTGTGTATAAGGGCTAGATTAGCCTCAAATAAAAATGTATTTGAAATTATATGTGCTTGAGACAAATCTTCATACAAGTACCTTTTATACCCTCATAACTTGATTGTTGATGGTTCATGGTAAACCAAAACCCACTTGTCATGAAAAATGAAGGTTCATGATCAGCTAGAAACCACTTCATGTAATGAATGGTTCATGGTAAGCCAAAACCACTTGAGAATTGTAATGGTTGAGGGAAATCCACAAAACCCAAAAAAATTAATGGTTGAGAGTGAACCACAAAAGAGTAGGATGTGGTTATGGGTAAGCTAAAAAAAACATAGGATGATGTTTGATGGTGATGTTGGGGGAGTGATTCAAATAATTGTTGATGAACCATGTATGATAAAAGATTCCTAGAAAACTAGCAGATGTAGTGATTGGTGGACCATGTATTTTGATCGATGGTGACATTTTTATATGGATTTCAAAAAACATGATGTTTAGCTACAATATGAATACCAAATAAGGTTGAAGTTGAAGAATGGAGAAGATCAAAGATGAAGATTACAAAAGACAAATTGAAAAACAGAAGGAGATAGAAGATGAAAAGCACAAAAGAAGAAGATGAAGATTGGACTAGTTTAAAATGCTAGTTGTTGAAAAGATAGAGGATGATGATTGAAATCATAAGTATTAGTTAAGGGGAAGTATGAAGGATTATTAGTTATGATATTAGTTAAAATTTATTGGACCCAACTTTTGACGATTATTATTAAATATTAATAATAATATAATATTATTATATATTAGTTGTAATATTAAAACTATTACTATTATATACTATATATTGTTCACGTATTACCTAAAAAATGGATGGGTATATTAGTTACGATATTAGTTACTATTATATATTAATTATATATTATATACTAGTTATGATATTACTTAAAAGTTATTGGACAAAAAATTTCATGCTTATTATAAAATATTAATTATAATATAATATAATTATATATTAGTTATAAAATTAATTACTATTACTATTATATATTATATATTGGTCAAATATTACCTAAAAGATTCATGGATATATTAGTTAAAAGACCCTACTTTTGATAGTTATTATAAAATATTAATTATAATATAATATTATTATATAATAGTTATAAAATTAATTACTATTACTATTATATATTGGTCAAATATTACCTAAAAGATTCATGGGTATATTAGTTATGATATTAATTAAAAGTTATTGTACCCAACTTTTTAGAGTTATTATAAAATATTAATTGTAATATAATATTATTATATATTAGTTATAAAATTAATTACTATTACTATTATATATTATATATTGGTCAAATATTATCTAAAAGATTGATGGGTATATTAGTTATGATATTAGTTAAAAGTTATTGGACCCAATTTTTTACCGTTATTATAAAATATTAATTATAATAGAATATTATTATATATTAGTTGTAATAGTAATTAGTGGAGAATGGGTTATACTCATTTATTAGAATTAGTGAAGAATGGGTTAGGATATTAATTTCATTTCGGTATCCAAGACAATTTGGGGCGTCCTAGGCAAAGATTATTTCAATATCCAAGAAGATTTAGGGCACGGGTAGAGAAATTTTATTATTAAAATAATCCATTATTTTGGGATTATATAATAAAAAATTGTTTAAGACCTATACGGTGTTTGAATTTTAAAGCAATTTGATTGGCTAATACATGATGATATGGAATTTGAATTAGGGTTGAAAGGCCCATTTTAAGTTGAAATTTCCTCTAATGGGTCCCTTATGAGAAGGGGAACAATTTTGGATTCAAAATGCAAGAAATTGATGATTACATGGTATAGAGATTATCATCAGATTTGTTGATATTGAAGTTGACGTAAGTTTTTTTAGCTTTGTTTTTGTGTGCTAACAACCTAATTTTTCTCACCTTCTTTGTCATGAGCATCATCACCACTATACATCACTTCCAATAGTATTAGCCATGTTTCCATCTCCTCTATCACCACATGTCCTCATTAGTATGACCAAGAATTGAATAAAAGTCAAAAGTTGACCCTAAACAATCATTGTGTGGACTTTTTGTGAAATTCCATGCAACCTTATTGCTCTAAAAGCCTAAAAAACTATGAAGGGGACACAAAAGAAAATTTGGTTATCCTTTAATAATGTGTTCCTTCCAAAACATTGCAGTAGCTTAAGGTGGACATTCTCTAACTCTTCTTGCCAAAAATAACATTTGATTTGGTCTCCTAAACCTATCTTCCCCACTAACTAGTCATCAATGAAAAGGGGATTATTTACATTGGAGTTGGATCTAAGAATTGTGCAAATCCTTTCCTATAAATAAAGTCCTCAAGGTCATTCCAAAATATACCACATATCCATATTAACAAAGATTATGTTGTTGGATTGCTTATAGAAAGTGAGAGAGAACCTCCCATATTTTTCTTCAACCATTTGGGATCCGCCTTCCACATCACATGCTTAGGAATTTGAGCACAAAAGGAGAAAAGGAACCCTCCCTTGGGTTGGTTACATAGGTCCACATATTCTACAAGCAACACCAAGGTTTCTTTATCTCTATCGCATTCTTTATGTTAACATAAAATTAATATTCTGTATTTCTTTGTTTTCTTTTAGCTAGTTTCCTCTCTATTTATATTGCATGCATAATAAATAATGTTGTTCATTTAGTTTATTTTTTCTTCATTGCTATTGACTTGGTACTTTGGATTACAAAACCCTTCATAGGCACATTTGGTACATGTTGGTGACAAAATACCAACACTAGATTTAACAACCATACCGAAGATGAATCCTTTCATTCATACTTGGACGTTGTGTTAGTGCCATTTTTAGCCCCATTATTAGGTGATTTCCATAATTTCTTTGTTGCTTGTTGTTAGCTTCTTGTAGGTAGCTAACTTCGACCAAAAAACCTTAATTTTGTCCTTGACTATGAATAGATTTTAAACTTTCTTATTTTGGATTCACATTGCATTTTTTCTTAATAAAAGTGTGAGGCATTGTTGTGTTGGAAATATTTTTGTCATTGATGTCAAAGGAAAGGATATATTGTTATCATTAATGTCAAAGAGAGGGGTAGACTATAGATAGAGATTGCAAGATGGAGATTGATGGAAATATTGTTTTTGATGCCCAATTTTGATACCCTATCTTTGAAGTCATTTTTACTCTATATACCTAGCTCAAAGTGGAGTATAGGTTACATGGTTGGAAATCCTATTCCGAGACCTTTCCAATGGTATATGGAAGTCTCTTAGAACTCCACAAGAATGAAGAGTATGAAAGAATTTGTAAAGTCAACCCAGCTAGAGTGTTAGGTCAACCTTGCCAAGATATTGAACAATGTTATGTTCGTGCAGAAAGTGATTTGAGAACAATATAAATAAGTGGAGCACTCCCTCATTTGTTGATTGAATGTAGAACTATGGAGCTTTGAAAAATGTGCACACTTGTGAAGACGAAGGTCTTATATGGGTTGAAGATGGATTTGAAGATATTTTTCTAGGTTTTGAAGATGTTTTGATGATACTCTCTTGGTAGTGTTTCTTAAGGTTTCTAAGGTTCTCTAAGGAAGAAAATGTGCACCTTGTGAAGAGGAAGAGATGTTTTCTTACAGAGGTTGAAGTTGCATAGAAGTTAAAGATGTTTTCTTGTAGAAGATGAAGTAGCACAAAAGATGGAAACTACGCATAATTTGAAGTTACATAGAGGTTGAAGCAGCACAAAATTGAAGACTGTGCAGTAGTGAATTTTGTCTTGCGTAGTGCAAAGTGTGACAGTGTGTTTGCACAGTGCAGAGTGCGATAGTGTGACATGAGCGAAGATTGTTTGGCATAGAGCAGAGTGTGAAAGTAGCGAAGATTGTCTGGAATAGAGCAGAGTGCGATAGAGCATAGTGTGACAGAGCAAAGTGTGACAGTAGTAAAGATTTCCTTGCATAGAGCAGAGCATGAAAGACCAGAGTGTGATAGGTAAGTTGTCGCGTAGTACATCAATACAAAATCCAGGGAATTGGTGCTTCCTTCCAAGTAGTGCCAGAGAATCCAAGGAGTTGGTGCTTCTTTCCAGTTTGTGTTGGAGAATCTAGGGAGTTGGTGCTTCCTTCTAGTTGGTGTTAGATAATCAAGGGGTTTGGTGCCTCCTACAAGTTGTTGCTTGTAAACTTGGGAGATTTTTTTCTTCGGCATATGGGTGTCTACAAATCATTGTAATGATTGAGTGGCAAAGAACATAATTGCAAGGAAATACAATTATATTCTTTCTCCATATTAATATCAACATATGATAGTTGACTTACCAGAGCACACGGGGGATTCACTAGCAAGGCAATATCATATCACGTCCATTCATATTGGGGGTTTGAATACTCTTAAAAACCTAAACAATATATTTCCCCATATTAAGGGGTCAAGGGGGGTTTTTAATTTTACATAGTAATATAAATATTGGGGGTTATTTTATTTGGGTGGGTTGAGGAATAACCTCCAAATTGTGGGATGGATTCATACCTCCAAATCATGGGCTCAATTCATACCCACCTAAAACTTAAGGACCCTCCATTTTTATTTGATATTGCTTATGATTCTAAGTTTTGCATAAATATGATAATAGTGTACCAATGATAATATTGATGGAAGTCTCTTTGGATTATTGGCATTGAGAAATTCTCATTTAATAGCTTATTTAGGATTGCTTTGAATTCATCTTATATTGTTTTCCATCTTTAATTTAAGATATGTGTCTAATCGGGAGTTCTAGAGTTGAATAATTGTATTGTATATTTTGTAGGCATTCGAGTAAAAGATCTAACTAGTGATTTTTTAGGTTGGGGTTTAGTTGGGTATTGAGATTCAATCAGACCTTGCTCCAAAACAACCAAGAAAACTGAGATCAATATTTCTTGGCTCACTCGAACCAAGAAAAGTTAGATCAATATTTCTTGGCTAATTATTTATTTCAACTTCTTGTATTCTTCTTTAACATTTTCACATTGGCAGTTAAGAATAGTTGTTAGATTGAGTTATATTAGGAACATTCATAATTTAAATTTAAATTTTTATATGCAAGGAATCCATCTTAATATCATATTGGAACTGACATGAATATAGGTGAAAATATAAATCATTATTTACATACCCTATGTGTTATCATTACCATGAAATTGTATCTTATAAGTTTCACCATCTGTGTATCTTTATAACTATTGCATGCTTGAAACCTAACAATGTATATCTTTCCCTCTCCTGTAAAGATTAAAAAAAACTAGATATAACTCAAGAAAAGGTAACTAAATGTTGTTAATTCCTTTGATTGTAATAATAAATGTAGAGGAAGTGGAGGCAATTCATTGCATCCTGTGAACGACCCAAATCCAAGCTATGCACATGATCATATGGTGTTATTGGAAATTAAGAGAAATTTTTCTATGTTCAATTGGGTTCAAGCATCAATGGTGTTTGTTTTGGTAGGAAGGTATGGGAGTCTATCCACAAAAGGGTTTCAATTTTGCATTTTTATAGAGTTTAATTTATTAAGCTTATAAAAAAATGAGCTCTCTATGGTTATACTTGTATTTACATTATATAAAATTGGTAGATTGGTAGTCTGTGGTGTGAAACATATGCAATTATCATCTTTTCTAAGCATTGCACTAACTATTGGAATAATAATATTTTACATTCTTTGTTATGTTGATCTCTTGAGTGGGTTTCCTTATATGCATTTTTCCTTCCCCAGTACTATTTCATTGGGTCTTCTACTACCCAACGCTACAAATTGATCAGTCGCCCCTGCAATTCTGGTGGGATCATTATAAGCTATATACTATTATTTTATTTAGCATCATGTTTTCTTATACTAATATGTGTTAGGGCTCCTATTTGTTACAACTTGATAATATGGTATAAAGGGGGTATTAAAAATGGGTTGATAAAAATGGATAGCTACAATATATGGTGAAGCTAGTGGTTTTCTTAATTAGAAATGCATATTGGGAGAGGGGTTCAGTGATATAATTTTAGGAGGCATTTTCCAATATTTGGTGAAATTAGGGATATTCTTTAATATCACGTGAATGATCGTGCTATGTAACAAGTTCACTTAGTGAACCCCCCGTGCCAGAGCATCAAAGGCATTTAGATTATCTCTCACAATATCACCATCCTCCATTCTCAGAGGAAATTGCAATTTCTTTTGAAGAAATAACTTGTTTACCAAGGACTTTGACTGATACAAATTCCCTAGCTTATTCCACAAATTCTTTGTACTCTCTTCTCCAAAGATGTTCAACAACACTAAATTTGAGAGGCGGAGTTGAATTGTGCTTCTGGATTTTCTCTCCAACTTTTCCTAATCTTCTTTCGACATACTAGTGGCTTTGTACCTGGATCCATGGCTATCCATTGATCTTTGTCTACAAGAAGATATTCCATATTCATCTTCCATAATTTGAAGCTCTAGCAATTAAACTTATTGATTTATATTCTTGAACTGCTTGCAATTTACTTTGCATAAGATTTGCCACATAAAGCTCCCACTCTAATACAAGTTTATCGCAGACCTAATATACCCTTGCTCTTCATAGAATGAGCTAAACCCTAGCAACAAAGGTGTCCCCCTGAAGCCAATAACGTCGCTCTGATACTAGAGGAATATTTTTTTACAAATCCATGTAAACCAAAACATAATCTAAAACATAAGAATTAACAATGACTCACATATATATTACATAGAGATTTACCCTGGAAACCCAAAACCAAACAAACTAGCATTGTTGAGAGTTTCTCACTCTCTATCTCATTGTATTATATTTTATGTTCACAATATAATGTTATAGCATCCAAAACTCTAATCCATTAACCAAAATTAAATTACAACCCCAATTTCTTAACTAAAATTAGTTTATAATGGGCCACAAAACCTTGGGCCAAAAACAACTCAAATTTAACCAAAAATAGACCCCAAAAAATTATTTCCAGGACCTTGCTTTAGAAACCTACAAAAAGTCCAACATATGTCCAACAACTAGATCTATTTGTCATTTCTTGTTACGCAAAGGCGTTTTCAAAGAGTTCGGTGCCTCTCCAGCCTTCATCGTCTGTGAAGGGCTTATGAGGAGCTGCAACCTGTCTTTAATAATCCACTTACAAGGGAAGGTTGATGGCTTAATGGCGAGAAGTAAAGGTCTCTCTTATCAGAGTTGATCAAAATTCTCAGCCTCAACGAGGCATCATTTGACTATGGCCTCCTTTTCATGAATCAACGACGAACTAGCGCTTAAAAGTTGTACCATAGCCGAGATATTGCTTCTATCGGTCGTGGCCATGATGTTTTTCTCCTCTTCGTTCATCATTTCTATGAGACTGTCCAGGGATTTGTGCTTAGATTCCATATGACCAATTTGGAGGCGAGCAAGCAATTGTTTTATATTCTATCATATTGCTTCACACCTTTCCCTGGATGCAAACCTGGTAAGCATTAAAAGAATGGTTTCCACACCTAACATGCCGATTTTCACCAAGATATCGCAGTCATGAAGATTCAGGTCGATTTTGGCAGCCAACGCATCTAGGTTGCTTTGCATCTGCAATTTTCCGCCATAGCTCTGGTCGGCACAATTAGTGGCGAGCTTTATTGTTTCCTGGACAGTGACTGCGACGGCTTGCAGCTGTTCCTTGCCTAGGGAATTTTTCGTGAAACAGGGATGGCTTGCCAAGTCCGAAAGTGTTGAAGGAAGTTGCTCCACTTTGTTGGTGATATTATCTTGTTACTGATGGGCTGCTGGGAGTTTTTATGGCGATCTCAGAGCGTGAGATTTAAAGCTAGCCATAGTCAAACAATACCTCCGCTTACCCAAAGGCTCATGCCTTTCCACTCTTTCAACACCTTCACTTGCAATAACATTCACATTATCTGCTAGACAGTGTTGCCCCACATTTAAACGCTCCAATGATTCAAACATAACACTATAAAAACTGAAAGTCTCCACGAACCTAAGAAAGAAAGTTGCAGTATTAGTATTAGCTTCTTGCTCCACCAACGTTACCACAATTGGAGCCAAGCCTTTGCCCATTCTTATTAGGAGATCGCGATGGTTACTTGTACTCACACCTCCATCAAGTATATGATGTAGCACTAAATGACTATTTGCAGCCCATGATTCCCTAGGCCGAATATCAAGCATACCATTATGAACATTGGACCCCAACATAGGAAAATGATGAAAATCAAAAGGAACCTGATAAGTTTCATGAACCTTTGATAATATTTGGCCAACTAACTGTAATCCTTGACCTCAAGCAAACTCTCATAGAGGGTCATCCACACTAGTAATGCGAACATGAGGTGGACCACATTGCCTTGCTGCAAATGCTTGAATCACTGATATCTGTTGGATACCTTGAGCAATCTGAAAAATCAAGTATGTGCACTCTGTCTTTGTCATTTAATGCTTCTACAATGGCACTATTTGCAGCCATATAACCAAATTTGAAATTAGGGAAAATATTGTAGAAAATTTGCATGTAAGAGAGGAGTTCAGCACTGGTAGGCTCCTTGTAGTTTAGGGTTTTGTAAATATGTCCTCTTGAAAAATGCAACCTTGCTACAAGACCCTTTACCATATATGCACCTAACCGTTGCATTAGATCCCCAAATATAGAAACGGATTGTCTCAACTTTGCAATTAACTTATCTGCCTTACGATTATCTACAATAGCTTTCGCACATTCAATAAGCAAACATTTTGTATTACCTTGAGGTATCTCTACCTCTAGACTCCACTCTGAATTAAATGGATTGTTATGATCCCCATAGACATCTTCAATATTCATTGGGTCACCACCATTAGGCCTCAACAATGTTGTTGTTATTTCCTCTGAAATCTTCATATTCATTTGTCACTTATTGTCACTGTAACCATTTCCAGCTAGGTTGGTTGCATTCTCCGCTGAATGAAAATATTGAGAATCACATGAATAAGCTTGTGAATGCTCTAGAGACATAGGACTTCCACTAGATGAAGCTTGAATGCATATAGAGACCTCATGTGAATGTGCAATGGTATATGGAATACTTTCATGAACCAATTCTAGCTCGGTTAACTACATCATGATGATTATATAATTCTTTATGTTTTCTATTTACCAAAAAAAACATCTATTTGCCAAGTTTTTCCCACTTTTCTCCTCAGTTTTATGAGTCGATGACCCCCACCAAGTTTTTGAGTCCTAAGTTTTGCAATATACCACTAACTTCCTCTGTGATGTATAATCTCTATTTTTAAAGTGTCTAACGAGATTATCTTTCTTCTACCATTCATACCATGTCGGGTTGTTGGATGGTGTTACAATTCCTTAATGAAGCTGCTCTATGGCCTAACATCTCAACTCATTCACTGGATAGTCATTTTCACAATTGATTGTTACTAAGGAGGTCTTGTAAGCTATATCTCCACCTTTATTTAGGATGTTATTTAAGTTTTTTCCAACATGTAGGTCCTAAGTGCATTTTTATCCAATAGTCCTCATCAACATGGTAGAAAGGGCATAGGTTGTGTCAATGCAAAAGGAATTGTACAAGGAGCCTCCCATCTACATACCTACCTCAATAAGTACATACCTTCATCTAAGTGACTTGCTGCGTTTGAGACCCATTCATAGTACTTTGAAGAAAGCATGTCACTGTATATTCTATTCATAGCCTTCATTCATTTATTTATACAACTGACCATAAGAATGGCCCCAAATTATCTATCATTTTACATAAATTATTGAAGATATTAATTCCTAGGAATCTGCATAAATAAAATTATGTGTAAATACACCTCTAGTATAACCATTCTAATCTTGAGAATTTTGGCATCCCTTTCAAGTTCTCAAATTAGATTTTCCAAGCTGTGTTACCAGAAACGAGAAACGGGAAGCGGAACGAGAAACGAGAACGGTACGAGAAACAAAAATTTAGAGGTTTCGCATACAAGAAACGAGGAGAGAGAAAAACAAAAAAAGTGAAGTTTCCTAGAATTGTAATGAACAAATTCAGTCATAATGAACAAATCAATTTTTCCATATACCCCATTTTCATATTTGGGTTTAGGACAATGATTATTGCATGTTACCCAATGAACTAACTATATCTTGGATGGATAACTTAAACATAAACTTCAATTTTGAATCTGCTTATTTTTATCATTGATAAACAAGTAGCATACAGATCAAGCATACCAGTCGGGAAAGATGATCAAGAATCCCATTAATCTTCAAATTCATGAGGTTGTGGTCATAAAAGAAACATGAAAGGTATACAATGGGAATTAGGTAATTTAGATTTTCTACATAAATAATCAAGCACTTTACAATAAGCAAACTCTGACTGCAACAAATACATGCTTAAGTACAAAAAACACCATAGCCTCCCAATAAAAAAATGTATAAGCTTGTGGAAGAAGCATATACACATGCATTCCTTCTGAACTATCATATGCATTTCTTCAATAAGAAAATCTTATTGCACGTAACTAGGGAAAAAACGCAAGCCTACCCAGCTGAGGAAAGAGAGCATTTGCCAGAGAAATTTTTTTGATCTCTCTCGATCAATCAACTTGATTTGAAAAAGCCATCCAACCCACTTCAACAATTTTTAGTTGCTCTTTGACAAAAGATGAAGGAAATCAATGTGACACATCGAAGAAAACTTATATTCCTGATCAGATCTAGACCCAATGGGGCTTGACCCATTTGGAGAAACAATAATTTTTTAGTCCCAAAATTACATTTCATATGTCAATCTTCATAAGTATACAACCGAAAAGAAAAATTGAAGAGGAGATCTAAAGGATTGGTGCCTGCTCACTAGCTAGTATTCAAACACATATCAAGTGTTTATTCAAATTCTTTTGCATTAGTTTCTTTGAAGCACCAAAGGGATCAGCCATTACATCGATATTCATAAACTTGAGGGACAAGCCATGTGCAGAATTTTGTGTCATCGAGATATCTCCATTTTTTACACAAAAACATAAACTTTATATGTTAGTATGCTAGAAAATCCTCCTTAATTTATTATGAGACAACCACCATAAATAGATTGCATTGACAGCTAGTGAGAAGTGAATGTGGTAGTGAAGGCTCTGAATTGGTGTAACATGAGATATATTTTAATCATCCTTTTATTTTTCTAAATTGTTGTTGCTATAAATTTCTGCTGTTAATTTTCAGAACTAATACACTTAATGAATGGATCATAAATATGCATATATATTTGGAATTCTATGTGTTTCAGATTGTTACAGATAAACATAAAGACATCTACATTCACAGAGCTAGATCTGGAGTGAATGTATATCCAAAGAAAACGAAATGCAACAATCAGAAACTGTTGAATTTTTTTACTGATACATTGAAAGTAAGTATAACAGAAGAACAAAGTAATGAGAATAACAATGTTAATAATTACATATATTATATTGATTATAGAATATCTCAAAATTTTATTCTAGCAAGGATAGTCCTATGGAAAATGCAAATATATCTAATAATCTAGATGTTCAATCTCACTTGCTAGAATGGTGGATGAGTTTAGCCAATTACAGAGCCACTACTTTGGTCAACATGATGTTTGTTGTTATATAGCACGTCTTCAGCATTTTCTTGCAACACCTCAAGTGGAAGATCATCATCTCCATCGTTCTGTGAACCTCCATAATCCCACATCCTACTAGGCCCTTTTTGGTACTCGGGTTGTTGACGAGATAACAAGCGTAGATTTGAGTGTACAAACACCAAATATTGTGCCTTGTGTGTGCCTAAGTGATTCCTCTTTACTGAATGGATAAAAGCATATTCACTCCAGTTTCTTTCACATGCTGATGAGCTAGTCACCTATGAACTAAAATTAACATTATGTTATTAAAATTTAACAATGTATATTTGAAAACTTGAAATAAAAATAAAATTAAAGTGTTTAAACTTTAGAACACATTAAATGTATTGGTTGCTGAATATACCTGTGAAAGTAAAGGAATTGCTAGTTGGCGAAGCAAGGGAGTTCTTGTACCATATTGTATCCAAAATTCCGTGGGTCCAAGTTGTTCTCTATGATGTGAACAATCTTCATTTGCAAAGTGTCCCTTGGATCTCAAGAACTTTCCCAACTCAAGTCGTAAAACAGTGCAATCATCACAATCATAACATCTACTTATAAAGGTGTTCCAATTCTGCATCACCTCTACATCTAAAGATTGTTTCTTGTGAAACCATTTGGGGTTGAGCAGGAATGCAATTGAATGAAGAGGACTATGAAGCATTTTCCACCTTGTAAGGCTAAGATCCCACACCTCATTCCGGGTGTCCTTGTCAATCCTAGAATTTTCATCTTCCATTATGTCACGAAGCTTCTCTCTCATTTGATCCATACTCTCAAACACATCCCCTAAGCATGGAAAATCACTATCAAACATGCGAAGGGTGGAAACAATAGATGTGATGAGGTTAACAATATATTCCACTCTCCTCCAAAAGTCCTCTAAAGAAGAGCCAATAATAATGTCCTCAACTTGTAGACCATCCCCAACATGAGAACCCTTCCACCTCTTCCAATCCATTGAAACCACCATCTCCCTCAAAGATTGATGCACTTTGATGAGGCATTGTAACATAATGAATGAAGATGCGAATCTAGTCTTGACACATCGAAGAAGTTGGAGGTTGGATGTTGCATGATTAATCATAAAAATCTGTAGCATCTTTGCTTTAGTTATAGTTACTCCAACTCATGCAATGTTGTTGATATCTTTAAGTAGGAGGTTGATGCAATGCACAGAAAAAGGAGTCCAAAAACTTGTTTGATATTCATCCTCAATTAAACTCCCAACAAGCACATTGTTTGAGGCACTATCTGTAACAATCTGAACCACATTTTCTTTTCCCACCTCATTTATTGCTTCTTTGAAGAGACCCCTCAAATATGGACCATCTTTTGTCTTCCCTGTAGTATCATGGCATTTTAAGAGCATAACCCCTTTATAACTAGAAACCCAAATATTTATAAGAGGATGATGATTGACATTTGTCCAGCCATCTGAAATAATGGAGACCCCGGAGTCCTTCCAACCATCTTTAATTCCATGAAGTCTAGTTTCAATTTGAGCCCTCTCTTCAGAAAACACTGATGTCCTCATATTTTCATAGCTGGGAGGTTTGTAACCTTTAGGGGCACTATTAACCAGATCTTTGACCATATCCTTCCAATAAGGAGACCTACAAACGTTAAAAGCTATGCCATTTGCAAAAAAACTGCCCAACAGATGCATCAAGATTTCCTCTCCCTTTTACATCCCATAGGTTGTTAAGCTGGGAAGTAGAAACATGAAGTTGAGAAGAAGTTTGTGGACCACCTAGCATTGATCTGGTGGTTGGATTGCTGGTTTGAATTGAACCTTCAACAAACTGTTTCAATTTTTCCAGTTCATTAAATTGTTTTTGTATTGAAGCTTTCTTTGTATTAGGCACACTATTGCATACAATAATTTGTTATTTTTTCCCCATTCCAAGCAAATGCCATCGAAGTATTGATACACTCCTTGAATTTTGCATCTTACAATAAGGGAAAAACCAAACCTTTGAACCAGTTGTGCCACATGTTCCTCCACTGTATGATTCAGTGCATTTCACCGCTGCCCATAGCCTGGCTTCAAAAGCCTTCTTTTCATCTTTGTATTCCTTGTCTTGGGGGGGTTTTGGCATTGCTATGGTTGGTTTTTGTTTGGAAATGGGTGCTCTTCTTTGTGCAGCTGATGAACTTTCTTCCATTGCAATGTGAAAATAATAGAAGAAAGATAAAAAAAAATGCTCTGTCAAAACAAACAGGGACATCTATTAGAAATCAACATCTATTTATTGTTTGTCAGAAATCCTTCCAAATTTCATAAAAAGGTTGCAGCATACATATCAATTTATAGAAACAATAGCAAGCTATAGGATGGGGAACATTGGACATCAAGATGGGATTTTGTTCATAATCACAATTACAATGTAAGCCCTCTTAGTCCCATGTATTCATGATATTTTCCCTTTATTTTTGAAAATAGATTTTAAACAACTAAGACAGAATTTGAACATATTTTTCCTTTTTTGGTTCTACTATTTCAGCATCTTCAAATACATGTGAATGGATCTGGACCCAAAGGAATATCCATGTGGAACCATAAAGTCTTGTGGTTTTCTTTATATTCTTTTGTGTTTACATGCTCCTCTGTTCTCTTTTTCTCATCCACTATAAAGGAAGTTTACTTTCCCAGTTTGTTTTGTCTCCTAGATTTTTTAATCTATTTCACATTTAGTAATATGTACAATATCAATAACAACTCGGAAGGTAGGTTGGAAGGAGGTGCAGACTCCAAATATCATAGTGGTTCGATCAACCTATTTTGTGAGTTGTCTGGTGCATTATATCTGTCAGCTTTTGGAAAACAACAGCTGGAAATTTGATACTAAAGTGTATGACTTTTGTGAAGAATTGTCGTAGCTTTGGTTATGAAATATTCCTCCACATAAAGAACACTCAAAGGATAAATAGTTCAACATCCAAAATATCCATACATAAACTGAAATCCTATGCCTAAGCCATAGCCCATTTGAGATAATGTGTAAAGCAGGGTCCAAATCATGGATCCAACCTGAGCAACTACAACATTGAACCAAGGATCAAATATTGAGCCTCTATAAGTCTGCATGGTTAGACGAAAGTACAAGAATGTGTGGAGGGAATTATTGTGAGTACCACAGTTTCCCAATGAATTCTTCTTGCATGATGTTATTTAAACAGTTTGAACTGAGTAGCTGAGAACCATTTGGACTGATAGAAAAACAAAAGCTTTTTCAACTATTTCAACCTTAGTAATTTCTCCATTCATACATCCACAACTATCTTAATTCATCCAAAACTATTCATACAACAGATTATCCTAATATTATGAAACTTCTTCATTCACACATCCATGGCTATCTTGTTCAGTGTTATTCATGTTCTTGTTCAATTAATAGTGACCACTTGTATAAGTTTTCCAAAATGGTTCAGTGCAAATCCTAATATGGAAGACCCCATGGATATAATTGATGGTAAACCAATAGATAGCAGAGCTTAGCCCTTTATTTATATTATAAATAATATGTTTCGATTTACAAGTGTGAAGTTTTAAAAACTTAGGAACAAAAAAAGCTCTCGTGTCATAATATTTGTAGTTACGAGGAAGGCAATAGACATTGATAACTAATTAGAGAAATATACAAATGTTAGTGACAAGTGTGATGTTAGACACCATCTTGCTTAGTAATCTCTCAACTGATAGTCTGTGCTACCATTGAAAGCTTATAAGGATGAATCAGAATGTCTACGTCAAGCTTTGAAAATCCTTTCTGAAACAGAGAAGCAGCTAAGGTCTTCAAATGGTCATACTACTTTGATTGCCGCTGCTCTTTTGCAGATGGCTCCTGATGTTTATCCATATTCTCCTCCAGCTTTGCATACAAGCATAACTCAAGCTCTAGTTCCCTTACTTGAATCAATTAATAAAGAGATCATTGGATTTGAACCCTGGTCCAGTGATGACCAACTTCAAGTCCAAGAAATAGGCCCCAAAATCTTGGAAATGACTACATATACAAATTATGGTACTGAAACAAGTTCTCTTGTGTCATATAGTCTTTAAATTTCAAGAGAGTTTAAGCAAAAATTTCCAGCATGAAGATTACATACATCACAGGACATATATTCATTCCGAGAAACTTTACAATAGGTACACAAACCCGGGCTTTGTTTTAAATAGTTCAAGTTTCTTATTCAACACTTTTGACTCTTACACTCTATTGTATCACACATATATTTGAATCCCTGATTTCATTAGAGAAATTTTGAGGTTAAAAAAGGGCCTCAAAACAAAGAAAATGTACTATAAAATACAACCAATCACATTCTAGTAGATGACATCATCCCCCTTGGTGAGGTGGCATTGCATGAGTTAAGAATGCTTATTTGTCAAATTTTCTATGGTGGATGAAAACACATAGTTAACTAAGGTAGTGGTGTAAGTACTTTTAAGTCATAAAGTAAAGTACTCATAATGATAGTCTTTTCATAAAATAATATTATTATCATTTTCAAGTAAAGTACTCATAATGAATGTCTTTTCACACTTTCACATAAAATAATATTATTGTCATTTTCAAGTGAAGTACTATTAATTCATAAAGAAAGTCCTTTCACATTTTTTTATAAAATAATATATTATCATTTTTATGTTTTTAATTTTAAATTATATATTCACTCCATTCTATTTAATAACATAATGTCAAACTAATAAAGAATAATAATAGATTTAATAAATAATAATAATAATAATAATAATAATGCAATGTGGATTATAATAATATTATTGACATTTTACATGTAAATAAATTCTCAATTAAATTACATTATTAAATTCATGAGAAAAGTACTAAATATAAAAAGTCAACATAAAATTAAAAAAAAGCTCTTAAAAATGTTTTTTATTATTTAATTTCATTTGCAAGTTCAAGACAAATAAATGTTAAAGGACAATACATTTTTGGGAATTTACAATGAATCTTAGTCACATCAATATAGTCTTATTTTATTAATTTTATTTCTAGTGAAATTTGAAAAGTAACTCAACCATGGTTATTTATATTGTGCATAGAAAATAGTGTGGGAGGTGACTTGTCATATATACCTACCCCATAAAACCCCCAATTCATAATATTTTAATATATCTCATATTTTTGTAGTACATCTCTTAGGAGGCCCTTTTTTGACCTCAAAATCTCTCTAATGCAGAATATGAATACTTTTGATAATATTTCTTAAATTCTCCTGCAGTGGTTAGAGGAATATCTCGAGTTTCTATCCAGCCTGATGTACTTAGTAGGGGATTCTTATGCTAGTATATTTGTTCCAATGGTGGCACAAACAATAGTCAATGGTATGATACAAATGATGCTGATTTTTGTTATTTTATTTAGCATATTTTATCCCCTGTCATCAAATGGTCAAGTAGTTGTAATGATAGTAGTACTTAGCAGTTACAACGTCTTTTTGGTTAAAGTCCATAGTTCACTTGACTAGGAAAGGTATACTATATAAGGATCTTATGATCCACCTTAGATAATTTCCTGTGTAGTGAAGGAAATGTTCTGAAAAGTGGTAAGGTAAGGCGTTGAAATGCCTTACTTGAACTCAAGTAAGTCCTTCAGGACCAACCCAGTGAGACTGAACTTGCTTCCTTTCAGTCAGGATCAACTATGTAATTTTTAAGAATGAAATAAAACATGTTTGATTTGGTCATATTTATCCATTGTCTTATGAGGCCGCCCTATGATTTTGAAATGGTAGTAACATGATTTTCTTCAAATGGAGGAAAATGGGGGTTTGAGTTGTTCCATTTAATGTTAGCAGTCCTATTTTGATGTATGCAAATCAAATTATGTCTTCATTTTTTGAAGCGAGAAATGAAGCAGGGGATAAACCCATGAATCTAAAGGTCTTAAAACTTTTCCAACCAACTTGAAACTAGAATTTTCAAAGAATTGGTCTCTGTAATGTCCCCATTCAAATAAATCTCAAAAGACAAAATTCCATCAATCTACTAGTTTCCTAGGTTGGGGTGGAAACATTGGATTTGGAATAAGGAGACTAGAAAGCCCCAAATGGACATTAGATTGACATAAATATATTAAAATGGGTTAAATAAATATTTATGATAGGAAAATAAGGTGGCACTTGGTCATGGAGATACATTGGTGGTGTGGGACCCACACAAAGCTAGATTCCTCATGTCACATGGCATTCTATTCTCACCCATTCGAATCCAAGGTGAATTCTAATGATCTTGGGGAGTTGTAAGGTCAATATACTTGGCATGACTCAATGAAGGTTGAATTGGAGTGGAAGAGTAACTCCCATGGAAGAGGAAGAGACATTTGAGAGATATTGAGACACTTGGGCTAGATTCCCTAGCTTCTATGACAACAATGATGAAGATGTTATGAAAATTATGACACAAATCAGACCTGAATGCTGACATCTGACATATATGACATGTAAGGGATAAAAATAGCCTCCAAGAAGGCGCACAAGGGAGTTAGGGAATCCAAAGAGACACCCATTCGAATTGAGGGAAGATGGAGACTAGGAATTGTTGGACAAGTGGCACACATTGGAATCTCTTCCCAACTTGAGTTGGCATGAGGATTTTGGAAGGAATTCGACCCATGGAGGACTGGAGAATTTTATAAAAGACAAGAACAAAGAAGGAGAGTGGATTTTGATCATTTCTCATTTTGCATATTGGAGAGCATAGCTTGTCCATGCTTGTGGAGTGTTTACTCTACTTGCCTTAGTACCAATTTCGAGGGTGAAAGATTCCCATCCTAATTGGAAATTGGAGAGGAAATTAAGACCTTTCATTTGGAGATACAATGGATTCATTTGTTGCAGGTTGAAGCTACAGGGCAGCTCGTGACATTCTCATCCTCAACTTGCTTCTACACCTTTCTCACTTTTCTCTTCATATTTTGGCTCTTGGAGGAAGGGTGCACTTGGTGAGATGTTGTTCTCTTTGGGGGAGCTCTTGTGGCCCCATTTATTTGTATTCTGATATATATACTCTGTATTTAATGCTAGAATACTCTCAGTTCGAAATACCAAGTGGAACTATGTAAAAATACCAAGCAATGCATAAATGGTGTCATTTTCCCTACATCTTGTTATGAAAGCTTGAAGTTGTTCTATTTCGACTTGTATCAGTTCATATATGTGATTTTTATGATGTATGGAGAGTCATTAATGTATTGAATAAGTTTCATATACATTGCATAAGCCTTTGGAACATAAATCTCGAATTTCATAGCAAGTGGTGAAGTTTACTAGCATTTCCCCCTATGTGAAGACATGTCCACAAACCTCTGATTTATGGGAGTTGCAGAAGCCTTTAGAAACTGATTGATGATGTATTTGGGATCCCATTGAAGTCCTTCAACAGTACGATGTCTCTGTTCTGGAATTTGGGAAGGTTGTACAACATTTGGAGATCCATCTTTGACCACTACCCTTGGGGGATTTGAACCTCGATTTGACTAGTAAATTGCCCTATCTTTCCCTGATTGTAATTGAATGTTGCAGAAGTATTTGGAGGCATTTGAGTCAATACTAGTCTATGGGTCGAATTGGCCAAAATTTGCAATTTTTCCTAGTTTTTACAAATTCATTAAAAGGGACACTACAGTCTCCAAATTCAAATGTGTATGACATCTTCACTGAACAGAATCTAATTTCATGTAAAATTAATTTTACAGGGATAAATGGTGGGAAATGGTTACATGGATCCTAGGTTTGATAGTAATGCAAAGGTACCTTTTGCGGCTTTTCCCATGGAATGGGCCTCATATCAGATGAATTATACCAAGTACTTTCACCTTGCACCTTCATTATGAATTTCCAATGGAAGAATGATATTGATCTGTATGGAGTCATAGATTGTTGAATCCAAAATATTAGATTTTTTTTATCTTAAGTTAGAAAAACTTAGTTTTCAAACATAACTGGCACCCACATTTTCATGACAAACCAAAAGCTTTAAAAAGATGTTAAAAAAAATCATAAACATAAACTGACAAACTTTGTCATTTTTCTTTTTTTTTCTCAAGGATATGGCTCTTTCATACAAGAAACACAAAAATCTTATAACAACTACACAAAATATGGATTTTTTTAATTACAAGAATGAGCATCAAATAATTGATCTTTCTCAGTTGTTCAATCTCCATCTTAGTCAGAATTCATTTACGAATAAAAATTTTCAGTTCCTCTATTATAGAAACCTAGACATTTGTATCATCTGTGGGAGCTTGAGCTCATGACTGGTCAGATTTATCTAATTGTTCAATTCTTTGGTTTCAGAGCCCAGTTGTGGATGCTATGTTAGCTGGTGGAAGAACAGGTGCATCTCATATGCTTTGCCCATTGATGTATCAATGGCATGGGATGAGGTACCGGGGGGCTACACATGCGTTGGCTGGAATAATGCACGTTGTTCTTCATTTTCCACTAAATAAAGAAGATGCAACATATGTCAAGGGATATTTACACTACATGATTAGAAACCATTTCGGAGAATCAGGAAATTAGTGAAGGTAATACGAGGGACAAGCTCGTGCAATGGTGCCATGGTGCACCTGGTGTTGCAATGTCTCGTTGCAATGCAACACAGGTAAGACTTTAAATCTCATAGATAAGGATACATGATTAATTAAGGATGTGTATGCCATTCATAAAAAAATGGAACATACGTGAACCTCTTATCTACCTCTATGGCGTTTTGATAGGATTCTACCTTGAGAAAGAGTTATAGGTTCACTTTCAACATTTTTTTGCTATATTCAGTATTAACAGGCCTTCTGTTTGTATCAAGTACTTCCAGGCTCTATACTGTAATTTGGTTGAATTTAGAAGTTTTTACTTCTGAAAACTATCTTTCAAAAATTGTATTCCATCCTCCCAAGTTATGTGTCTGGGAAGGCATGCATGTGTTGCTTGTTTTTGAAATTATACATGGAATGATGGAACAGTCTGATGCAAAGCTTACATGTTTGAGGAATAGTGACTTATTATTTTTGCGGTTGCAGGGGATGATTCTATTGCTTCTATGTCTACAAGTCGAAGGTCCAATTAAAGTTTAGTCTTTTCTTACTCTTGCAAAAAAGATGATCTAATTAAGGATAAGGAGGATCTAAAATGTACAGAGACTTTACATTACCATGAACTTGAAACTGTCATTGGATTGATTTTTGACAACCATGGAAGAAATGGATTTTGAGCCCGGAGGCTGAATAAGCATGCTCTTTTATAGATTTAGATTTATGGTTTGAATAATACCTAGCAATTGAAAAACTAGCAATCGATTCTTCAAACTAATCTTACTGCTCTAGCCGCCTATCACTCTTCTTTGTTCCACCTCAGCCAAAGAAAACCTCGGTCCTCAGGGAAAACAGAGCTCCAAACTGGCAAACACGGAGTACCTCGGTCCTCAAGGAAAACAGAGCTCCAAACTGGCAAACACAGAGTAACTCAGTCCTCATGGAAAACAGAGCTCCAAACTGGCAAACACAGAGTCAAGTTTGAACTTTTAGTTTCAATGTAGTGACATGTATCCTGTATTAATGCAGGCGTTAGGCGGCCCACGACAGTCAACCAGCTTCCTTGCACAACACTCCATCTTCAAAAATAAATTTTGCATTTACTTGATGATTGACTTGCCACCCACCATCAATTACTAGCTCGAATTGACCCATAAATGATCAGCAACGGACCACATTCCCAGATAAACGAAAAACCATTTCTGCATAAATCATTGTGTAAAACGATTCATTTCCTTAAAAACGGTTTCTTCATTCTAGAAACGGAAACGGGCGTAGAAAACGGTCGTTTTCGTTCCATCCCTATTTCTACTCCATTTTTCCAAAAAACCGCACACCTCCGTCACGTTTCTGGTAACATAGGCCCTTAACAAAAAAAAAAACTCATATATCCTCTACCTCGATATATTTAAACATATTCCTTTTGGTATGAGATATAATTCAAATGTGTTGAACATGCAACATTATATTAGGTACCTTTTTTCCATGTGAAGGATCCTTTTAGCTGATTTGTTGAATTTTGTGAATTAACTCATCAAATTGATTAATTTATTAAGAATTGAAAAAACTGATATACTCCATTTTGAAGCAATACAACATGGACTTTAAGGGAGTACTAATATTTCAAGATGTTTGAGACTATGCTTACATATAGCCCTAAGCATAGGTTATGTCAATGCAAAAGGAATTGTACAAGGAGCCTCCCATCTACATACCTACCTCAATAAGTACAACCTTCCTCTGAGTGACTCGCTGCATTTGAAATTCATTCATAGTACTTTGCCAAAAGCAAGTTACTGTATATTCTTAATTTTTATTGTTAATCTATTTATAGTGAATGTCTAGATATTTTAGACTTAAAATCTTAGTTCTTGTATTTTTATTCCTAGTGTAAGCTATGTAATTAATTCCATGCTCATGCCTTTCCTGGTTTCATTTGGGTCATGTAGAAAATAATTTGTACTATGGTTTCTCTTATATCTATTTATAAATATATAATTCAAAGCAGAATGAATGGTAGATAAGACTGAATCCATGTATTCAATTATTTACTAACTTTAAATATGGGAAGTCAAAGAACATTCATAGTTTTGTCATAGAAGAAATGTACATTGTGTAACATCAGTAATAGCTTAAGCTTGTGTTTGTATCTAGGAATTAAGAAAAAACACACACAAAAAAATATAGTTCTTTCCCGAGTTTCTCCCTAATGACAATTCATCATAAATCCATTCATTCATTCTCTCTACCTTAACATTTCAAGGGATGGAATGTGAATGCCTTAAAATTTCTTTTCCTGGATGTTGAAGGGTAAGATGTGAATGACTTAAATCTCTTCTCCTTTTCCTGGATGTTGAAGGGTAAGATGTGAATGACTTAAATCTCTTCTCCTTGATGCTATAGGGTAAAACAAATGCAATGACACAATTAAAGGTTTTTTTTGGATGAAATAACAAGTTTATGTAGAATATGAACATGTTCGTTATTCTTACACATACTCAAATATATATTTGTGTTAACTTTAGACATTCAGTAATTGAATGCTTGGCGGGATACCTACAAATCATCCTTCTAAAGTATTATTTCTCCAAAAATTAAGGATTTTTTTGCATTTCTAGACATATGCAAGGTCTTGCTGTTTTGCACTGTGATCAGCAAGTCAACCCAATTTTGGCTAAATCCATTTTCTACTTTGTTAAAGCATCTCGCAAGGTACATTAAGAATTTTATTTTTTACTTTATTTTGATTTAGTTATTTTTAAATGCAATTTATTAGAACATGTCTATGAGAAATGAATAGTCCTAAATAATCTTTTTCACATTTTTTCACAGCATGAATTCATTGACTACTATGTCTACCATAAATTTACTAGATTTGTTTTCAATACATAATTTATTTTATCTACATACACACAACTTTCTCTCATTTTTACAAAATATCTAAGTTCTCTTTTGGATTTCATTTCCCGCTTTGGAGGTATGCTAATTTAAAAGTAGTCTCTGGAATCTAGAACTTAGTACTTTGCCTTTACTATGACCTATTTTGTAAACTTTAGTTTAAGTCTAAACTTTGAACTTTGGACTTACCTTTTGAGGTTTTAATTGCATCTTGCAACTCTTGGTAATGAATGTGATGCTCTATTTTATTTCGTAGTTGATGCTATCTTTATAGTTTGTTGATGGCAAGTGTTATATGTTAAAACGTGAAAGTCGATGCTGTGGTTGATGGTTGATCATTTGATGACTTTGCTCTCAGAAGATTTTTCAAACTTGGGCTGTGTACACCTGCTCCTGCTCCTGAAAGATTTTTTAGAATTGCAGTTACTACTCTGGCTCACAACAGCCTTGATTAAAGAAATTGATTGTGGACCTTGTAAATTTATTTGGTAAAAGCCTAAAAAAACATTAAATAGATATAGATGGGAATAAATGAAAAATGATGCAGTAACATAAGGCAATGGATATCAAAATTAATGTTAATGGACTCTCTGGATATTTTAGCAAGGAAAGAAGAAAACTTGTTACACGCGTGTCAGCCTCTAAATAGCTTTAACATACAACAACTCCGAAGTAAACAAAAACCATTAATAGGTTTACTTACAACAACTCTGAAGTAAACAGAAACAAAATAGAACAGGAGCAATGAAATCTTTTAATTGGCTCATTACTAGTAACCGGTTTGTTATATGGATTTCAAGTTCAACGGACAAAAGAAAAAGAAAAAATTCTCCTTATGGACTTTACCCCAAAGAATTAAGTCTTGATGCCTATGGAAATCTTGCTCTATTGTCCTAATTATTTAGGATTTAACAATATATCCACAAAGAATTGAGTCTTGATGCCTATGGAAATCTTGCTTTATTGTCCTAATTATTTAGGATTTAACAATATATCCTAATAGTGTCGGTTTTAACACTAAGTTAAGAAGCCTGGAAAATATAGTTGATGGTAGTCCAACAAGCCGTTGTCTTAATTTAGTAGTAAAATAGGCGTAAATCCAGAAATGAGTTGTACCAGCATGGTGTGGATGTTTAAATCATTAAAAAGTTGTTAGAACTATGGCATGAAAGGTTTGACAATGATATATAAAAGCAATAATTATTAAAATGAAATTTGAAAAGAGTAGTACAACCTCGAAAGATAGTACCACAACACCTAAAGCTGTACAGAAAAATAATTATGCCACTCCTCTAATCAGAGAAATCGAGTGGTGTAGCAAGAAACTTTCACACTGCCATTGTATATTATTAGATGCATAGATTATTCCTCCACATCGGGATGTAAGTAACAAAATTTGTGAATAAATTTAAATAAGGCAACTTCTCATAGATTTGAATCAGGGCAGCTTGTGAACTGCTGCCTCAGATAGAGTCTTTCACTGATCTCTACAGTTAGTTGTTAGAATGATTTAAAACATATCTACTGACATTGTCACTTTGAAATTAATGGGCAATGCAAAACCAAAAATAGGACCTTTTCAATGGAAACTATATTAAGCATATGAAATCGTAGGTTGATTTAATGTTGAGGCACCAGATGGCATGGCAAAAAGTCAACAAAATTCTTTATTGATACAAAAGGCTATTATTTTGAAAATTGTCAATAAAATATGCAATAAAATATCAATTCTTTCGCATAGCACCATTGTAGTAATTGAATCAACAAAATCAGCCAAGCGACATCATTGAAGAGCAATCACCAGCCAAGATAGGGCAGGAGAGAGAGTATAACACTATAGAAAATTGGTGAATGGCATAAAACCCTCCCATTCAAATCTTAAATTATCATTATCTTCTCCTTGTTTGCACAAGCAACAATATTGAATAGCAACCACCAACCAACATAGGGCAGGTGAGAGAATATAAAACTAGAAAAAAATGGTGAATGGCATGAAGCCCTCCTATTCAAAATTCAAATCTTAAATTATCTTCTCCTTGTTTGCATATGATAAGTCACCAAGTCACAGAAAATACAAAAGATCTTTTGCATGCATATCAAATGTTGCACTGAATTCTGTATAAAAACACAAAATAACATAAGAAAATCAAAATAGCCATCAAAATCTATGATTAAAGCATCCAAAGGTTGAAGGTATCCCAAATACTCATTCACTCCTCAAAACTTTTGGGATATATTTCTATCAAGCTAGTATGTTTCCCATCTAGCATCTTAAGGCAGGTATCCCTGCAGTGCTTGTCATGTTTTTCCATTATAATTATACTTACTTCTCCATATGATCTTTTCAAACCCACAAGATGCTTCACGAAGCTCTGCACATAGATATATTGAGAACAGCTCGGTAGATTAACTGTCATTTTTTGCAGCAGAGGAGCACTTATGAGAAGAGAATTGAGCAGAGCAATTTCCGCCCCATCAAATCTTGACACCCTAAAACTCACTTTCTTCAGTTTTTTAAGTGAAAGAGTTGAGCTTGATGCCACCAAGTTTGTTCCCAATTTCTGCCATGCAAAATTTAGCTTGTAAATGTCCCTATATAGTAAAATTAAGATACTAACTGCTTAACACGAATGTAAAACCCAGAAACTACTAACCTTCACATGTTTGCTTTCCATCGAGGGTTCTTCATGATTGAAAAAACGGTTAACTTCCATGGAATGTTCAACATGAGAGAAAAAACTGAAACTTTCTTGCATAAGCTCTTCAACGGAGAGTCCTTCAAGATTAGAAAAACTGAAAAATTCTTCAGATGGGGAACTATTTTCTATAGAGAGTTCTTCAAGATTGGAAAAACTGTTAAGAACTGTGAGAGAAGACATGTATGTTCGGAAACGACGAAGGGTAAGCTTTCTCAACAGGTTCTTGTTCGAAACATGTTCCAGTAGTTGAATCTGCGCCGTGGACAAATGTAAAGGTCTTGAAGAATTAAGCTCCAACCTCGGTATAGAGTGAAACCCTTGTACTACGATATTTATCAGCTGTGGGCAGTTAAGTGTCAGTGAGCTTGGACGTTTATTATCTATAAAGTCTAAATTCATGAGATTCACTGCAGAAATCTTCACATTGCTCAGCCCATAACAGCTTTGGACCGTCAAATTTTCAAGAAGAGAGCATTTTGCTCCAAGATACTCAAGCATATCATCACTGGCATGTAAATGTGATAGAAAACAAGTTCTAAGACATCTGAATCCGCCAAAGTTAGAAGTGGGTAGTTGTCTAAAATCAAAGTACTCAAGCTTCAAAAATGTAAGGCAATCACAGGAAAAAAGAGAAGTTGGAAGATGCATGGAACTTAGAGGAAAGCTGGTAAAACGATTTCTGAGAGTGATTTCTTTGACCTTTTTTAAAGACGCAAAACAAAGCCATTTCCAAAACAATTTGGCATTGGTGTTGTTATTCATCCCATAACAATCGGTTATGGAAAGTTCAAAACTTTCAAGTGGAGTAGAATGAAAGAGCATCATGCGATCAATGACTTCATTTTTAAAACACAGACTGGAAATTTTGAGATGGGGTAAAAAGATCCACAGATGTTGCCATCTCCTTGACAGCAAAGAACAGCGGATTGCATCTGTTAAAGAAAGCTTAGAGAGAATATGGGAGCAGATTAAGTTATCATCCAAAGCACTCAATCTGTCCGTTTCCATTGCCAGCTATCCATTTCTCATACAAGCAATGCGTTTATGTTAGGATGGACCAACACTGTGCTATGCTAGGAAGCCCTAAACTTCTTTCAGTTTACCATAAGCTGCGCACACAAGAAGACAGAGTTACTGACCTAGATTTTTTAGAAATCCATGGAACAACATCCTAAAATGTATAAAACTTGAACCAAACCCTGGTTAAACTTGAAATTTCTATCAAATTCTTGTCAGATATAGGATCAGATAAAATATCCCATGACTGCCATATTATCTTACTCTCAAGGAGACGAAGACCTTTATAGCAGATGAGCTTATTCCCTTTTGGTAGAATGAAAATCCAATATAAACCATCATGCACAAATCCCTGCACAGCAATTTGATCAGGTATGTACAAATCTATCCCTGCGAAGTGGGGCAGTTAAATTTCTGGCTATAGAATTGACCCTCGTATCCCTAATTTAGGTAAAACAAAAAGAGCGCCGTAAGCTTTCCCCAAAAAACACCAAATAAAAACACACTAATTTAGGGCAAATGCAAGAAAAATAATGTCTACCTTTACAATGGTTTTTTAGGCTCAAAAGTATAGTATGAAATTTTAATATTTCATTTAAGGTAAATAAGGGGTTATATATATATATATATATAGATTGGAATGTGTTAGGGTTTATGGTTTTTCCAGATTTTACGAGGATAAGATAAGTGTACTATTCAGATTGATTTTTTGGTAATGGTTCTAAATTAGAAATAAACAATTATAAAAAATAAAAAATAAAAAATAAAAAAAAAATTACTAGATCTATATGTATAACTCATAGTTTGTGCATGGATAACGACAATTCATGCAACTACACATGTAGAACGAGTTACTTGGTCATGACACTTAACTTGTGACCTATAGTTCATTGACCACAAGTTAAGTGGTTGTGCTAGTTATATTAATAAGACACACCACTTCCTTGTACTTATCCATAAAGATCATAATATATTGGAATTTATATATTATTACACTATTAGGAGCTAGGTACTCTAAAGTCCAATATGAGGGAGGAAGATGTTGTAACATAAAATAACATTACATTACCAAAAATAAAAAGTAGTTAAAAAAATTTATGTTTGAATACAAAATTAAAATTTAAACTCTAATCTCACATCAAAAAATTGGATCCTTTTAGATCTCAATATAAGATGAATCTATACTTGATTGTAAATCAAATTTTTTAATCAATTAAAAAAAATTGAATTACATATTTAAATTCAAGTTACATACATCATAAAAATGTATTTATATATCATAAATTTCACCATTATCTTATAAATTAAGTACATTGAATAAGTTTGAAACCAAATTTTATTTAATTTAATAATACATCATAAAATTGTATCTATATATCATAAATTTCACCATTATCTTATTTAAAATAAGTACATTGCTTAAGTTTGAAACCAAATTTTTATTAACTTAATAATACATCATTAGTGTAGGAAAGGGTTAAGATGACTTTATGACTTTAAAGAGGGTTAACTGGAGGACTTTGTGAAATCCACATCATTAGTTCACCTAAGTAAATACTTATGGCTCATGACACGTTGAGACCGGTTAACTATTTGTAACTTAGGGTTCGTAATTCATATTGAAGTCTCTACCTATTGGACAATTGAATCCATCTAGAATTCAACTTGAAACGAATATCAGTATTTAACATATATTTGAGTAAGTTAAAGGTTTAAAATAAACATATCTCTTTTTCAACTAGAAATTTCATAAGTATATTGCCAAAAATTCAATTAGATTTTTTTATGCATGAGAATCTAACTTCTTTACGTAGTGTTGGATTGGTTAGAATATAAGGTAATTTACATGATAGAAAACCAAGATACCTTCACACATGTCAAGAACTTTAAGAAAAACACTCACACATACCAAAAAACAATATATTGATGTTTGTATGTTAAAACTCTCACATACGAAAAAAATTTAATTCTCTAACAAGTATGATTACTCGAGGAAATATATTAATGCAAAATAATAGATCAAATGATAATTTCTCACTATTGATCATTGGGAGTGACCCTTCATACTCTTTAAATAGAGATTATGGACAAATTAGGTGTTGAACCACAAATCAAGTGTTGTTAATATCAAGGAGGTATTTGAAGTGTTGCATCAATTATCGGTAGGACATGATTGTGTCTCGTATTAGTAAAGTACAAAAGCACATTAAAGAATGTCTCATTACATTAGAGCTAGTTGACCTTAACTAACTCCTAGTGTCTAAATTTATCCTAACATCCTCTCGTAAGAACAAATTGGGATAGGATTGAAGGATTTACAAAGTGAAAAAAGAGAAGGAAATAGGCAATAAATCATATCCCCCTTAATGATGGCTTATTGATTAACTAACATAAATTAAAGCTTAGGAACTTCACTGGTATGAGGGATTTCATGAAAATCTCAACAACTTGATCGTTTGTTTGGCAATAGATCACTTTAAGGACATGATCTTGAAGAAGCTTCCAAATGAAGTTCATGTGTAGCTCAATGTTTTTGTTATGCTGATGTTGAATTGGACCTTTGGCTATTTTAATGGCACTTTGACTGCCACACAAAAGCATGGTCGGTTGTTGCTCCTAGAATCCAAACTCTAAAAGGGTCTGTCGAAGCCACATGGCTTCTTGACTTGCAAATTGTTGCTTGATACTTGGCTTCTATTGTAAAAAGAACAAGGGAACTTTTATTCTTACAAGTTCAAGTGACAAGTCTAGAACCAAGATTCAAAACATATCCAACATAGATCCATCTTAAACTCAGATCTATAGGGATCCAATTTCTTGATGGGAATTTTTTTTAATCTTAACGTCAAGAAATTTGATCCCTCTCTATATTGATAGATTCAAATTTAAGTTTTAATTTTGTATTCTGACATTAATTTTTTAATTACTTTTTATTTTTGGTAATGTAACGTTATGTTACAACATTTCTCCCATACTGGGATGCAGAGCACCTCACTCCTCTCGGTAAACATATCTCTTTTTCAACTAGAAATTTCATAAGTATCTAACAAAATAATTAAGCATAGGTAGAGTTTTAACATGATCCAATATACATGCATGGTGGAACAATGTCCATAAGGGTTTTTCTAATACCAAGTCAACCTAGATTGCCAAAAATTCAATTAGACGTCTTGATCCATGAGAAATCTAACTTTACATATTGTGAAATTTGTTAGAATGTAGGGTAATTTACACGATAGAAAACCAAGATATCTTCACACATGTCAAGAACCTTAAGAAAAGCTCTCACACGTACACAAATACAAATTCAATACATTGATGTTTATGTGGTTAAAACCCTGAAACAAGGAAGCAATTAATGCCCCAACAAGCATGACCACTCGAGTAAATATATTAATTTTAAAAAAATAGATACGATGAACATTTATCACAATTGATAATTGGGAATGACCCTCCGTACTCTTTAAATAGAGATTAAGGAGCAATTAGGTGTTAAGCCACAAATCAAGTGTTGTTAATATTAGAGGTATTTGAAGTTTTGCATCACTCATTGATAGGACATGATTGTGTCTCGTATTAGTAAAGTACAAAATCACATTAAAGAATGTCTCATTACATTAGAGCTAGTTGACCTTTACTATTTCCTAGTGTCTAAATTTATCCTAACATCCTCTTGTGAGAACATCTTGGGATAGGATTGAAGGATTTACAAAGTGAAAAAAAGAGAGAAGGAAACAGGCAATAAATCCTATCCCCCTTAATGACAACTTATTGATTAACTAACATAAATTGAAGTTTAGGAACTTCACTAGTATGAGGGATTTCATGAAAATGTCAACAATCGCTTGTTTGGAAATAGATCACTTTAAGGGCGTGATCTTGAAGAAGCTTCCTAATGAAGTGCATGTGTAGCTCAATGCTTTTGTTGTGCTGATGTTGAATTGGATCTTTGGCTAGTTTAATGGCACTTTGGCTGTCACACAAGAGCATGGTCGATTGTTGGTCCTAGAATCCAAACTCTAAAAGGGTTTGTCGGAGCCACATGACTTCTTGACTTGCAAATTGTTGATTGATACTTGGCTTATACTGTAAAAATAGAAAGGGAACCTTTCTTCTTACAAGTTCAAGTGACAAGTCTAGAACCAGGATTCAAAACATATCCTACAATATACTTCCAATCATCAAAGTCACCAGACCAATCAAAGTCTACAAAACCAAACAACTATGTAGACCTTGATTTGTAATGTATCCCAAACTAAATTATACTAAGATATAACAAAGCATCCACTTCACTGCCTTTCCATGACTTATGTGGGGTTCTTGCATGCACTAGCCAATGATACCAATGATACCAACAACAAAGATCTCTTTTTCAACTATAAATTTCATGAGTATCTAACAAAAGAATTATGCATAGTAGATTTTTACCATGATCCAATATCCATGCATGGTGGAACAATATCCATAAGGGTTTTTATAATCCCGAGTCAACTTAGCTTGCCAAAAATTAAATTAGTTTTTTTTTTTATGAGAAATCTAACTTTACATATTGTCAAATTTGTTAGAATATAAGGTAATTTACATGATAGAAAACCAAGATATCTTCACACAAGTCAAGAACCTTAAGAAAAACACTCATGCATACACAGATAAAAAATTAATACATTGTTGTTTATGTGGTTAAAACCCTCAAAGAGGGAAACAATTAATGCCACAGCAAGCATGGCCACTAGAGGAAATATATTAATGCAAAAAAATAGATAAGATGAACATTTCTCACAATTGATCACTGGGAATGACCCCAATACTCTTTAAATAGAGATTATGGACCAATCAAGTGTTGTTAATATCAATGAGGTATTTGTAGTGTTGCATCACTCAACGGTAGGACATGATTGTGTCTCATATTAGTAAAGTACAAAAGCACATTAAAGAATGTCTCATTGCATTATACCTAGTTAACCTTAGTTGACCTTAACTAACTCCTTGTGTCTAAATTTATCCTAACATCCTCTCGTAAGAACAATATGGGATAGGATTGAAGGATTTACAAAGTGAAAAAAAGAGAATGAAATAGGCAATAAATCCTCTCCCCCTTAATGACAACTTATTGATTAACTAACATAAATTGAAATTTAGGAACTTCACTAGTATGAGGGATTTCATGAAAATGTCAACAACTTGATCTCTTGTTTGGAAATAGATCACTTTAAGGACATGATCTTGAAGAATTAAGTGCATGTGTAGCTCAATGTTTTTGTTGTGTTGATGTTGAATTGGATCTTTGGCTAGTTTATGGAACTTTGACTGTCACACAAGAGCATGTTCAGTTGTTGCTCCTAGAATCCAAACTCTAAAAGGGTATATTGAAGCCACATGGCTTCTTGACTTGCAAATTGTTGCTTGATACTTGACTTCTACCGTAGAAGGAGCAAGGGATATTTTCTTCTTAAAAGTTCAAGTGACAAGTCTCAGAACAAATATTCAAAGCATATCCTGCAATAGACTTCCAATCATCAAGGTCACCAAACCAATCAAAATATACAAAACCAAATAACTGTATGGACCTTGATTTGTAATGTATGCCAAACTAAACTATACTGAAATATAACAAAGCATCCACTTCACTGCTTTCCCATGACTTATGTGGGGTTCTTGCTTGCACTAGGAAATGATACCAATGATACCAACAATAAAGGAGATGTTGAGGTGAGTATGAGTTAAATATAGAAGGTTTCCAACTATCTGATGGTATAAAGTGGCATCCACTTTGGGTTAGTTACATGAAGCAAAATGTTTAACTCCAAACTAAAAGGAAGATGGGGTTGTCTTACAATCATCCATGTAAAAGTGGCGAAGAAGGTCACATACATACTTAGGTTGAGAAAGAGAAATTCCTTCTTGGGTTTGCAAAACTTGGAGGCTAAGAAAATAATTGCAAGTGTCATAAGTCTAGCATTTCAAAGTTCTTCTCAAGGTTGATTTTCACATGTGTGATAAGCTTAGGATTTCTACCAATGAGTATAAGGTCATCAACATAAAGCACAAATTGAGAACATGGTTACTTACTTGCTTAGTATAGACATTAGGGTTAGAGTGGCATATAGAGAAGCCAAAGTCAATAAATAATAAGTTCGTTTTTTCATACCAAGCCTGAAGAGATTTGATACCATGATAGAAAACTAAGGTATCTTCACAGAGGTTGAACACTTTAACAAAATATGCTCACACACATAGGTCAATTATCAATACATCGATGTCCATTTGGTTAAATCCCTCAAAGAGGGAAACAATCCATATCCCCAACCAAGATGGCCACTTGAGCCTTATATTAATAAAAAAAGAATAGATTACACGAACATCGCTCACAATTGATCATTGACAACTGACCCTCCATGATTTTTAAATAAATATCATGGACCAATAGAGTGTTAATCTATGGATGGATCGTCATGAGTATCAAGGACATATCTAAACCATCAACTCACTTATGTGTAGAACATGATTGTGGCCTCCAGATTAGTAAAGTGCAAAAGCACACTTCGATCAAATATTACATTTCACCAAGTTGACTTTAACTAAGTCCTAAAGTCTAAATATCCTCACATTACATGTGTAATAAAATCGCCATAGAGTCTTATTCTATAAAGTTTAAGGTTTTTGTTATAATAAGATATTAGGGTTTTGGACAAATAAGACCTTTTGAACTCTATATAACAGAGGTGAATCTCATTGTAATCAATGTACAAATTATTTATAATATCAATGAGAGTCATTGCATAAATATCTCTGTGATATAACCCTATTTAAGGTTTATGGCTCTTATAACATGGTATCAATGTAGAAGAGTGCCTATGACTAGTCATTCGATGCCAAATGAAGTTGAATATAGTAGTTGTTTCCGCTTAATACACACCTAGGGGGAATGCGGCATGAAAACTTCAAGCCGCTCGGTGTGTCCTCGGGGGCAAGTCAGGGTTAAGTGATGTCACCTGATTACTTGACTCCTCCGTCTAGGCTACTCCTATCAAATCCAAGGGGGGTGGTCCCTATGAAAAGTAAATCTAAGGCTTTTGCACTACGAAAGATAAAAGCAAATCTAGGAGTTAATGATGGATATGAAAATATTGAAACAAGTAAACAATTTCAATTTAGTTTAATTACAACAACACATGATATTAAAGATATTCACGACATTTTATGAATTTAATTTAAACAATGATAATGTGTGATGACCAATGCCGATATTGTGGATATAATGCTGATGTGTTGTGTCATGAAAGTATTGCAAAGTCTCATTGTCAATTTTAAATTATTAATGAGTATTAAGGAGTGGGTTGATTTTTTATTTGGAACAATTCTGGATCGCTCCTTCGAACTGGGCGTTGTGACAACTATACCAATTGTCCAACCAGGAGAGGATGAACCTTCTTACGGCAACCTGCTGACTCTATAGTTAGCCTCACTCGACCTCCTGAGTTCTAGATATTGAATCTATGAAATATTTTCCTATTAAGACTAGTCACTTAAAAATCCCCTTTTTGAGAGCATACTTGGATCTTTCAAGTCTTGGTAACTTTTATTAAGTGTTTGAAATATGAGTTGTTTAACTAATCTACAGCCCAATAGTCTCTTTTCCACACACCAAAAGGTGCAATACTTCAGGAAAGAAAGGGCTCAAATTTTATTGCAAAATTGTAAAGATTGTAAAAAATGACAAAAACATAGAATGGTAAATCTAATCTATATAGTCCCCTGTGGATAGATTGTGTGCTCGTGATGTTGTTTAATTACTAATTTCATAATAGAACTAAGCTAAAGCAAAAAATTATAATAATAAAAAATCAAAACACAAAAAATGCAGACCCCCCTAGGGGGATGGGGGCAGGTGCTACAATAGCCTGCTTTTCTCTTTTTATTTTTCCAAGTTAAAAAATCCAAAATAATAAATATGGTTGTTCCTTTAGGTACCATATGTCATGTCCCCTCAACAATGATTACTTGATCAAGTTCCTAACTCAACGAATCCCTTGGGTTGAGGAGACAACTCGAATTACTTGGGGTTAATTTTGAAATTCATGCATTTTATTAATTAGGAGTGTGATTTAATTTTTGCCTAAAGTTTATTATGTACTTGAGAATAATTATTTTTCATAAATTAAGTAATTTTATTTTGAATAAAAGAGGATAAGGCTCCACAAGTGCGCCTTAGTGGATAAGGTTGACTTGAGAGATGACTTGCAAAAGAAGTTAGGAGAAAGCATCCAAAGCTAGAAAATCGGGAAAAATGAAAGAAAGATGGTACAAATAAGAAAATAAGCAAAATATCAAGAAAAGAAGCACAAATCAAAAAGCAACACAAAAGCAGAAAGTAGGATAAAATCAGAAAAGCAGGATAAGGCATAAAAGCAGGATAAAGCAGAAAAGCAAGAAAAAACAGTAAAAAGCAAAGCATGATAGAAAAGCTAAAGCAGAAAAAAGAAAAAAGGAGGAAAGCAAGATTTCCTTATCCACTCATGAGGGCGCATTAGATTAGATGACTTGATCCTCAAGTCATCCTCCATCTATAAAAGAAGGAGGGTGCACCACCTTCACATCTTTTGTCTGTTTGAGTATTGGAGTGAGCGCAATTGTGCCTCAGAGACTTGGGAGATGTGCCCCTAGTCCAAGTTGGGATATGTGCCCATGATTCCTATGAGAGTATGATGGAATTCAGCCATTGTCAATGATTTTATTGTAGGTCTTGTAGCTGATTCAAGTCTGGTTTGAATCTCAGAGAAAGTGTCATGAAGCCTATGGTTCGAATTCTCAAGTTCTTCAATGATTTCCAGTGCTAGTCTATTGTATTGTAAAGGATTGAATCTTTGGAATTTTCTGAGAAGCCTATTGTCTCCCATATGATGTATTCATTGTTATGTTGATCCTATGATATCAATCATAAAATTTTATAATGCAGAAGTTTGAATTAATTTGAGTTTTCCACACCACTACTAGATTTGCATTGATTTTGAGCTAGTTTCCAGAATGTATTTGATAAATGAATGAGTATTGATCCAAATGAGATGATTTCCATTTCTTATGTTAGTTAAAATGTTAGATGAATCAACCCAAGCCTGAGATCAGAAATTAATGAGCCTTCCTGACTGTTTTGGAAGTCCTAAAATTGGCGTAGTTGTGCAATCCTGGAAGGCAAGTCTCCTTGTATAATTGTGAGAATTCCTCAGAACCTTACCGGATGCAAGAGCATCAAGGCTAAGACAACAATGTGATTGAGTGTTCACATGTTGTGGCTAGCAAGAGGACAAGTTGTCCTGAAGTGGGAGAAATTCTGTTTATTAAGTATTTTAGTTTGCGGAATATGTAACCGAATAGTATGTGTCAGTTTTTTAGAAGGTAGAACATAGTGGCGAGTTGATGCTCCCTGCGTGGAGATCAAGCTAGATAGCCAATCTGTTATTGAATGATAATGACTCCTTCAGTGATGGGGAGAGTCTGTTAGTGAGTTTGTTTTACGGTTGAGCCATTCGGTTTTGGGGATTTTACATGGGTGAAATAGGAAGAGATTAGGAGTCAGTAAAAGGGGGGTTAGGTCGGTGCAAGAGAGAGCTTGGCATGAGGAAGATTCGGTGGGATATTTTCTTGCATACCAGAGGAAAATACGACTGTATAGATGTTTTTTCTATCACTTAATGAAAGGAGCAAGTTCCGTGTGTTAATGGTGTTACTGTGTATTTGAACAAGAGTTGAGCTTAGATTCTGTGAGGTGGAGTAATGTGAATCGTTAACGTGATATCTGTGTGAATGAATATTTGTCTTCGTGCTTGTATGAACAGTTAAGAACACCCAAGTCCTTCATAAACCGACCATTAATACGTAGCAGAGATAATTTCTTGCCACCTTTAGTTTCTCATCGGATCTGGACGAAGATCAAGACGGATTGATCGATTCTCTGATCAATCAACGAAGAAAATCGTAGATTTGTAGCCGATTCAATCAACAGAGGTTGGATGGTTCAGATCAAGGCCAAAAGGAAGATCGACGGTCGAAAAAGAATCCCCCAAGTGAACGTGTGTTAGAGTTAGCGAATCCGCAAGCTGATCCAAGGTATTCTGCGTTGATCATAGATCAACGAACGGGATCAAACCCACAAGAGATCGATGACTGCTACAATGTTCCATAGAAGGAAATAGCGTGGGGATTAACTACGAGAGTTGTGGGAACCACGTTGCAGAAGAGTTTTTGTGGAAGCCTTTTCGAGGGATCACGAAAGGCGCAACCGCAATCCGCAAGTTGCGGAAAAGAGTATTGCAGAAAGGTCGTTGCGGGAAGGTGATTGCGGAGAGATCATTGCGGAAGACCACCAAAAGTGTCGATCGAAGGTGTTTCCACAAGATTGTTGCAGAAGGTCAATTCTGACTATCAGATTGTTGTGGAAAGTCTAGTTTGGAGATAAGGGCCGCCATTGAGAAGAACCTAGCTGGTTTTCAGCTAAGTCTAGTGGTTCGATTTCAGAGAATCACAATATTCCTGGGAAGCGGGTTGGTTTGGATTTTGGTCATCCCTGCTTGCATCATTTGTGGTATCAGAGCAGGCTTTGCTCTGCACAACAAAATAAAGACATGGCGATACGTGTGGGATGAGCAAGATGTCGTGACAGAGGAAGACCAACAACGAATGCAGAAGTCGTGGAGGAAATGAGAGAACTACAGGCACGCATGGAAGCTATGGAGATGGGTAGACGAAGAGACCTAGAAGCAGGGGATTTGAGTGAACCTGAAGAAGAAGAACGAGGAAAAGAAGCAACACCGATGCAAGAGACACCTGAGCTAAGATACTTTCAGTCAATTCTTGGAACAAATTCGAGGCCACTACCCGAATTTCTTACCTATGAGGGAAGTCTCATTGCTGAACACCCCATTGACTGGATCAACGAGTTAGACAAGTACTTTGAGTATGATGAAATTGAAGAAAGCAAGAAGGTACTTAGAAAGGATTATGTAGAAAGCAAGCGAGTTAGAAAGTACTTTGAGTATGAGATAGGTTGCAACAAAGAATTCAATGAACATATAGAGGAAGAATTCCACATGGGGATTATGTAGCACAAACTTACCACTAAGCATGTTAGAGTGGAATGAATGTAGAGGAAGAAACGACATAGTTTTAGTATTGGCATGCATCATCAACATGAAGCTTCAGTTTTATTTTTGTGTAGTCTAATGTAGGAGCATTATCTGCAATTGCGGAGAACACCCATGGTAGTGGAATTAGAGAAGAAGAGGTGTAGGCATACGAATGAAGGGGAAAATGGGCCATTAAACATGCAAGAGATTGATAACTTACTGATTAGGGAACTCGAACAAGGAAACATTAGAAGGGATTCTATGAACTAGCATTCTTTGTGTCATCACAATGTGAAAACCTTGGGAGGATGAGGTTGGGATGGGAAAGAGGCTCAAGTGTTGAGGCAAGGGATCGACCAACTTGAACCAATTCATTAATAAAGTAAATAAAAGAAATAAGTATCATGTGTCTATGGTGGATAAAACTAATGTAAGAATGAGAGAGAACATAAATATAAATTGAGCCTTTAAAAAGGTTGGTGGGTATTTAGAAATAAAGTAAGAAAGTATTTGCATAATGAAAAAAGGGAGGGAGTGTGACAAGAGAATTGGCAACTCTCATTTTGGATGAAGGTGCCACTAAAATGAAATAATCCCATTATAAGGAGATAGAGCTAGGGAGAAAGAAGAAAAACACATAAGAGAAATGAAAGATAAAAAGAAGGATAAGGGATGATAAGCTATGAGAGAAGAGATCAAAGTGAAGTGGAAGAAACTGGTTCCATTAGAGGAAGCTATGTAGAACCATTTCTCAAAAAGAAAAGATGAAGCAATTCTAATAATAGTGTTTTGTAAAATTGCAAAGGAAATGAGAGAAATGAGCATCTAACTCCTATAGCAATGCATAAATCCAATAATCTAGCTAAGTGGAAGAACCAAAACTTTTGTGATTAAAAAGGACCAATTGCATCAAATCTATAGGCAACCAGAAACTATTATGTGTTATTGATATAATCTCAAATGAAATGTAAACCAATGGGCATTCTATTAGAGAAATGCCTTAGCCATATTGTTTTATTATGGTTTAATTCATGTAGCACCAAGATCCCTTAGAGGCATGGACGAATTAAATTTCCAATTCTACCTTAATAAAAAGTAACCTTCTCCTTGTTGTGTGGTTATTTTAATTGGTTGTCAACCTATTTACTTTATTGATAAAAAATAAGAGAAACAATAAAAAAAATAGACATCGATATGAGGGTTGTACACGTTTCTTGTTTTACTTCACTTTAGATTAGTTACGTTGCAGTGTTGATTACATAAAACAGTGTATCTCTCTTCTGCTACATCAAAAACCGATTGAACCAATGTCTAAAACTTGTCCTTAAAAGTATGTGAAGTTTGAAGTAGTTTTTATATTTCTTTTTATAAGTTTTTTTTTTTTAACTATTACCTTTTGAGTGAAACCGAGATAGGTTCAGGAAAGTTAGGGTAAAGAATTGTTTTTTGATTTTTTTTTTGTATAAAAAGCTATGACTTTCATATGTTTTCTATTATATAAAAATTTACAAATTGAAATTTTAAAATATCAATTAGAGATAAATGTTAAACTTTATAACCAAACATATTTTTTCCAAATTTTCCAAATTGAAATTTTAAAATATCAACTATATTAAACTTTATAGTAAAAGAAAATTAATTTGTGTAGTAAATGCAAAAGGCAATAGTTACAACTCTTCAGTTTCTATTCACTTTTTCTAAAAGGGAGGAAGGAATAGAACTTCATTAAGGAGAAAAGAAAAAATGAGAATAAGTATAATGTTAGCAATTATAATTATAGTCATATTACTGGAAGAGTTTCTTTCTTTATAACTAATTTTTATTTATCATAATCATGTATTTGTTTGCAATGTATCTATGACTAATACTACTGTCATCGCAAACACCTTTTAGAAAAATTGACTAATGCTACTATCATTGCAAACACCTTTTAGAAAAATTGAGTGTGAAGTTAGCAAAGGCTTTGAGTTGTTTGGGCTTCATCCCACTTCATCCCATCCCACTTCATCCCATCCCACTTGATTTAACTGTTATAAACCACACAAGGTCTTGGAAACATCCTATTTACAAGAGGTTGGGTTAGGTTGATTGCTAGAGCAATTGGGTTATAATTAGTTGTACATGAATCATTATTAATGAATGAATCTTTCTTTAGGCATGCCTACACTTGTCTTTTTTTATATATATTATTTTTATTTCTCAACTTTCTTGTTTAGCTTAGCAATCATGTTTTATCTTTCTTTTGATATATATATTCCAAAAAAAAATAAAAAATTTATTATCGAAATATAGTCACATTCTTCAAATGTCTTCAAAAGACATGTCCTTCATATATATAATATGAATATATTAGTCATACTGTTCAACTGTAAAAACAATTTTCAAAAAATAATAAGCTTATTCCAACTCATATACATCAAAATCTAAATCCACATATTCATGATATTTCAATTTGTTTTCTTCTTTAAATTCTGATTTGTTTCACTATATATATATATATATATATATATATATATATATATATATATATATGTTATGATAAGTAGTTATATATTTATCTCGATCCATTGTTGTGCATATGCATGGTATATTCATTGTTATGCATACCATATTTAGATTAAGTGGCAGTTGCTCTAATATCTTCAGTATTTACTAGTTAATTTGTGCCATAAAATTTAATTTGCATCACTATTAGAATTAGGACAACATTATAATTCAACAATCTAAGGAAATCAATTAATGATCTAAGGTACATATTAAAATTTATGCACACGGGCAATTGGAGGACCAATACCTTAAGGAGAAAGACTCCCAACAGTCTAAGGGGATTAATTACTGACCTAATAAACATATTGAAAATTTATGCACACATGTAATTGGAGAATGAGTACCCTTATGGAGAAAGACTCCATTGTCTTACCTTACCAGCATATATATATCTTAAACCCGGATCTATCAAACACTAAGAGGGATCCAATTTATTGTGGTATATTTTTTTATCTTAATTTTTTTACACATCCAAAAAGAATTTACAGCTCAAGAAATTTGATCCCTCTTGGTGGTTGATAGATCCGGATTTAAGATAGATCTATGCTGGTTTTTTTTGTTTTGGTTTATGAGCCAACATGGATTTTTTTTAATTACTTTTCATTTGGTTTTAATTTTTTATTTATGACCCAGCAAGCTTTTTTTTAATTACCATTTACTTTTGGCATAATGCTACATTACATGACAACATCCCCCCATATTGGGTTGTAGAGCACTTCGCTCCTCTTGGTGCGACTAGTTATTCTATCCATATAATTAGTGAGTTAGGGATTTAAGCCTAAACTTGGTTTCATCCCTAGTTTTCACTTGAGATTCCTACATGATGATTTGAGTGAACTAGCTTGCTTAAAGTCAACACCTTCCTCTTAGTAATACGCTTGTTTGATCAATTTGACATTGTATCATTCAAAAGACTTCCCTACCTTGCTCTTCCTTTTTAACACCCACTTATAGCGTGTATACCATTCTCCCTATAGGAAATGGGGTCAATTGCAACATGTGATCCTTTACCAAAGGACTTAAAATACTCAATAATTATTACTTTCCACTCTTCAAGATCTTCTTTGTCAAGAGCCTTAGACTAGTTTTTCCACCATATCATCATAACCTTGATGACTTGAACCATTAATCCTTCTTTTCAGGTCCCTCCTCCATAGTGTGTTTAGTGATTGATTTTTCTTTAACAATCAACTATTCTATCAACCATATATTTTGACCTTAAGCCTTCATGAAATAGTATGCCTATGCTCTCAAATGGAACCCTCAAGTTTTCAAAATTTAACATGACCATGCTTTAGAATGGAACTCTAGTGAATTCATAAAGGTGTGCCACACTTTTTATTGAAATGTGGCGATGAGAATTTGACATCTTACATATTTTTTAATTGGTGCTTAAAACTCATATATAAAGTTTGTTTGCAATATATATATATCCTTTTGTGTGTGAGTCAGCTCTACAAAAAAATATGCTTGATTCCATATATTTTCAAATTTATTTTGAAATTTCGTATTTTTATTTTTATTTTTCAAATTTAACTAATTAAAGATTAAAATCTATTTTATATACCTTTGGGTTACAACATATTTATAAAATTATTTTAAACATTCAAGGGAGATCTAAAAAAAAAGTGCTTTTTCGACTCTTATTTTTTTTAAGTGTGATCATATGAGAATCCTCTTAAATGCTTTTAAATGCTTTCCAAATATACAAGATGTAATTTCAATTTTATTTATAACTTTTTTATTAAAAAATAAAAACCAAAAAATATATTAAATACTTTTAAACATCTACAAAGTATTCTAATATTTTATTAGGTTGCATAATGTTTAATCTACCAAAAGTATTCCAATATTTTATCAGGTTGCATAATATTTAAAGTATTCTAATATTTTATCAAGTTGCATAATATTTTTAATCTACTAAATTTTCTTTAGACATATTTACAATTAAGGAAAACATATTTTCTATAAGTTATAGATATAATAAATTAAAAAATATGATATGAAAGTACAAATGAGAAAATTGTACTTCATTTGACATGTTCACACTTAGTAAAAATAAATTGTGTACAAAGTATGAACAAAATAAATTAAAAATATATAATGAAAACAAAAATGGTATTCCATTACAAAAAGGATTCAATAAGGATTCAATGATAAATTAGTATAAAGTTCACCATTTGAAATGGAAGATATGAATGGATTTTATCCCTTTGAAATTGTATTTTTATGTAAAATCTACAAAGCCAAAAGGTTTGAGGAGCTTAAGTAGAAGTATGTTCATTAACATCTCCACATTATGTGATTAACACCAAGAGTTATTGGATGATTTTAACTTCCATGGACACTGCATATCCAGTACCTTGAAATTTACAACATTGAATATCTTCGATCATCGATCCTAGTATGAATATTAACTTGGTTCATAATTTTCAGAAATTTCAAACTTGGGTGGAAAAAGTTTCTATTTCTAATAACTTTCCTATTATGTTTCAATTGGATGGGATTCATATGTGCAAGAACTATCCTTTTAAATTCTACAGTTCTTGGTTATTATAAGATCACTTATGTTGTTGGGTTAGAGATAGATGGAGATAATATCATCCTTAGGTTGGAAGTAACCCTATGGATAGTCTGGCGGGAAGTTAAAATGTCTTAAAAAAGAAGTTTTTGTGTGGGCTAGGGATCAAAGGAAGAAAGATAATGAGGAATTTTTAAAGATTGAAGATCAAATGAGAACCATTCTTTCAAATAATGAGGGCTTTATTTTGAATGAAGAGGATAAATCTTATATGAAGGAATTAGAGCATAAAAAATCCCATTCGCTTAAATATGAGGAAATGGAATGGTGTCTAAAATGTCATGTTCTTTGGGTAGCACTAGGTGATATTAATACTAGTTTTTTTCACAATTATGCCTCATATAGAAGTCCAATATTAATGAAATATGGGAGATGCCTGATGATAGAGGTCATATGGTTGATAGCCAAAATGATCTAAAAAATATGGCCAAATCCTTCTGTTTTGAATCCTTTCAAGATCCAAGTACCTATTAGATTGATGCCCAATTAAAAGTGATTAGTCATATTCCTACATTCATTGATCTAGAGGAGGGTGATTATATTGGTAGACCTATCACTATTGATGAAGTTGAAGTTGCTTTGAAATAGTTTGCAAAAGATAAGAGCCCAGGTTCAGATGGTTGGGTCGTGGAACTCTTTCTTTCCTTCTTAGATGTGATGGGTGAGGATCTTCTTTCCATGATAGAGCACTCTAGGAAGGAAGGGTTTGTTTCTGGAGCATTAAATTCTACTTTCCTCTCTCTTATTACTAAATGCAATAAACCTGGTTCTTTTAGTGACTTCAGACTAATTCCTTTATGCAATTTGGCTTATAAGCTCATTACTAAAATCATGTCAAATAGAATTAAGCCTTTCCTATCTAGACGGACGTCTAGAGAACAATTTGGTTTTCTAGCCAAAAGACAAATTTTGGATGCCATTGGCATTACCCAAGAAGTCATTCATTCAATCAATCTGAAGAATTTTGATGCTTTATTGTTGAAGATGGACTTAGTGAAAGCTTATGATCGGGTCGACTGGGGGTATCTGAGACTTCTCCTCCTTCAAATTGGTCTTCCCTCAACTGTCACCAATTGGATTTTGTCAAGTATTACTTCAGCTCAGTTCTCAGTTCTTATTAATGGATCTCCTACAACCTTCTTTAAAATCTCCGGATGTATTAGACAAGGTTTTCCCTTTGTCTCCACTACGTTTTTTACTTATTATTGAAGGTTTGAGCTATATGATTAGCAAGGCCAAATTTGAAGGGAAGCTTAAAGGCATAAAAATCTCTGCATATATCTACATCACACACCTACTATTTGTTGATGATGTAATTCTATTTGGTAATGGATCAGTGGATGACTGGAAGTTTTTTGATCATATTATCAAAATATTTTGTGCAACTACAGGGATGGAGGTGAGCTTAAACAAATCCAGTTTTTATTAACATAATATGGATAAAAAAATCTTGCAGGGGATCTCTTCCTTCATGCCTTTCAAAGTTCATGTTTTATGTGATGGGCTCAAATACTTGGGTTATTTTATGAAGCATGTTGGTTATAAAATAAAAGTTTGGCTCTGGTTAGTGGAAAATTTCGAAAGAAGGATAAATCATTGGTCCTATAGATTGCTTTCTATTGGTGGCAGGGTGACCAGGTACTTAAAGCCGTCTTGACTAGATTACCTATTTACTGGTTGTCTCTTGCTCATTTGCCTAAGACTATTTTGAATTGGATCATAAGGTTAATGTTTAGATTTCTGTGGTATGGGAATGATGATATTCATAAATTACAAATGGCCAATTGAGAAATATTATCAAAACCAAAAAGTTGAGGTGGATGGGATATACAAATATATTCTGGTTTAGTACTGCTTTATGCTTGAAAATCTTATGGAATGGACTCTTTGGTAAAGGGTTTTGGACTGAGGTTCTTCATGCCAAATATATTAAAAGGAACATTTTGACTTGGCTGAGGAATCCTAATAAGAATTACAGGAATTCTTCCAAGTTATGGGTTGGTTTTATCAAGTCTTATTCTTGGCTAGGAAGAGGACTAACCTAGAAAGTTGGTGCAAGTACCAATGCCTTGGTAGGAATTGATCCTATCATAGGTATGGAGGATAATTTTAATTTATCATCTTATCTTTTAGAATATTTGGCTGAAATGGTATTCATTACTTTAGCCCATATCAAAAAACCAAGTTGGAACCCCTCCACAAGTTCTTATTGGCTAACTACTTCTGATCTTGGGATAGGTAGTATATGGGCAGATGAGTAGAATAATTATATATCTCTATTAAATTCCACAGGTCTAAAATTAGCTCAGAAGAAGTTTCCCTAATATGGTATCCAAATTTTACTATTGGTCACATTTTGGAAAAGGTTGCATATAGTGTGATTGATCAAGCACATACTGTTACTGTGCCTAGATGGGGGTTTCTGAAGTTATGGCGATGGCATATTCCATCAAAAATCAAATGTTTTGTTTGGTTTTCTTTTGAAAATTGTTTGAAGACATGGGATAACCTTAAGCATATAGGTCTGATTGGACCTAATTGGTGTATTCTTGGTATGACAAATGAGTATGTTGATCATATATTTGTCTCTTATCAGTTTACAAATCAATTATGGTTTATTGTGTGCTCTTATCTCAATATCACTTAGACCTGGGACTCTAATTCCTTTGAACTTTTTTTTTATCAATGGTATAAATATGTCCGTGAACATTAGACCTTACCTACTTTCATATCTTAGGGTATATGGAAAGCCATGAATGCACTTATCTTTGAAGACAAGAAACTGAACCTGAATGATATTTGCAAGAGGATTTTACTTGTTTTTATAATGAATATTATGTTAACAAGATCAACAATATGCAAGGACATCAGTTAGGTGATGTTTCTCTGGAATTTGCCGCTTCATATTATTTTGATGGAGCTGCCCAGGATGGAAGGTGTGCAACCAGTGCTATCCTCAAACTGAACTCTGAATACCTGTTCAAGCTTAAATTGAATTGTGGATTGGGAACTAATACAAAGGCGGAAATGATGGCGTTGTTGTACTTATGCAAAGTGGCTTCCATGTTTGGGATTGATTCCCTTAAAATATTTGGGGATTCACAGGTTGTTGTCCAATGGGATTTGGATAGATATAAGATTCAAGTGATGGCATTGTACACTTGGGGAAATCATACCAAAGCACTGTTATCATCGTTCACATCCCTGGATATTTCACACATTTTCAGGGAAATGAATATGGAAGCTGACCTTCTTTCAAAAGAGGCTCTTACAGAGGAGGAAGGAATTTTATGGTGGGAAGAATTTGAAGACTCTTCAATGACAAACATAGGCTCTTTCAACATATTTTTAATATAGTTGTATGCGTAGTCATATGAAGCTGTCTTTATGAGGATTGATACTATCCACTGTTTTGGTTTCTTTGATACCGTTGGTTGTTATCTTATGAACATTGCTAGGATTTATGTACTGTGGTTGTTTATGGTTTATTGTTGCAAATAGGTTCATCAAACACTGAGATGAACTGGTAAGTCTATGTACTTTTTGATTCAATTTTTGAATATCAAAAGTGTTGCTTTTTTCTTACTGAAAAAAACGGATTCATTCTTTATTTAAGAAGTATCTTAATTGTATTTTTATATTTATCTTTAATAATATTCTAATCACAAAATTATATATCCAATTATATCAAGTCTACCAAATTTAGGCTCTACTCCCTTCAAATTTAGCTTTTAATAGTTTGAGATTTGAATGGATTTTATCCCGGGAAAATGCATTTTTATGTAATGTCTACCAAGCCAAAAGGTTTGAGGAGATTAAGGATGGGTGAACTAAATACAAGATTTGTTGGATTCCTCATGAAAAGTTTCAAAGACTTAATTGAGGATTTATTGGATTCCTTATGAAAATAAGTCTCAAATACTTTGGCATTGTTCACTTGACATGCGGGGAAAATTTTAGGGGTGAAATTTAGCCCATGGGCTTATTTTTGACATTTTTTTTCCAAAAAATATTTATCAATTTGCCTTTCTGCAAAAATGTTTCGCCCAAATTTCATGCGATAATTTTTTTTTACTCTAAAAATTGCCAAAATTGCCCAAAAACTATATAAAATACTTAGAAATTTGAATATTTTTACAAAAAAAATTTCCAAACATTTTATGGGTGCACATTTAAGAATTAGTAAGATTCGAAAGTTTCGACACTTTCAGAAAATTAGAAATCCTTAAAATTTTCCGTGTTGACATGTGTGAAAAATATTTATGAATGAAACTATTTTATAACCACCATATAAATTATATTTACAATAAAGTGGTAAAAATATATATAAAAAATACAACATTATTTTTTAGGATATTCTAATCAACTTGGACAACAAAAAAAAAGTTTAAAGTGAGCCAATGTCTACCACAATTTAAATGTTTTAAAGCAAAACCTGAGACACATGTTATTTCACAGGACCAAAATAACAAAAACATATGTTAATGGTAAAGGACTCATTGTTATTGAAATTAATGATATGAAAGTATGTGAATTTAGCTAGTTTATCACTCCTATTTGCAAATAAGTCACCTCAAATCTCATGGTAAGTGTGTTGTATTGGCCACACCTTCCAGTTGAGTTGAGCCTATATGTTATTCTACATAGTTGTGATTTTAACCATGGTTAAATAAGTCACATCCATCTCATGGTGAGTGTGCTGTAATGGACGCACCCTTTCATTTGAGGCTATATGTTATCCTAGATAGTTGTAGTTCTAACCATGGTTGTCTCAATTAATAAAATATGGATAATTAGATGGAAAAGCCAAGGAATATGGAAGGAAGAAAGTCACAATGTAAATCACGTATTTTTGAATGATATGTTCTTTTATATTTGATTCTATTAGCCGAGCTTGAATTTAATCTGGGTAATGGGGCATACATAACTTAAAATGCATGTTTAAGTCACAGTGTAAATCAAGTATTTTTAAATGATATGTTCTTTTCATATTTGATTCTATTAGTCGAGCTTGAATTTAATCTGGTAATGGTGCATACATAACTTAAATGCATGTTTAACTCATGAAAAAGGTTTGGTGCAACAATTGTGTCCACAATCAAACTGCAGGTATACTATGCAATTCTAATTTCAAAATGATGGGATATCCATTGAACAACACCTTACACCTTGGAAACATCGATATATAATTTGTACACCATCTTAACATGTATACTCAATATATCATTAATATATTTGGGTGAATTTATGAAGATGGGTAATTTTTTTGTCAAAAGTGACAATGAAAATTTGATTTTTTACTAATTTATTAAATCAAAACCCTCAAAATTCATATATGCTTTGTGAATTCCGATACGCAACAAAAAAACAAATTGTAGGGAATTATGTTGTCTTTCCACACACACACACACACATATATTATTTAATATGTCAAAATTGCATTTAATGATAGGTTTGCTTTTGTAAATTTCAGGAAAAGTTAAGAAGTGGTTTGTGTGAACGTAAAACAATTTATTGATAAATGTATAATTTTTGAAAAAAATATATAAACATATTCTACACAAAATGCACTGGGCGCACATATTGTTTTTTAAATTTATATTGGAAAATTATATTTTTTATTAATTTTCGAAACTATCTGTTGAAATTTTTAATCGCATTTTATACACATGTGTGTGCACATAGAATTTTTTTACTGGTTACAAAAATTGAAAAAAAAAAAACCCTTTTGAAGAGCACGCGTTGGTCTGGGGCACATATATTTTTTGAATTTTTTTGGTTGTGTACTTTTTTATGTTATTGATTTTTCTTTGTGTTGATTCGAAATTGTGGACATGGTTTTCTAAGTATAAGTTTGAAAAGAAAAAAAAATTATCATATGAACTCAAAAACCTGTAAGTTATATGCCAATAGATAGACAATTCGTTGACGAATCTATGAGTATGAAGTCCATCGCCTAAGGTGCATCCTATGATGGAGTTTAGAATCAAAATTGCAGAAAAGAAGACTAAAAGCCTATTTTTTAAGCTCTCAATCGAGGTTTTGGGCAGATATTTAAATATCTCAATATAGGGTTGAAGTGTAGTTAATACGAAAGCTCGATCGAGATTTTGTGAGATATATATTTTTTTAAAAGCACGTGGGTTATTTTTAGTTTTAACTTTTAAAAGCTCGATCTACCTTTTTAAAAGCTCGATCTAGAGTTTTAAAAAGCTAGATCTAGATTTTAAAAGCTAGATCGAGCTTTTTAAAAAAGCTAGATCGAGCTTTTTAAAAAAGCTAGATCGAGCTTTTGAAGAGCTAGATCGAGGGTTAGGAAAATCCTCGATCGAGCTATCTAGCTCAATTGAGAGTTTTTTAAACCCTCGATCGATCTTCTAAAAATAGCTCGATCGAGCACTTTGTTAAACCCTCGATCGAGCTTTCAAAAGCTCGACCGAGGGCTTAACAAAAGCTCAATCGACCTTGCTTTTTGTCATTCTCCAGCCCTTCTCTTGCCAAAAAGTGTTACCCATATTCATGGGAACACCCATTCCTCTACATTATTGTCGAGCAATTTCTACACATTATCAAGCCCCTTTCAATAATCAAAGAACCATGCACCAAATGTATCACAAACTACCATGCACTAACTGTATCACAAAGTAGTTTGGGCACAACTAATAAAGACTCAGAATCAAGATGCTAGTGTAATTTCCACCAGATCCTACACATGCCATAAATATTCAAGGTATCTTACTTATAGAGTTGAACTAATTGATGGTCAAAGACAATATTTTCTTATACATCTCAATTGATCCCAAAAACAACATTCTCCTACATAATCCACATTACAAGTATTCACCACATATCATAGCACATCAAGCCATAAAGGCGCGGTGGATCCACCTTGTAATAAAGAAACCAATCATAGTCATTGGACAATGTATATAATTGTTAGTTGCTACCTAACACTCTTACATACTACACAATATTTTTTTTTCAACAGAAAAAAAGTCATTTTCTCGCTATTCATAGATCAAAGACAATATTTACAAAGTGCATCATAAATGTCCACCATGCCAACTTTTTGACAAAACTAATCGTCAAAATGAGTAACAATACTCCACAAAATTGTCCACAAAGAACTGAAACATCGCAAAATTTTCAACTCCCACCCCAGAGAAAGAGGACCAATAGTCTAGACTGACAATGTACAAAAACTTATTGAGTATATGACAAAATCCAAACAATAGAAAAACCCATACTGTAGAATGATACACAAAATAACCAAAAAAAGATGATTAACTAATCAACACTAAGGATCCTTCAAAGGAGACAAAGGCTTTTGTAATTTCTTCAAAAAATAGATAACCTTCAGGGCCACCCATAGCTCGCTTAGAAGGAGAATCAACTTTCGAATTAAAATTCTTGTATATATGTCTAAAGGAAATTTGAGGAAAAGATGATAATAAGCCTTTTGTATGCTAACATCAATGATCCAACTGCAAAACCTGCAAATTATATAAACCATTGGTCCAATTAATAATTACCTCTGAACCATCGAAAATCTGAAGGTCGATGATACCATTCATGAAGGAAAATTGTAACAACCCCCATAATTCTATCTGCCACAAATTCTTGATCGAGCTATGTTTTTTTTAACCCATTGAGGCTTAACTTAACTTTCCATTAATATTCGATTAAGATTCAATTGAATCTACTACAAATTCTTAATCAAGCATTTTTTTCTAATACTAAATCAAGTTTTTTTAAAACTTGATTTAAGGTTAGAAAGATACCTTGATCAAGGGTCTCCTTACAACATTTCTCTCTCTCCACTTGTAATGTTGGAATCTTATTAATACTAAGAGGGGGGTGAATCGGTATTAGTGCAGTTATGAAATTTTTTTACTTCATATTAGATTTAACTTGAATATATATTATGCATTCACATAAGCAATAACAATCAACCAAACATATGCGCAATACACAGAACACACAAATTTTTACGTGGAAACCCAAATGGAAGAAAACCACAGAATGCTCTCTTCTAATATAAAGATTACATTAATGGAAGCACCAACTTCCGAATTTCTCCAGCACTAACTAGAAGGAGGCACTCACCCCCTGGTTTTACAGGCACTGACCTGAAGGAAGCACCAACTCCCTGATTTACCAGCTTCAACTAGAAGGAGGCACTGACCTGAAGGAAGCACCAACTCCCTGATTTACCAGCTTCAACTGGAAGGAGGCACTGCCCCCTGCTCCTTGCCTTGTTTTGCCTCCCTGATATGAAAGAAGAAGTTATTACTTTTTTGTACTTCTGATCCGCAGACTCTTCTGATAATAAGATGTTAGTTCTGTTGTGCACACCTTCTGCATGCCATAATCTTGTTGTCACTGTATTACATACTTCACTTGACTTCACACTTGACTTATCACTTCACAACATCACAATGATTTCATACTTCACAAATTGTGTGATGTTTCATCATATTCTATAGTATGCATTCAGGTTTAGTATGCCATTATGTTTCTGCGCATTTGCAACTTCAACTGATACTACACATATTTTGATGTGCTGTTGTTCTGACTTCGTGCATCAGTATTAGATTAATCTGTGCACCTTCTGCGATATTTCCATTCTGTCTTGGTGCAAAAATCTTTAGATAATCTGCGACCTTCTGTGCATCATTGGTAATATGGACTTTTTGTTCTATGCACTTGTATCGGATCATCCTTATCATAATGCACATCCTTTATTGTGCGACAACTCTGCCTTTTGCACATCAGATAGAATACTTTACTTCCCGCATGACAAGATATAATTCAAGTCAGTCTTAGCGCACATGTCTTATATCATCTGTGACTTTCTGTAAACTGTCTGTAATACTGTCATTCTGGTCTTACACACTTGCACATCCTCTATAGTTCTTCATTCCTGTCCTCACACAACTGTCACAAATAAAATACATCATTCTGCGCACCATCAATAATTTTGTTCTTTTGTATGTGCGCACTCGGCTCTCTACTAGATCATGTTGTTTTGGTTCCATGAGCCCTTGATGCCCCAAAATAAGAATCTTGTTAAATCTGTATTTTCCGGTCTCGAGCTTACAATATTTCTTGAATCTTCTAACTTGGCTTCTTATTTATACTTGTCCTACGTAGATGGTATGTCCACAAGTTGGTTGTGTCTTTCCTTCTTCCTTTCTTCATGGTTCATACTTCCGCTACTCGTCATGTTCTCCACCATTGAGGTGTCATCTCTTGTGGATTTTTTGCATACTTGGTTCTTTGTCTTAGTGGGACTTGCGCCCTTGAGGTGTGGTCTTGCGCCCTTGATGTACTATCGCTTGTGGGACTTGCACACTTGAATTCTTCAATCACTACTTCCTTTCGGTCTTGAATGCTTCTTCCGATTGGTGAGTCTTGCACACTTTCGGGACTTGCTTACATGTTCAACCGCTTCTTGTTATCAAGTCTCTTGCACACTCCTGAACCTTTTCCAACCATTTCTTTTGGCTTTATTTTGAAGTAACATGAATAGGTGGACTTAGGAGTTGCTCATGTACAGTATTTACATCTTCAACCTGATTGTATTCCTTATACTTCTTCAAACTGGCACAAGAATACTGAATCCTCTTTGAAATAAGTTGGCATCAATGAAAACCAAAGTTCAACAATTCCCCCTTTGGCATTGATGTCAGCACCTCATGAAGTTGTGCATAATCATCTCATAAAGTTGTGCACATCATGTGCCCTGGTCGCAGTATTCCCACTGTGTGTACTCCCCCTGTGTTCTTGCTAGTTTGAGCCTTTGCTCATTTGCGCATTCTCCTATCAATGCTATTCCTTGTGTCTTTTACTTCTGGCGCGGATGCATGCTTCCTGATCTCTCTCAGCTGATTTTCATTTTTGCGCTCACCGCAGACCACATGCTCCATGATCATTCTCCCCCTTTGACATCAATGGAAAATAGGTGCCATCACTACGCAAATTCAGTTTCTCCTTTCTACAAATCTGTGTTGATATTCATACATATGTTTGCTGAGATTACTCCCCCTGTCTTCATGTTTCATTATTTTGCCAGGGTTTCTGCACATATTTTAGTTACCTTGCAATCTATACACTGCTTATGTAGTTGACTCGGATATGCTCCTCCTGTATAGTTTCTATCTTCCTTCTATCTTGATCTTATGTTCCTGTCATACCAATCATCAATCGCACTCCTTCATTTCTTGTGCAATATGCAATCTTCCTATCAAATTCATTACACGTTACATAGTTACATCTGCTTTTGGTTTTGCATTGTCTTTCCCATCGATTTATTCCAATGTCTAACTATTCATTTTGTTTCATTTACTACGTTGTGACCAATCATCTTTACATTTTCTGGTGTCGCATTTCTCACCACGACAACCAAAGTTTTTTGCACAAATTTCCATATGTTAGCCAACTTGGAAATAAAGCAATGTGACAAACAATTCATGTGGAAACTTTGACGTGTCACATTTGTACTCGAGCCTTTTGGGAAACATCATTCTGGTCGCACAAAACAATGAATTAGATTTCTTCTTTTTGTCCTCTTTTCAAAATTCATTAAATTATGCAATTACTTTTGACATCTCCATAACCAACTTCAAATTGTGCAGATATGAATGTCATTAACTCCAAGTCTCTTCAACTTAATTTTCACGTGCGCAGAGTACTATTGTCCGATTCTATAAGAGCATTGTGAATTGCCCGGTTCATCATCCTTGTTCCTTCACTATCTTAGCCTGTTATGTGTCTTGTTGTTCTTGAGTCTCTCATCATGTCTTCCTTCTTCCATACTTTTAATGAATCACTTGATAGTGTACGCCTTGCGGTTCAATCACATCAAGTAGAGTTCATGCGGATGAGAGTGGATATGGGTGTTTGGCAATCCCAATTCAAGGAGTCTAAGTTCAACCACTGGTACACTCAGTCGCAAGTCAATCACAACAATCCAGATGGATTATCTTGTCTGAGTAAGCGAGTTGACTTACTGGAGAACCAACAATAATGAATTCTCGACATGTTGGACTTGATTCGAACATAACCATCCGCTACACATGCATCATCTTCAACTCTGTAGGTTTGTCCTCTACAACCATCCTCTGATTTTAATGAGCCAGTTCTAATGGATCTTGAGCTTCGAATTGCACAACAACCAGCCAACCATGACACATAACTAAACCTTGAGCCATGACTCTGAATTACCCCTATTCTTCTCAATTTTTCTTGATATGGCTTATGTCATTGTTCTTCAACTTTAATTGTCTTTTGAGCCTTAGCATGATGCCTCTTTTATACTTCAACTATGTATTATGTGATAGAGAGCTTATGTAATTTTGTAAAGACAAAATTTTGAATACAATACCAGATTTGTTCATGTATCTGTGTAGACTCATGTTTGTTCTTTGGCAATGCTCCTTTGAACTTTTCTTTATTCTGTTACATGTATGTGCACTCTATGAGACAATTTAACTTCAACACATCACAACAACTAATCATAACATAATGCAACAATCAACTTCAAATATTCTCTAACTGCAATACTTCACTAACACACTCCTTGAATTCCGAATGATCATTATGTTGAATTCAAGGATCTTAATCTCTTAGAGATCAACAAGATGGGCAGCAATTACGTACTGCTTTAGACATAATTGGGTTGTTAGCTTATTCTGCGAATGTTTGAGGAGTTTTCCTTACCCGTATCTTCGTGTGGGAAATTCCATTTTGATGATGTGCCTGACTGTCTTCCCTTTTGGTCCTTGTATTGTGATTACTGCTATGCAGAAGATTTCTATCTGGACAATTCACTGTTCTTTGACAATACATAGCCTTGTATCCAAAGCCATCACAAGCATAACATCTCATAGTTTGACAATACTTCACAATATGACCAATGTAATTTCACCTTGCACACTTAATTGTGTTAATCCTTCTTCTGGTAGTGTAACGAAAAGAGTTGTAATCACTGAAGGAATTATCATACCTAAATGACTTCATTTGATTTGTACAATGATTACTGTCAGAGACATTCCTAGATGTTCTGTCATAGCCAAGTCCCGACTTGTCTGCTGGTTACCTTTGATCACTCATAATCTTGTTCATGATAGATTTGTTGCCTTTGAATTTATTCTTCATTTCTTCTTCAAGACATGCCTTGTTAATCCCTGAATGTGTGCGGTTCGAAGGATCATCCATGATGTGATCTTGAACCTGTTTCTTCCCCTTTAACTTAGTCAATTTTTCTTCTAAGCGAGAAACCTATTTGTCCTTCTGTTCAAGTTGACTTGTTAGCAATTTGCTTTTTGTGTTGCTTCTTCTAGTGATGTCTTCAATACTGACTTTTCTTCTTCAAGCATTCTGATTTTGTCTACTGTGCAATGTAGTTACTTCTCAAAATTCATTGCCTTTTCACTAACCTATTTTTCAAGAGACTCTTGAATCACCTTGGCTTTCTTGAGTTGTTCTTCATACTTTTACAGTTGGTCCTGCAAGAGTTTGTATTTCCTTCTTGACTTCTTTAATTCATCCAAGGCACTAACTAGTTCACCTTACCAATCAACCTTTGTAGCTTCTTCTTCTTGAGATTGACTGTTTGATTTAATTTACGCGATAGGCTTTGGAGGTGTATTGAAGGATCCACTAAATAAATACTTATTCAATGCTCTAGGTTGATTTTGCGCAACATATGTGTTCTTCTTGACAAATGAACAACTCTTTTTCTTTTATTCACTGCTTTCATCTTCTAAAAAGGCTATGAATAGTACCTCTTTTGGCTTATCGTGCAATCAATTTCTTCGTATAAATTGTTGTCTTCCTGAGTATACAGACTCTTCCTTTGTTTTGGAACTTTTTTGTTATTAGGTTTTTTCTGAGTGTGCGCCATCCTTTGTTCATGGGAGCTAGCTTCTTCCTCGCTGTCACTATCTCCATCTTCCTTGTATGGACACTTCGAAGAAAAGTGGCCAATCCCTCCACATTTGAAATGAAATTTATTCTTGTACTTACCACGTCCTCTTTTCAACTTTCTCACAAAGTTTGATTCTTCCTCATCTGATTCATTACAGGAGTCTTTGTCATGTTCATGTTTAGCTTTTCCAGTCGCTTTAAAAACAACTTCTTTTCTGATGGGATTTTCTTTCTCTGTTCTCATCTCATATGAAGTCAATATTCCTTGAAGCTCATCCTTTGTTAGATCTACAAGATTAGCTTTGTCTTCTAACATAGATACATTTGTGTCAAATATTGGAGGTAAAGTACTTAGTATCTTTTGCACTATTGATTCTTCTTCTAGTGTAACTCGAAGACTCTTAATGGCATTAACTAACTCATCAACTCGTAAGAAGTAAGAAGCAATATTTTCTTCATATTTCATTTTCAAAGATTCATATAATCCAGAGTAATTTTGAAACTTTTCCTTCTTTACCTACTCATCACCTTCATAGACATTTTTGAGTTTGTACCATACACCGTTAGCTGATGTGCAATGCAGGGCCTTAGTAAATTCAGTATCTATTAACCCACATAATAGTGTGTTTTTGGCTCTTTCATTGCATTCATACTGTCTCTTCTCAATTGGATAAACTAGTGCGGTTGCTGGAACATTAATATAGCCATCCATAATGGTATGCCAAGACATCGGCTCCGAGGGATTACAAATATACTTCCATTGAATCTTGGTGCCCTGTTGGTAGAGAGACCATCATGCTTGTCCATATATGCACAGGGATCTATCTTCTAGATGTTAAGTTGTTATTGAAGACACCCGCTTTGATACCAATTGTTGGAATCTTATTAATACTGAGAGGGGGGGTGAATCAATATTAACGCGGTTATGAACAGTTTTTACTTCATATCATATTTAAATTGAACATATATTATGCATTCACATAAGCAATAACATTCAACCACACATATGTGCAATACACAGAACACAGATTTTTACATGGAAACCCAAATGGGAGAAAACCACATAATGCTTTCTTATAATATAAAGATTACATTCATGGAAGCACCAACTTTCAAAGTTCTCCTACACCAACTAGAAGGAGGCACTGACCCCTTGGATTTACAAGAAACGACCTGAAGGAAGCACCAACTCCCTAATTTAACGGCTTCAAATGGAAGGAGGCACCAACCCCCTGCTCCTTGCCTCATCCTGCCGCCCTGATATGAACGAAGAAGATATTACTTTGTTGTACTTTTGATTCGCACACTCTTCTGATAATCTGCTACTAGTTCTGCTGTGCACATCTTCTCTATGATGTAATCTTGTTGTCACTATATTGCATACTTCACTTGACTTCACACTTGACTTATCACTTCACAACATCACAATTGATTTCATACATCACAAACTGTGTGATATTTCATCATATTATGCAGTTCACACTTAGGTTTAGTATGTCGTTTTGTTTCTGCGCATCTGCAACTTCAAATTATACCGCGCATCTTCCGATGTGTTGTTGTTCTGACTTCGTGCATTAGTATTAGATTAATTTGCACACCTTCTGCGATATTTCCGTTCTGTCTTAGTGCAATAGTCTTTAGATAATCTGCGACCTTCTGTGCATCATCTATAATATGGCAATTATGTTCTACGCACTTGTCTCAGACCATCATTATCATAATGTGCATCATTTACTGTGCAACAACTCTATCTTTGCGCATCATATAGAATACTTTACTTCACGCATCACAACATATTCTTCAAGTCAGTCTTCACGCACCTGTCTTAGATCATCTGCGACTTTCTGCAAACTGTTTGCAATACTGTCATTCTGGTCTTACGCACTTGCACATCCTCTATAGTTCTTCCTTTCTGTCTTCGCACAATTGTCACATATAAACTAAATTATTCTGCGCACCATGAGCAATTTTGTTCCTTTGTATGTGAGCACTCAGATCTCTGTTAGATCATGTTGTTCTGGTTCCACGAGCCCTTGATGCCCCAAAATAAGAGGCTTTCTAAATTTGTATCTTCTGGTCTCGAGCTTACAAGCTTTCTTCAATCTTCCAACTTGGCTTCTTATTTATACTTGTCCTGTGCAGATGGTATGTCCACAAGTTGGTTGTGGCTTTCCTTCTTCCTTACTTCACGGTTCATAACCGGTTCATGCTTCCGTCACTTGTCATGTTCTGCGCCGCTGAGGTGTCATCTCTTGTGGTTTTTTGTCTTAGTGGAACTTGTGGTCTTGCGCTCTTGATGTACCATCGCTTGTGGGACTTGCACACTTGACTTCTCTGATTGCTACTTCATTTCGGTCTTGAATTTTTCTTCTGATTGGTGAGTCTTGTGCACTTTCGAGACTTGCTTACATGTTCAACAACTTCTTGTTCTCAAGTCTCTTGCGCACTCCCGAACCTTATCTAGCTAGCTCATTTGGCTTACTTTGAAGCAACATGACTAGGTGGACTTAGGACTTGCGCATGTACCATTTATACATCTTCAACCTAAATGTATTCCTTATAGTTCTTCATACTAACTTTCATATACTTCTTCAAATCCTCTTTAACATCAATTGACATTAGTGACAACCAAAATTCAAAATGTAAAAGAGTGCAACACACAGTCATAGATTCCTTGTTTAAGGATCATATACCATGAATCCTTTAACAACCTCTCAACATCCAAGAAGATACATCACTAACTCTTGATGACTGACGTTGAATACTTTTCTATCATATACTATATCCAAGAAGATACATTTCCAACTCTTGATGACTGACGTTGAATACTTTTCTATCATATACTATATCCAAGAAGATACATCTCCAACTCTTGATGTCTGCCATTGAATGCTTTTCTATCATATACCATGAATCCTTTAACGACCTCTCAACACCCAAGAAGATACATCTTCAACTCTTTATGTCTAACACTAAAAGATTTTCTTTGAGAAGCAAATACTTTGCCATTGAATGCTTTTCTATCATATACCATGAATCCTTTAACGACCTCTCAACACCCAAGAAGATACACCTTCAACTCTTGATGTCTAACACTAAAAGATTTTCTTTGAGAAGCAAATACTTCAAGTACTTCAAATGTGTAACCACTAGTTGTCTCCCAATATAGGTTTCTTCAGCACAATGTTTTACATCCTCAGTCCTCCATTATCAAAAAGTATGGCTATCATGTCCAATTATGCATCTATCACACTCAACTAATGTACGATTCTTTTGTTCTACCATTAAGATAGATAGGCAACGATTAATAATTCTACCACATAACCAAGACAAATTAATACGGTAACCACTTGATTCAATCTGGGCTTAAACATACGTACGAAAATTATCACGTGAGATGAATTTCACATTCAATTGAATTTCCATATGCACCAATTATAGCTGGTTGGAATGTTTGAACTATGCTTCTTATGTTTTGCCAAGTCTGCATTGCAACAAGCCTCTTCAATCTCGACCGGGGATCTCCGTTATCATTTTCTCCTGCCACTCATCAGTCCTTTGATTTGTACCCGAGTACACTATTCTGAATGGCTCCTTGTATTCTTCCATTTTCATGATTTGTTCACCAATGCCAGCATTGTCTTCGAGCCAGCGATGTTTTTCCTGCCCTTCGGAATCATGGAGTCTTGCCATCATTACCATGACTCCCCAGTTTGATAAACTGCTCCCTTTCTAATTTGAATAATCTCAGATAATCCAGAACCAGGAAAGACAAAGAAACCAGGAAGAAAAAAAACAATCACTTGAATAAACAGATAGTGATTCCAAAGTGATTAGAATTAGGGATTGGGTTAAAAGGAATGCACAGAAGGAACATACAAATCCAAATAAATAATTATTGGAATTTTAACAGAAAGTCAATTCAAAAACAAAATTCAGCTTTATGGATAGGGTAAACAATATGCACCCTACAACAATATAATAATGTTGTAAACAATATACACCCCACAGCAATATAATAATGTTGTATAGGTAAAGATATATATAGCTGGATTTGAAATACTTTAAATCATATGCCCCTTACAACAATATATAATAATGTTGTAAATAATATACACCCGGCAGCAATATAATAATGTTGCATAGGTAAAGATATATATAGTTGGATTTGAAATACTTTAAATCATATATTCCAGCCTATACATTATTTATTACTATGTTGCAGGGTGCATATTGTTTGCAAACAGTCATTTAATTTGTGATCAGTAAACATTGATAGGCTACAAGTTAACTGTTATGAACAAGTTATCTGTTATTTGTTTATTACTATGTTGCAGGGTGCATATTGTTTGCAAATATATACTACCACAGTCATTTAATTTGTGATCAGTGAACATCGATAGGCTACAAGTTAACTGTTATGAACAAGTTAACTGTTATTTGTTATCCATGCATAATTATAATCACCTGTTGTCTATGTCTCAACTACTTGTTAATACCCACCTTCTTCTAGTTAAACGGGTTGTCTGTCATAAACTGCACCCTGCCATGAATTGCCCATTGTATATGCATTAGCTACCAGTTATCCATGCATGGGCCACAACACCCATACAATCAATCTAAATAGTACACTTGTAGCATAATTGACTAGTCCATCCCAAATTCTAAAATATAAACACCTATGAATATAATTACTATACAATAACAAGTAACTAAATAATTACATAATATAACTAACTAAATAATTCAAGAAAAAATTGAAAGATAACTAACTAACTAGATAATTATAATATCATAAAATAACTAACTAGATAATTATAATATCATAAAATAACTAACTAGATAATTACAAGATAACTAACTTATAAATGGTAACGATATTTTAATGAGCTGCCAAGAACAAATATGCTTTGCCAAGAATAAATATGCCACCCTTATCTTACCTTTGATAGATGAGAACAAGTGTTCAACAGATTGCAAGGAGTACGATAAACCAAAAGACTGATTAATAAGTCAAATTATAGCATATTTTGCTTAAAATCACCCTTATCTTACCTTTATTTTGCTTAAAATCACCCTTATCTTACCTTTGATAGATGAGAACAAGTGTTCAACAGATTGCAAGGAGTACGATAAACCAAAAGACTGATTAATAAGTCAAATTATAGCATATTTTGCTTAAAATCTTAGACTTGATTTACTTGTAATTAGGAAGTTGGATTGCAATTTTTCTTTCAAAGGTTCGTTCAAAGAAAAAACAGTATATTCTGGTAACATGATTTCAAAGAGATATCAATATCAAGACACCATAAAATTGCAAGGGGTGGGACAAACTCTAAATTCATTGATAAGTCACATTCTACTGTCTTTGTTATTAAAATCTTAAGCAAACTGACTTTACTTGTAATAAAGAATAAAGAAGTTTTAAGTACAATTCGTTTCCAAAGTTTAATGGAAAGACAATAGTATTCTAGTAGCAGAAGGAACTTCTCATTTATTATCAGCTTCTATTTAATTTATGTAAATTCAATCTTATAGAAAAACTACTTACTGGTTTAAAATTATAGCATGTCCATGGATGGGCTAAAATTCCCAAATCCTGGCCAAACCTAATCTAGGAATGTTTTATAAAATGTTTTTTTATGTAGCTCCCCCTTTCTAGCCCATGTGGGGTCAATCTTGGGTAACTGTGAGAGTTCCAATCTCCTGTGTAGTTGAGAGATGATGCAAGCTCCAAGAACTAAAAAGCTTCTCAGTTTTACCACTTAACCACAGCCCAACTAGCTAATGTGGGGGTCAATCTTGGGTAATTGAGAGAGTTCCATTCTCCTGTGTAGTTGAGAGATGATGCAAGCTCCAAGAACTAAAAAGCTTCTCAGTCTTGCCCTTTACCCCTTAAGCACAGCCCAACTGTATTATGAATATATTGTTGACTTTTTTGGGAAAAACAAATTTAAACACCACAACTTTTTCTGGCATCCCTCAATCTAGACCATACATATATCTAACATTGAAACCAGATTTTAAAACTTTGAAATTGCAAGTGTATGGGTTGAATTTAAATTCCATAAAAACTCAAAAAGCAAAAATGAGGGTTATTTCTTCCTTTTGGTATTTACTTTTTTTTATTCAGTTAATTTGATATCAGTAAAAAGAAAATTGGATGTTTTTCCTTTTCATTTAAGAATTTATATTTGATATTTCCAAATTTTTCTTTGCCCAGTAACTTGGAGATGTCAAAATATGAAAACAATATGCACCCTACCAAGAATCAGGCTTAAAGGAAAACCAAACAAAGTTTGCATTGGGAATATCTGGACTATGATATGCCTTTACATATGCACCATCCAAGGGTTTATTTCCATTTGCTCTTCTTTAGCTTTCCCAGGCCATACAAAATTTTGCAATCAAGTACTTTTGCAATTGACTAATGAAAGGTTTGCTAGCCTGGAACAAAATAAAATTCATTTTTTAAAAACATTTTGGGTTGGAATTGGGCCTTGCGGTTTCATTTCTTAAAAGTTCAACCGAAGACCCAAGATTTCCGAAGATTCTTCAACTCAAAAACAAAACCCAGAAACAAAAATGTAACCACAATTTAAAGAACCAAACAAATGCACAGAAAATTGTACCTTCTGCTATACGCTAATTGTTATACATTCCAGTAATCTGGATTCTTTGCATGATAGCAAAAAAATGTTGAAAGAACACCGAATGATTGAAGTTTTCTCAGACAGTACGAATACATATGTATATCGAATCAGGATTCTTCACCTTTTATTCTTTTGTCATCACAGAAAACCTTAACCCGAGCAAAAGCATAAAATCTGTCCAGAATCATTCCCAGATGGAGCAGCCGAGACGCCGAGAGGCTGATGAGGACCAAATCAACCATATTCTTGGTCCATGAAGGGCTGATATTCAATCATATTACTGCATAACCAAGTGCCACTTACAATGCTGATGCCATGAAAGTTGATTAAATGGAGATATCGTTGCCGCGTGTTAACTGAAAATTAAAGATTGCGCCACGTCTTTACATGGCTCCTCGTATACCTTGCACATCTGATTCTATTTCTTAGGTGGATAGTTGAGTTTTCCATTTTTTAATCATATTGATATTTGGGACGCGTTGGCCAACTATATTTTTATGATGAGGGTTTGAAAAAAAATTAATAAAATAAAATTTAATGGAAAGAGGTAATGATGATGGACTGCACTAATCTCTATACGATTTGCACCTCATCCATGGTTTTTTTACCAGATTTTGGTGATGGAGAAATGGTTGAAATTGTAGTTTTGGTCGTTGGAATTCAATTTTGATTGCAGAAATAGATTTAGCATCCTCGATTACTACTGGGACACCCCCTTTATTAGCAACCCAAAACTGTCATTTCAACAATTTCAGCTAGATTTTAACCAGAAAGCTTGCTAGATTTTGGGTGCAAATCACTTAAAGTTTAGCTCATGCCAATGATGATAGTTTATATATAAAAAATCAATATTTTAATGAAAGAAGATAATGGTAATAGGGTTGAGTGGTTGGTACGAGGTGAAATTGTAAATGAGTAAAGTATTTAGTTTTATGTATGACATTAAAATTAAATGATACTAAAATGTAGATGACCTTATTTAAGGCAGTTTTGACAATAATTACAAGAGATATTGGTTTTCTTACCGATATTGTTAAGGTTGAAAGTGCTTTATGATCCTAGACTCAGTTAAAACAACCTTTGGTTGGTTAAAAGCTTGTCTTCCTTGAACATAATGAAATATGTTAATGAATCAAGAGACCCATAGCATCTTGCAAAAGTGAAAGTCTATCCTCTTATGGACCACTAATAGGATATCGTAGGTGGGGTGGATTTTCTTGAATAATAGTGATGAGTTAGTGTGCATTCGTGGACTATCGGTTTTCAACTAAGTTATGATAGGTTTTGTTATATATATATATATATATATATATAGGGGGGGGGGGGTGAATCCATGAAGATGGATACTAATTTTTGGTCAAAAGTGACTGTGAAAATTTGATATTCTACTCATTTATTAAATTGGGGCTTGCAAAACTCATCTATGTTTTATGAATTTCAACAAAACACAATTTGTAAGGAATTATGTTGTCTTTTCAATTTATTTATTTTTTGCTCGAATCTCCTTGACTTGCAGGAGTGGCTTGTGGTCTGAGAAACCATGAACCAAGGTCATCTAAGCCGTCAAAATCAACCGGGGATTGCACCCGGCCTGGATTGCACCAGCCTCAACTTGACTGGGTTTTTGGGTGTTGCCTCCCAACTAAGTCACCCCTAAGGGAAATTGAACTCGGGTCGCCTTGTTGACGAGACCCACACCTCAGCCGAGTGAGCTAGCGAGAATTGACATGTTGTCTTTTCAATTATATTTAATAATAATAATAATATATTTTAATGTGTCAAAATTGCATTTAATAAAATATTTGTTCTTGTAAATTTAAGAAAAAGTTGGTGTGCATGTAAAATAATTTAACAATAAATGCATAACTTTTGAAAAAAAAAATATGAACATAATCTACACAGAATGCACTGGGTGCACATATTTTTTTACTTTATTTTGAAAAATTATATTTTTTAGTAATTTTCGAAAATGATTATTGGAGATTTTAATGCATATAAACTTTTTGTTTACTGCTTACAAAAAATGAAAAACCCAAAAATACTCTCTGGGCATATGTATTTTTTAAATTTTTTTGGTTGTGTACTTTTTATGTTGTTGATTTTTATTTGAGTGCTTCAAGAATAAGTTTTAAAGTAAAAATATATATATCATATGAACTCAAAAATACATAAATTATATGTTAGTGGATATTGAGTCATTCCTGGGCTTTGTAAAAAAAAATATGTTTTATTATGTTATGTGAGTATGCAAATTGAACTATTGACAGGAATATGAGGTCAGTATTGTATTGAATAAAATATGTAGAAGTAATATTTTTTAGTGGGATTATGTGGATTGAGCGATATGCAAAGGCATTGTTTAGATTCATATTGAAAATGTATAATGAGTTTTATATATGGGTTAACTAGATCCAGCGGTCTTTAAAAGAAAATATGGGTTTAGTTTTGTTCAATAAATTTATTTATGGGTTCTTCAAGTTGAATGAACCGCAATGATCTCGACCTACCGCAGTTCTTCCTCCTCCTCACAACCTGTAATCAAACAGAAGGGTATGCCGCAGTTCTTCCTCCTCCTCACAACCTGTAATCGACCAGAAGGGTATAGGAATAACTCGCAGGATATTAATGTGTTGATAAAATTGCAAACATATTAAATCCCAGACTGATCGAGCGAACCACCGTTCGAAACCGTTTGCTTTTCATACACTTGTTAAGAGATCCTTTCATGGAAGTAATGCATTGAGATCCTGTGGTAGGTACCCCTGTGAACTCTAGGCAATCCTGGCAGTGTGGAAATACTCCTGTAACTCTTAGTTATCCCCGCGATGATTGACCCAAGAGAGATGCTATCTCTTGTCAACCGGTTCATCAAAATGTTTCTATGCTTAACATCTCTTCCTGTCTATGATTACAATGGAGGTACTGTTTCGAAGGAACCAAGGAAAGCTAACAACGTACAGAAATCTCAACAAACTTCCTCACATATCCTCACATATCGTGGATGGTAGGTTGAGATCCAAGCCAGAAGATGTCTCAACGGAATGGAACTCGGGTAGATAGAACGAAATCCATCTAACCCCTCCAACGGACCACTGTAACCTTGACTATGTAACCAAGTTTATTACAAAAGGTTACGTAGCTTGAAGGTTGAATCCTTTGTTTTTTATGGGTCTATAGTATACAGGTAGAATGACGCTGTGATGGCAGCTCAATGTTCTTTTTAATATTTCACTAATTTCGACAGGCTTGATTTTAATGTCTTGTACAGTTGGTTAATACAACGAATATCTTGTATTCTCTATTCTTTCAATGAGTTAGACTTTAGTGCCATTCATATTTAATACTTTCGATAGGATGTCACCTTACCACCTGCTGTTGACCTTGCTTAATAGTTGGAATATTGCTAATTTGAATAAAGTGATGAATGCTAATCCGAATTCATCTTTAACTGTAACGTGGTCTTATTTCAGTTTTGTTTAATTATTTGATTTAATATGGATTGAAGAATTGGTTAAGTATTCCTATTTTATCACTATGGAATAAATGTACACGATAATGCTTGATTGAGTTATTTTATAAATACATTGTAATGTCCCCATCCAAATAAATCACATGAAAGAAAAATTCCACCAATCTACTAGTTTCCTAGGTTGGGGTGGAAATATTTAGATTTGGAATAAGGGAGCTATAAGACCCCAAATAGACATTAGATTGAAAAATATATATTAAAAGGGGCTACATAAATATTAATAATAAGAAAATAAAGTGGCACTTGGTCATGAGGGCACATAGGTGGTGTGGGACCCACACAAGGCAAGATTCTAACTCAAGGCGCCTTCGACAAGAAGGTTCTTTCTTAACAATTACACACAACACACATGTTCACATAGACAAGGTGCAAACAACATGCCAGAAGCCGGCTTATATTACTTCTCCGAATCGGTTACAATGCAAATTGCAAAGAAATGAAATAACTAACTGTCGGCCTTGGCCGTTACAACATAGAAGTAACTATGTGCTCTCTCAGTGTGTTGAACTCATCCTCTACTGGTTCACTGCGGAACTCTGAGCTATGGCTTGGTCGTCTCCGCGTTCGGAAGCTGTGTGACTGCTCTCTCCAATCTACAACACTTCTACCCGAACTCTGCTCTGCTCTGCTTGACTCTCCAAAATGCCAAATCCCTCAACTGATCCAAATTCCCTGGTCTTCTACTCCATTGTTGTTGTTCCTGAGACCACTGCGATCCTTAAGACACGCATCCTCTGTCAGTCAATCCTTCCATGATCCTGCAGACTTGCAACCGTCAGCGCCCCGACTGTGCTGCACAGCCTCTGTCTATGACAACATCTATCATGTCTTCACCCACCTGCGATAACTACCATTAACTTCCTTAGCAACCCCGATCTGTTGCCAAGTACTCTCCTTGAATTCTACGCGTCCTTTTGACAAGCTATAGTAAACCATCACGTCGACCATACTGTCTTCTGTCAGCTTCAACTCATCTGTCGGCTTCACTCTATGCTTAGGCTTCACCATTTTTCCCCATCCTCCTCGCTTGGCTCATGCCCAACCTATCAATATCTCGGTCCAACAACATGTCGACCTTCCTACGACCTTGTGGCAACTTGTCGCCTATCGACATTCACATGCCGACTATCGACTACTGACATGTCGACTCTCGACTTCCTTCACACTTCGGTCGACTGCATCGACAGTTCTCTGCTCGACTTATTGACTTCGACAAGTCAATCTGCTTCACGCACCAGTGGTCGTCGGCACTCCCTCTGGTCGACTCCCTCATGTCGATCAACTTTGACTGATCTGCCTAGGCCCCAATGCCCCTACATCAGACTCCCTAGGTGAAAAAAAACTCGACTGCTCCGTTAGTCTCCTGAACTCTTCTTCGGAAATCCATGTCGCCTCCTGCAACTCATCATCCTTCCATCACACCAAGTATTCTTTCCTTCACGAACTGCACGTACGCCCGACTTCGCATTCCTCTATTACTTTCGCAATCTCCTCCTTGTGTCGATCTGGAATTTGCGCTGTCCATTCGATATTCGACACTTTTGCACTTCCGCTGCTTGAACCTTCCTTGAACTTGTACATATCTGAGACATTGAACGTTGGTGAAATGCTCAAGTCATTCGGCAACTACAACACATAAGCGTTGTCCGAAATTTTCTTCAGAATCTTGCATGGTCCAATCTTTTTCAGCTTCAACTTGTTACAGGTTCCTGTTGGAAATCTCTCCTTCCACAAATGTGCAAAGACCAAGTCTCCTTCACTGAACGACTGTAGTCTCTTCTTCCTGTCGGCTCTCAACTTGTATGTTGTGTTTCTCTTCTCTATGCGCTTGCGCACATCTTCATGAACTTCTTTCATGTGCTCTGCGAATGATTCTGCATCCGTGCCCTTCCTGGTTTCTATCGGCAACTCGACTAAATCCACCACTCCATGTGGGATTATTCCTTGAACAATTTGGAATGGGCTCAAACTTGTTGACCGATTCATAGAATTGTTGTATGCGAACTCTTCTTGCACCAACACGTTCTCCCATTGCTTGGGTCTGTCGCCCGTCAAACATCTCAGAAGGTTTCCCAAACTTCTGTTCACCACCTCGGTCTGTCCATCTGTCTGCGGATGATATGCCAAGCTAGAATGCAACCTCGTGTCCATTTTCTTCCATAGGGTTCTCCAGAAATGTGCCATAAACTTGGTATCTCTGTTCGATGTGATACTCTTCGGAAACCCATGCAATCTGACTACTTCTTTGAAGAATAATACAACAATGCTTGTAGCGTCACTTATCTTCTGACACGGAATAAAGTGTGCCATTTTTGAAAATCTGTCGACTACAACAAATATTGAGTCGCTTCCCTGCTACGTCTTCAACAATCCTAGCACAAAATCCATGCTCAGGTGCTCCCATGGGGTATTTGGTACGGGAAATGGTGTATACAACCCCGTGTTCTGACTTCTTCCTTTTTCCAATTGGCAAACTCTACAATGTCGAACCCACTTTTCGACATCTGTTGCCATCTCTGACCAGTAATACTTTTATTCAACCAATGCCCTGGTTTTGTCGATGCCAAAATGACCTGCTAATCCGCCCCTATGCAACTCTCGGATTAGGTTCTCTCGCACTGATCCTCTGAGAATACATAACCATCGTCCCTTGAATAGGTATCTCTCTTGGATGAAATAATTCAAGTATGGAGTCCCATTGACACTCCATGGTTCGTGACAAGCTTTCCATTCTTTCTCAAAATCCTCGTCGGTCTCATACTTTGTCTTCACCGACTCTACTCCTATTGCCTGAACTGTCGCCGTGTTCAACAATGCAACTCTCCTACTCAACGCGTCGGAAAAATTATTCGACTCACCCGACCTATGTCGCAACATGAACGTATATCCTTGTAGGAACTCGACCCATTTCATATGCCGCTGATTCAACTTCGACTGGGTATTCATATACCTCAACACTTGGTGATCTGTGTACAACACAAATTCCTTGGGAAACAAATAATGCCTCCACTTTTTCAATGCTTGGACAATAGCATAGAATTCCTGGTCATAGACTGAATATTTCTGCTTCGCATTATCCAACTTCTCACTGAAGAATGCAATTGGTCCGCCCTCCTGGCTCAACACTGCTCCAATTTCTATTCCACTCGCGTCACAATCGACCTGGAAAACTTTGTCGAAATATGGGAGCGCCAACACTGGGCTCTCAGTGACATTTTCCTTCAACTTGTCGAAAGTTCGTTGGGCATCTTCCGTCCACTTGAACTCCCCTTTCTTCATGCACTCTTTCAATGGTGTGTAAATACGACTAAATCCCCTGATGAACTTCCTGTAGAAAGTGGCAAGTCCATGGAAACTCCTCACTCCAGTCACGCTTGTCGGTTCATGCCAATCCAGTGTTGCCTTCACCTTTTCTGGGTCCATCACTAACCCTTTACCCAAGATTATGAATCCCAAGTATACCAGTTCTTCTTTCATGAAGAAACAATTTTTCAAGTTCACCATCAACTTCTCTTCTTGCAACTTCTGCAATACTTGTCGAATGTGCCCCAAGTGTTCTTCCTTGGTTCAACTGAAAATCAGAATGTCATCTAGATAGACTACGACAAACTTTCCCAAGAATGGTTTCAGTACTTCATTCATCAATCGCATGAATGTACTGGGTGCATTAGTCAATCCAAATGGCATGACTAACCACTCATACAACCCTTCCATTGTCTTGAATGTTGTTTTCCATTCGTCTCCTTCTCTAACCCGAATCTGGTGATAACCGCTCTTTAGGTCTATCTTCGTGAAGTACTTCGCTCCACTCAAACAATCCATCAAGTCGTCCATCATTGGCAATGGAAACCAAAACTTGATCATGATTTTGTTGATAGCTCTGGAGTCTGTACACATCCTCCATTCTCCACTTTTCTTCGACGCTAATACTGCTGGTACCGCGCATGGGCTCAGACTCTCTCTGATCAACCCTCTGTCCAACAACTCCTGGACCTGTTGATTGAGTTCCCAACCTTCTGTCGGACTCATCCTATGCGGTTCTTTGTTTGGTAGATTCGAACCTAGAATCAAGTCGATCTGATGGGATATGCTCCTTGTTGGTGGCAATCCCGTCAGTGTCTCATCGACCACTATGCTTCGAAATTCTTCGAGCATCTTCCTGACTTCGACCGAAATTTTCTCCTCCATTATCGCCTTCTCGACACATGGTCCCTTCGGAATGATAGCATAACACCTCGACTGCTATTCCTCCTCCGCAAGGAATTCTCTCATTGAACACATCAGCACTCGCTTCTCCCAAAAGTTGCTCTCGCCTTGCTTACCGTCAGCTTGCTCCTCCGGTTTCGGCTTAAGATTCCTCTTCATGCCATTTTTCCACACTATGACTGTGTTGGCTCGACCATCATAGATCATTTTCTGATCATATTGCCATGGCCTCCCTAACAACAGATGGCATGCGTCCATTGGGATTACGTTGCATAGTACGTTGTCCTCTAACTTCCCAACCTTGAAGTTAATCAGGCACTATATGGTCACCTTCACATGGTGTCCTTTCTGCAACCATGAGATCTTGTAAGGGTGTGGATGTTCTCGACATCTCAACTTTTCTTTCTCGATCACATCTGTCGACACAAGATTCTCAGTGCTTCCACCATCAACTATAGTCTTGCAACACCATTCGCCGATTCTCACCTTCGTTCGAAAGATCGCCTTCCATTGTGCCGGCTCTTACTCGTCGCATCTATCGTCCAGAACCAGTGTCTTGTTGGCTGTCATGGCCCGACTTTTCTTCTTACCATCCTGAATGTTGTCGGATGTCGATTCTTCCCTCTTGTTGACTTGTTCATCTCTTCCACATCTGGGCTTCGACTCCTCTACAACATGTAGGTTCTCTGGACATTCGTATGCCTTGTGTCCCGCTCCATGACACTTGTAACAAATTATGGATGGTCTGTTAGCTCCTTTTTTTATCGGATGGACCACTTCGACCATACGCACCTCAACTGGAGTTCTCATGACCATCGCATCGTTTTTCTTGCGCTTTCTCCCTTGTCGATGTACCTTCCATATGTCGACTATCTTCGACAGTTTCCTTCCTGTAACCGCTACTTTGGCATTTTGCGGCAACAGTCCTCGCACCCCAACCAGTCGTCCTACCTCTAGTCACTGCGAATTTCCTCGACATTTTCTCCTCTGCCTTCAGAGCTAACTAGTAGGCTTCCCCCACTGCTTTGAATCTTGACATGCTCAATTCATCCTGAATGGCATATTTCAAGCCCATTCACATATCTAGCGACAACTTCTTCTCCTTCGTCGATTTGCCCCGACCGAATCAACAATTGGTAGAACTCTTCCGTGTACTCCTTCACGGTCATCTCTTTTTGTTGAAAGTTCTACAACTTCGTGAACAAGGAAATCACATAGTCATTTGGCAAGAACTTTCCTTTCAGCTTAGCGACCACCCTGTCCCAAGACTTGATTTTCTCCTTTCCCTTCTTGACTCTGTCAGCCTGTACATTGTCCCACCACAATGAGGCATGACCCTTCAACCTCAGACATGAAGTTTTAACTCGTTTAGGATCCTCAATCTACTCTATGTCGAAGTATTTCTCCATCTCTCTGAACCAGTCGATCAAGTCTTTTGGGTCTAGACTCCCTGAGTAGGTACGAACGTCTATCTTTGCCCGACCTCTCATATCCGTCAGAAGTTTGATCAGTTTTTCTTCTGGTACATCTTCCGCTGCTCCCCGTGGTTCCACTTCTTCGAATTCCTTGTCGTTGTGGTCTAACACATCAGGAATACAACCACGCCTTTGGCTTTCTTTGATCGTTGCAACTTCATTTGTCAAAGTTTGCATTGTTCGGATGCATTCATCGAACATCTTACGATCAACTGTGACTGCTGTGCCACACGCTCGTCGTCCTCAGACATTAACGCCTCTGTGAGCCATTTTCAACCTATGCTGAAACTCCCACTTGTCCAATCACAACTGGACTTCAACAAATCATGTACAACTCTAGCCAACCTCAGCTGGAGCTATTCAACGCACTTGTAGGCTCATTACCACTGACGCTATCCTTCAAATCTCAGGATGCTATGGATCTGATACCAACTGATGCAAGGCAGGTTGGTATCACCGCCTTTCTCCTCGACGGGATTCTCCTCTCGCTCTGATACCAACTAACACAAGGCACCTTCGACAAGAAGGTTCTTGCTTAACAATTACACACAACACACATGTTCACATAGACAAGATGCAAACAACATGCCAGAAGCTGGCTTATATTACTTCTCTGAATTGGTTATAATGCAAACTACAAAGAAATGAAATAACTAACTGTCGGCCTTGGCCGTTACAACATAGAATTAACTGTGTGCTCTCTCAGTGTGTTGAACTCACCCTCTCTTGGTTCACTGCGGAACTATGAGCTATGGCTCGATCTTCTCTGCGTTCGGAATCTGTGTGACTGCTCTCTCTAATCTACAACACTTCTCCCCGAACTCTGCTCTGCTCTGCTCGACTCTCTAAAATGCCAAATCCCTCAACTGATCCAAACTCCCTGGTCTTCTACTCCGTTTTTGTTGTTCCCGAGACCACTGCGATCCTCGAGACACGCATCCTCTGTCAGTTGATCCTTACATGATCCTGCAAAACTGCAACTGTCAGCGCCCCGACCGTGCTGCACAGCCTCTGTCTGTGACAACATCTATCATGTATTCACCCACCTGCAATAACTACCATTAACTTCCTTAGCAACCCTGAACTGTTGCCAAGTACTCTCCTTGACTTCTACGCATCCATCTGACAAGCTATAGTAAACCATCACGTCGACCATACTGTCTTCTATAAGCTTCGACTCATCTGTTGGCTTCATTCTGCGCTTAGGCTTCGCCATTTCTCCCCGTCCTCCTCGCTTGGCTCATGCCCAACCTGTCGATATTGCGGTCCGACAACATGTCGACCTTCCTACGACCCTGAGACAACTTGTCTCCTATCGACATTCACATGTCGACTATTGACTGTCGTCTATCGACTACTGACATGTCAACTCTCGACTTCCTTCGCACTCTTGTCGATTGCTTCGACAGTTCTCTGTTCGACTTATTGACTTCGACAAGTCAATCTACTTCATGCACCAATGGTCGTTGGTACTCCCTCTGGTTGGCTCCCTCATGTCGATCAAGTCTGATTGATCAGCCTAGGCCTCGATGCCCCTCCATCAGATTCTACATGCCACATGACATCCTATTCTCACCCATTCGATTCCAAGGTGGAGTCTAATGTTCTTGGGGATTTGGAGAGTCATTATACTTGGCATGAATCAATGAGGGTCAAATTTGAGTGGAAGAATAACTCCCACATGAAGAGGCATCTGAGAGGTATTGTGAAACTTGGGCTAGATTCCCTAGCTTCTATGACAACAATGATGAAGATTCTATGAAACTTATGACAAGGATCAGACCTGATTGCTGACATCTGACCTATATGACATGTCAGGGCTAAAAATAGCCTCCAAGAGGGTGCACAAGGGAGTTATGGTAGCCAAGATCCCCCCCATTCGAATTGATGGAAGAGGAAGGCTAGGAAATGTTGGACAAGTGGCACTCATGGGAATCTCTCCCTAATTCGAGTTGGGATGAAGCTCTTGGAGGGAATTCGAGCCATGGAGGCCCTGTGAGGTTAATAAAAGACAAGAATAAATAAGGAGACTAGCTTTTGATCATTTCTCGTTTGGAAAAAAATTGGAGAGCTTAGCTTGTCCTTGCAAGGTGGATGTTTATCCTTATTTCCTTAGAACCAATTTCGAGGGTACAATATTCCCATCCTAGTTGGTTGATGGAGAGGTCATTAATAACTCTCATTGGAGCTGTATGAAGACATTAGTTCGCAGGTTGAAGTTCTAGTGTTTCTCGTGACCATATCTCCTTCAACTTGTTACCACATGATTCTCTCTCTCTCTTTTCTCTCTATATTCTTTCTCTTGGAGGAATGGCACATATTGTGAGATGCTGATATTTTTGGGGGAGTCCAAGGGGGCCCATTTATTTGTAATATGATGTATACACTCTGTATTTTATGCTCATATGAACCTCATGTCAAATATCCATGTGAAACTATGTGTAAATACCAAACTATGCATGAATGGTGCCATTTTCCCACATATCTTGTTGTAAGGGTTTGAAGTTCTTTTGTACCAATTTGTTTCAGTCAATATCTATGGTTGTAGTGCTGTTTGGAAATCCATTAATGTACTGAAGAATTCTCATATACCTTAGGCAAGCCCTTGGGGCATTTATCTCAAATTTCATAGCAATTTATAGTGTTTTTCTCACATTCCCCCTATGTAATGAACATGTTTGCAAATCGTTGTTTTATGGGAGTTGAAACAACCTTTAGAAATTGATTAATGATGCATTTGGGTGCCCATTGAAGTCATTTAACTAATCCATGTCTCGGTTCTGAAAGTTGGGAGGGTTGTACTACATTTGGGAATCCATTAGTGACCTCTACCCTTGGGGGTTTGAATATCAATATTACTAGTAATTTTTCCATTTTCTCCTGAATTCAAATGAAGGTTGCAGAAGTATTTGGCTAGTTTCTAAGAACCCATTAGATTCATTTTTATGTCCTAATACCCTTTAAACACTCTCAGACCCAATTTGAAATCCTTAGGGTTCATTTGGAATCATTTGAGTCATCATTAGTCCAAGGTTCAAATTTGACCAAAAATTGCAAATTTTCCAAATTATTAAAAAGGGTCATTACAGTGGTATCATAGCATGGTCCTTGCACCTGATTTGGGTGACCATTTATGAGGTCTATAAGGAATCCCCAAACCTTAGAAACCGAAACTGAAAGTACCTTTGGTGAAGAGGAAGAAGCAGGAGAAGAGGTGCACTCTGTTGAAACTATGACTAAGGATGAGAAAGGAACCTCAGAGATGGAAGAGAAAGAGGAGTTTAGGAAATTCATGAAACCATTTTTTGAAGACATGACAAGGCAGATAATGCAAGGGTTTGAATTGATGGCTAGTCAAATTGGAACCAAATTGGCATTAGGAGGCAATAGTAGTTCTCTTTTCGAGGAAAATAAGGCATTTGGTGAAATTTTTTTCTCAAAGACATGGCCTCACAATCAACCCAATGAATTCTAGAGCTCAACAAGAGATACCACACCTAAGTTTATTGAGCCCAAAGAGGATTCTAACATCCAATATGGAATGCATGAAGTTCTAGCAAAATGGCAGCAGTTGAGTGAAGATTATAGAAGGACCTTACCATTTGATCAATTCTTTACCATCTCAAACAAGCTCAAAATGAAAGGAGGTAACAAAAATCCTTTTCAAAATAAAGAATTGAGTTATGCCATAGGTAAAATGATCCTTCCCACCTTTTATGGCTCATCCCAAAGTTCTGCAAATACTTGGGTACAAAAATTAGATGTATACTTTTAGCTGAATCCAATGGTTGAAGAGGATGCTCTAAAAATGGCTATTCTGCATCTTGAGGGAGAAGCAAATGATTGGTGGTTCCATGGACTTAAAAACTTGGGACATGATCATGTCACATCATATGAAGGGTTTGATAACAATTTATTGGAAAGATTTGAGCAAAAAGACCCCGAAATGCCTTTCAAGGAACTAGCATGGTTGAAGCAAACTGGAACCCCTGAGGAGTATATGTTGGAATTCCAAAAACTATCAGTTAAGGTGTCTGATATATCTATGGTTTGATTGGTATTTCTCTTTATTGAAGGTTTGGATGAACCTTTGAAAAGTTTAGTTAAAGCTCACAAACCTACTTCATTGAAAGATGCCATGAACTTGGCAAGAGATCTACAAAATGTGCTACCCAAGACAAAGTATCCTCCCAAGCCCAATTTTCCTTCCAAGTTTAGATTTGACAAGAAACCATGGAAAAAAGATTCATTTGGGAAGGACAAGAAAGAGAGACCTAGCAAGGAAGAACTCAAAAGAAAGAAACTATGTTACACATGCTTTCAACCATGGCTACCAGGACAAAATACAGTAACCACTTGATTCAATATGGGCTTAAACATATGCATGAAAATTATCACGTGAGATGAATTTCAGATTCAATTGAATTTCCATATGCACCAAGTATAGCTGGTTGGAATGTTTGAAATCACAATGATGCTTCTTGTGTTTTCCCAAGTCTGCATTGCAACAAGCCTCTTCAATCTCGACTGGGGATTTCCGTTATCATTTTTTCCTGCCACTCATCAGTCCTGTTATCACCTAAACTGTAGTTACCCCTATGGATGGATCCAGTCATGGATGGCAATAGGGAAGGGCAACTCAAAAGGTGCAACCACGATCACCTCGACCTCCAATATATGGTTGTCACGCCAGTCGAGGCAACCTTCGCTTTATGTTATCTAGCCCAGACAACAAAGGGGGAGACCCGATCTACTCCCGACAGGAGAGATCAAAACCAAGACACCAAATCAGGGTATTTCTAAGTGAAGTTAGGTGTATGGTTTATCCTAGACCTAAGGATGAAGTCACAAGCCAAGTGAGGGGTTCAATAGGTATAGCTTTGGTTCATGGTTGATGTAAAAGTGACTTATAATGTTTGAAGTGAAATCTAGGATGAGTGTACTAGGTCAATGTCAAAAGATCCACTGCCTTGGGAACCGTGTCCAATGCAGGGTAGTTAAGGGTTGTATTGGGGCTAACTAGTACATGAGACAAGCTTGACCATGGTTCATGATGTCTTCAAAGGTATAGTCTACCATGCATAGGTGAAACCACAAGTCAACCCAACAATCTATGAAAGTTGAATTACCTTGTAGAGAAACCAGTGCCTTGGGAATTGGGAAGTGGAGTCAAAGTGGGGTTGACTTGTGGTTTAGGACTCCAACAACATGAGATAAGTGGGCAATGTAGGTTTTGATGGTTGAATGTGTCTAGGTCTAGGTTTAACACAAGTGGACCACAATCCCTTAAAACAAGGAATGCTGTCCCCAAGGCAAGATTTGACAAAGTGATAGTCTAGACCTAGGTTTTGAATTATTCCGGTTTCAGATCTGCAATAATCTCAAGTACCCAGTTCCTAGAAGTGAGTGAACTCACTTCTCCAAGGTGGTGCGACTTTACCCAAGGAGGCTGAAAGTGGGGTTTAGGTGGGTCAAGACAAGTCGGATGGCACCCAAATTTTAGATCCGGGTAGATCAGTCAGGTAGGAGTACGGATCTATAATTTCGTGGCAATCCACCGGTTAGATCTTAGTAGATCTGAGTTTAAGTGTTCCAAGTGGTCCAAAATGGGGATTAAATCCCTTAAAATGTGGAATGGGGCCCACAAGGTAAATTTCAGAAAAGTGACAACCTGGGTGTATGTTATTTGATGTGTAGATGTCAAATCAAGTGGAATCTCAAACACCCACCACCTAGATCTAGGTCAACTTGCCCAACTAGAGAAGTGCGCCTTGCTTGGGAGAGGCTAAGTTGGCCTGGGAAGGGGATCAAATGGAGGCCAATCCTCACCAAACTATAGATCCGGGATGCCTTGGATGCTATAGAGGTGGGTTTTCAGTATTATGCCCAACAACCCACTAGATCTAAGTAGATCTGAGAAAATGTAAAATGGGGGTTTTAAGATATTTAGGGTTTTAACAATTTATGAGTTATGTCAATGGATTGGATAGAGGAAAGAGAAACAAACCTGTGGATCTTACCTGGGTAACCTTGTAGATGCCTTGATGATGATGATCTATGCAAGCCCGATCAATTTGAGAAGCTTTGAGGTAGTTTCTATGCAAGTCGATTTGGTCCAAGAAGCCAATGCGCCCTCTCTCCTGCACAACAAACGTCAACAATATCAGATTTGATGCATCAAGAGATAAGACTAATGCCACAAAAGAAGTAACAGAAAGATAGCATAGATCACAATGATACTAATGATAACCCCCTGATACAAGCGAATGCCAAGAAAGTCGATTTGAAGAAGCCTTGCAAAATCGCCCTTGTTGAAGTCGCCCTCCTGTAGACAAACAATGATTTCCAAAAAAAGATAGATCTTACCACAATTTCCAAATGCTAGGTTGCAATAGATTTTCCAATCACCATCTAAGAACACCAGATGCAAAGGAGACCACAAGAATTTCCACAAGAATATTTTTCTATACCAATAATCCAAGAGCCAAAGACCCTTTACAATGAGAGGCTCTCTCCTTTAAATAGGAAGGAGAGGCACCAAAACCCTAACCACTTTTTTGAATGAGTGGCTAAGATTATAAGATACAAAAGTCTAATCAATGGTTGAGATGAGCTCAACAATATAATACATGGATCACACATAAAATATAACATAAGTGGACAAAATCGCCCTAGAAGAGGGGAATCCCACCAAATCATGATGATGAAATATCATAAGAGGCTTATGGTGGGTCCAAGGGGTAATTTTATCCCTCCTTGGTCAATCCCCATAGCACAATAACCAATAAATAATCATGAATGTACCAAATCGTGCCTCCATAGTGAAGTCGTGGTCCTCAAAAGACCTCAAAAATCCACAGAAAGTGCCATAAATGATGGATGCGGGCACCGATGAAGCTGAAACTGCTGGAGGAGGTGTGGAAGGTCCCGATCTATCATCACTGATCATCCCATGCCATAACTTTGCCTCATTAGCCCAAATCGATTTCCTCAATAGCCATTTCTACCAATCCTGAAATGCCTCGGGAAACGTGAAACTGCCCCAAACAGCCTCCTGGAGTGCTGGCGCTGTCAAGGTGAGGGCACCAATGTGTCCGGAAGGGGGGTAATATGGTAAAAAAAAGTGGCTGGACCACCCCCTCCATCATCAGCGCCCTAGGTCAACCGGATAAAAGTCATCTCTGCTCCGACAGGGCCTCCAACAGACCAAAACTACACCGGGATAGCCTACTGAGGCTCAATCATCACTGTAAGTGCCCGGAACTGAAAACAAACTGTCCCATTGGACTCAGAAGGTCCAAATCTATCCAAGATGTGTACTCATACACCATATGAGTCTCTGCATGATCAAAATAAATATCCAATATACCGGAACAAGGCCAATAATAATGCTCTGTAAATGATCAAACACTGCTGTATCCCAGGAATCATCATCATAACCCTGTAGCTGCTGCATAGAATCATCCTGTATGTGTACATAGACCATATATCATCTATCCATATCATCATAAGGTCTATCATCTCATGTCCCATGGTCCTCCATGGTCAAACTAGGTCCAACCAAGACCAAATATAACTCAGTCCATCATCCAAGGCTGCTGTAAAGTATCAAGGTTAACACATGCTTTACAACTTATTCAAATAGCAATTATAACACATAATGATCATAACTGGCGATCTACATCCAAATATATATTGTCGTTAATTATTATTATTACTCAGACTAGACTTTCAGGATCATGCTCACTTCATAGTTGTGATCAATTTGCTAGTGAAGGGTGAAGGCTAAATTAACTGGCTAGGCTAAGGGATGACTTAACTGTCTTGACTTGGTGACACTTTGGCCAGGGAAATGGAATACACCATAGTATATACTGAATGAGCAATAACACAGGGAATGGTGGTGTCTCACAAATGGATGAGTTGTTTAAAGAGGGTTTATTCACCTTCACAGATGCGCACAATCCATAATACAAATAAGGCCAGCAATTGTTTAGATATAGCATTTAAGTTCCATTGCTTTTTGGGCCTGAGGTTTCCATAGCCTTGATCTATGTGTGTTTACAAACACATTGCATAGATTTACATTTTTCTTTAGGCTTTCTGCTGCAGGTGTGTTTTTAAGGCACTTGTTTACCTGAGCACTTCTAGGTGTGTCATGGACAGCTTGTTTACCTAGGTATTTATTTTTCCAAAAGATATAACATTTTATTTTCATGGCCATTTTCATTTGGCATGCCTTTCATTCATGTGTGTTTAGAAACACATTGCATGAATGGGCTTTTCATACAAGATATAACATTTCATTTTTTCCAGATTTTGTATTCATGGCAGCACCAAAAGTTTCAGGTTTAGCCAACACAACTTTAGTGACTAGGGGGAATTCCAAGGAACTCCAACTTACCATAGGTAAGTTTTGTCACCAACTCAGAGCCGAGACACAATAAACAAGGAAGCTCATCCAATACAGAGGCTACAGTGGGGAAAGGTCCTCCACGCCACTAGTCAAGTAGTAAGTCAGGGTGATAATCTAAAAGGTAGGCCACGGATGGATGAAGACAGTGAAATGATGGAGCCAACACTAGCAAGCCAAAGTATGGTGTAATGATCACCTCTATTCTCCCTAAGGAGGGTATGTACCAATGAGTATGAATAGTGAACTTCTAAGTCTGAGTAGGGACAGTATAATATATATAATAGATCAACCAGGTCCATATATCTATATGATCGCCAGATCATGACGCTGAGTGCTAAGACATGCTATAAGAATAAGTATAAAAGCAATCTAACCATAACACCATGATATACCTGCTGAGTCATATACCTGCAAGCTCATCAACCTGTACCATGATCTGTCCTCTGAGACTGCTGCTGTAACTCTGGGCACTACTGTCTGCTCTGTACCAATGGTATAATGGCTACATCGGTCACCTCTCTGGGTGTCCTGAAACTCAGTCATGGCATGGGGAATGCAACTGCTGTCCACAATCTGATAGTGATCCAATATAGATGCTCATCTCGGTATCTCAAATGCAAGGGAACTGGCTGAATAGTGTACTGGAATGAGAAAAATAATGTATGGTAGCCCGGCTACTATATATGTGATAACATTTGGCTCCGGCTGGGACAAGTGCTCTGCTGAAATGAGCGCTTGAGAACCTCAGAATCTCTGGTCCTCGAACTCTACTACTCGAATCCACGATCCAACACTCTACCATTTTACTTCCAGCTTTTATTCTTGCAACCTATTTTCTGCATTCACAAACATAAAAAAAAATACCTCATGCCGCATGTGTGGGAAAAATATAAAATCAACTGAAATAAAATCTACTCTATGTCAGAAATATAAATGCATAAAGTATAAATGCAGAAAGTAAATTAAACTACTAACATAATTTGCAAAATTTGAAATTTATTGTGCAGGAAAAGAAAAAGTGACAGGTACTCAGTTAAACTAGGAGCTTACAAAGGAGCTTAGAGACTAAAAAGTTGCCAGACTCAATGGCTGAAAAGACTAACTACTGCCTAAGTAGGCTTATTTGGTTTCCTACCTACCCTAATCTACCAGGCAATGCGATGCATAGTTTATTCAATAGGTGGGAAGTAATGCTTTAACAAAAGCCCGTTTACAGGGAGTTCAAGTTCGTCCCCATCTAGAATTTCTAGAAACACTGACCTCTTTCCAGCTATCCTCGATACTCGATACGGACCCATCCAAATTTTTTCAAATTTTCCATGGTTCCCCCGGTTTTGCCTTGTTTTTATCCCATAACAAAACTATGTCTCCTACCCTGAATTTCACATTTCTTGTTCTTTGGTCAAAAGTTCCTTTAACTCTTTCTTGTTCAATGATAGTTTTGTTGAATGCCATCCTTCTCATTTCATCAAGTTCTACTAGTTTATCAATTCTTGCTTGGAAGGCTTCTTCATCCGAAGTACATTGTTGTAACAGCTCATACACAGGAATTTGCAAATTTATTGGGAGTCTACAATCTTGCCCATATACCAACTCAAAAGGTGATTTTCCGGTAATCCTCTTAACCGTTGTCCTGTCAGCCCATAAGGCGTATTTTAACTTTGTATCCCAACTTCTTTTATTGGTGCCCACCATTCTTTTTAGTAACCTTATCAAATTCTTATTGCTAGACTCAGCGAGGCCGTTTCCTTGAGGATAATAGTTTGATGAATGCGAGAGAGTGATTCCATGATTCATGCAAAAAGTTGACATTTCTATTTTACTAAAAGCTGGAGCGTTATCAGTTGTTATTTTTAAAGGACAACCATATATGGATACGATGTTTTCTTCCAAAAATTTCACAACTACCTCGGCTGTAGCCTTTTTGGTTGGGATTGCCTCTACCCATCGAGTAAAATAATCAGTACAGGTCAACATGTACTTATATCCATTGCTCGAGTTTTCACTAAAAGGTCCAACAAAATCCATACCCCATTGCTGAAAAGGAGCTTCTACTACTACAGGATTTAGAGGTAGGGCAGGCAATCTCGGTTTTCCTGAAAAAAGTTGGCATTCTTGACAAACTCTAATATAAGAATGCACATCCTTGAAAAGTGTTGGCCAATAATAACCAGCCCTCATGATTTTTGCAGCGGTTGTTCTTGGGGCATAATGCCCACCACATAATCCAGAGTGCATTTCTTTCATAATGGTTTGTGATTCCTCTAGGTTGACACATTTCAAGATTATCCCATCGGGGTTCCTCCATCCTAATCCATCCTGGGTTAAAACATACTTTTCAGCTTTTAGCCTTAATGCCCTTCTTTGATGATCCACCAGGTGATCAGGGCATGACAAGTTCCTCAAAAAATATACGATATCTTTGTACCATTCATGCTCTTCATCAATGTTTAAAATAAAAGGATCCCTTTCACTTACCATATTTACCACATTTCCTCCCTTTTCAGTTAGAAGTTGAGCCAACCCTTGACCTTTCACAATCTTAATTGGCTTAATCTCTAGATCATATTCTTGTATACGTGAAATCCAATTTCCTCTTACACCTATGCCATCTGCTTGTGATAGGACATCCTTTACTGCTTGATAAGGCACATATGCTTTAATTTTGGAATACCCCACATAGGTTCTGAAATGTTTCAAGGCTTTAACTAAGGCATAAGCTTGCTTTTCAGTTGTGGTATATTTCAGCTCGGCATCTCTCAAGTTTTTACTCATAAAGGCTATAGGTTGTTCATGGTTTTCGTTGTTCTTTTGTAATAACACACCAGCAATAGTATCTTCCGAAGCATATGAGTAAATCATGAACTCTTTATTGTAATCAGGACAAGCTAGTACCGGGGAAGTTGAAATGGCCTTCTTGAGTTTGATGAAAGATGATTCACATTCCTTATCCCAAACAAACCTCACATCCTTTTTAAGAAGGGCATTCAATGGTTTGGCTAATTCTGCTAGGTTTGGAATGAATCTTCGAACGAAGTTTATTTTGCCAAAGAAAGATTGCAAGGTGGCCACATTATGGGGTGCTGCAATAGCATTGATAGCCTGGACACGTTCTGGGTCGATTCTGATACCTTCTTTTGACACAATGTGTCCCAATAGCTTACCTTCATCTACTCCGAAAGTTGATTTTTTGGGATTTAATGATATACCAAACTTTCTGCAACGTTCAAAAACTCTTCTCAAATGTTCGATATGGTCTCCTCGTTCCTTTGAAAACACTGTTAGGTCATCCTGATAAATGGCAATGATTTTCCCAATCAAATCACTAAATGCTTGATCCATAGCCCTTTGAAAAGTGGAACCGGCGTTTAACAACCCGAATGGCATTCTTATATATTGGAAAGTTCCCCATGGAGTAGTAAAGGTTGTTTTATTTCTGTCTTCCTTTCTAATACGTACCTGATTGTATCCCGAAAAACCATCCAACATTGACAACATACCTGCCCCAGTAACACTTTGCAACAGATTTTCCATATTTGGCAAAGGGTAATTGTCCTTAAGGGATGCTTGGTTTAGGTTTCTGAAATCAATACATATTCTGATTTCACCACTTTTCTTTCTCACAATCACCGGGTTAGAAACCCAAGTAGTGTGTCGAACAGGTTGGATAATTCCGGCTGCTAGCATTTTCTCAAGCTCTTTCTTAATTAAGGGAGCAAGTTTTTGATTGACATTTCTTAACTTTTGCCTATAAGGTTTAGCTCCTTCATGCAAAGGGATAGTATGCTCAATAATTTCAGGGTCAAAAGTTCTGAGTTCGTCATATGCCCAAGCAAAAATATCTCGATACTTCCTAATTAGATTTACAATCGCCCTTCTTTCTTCTGGGGAGGCATTCTTTCCTATCCTAATCATTCTGGGAGAGACTGAAGTTCCAATATTTATCTCTATAACCTCATCTACTGGTTCAGCTCTCTTACCTTTGTACTCATCATGCCTGTTGAAATTTTTCTCCAGAGGTATTGCTAGTTTTATAACATCAAGATCTTGAATGGAACAACCGCTTGATTTATCTTCTAGATTCACATTGCAATTCTGAAAACTTTCATGGTTTTGTAAGAATGCAATGATTTGTGCATCAGAATCAAAGACTTGCCAATGATCTTGATTATCAGGAACGGAAGGTCTAAATATTACTTCAACCTTACACTCTTTATCTTTAAGATGATCAGGAGTTTCAAAGGTGCATGCTACTACTGATAATGCATCGGCCAGGGTATTTTCTTCTCTCGGGACTGCTCGTATTGCAAAGGCATCAAACATTTCTATAGTATCCCAAACAGCATTTCGATAATCCCTAAGCCTATTGTTTTTGGCTGAAAACTGGTTCTTCACTTGGGATACAATCAAATCAGAATCTCCAGTTACATTTAGACATTTGATCTTTTGTTCACGGCAAATTTCTAAACCTAAAAGCAATGCCTCATACTCAGCTACATTGTTTGTGCAATCAAATTCAAGACGGTATGCAAACAATTTTTCTTCACCAGAAGGAGATGTAAGGACAATCCCAGCTCCAGCACCGTGCCTAGACTTTGCCCCATCAAAATGCATTTTCCAAACTTGACTAGGAGGGAAAGGGTGCTGTCGGGGTTCTTCCCAATAGTTGGCCATCACCATATAGTTTCCAACTTCCTCAGTGGGACGCATAGCGTCTTCAAACAAGTAGTCGGGTGTTTCTACGTGTTCTGTCATAGGTTTTTCATTCATCAATCTATAAGTGGCCTTTTCTCCTATAGGGATGGTTGCGTAAGATAAATCCATTTGAATACTTCCTCCTAATTTGGCAGCCCATTCCCTTGATAGCAACATCCCCCATGCGTCAGGAATGTCTAAAACTAGGACATTCATACTTATTTCAATTGCAGGGTAAGCAGCTAATTTCATTTTGAGGTTTTCAATCATACCTTTTGACTCAACAGGCCTGGAATCCATCCCGCACACATTTCTATATTCTCTGGATGGTTTTAACTCTAATTGTTCCATGACTTTAAGAGGCATAATTTTTACTTCTGCTCCTGAGTCTAACATACAGTTATGCAATATCAATTGATTTATCTCCAAAGCAATATAAAAGGGGGGGTGACCCCTACCTTTGTCAATTACACTTTGAATCATGATAGGGGGATCATCCTCAACTGTCACTTTCACAGGATTCTTGATTTTAGGCTCGATTCCTAGGAATTTAGTTGCTTGGTTGAAGTATGAAGGGATTTTCAGAAGTTCCTCCAAGGGCACAGGGATATTAGGTTTGGATACGAAATTACTCAAGTCAATTTTTAAGTTGCAAGCCTTTTCTTTGTCCTTGGTATTTATTTTTAAATCCAATAACTGCATTACCTGCGTTCTAACGGAAGGAATAACTACCAAATCTTTTAAAGACACCATGACAGAAGATCCTGAGAGTTTTCCCAGTATGTTTGAATTTAGCTTTTCTTGTATTATAGGAGAGATCTCTTTGCTAGGAGTACTCACTTGTTTTCTTTGTACTGGATCCTTAGCATGGGGTTTAGCAGGATTTGAACTTATTACCTTCTTAGTGACTTGAGGGGATAACCTTCTGGGTTGATCATTTTTCTTTAAAATCCCTTTAGGAGAAGTGTTTGGAGTTTGAGTGGGGAATCTACGAGTGGTATTTCTTTGGTCCATTGCATTTTCTTTCAGACTGGTTCTGTTCTTATCTATGTCTTTCGTGTTATTCTTTGCCTGAGACCTAGTTACCACTCTGCCATCAGAAGTGGGCTTAGTTTGGAGATTTTCATTGGTATACACACCCTCAAAGGTTCTAGAAAAAGGTTTATATTTTTCAATGTTTTCTCTTTGTTTTCTGAGAACTACCCCATTCAGGTTTCGGATTAGACCACTCATTTCGGTCATCATTTTCAAAATCATATCGTTCTCTGAATTAGTGACACAAGGCATAGTTCTAAGTGTTTTAAGGATGTAAATGAGCTCGCTCCTCAGCGGAGTCACGATTGGGAGTCGCCAGGTAGATTTAACTCTTCTACCAAGATATGTGTCGTTGTATATGCAGGAAGGACTAGGGCAAGCTATTGCCTCCCCGGCAACGGCGCCAAATTGTTATCACCTAAACTGTAGTTACCCCTATGGATGGATCCAGTCATGGATGGCAATAGGGAAGGGCAACTCAAAAGGTGCAACCACGATCACCTCGACCTCCAATATATGGTTGTCACGCCAGTCGAGGCAACCTTCGCTTTATGTTATCTAGCCCAGACAACAAAGGGGGAGACCCGATCTACTCCCGACAGGAGAGATCAAAACCAAGACACCAAATCAGGGTATTTCTAAGTGAAGTTAGGTGTATGGTTTATCCTAGACCTAAGGATGAAGTCACAAGCCAAGTGAGGGGTTCAATAGGTATAGCTTTGGTTCATGGTTGATGTAAAAGTGACTTATAATGTTTGAAGTGAAATCTAGGATGAGTGTACTAGGTCAATGTCAAAAGATCCACTGCCTTGGGAACCGTGTCCAATGCAGGGTAGTTAAGGGTTGTATTGGGGCTAACTAGTACATGAGACAAGCTTGACCATGGTTCATGATGTCTTCAAAGGTATAGTCTACCATGCATAGGTGAAACCACAAGTCAACCCAACAATCTATGAAAGTTGAATTACCTTGTAGAGAAACCAGTGCCTTGGGAATTGGGAAGTGGAGTCAAAGTGGGGTTGACTTGTGGTTTAGGACTCCAACAACATGAGATAAGTGGGCAATGTAGGTTTTGATGGTTGAATGTGTCTAGGTCTAGGTTTAACACAAGTGGACCACAATCCCTTAAAACAAGGAATGCTGTCCCCAAGGCAAGATTTGACAAAGTGATAGTCTAGACCTAGGTTTTGAATTATTCCGGTTTCAGATCTGCAATAATCTCAAGTACCCAGTTCCTAGAAGTGAGTGAACTCACTTCTCCAAGGTGGTGCGACTTTACCCAAGGAGGCTGAAAGTGGGGTTTAGGTGGGTCAAGACAAGTCGGATGGCACCCAAATTTTAGATCCGGGTAGATCAGTCAGGTAGGAGTACGGATCTATAATTTCGTGGCAATCCACCGGTTAGATCTTAGTAGATCTGAGTTTAAGTGTTCCAAGTGGTCCAAAATGGGGATTAAATCCCTTAAAATGTGGAATGGGGCCCACAAGGTAAATTTCAGAAAAGTGACAACCTGGGTGTATGTTATTTGATGTGTAGATGTCAAATCAAGTGGAATCTCAAACACCCACCACCTAGATCTAGGTCAACTTGCCCAACTAGAGAAGTGCGCCTTGCTTGGGAGAGGCTAAGTTGGCCTGGGAAGGGGATCAAATGGAGGCCAATCCTCACCAAACTATAGATCCGGGATGCCTTGGATGCTATAGAGGTGGGTTTTCAGTATTATGCCCAACAACCCACTAGATCTAAGTAGATCTGAGAAAATGTAAAATGGGGGTTTTAAGATATTTAGGGTTTTAACAATTTATGAGTTATGTCAATGGATTGGATAGAGGAAAGAGAAACAAACCTGTGGATCTTACCTGGGTAACCTTGTAGATGCCTTGATGATGATGATCTATGCAAGCCCGATCAATTTGAGAAGCTTTGAGGTAGTTTCTATGCAAGTTGATTTGGTCCAAGAAGCCAATGCGCCCTCTCTCCTGCACAACAAACGTCAACAATATCAGATTTGATGCATCAAGAGATAAGACTAATGCCACAAAAGAAGTAACAGAAAGATAGCATAGATCACAACGATACTAATGATAACCCCCTGATACAAGCGAATGCCAAGAAAGTCGATTTGAAGAAGCCTTGCAAAATCGCCCTTGTTGAAGTCGCCCTCCTGTAGACAAACAATGATTTCCAAAAAAAGATAGATCTTACCACAATTTCCAAATGCTAGGTTGCAATAGATTTTCCAATCACCATCTAAGAACACCAGATGCAAAGGAGACCACAAGAATTTCCACAAGAATATTTTTCTATACCAATAATCCAAGAGCCAAAGACCCTTTACAATGAGAGGCTCTCTCCTTTAAATAGGAAGGAGAGGCACCAAAACCCTAACCACTTTTTTGAATGAGTGGCTAAGATTATAAGATACAAAAGTCTAATCAATGGTTGAGATGAGCTCAACAATATAATACATGGATCACACATAAAATATAACATAAGTGGACAAAATCGCCCTAGAAGAGGGGAATCCCACCAAATCATGATGATGAAATATCATAAGAGGCTTATGGTGGGTCCAAGGGGTAATTTTATCCCTCCTTGGTCAATCCCCATAGCACAATAACCAATAAATAATCATGAATGTACCAAATCGTGCCTCCATAGTGAAGTCGTGGTCCTCAAAAGACCTCAAAAATCCACAGAAAGTGCCATAAATGATGGATGCGGGCACCGATGAAGCTGAAACTGCTGGAGGAGGTGTGGAAGGTCCCGATCTATCATCATTGATCATCCCATGCCATAACTTTGCCTCAGTAGCCCAAATCGATTTCCTCAATAGCCATTTCTACCAATCCTGAAATGCCTCGGGAAACGTGAAACTGCCCCAAACAGCCTCCTGGAGTGCTGGCGCTGTCAAGGTGAGGGCACCAATGTGTCCGGAAGGGGGGTAATATGGTAAAAAAAAGTGGCTGGACCACCCCCTCCATCATCAGCGCCCTAGGTCAACCGGATAAAAGTCATCTCTGCTCCGACAGGGCCTCCAACAGACCAAAACTGCACCGGGATAGCCTACTGAGGCTCAATCATCACTGTAAGTGCCCGGAACTGAAAACAAACTGTCCCATTGGACTCAGAAGGTCCAAATCTATCCAAGATGTGTACTCATACACCATATGAGTCTCTGCATGATCAAAATAAATATCCAATATACCGGAACAAGGCCAATAATAATGCTCTGTAAATGATCAAACACTGCTGTATCCCAGGAATCATCATCATAACCCTGTAGCTGCTGCATAGAATCATCCTGTATGTGTACATAGACCATATATCATCTATCCATATCATCATAAGGTCTATCATCTCATGTCCCATGGTCCTCCATGGTCAAACTAGGTCCAACCAAGACCAAATATAACTCAGTCCATCATCCAAGGCTGCTGTAAAGTATCAAGGTTAACACATGCTTTACAACTTATTCAAATAGCAATTATAACACATAATGATCATAACTGGCGATCTACATCCAAATATATATTGTCGTTAATTATTATTATTACTCAGACTAGACTTTCAGGATCATGCTCACTTCATAGTTGTGATCAATTTGCCAGTGAAGGGTGAAGGCTAAATTAACTGGCTAGGCTAAGGGATGACTTAACTGTCTTGACTTTGTGACACTTTGGCCAGGGAAATGGAATACACCATAGTATATACTGAATGAGCAATAACACAGGGAATGGTGGTGTCTCACAAATGGATGAGTTGTTTAAAGAGGGTTTATTCACCTTCACAGATGCGCACAATCCATAATACAAATAAGGCCAGCAATTGTTTAGATATAGCATTTAAGTTCCATTGCTTTTTGGGCCTGAGGTTTCCATAGCCTTGATCTATGTGTGTTTACAAACACATTGCATAGATTTACATTTTTCTTTAGGCTTTCTGCTGCAGGTGTGTTTTTAAGGCACTTGTTTACCTGAGCACTTCTAGGTGTGTCATGGACAGCTTGTTTACCTAGGTATTTATTTTTCCAAAAGATATAACATTTTATTTTCATGGCCATTTTCATTTGGCATGCCTTTCATTCATGTGTGTTTAGAAACACATTGCATGAATGGGCTTTTCATACAAGATATAACATTTCATTTTTTCCAGATTTTGTATTCATGGCAGCACCAAAAGTTTCAGGTTTAGCCAACACAACTTTAGTGACTAGGGGGAATTCCAAGGAACTCCAACTTACCATAGGTAAGTTTTGTCACCAACTCAGAGCCGAGACACAATAAACAAGGAAGCTCATCCAATACAGAGGCTACAGTGGGGAAAGGTCCTCCATGCCACTAGTCAAGTAGTAAGTCAGGGTGATAATCTAAAAGGTAGGCCACGGATGGATGAAGACAGTGAAATGATGGAGCCAACACTAGCAAGCCAAAGTATGGTGTAATGATCACCTCTATTCTCCCTAAGGAGGGTATGTACCAATGAGTATGAATAGTGAACTTCTAAGTCTGAGTAGGGACAGTATAATATATATAATAGATCAACCAGGTCCATATATCTATATGATCGCCAGATCATGACGCTGAGTGCTAAGACATGCTATAAGAATAAGTATAAAAGCAATCTAACCATAACACCATGATATACCTGCTGAGTCATATACCTGCAAGCTCATCAACCTGTACCATCATCTGTCCTCTGAGACTACTGCTGTAACTCTGGGCACTACTGTCTGCTCTGTACCAATGGTATAATGGCTACATCGGTCACCTCTCTGGGTGTCCTGAAACTCAGTCATGGCATGGGGAATGCAACTGCTGTCCACAATCTGATAGTGATCCAATATAGATGCTCATCTCGGTATCTCAAATGCAAGGGAACTGGCTGAATAGTGTACTGGAATGAGAAAAATAATGTATGGTAGCCCGGCTACTATATATGTGATAACAAGTCCTTTGATTTCTACCCGAATACACTATTCTGAATGGCTCCTTGTATTCATCCATTTTCATTATTTATTCACCAATGCCAACATTGTCTTCGTGCCAGCGATGTTTCTCATGCCCCTCGGAATCATGGAGTCTTTCCATCATTACCATGACTCCCCAGTTTGATAAACTGCTCCCTTTATAACATGAATAATATCAGATAATCTAGAACCATGAAAGACAAAGCAACCAGGAAAACAAAAAAAATCGCTTCCAAAGGAAGAATAAATAGATAGTGATTCAAAAGTGATTAGAATTGGGGATTGGGTGAAAGGAATGTACAGAAAGAACATACAAATCCAAATAAATAATTATTGGAATTTTTGCAGAAAGCCAATAGAAAACAAAACTTAGCTTCATGGATACTGTAAACAATATGCACTGTACAACAATATAATAATGTTGTAAACAATATACACCCCACACCAATATAATAATGTTGTATATGTTAAGATATATATAGTTGGATTTGAAATACTTTAAATCATATATTCCAGCTTATACATTATTTATTACTATGTTGCAGGGTGTATATTGTTTGCAAATATATACTAGCACAGTCATTTAATTTGTGATCAGTGATCATCGATAGGCTACAAGTTAACTGTTATGAACAAGTGATCTGTTATTTGTTCTCCATGCATAGACTTTATGAACAATTTATCTGTTATTTGTTCTCCATGCATAGTTGTAATCACCCGTTGTTATGTCTCAGCTACCTATTAATACCCACTTTCTTCTAGTTAAACGGGTTGTCTTCCATGAACTGCACCCTGCCACGAACTGCCTGTTTTATATACATTAGCTACCAATTATCCATGCATCAACCACAACACCCATACAATCAATCTAAATACTACACTTGTCTCATCTTCCTACAATCTAAGAAAAACAGACTTGCTAGTCCATCCCAAATTCTAAAATATAAACACCTATGAATATAATTACCATACAATAAGACAAGTAACTAAATGATTACAATACCATAATATAACTAACTAGATAATTCAAGACGAAATTGGAAGATAACTAACTAACTAGATAATTACAAGATAACTAACTTAGAAATGGGAACAATATTTTAATGAGCTGCCAATAACAAACATGCTTTGCCAAGAATAAATATGCCACCCTTATCTTACCTTTACCTTTGATAGATGAGTACAAGTGTTCAACAGATTGAAAGGAGTACGATAAACCAAAAGATTGATTAATAAGTCAAATTATAGCATCTTTTGCTTAAAACCTTAGGCAGACTTGATTTACTTGTAATTAGAAAGTTGGATTGATTTACTTGTAATTAGAAAGTTGGATTGCAATTTTTCTTTGATTTCAAAGAGATGTCAATATCAAGACACCATCAAATTGCAAGGGGTGGGACAAACTCAAAATTCATTGATAAGTCACATTCTACTGTCTTTGTTATTAAAATCTTAAGCAAGCTGACTTTCTTTGTAATAAAGAATAAAGAAGTTTTAACTACAATTTTGTTACCAAAGTTTAATGTAAAGACAAACAAACTCAAAATTCATTGATAAGTCACATTCTACTGTCTTTGTTATTAAAATCTTAAGCAAGCTGACTTTCTTTGTAATAAAGAATAAAGAAGTTTTAACTACAATTTTGTTACCAAAGTTTAATGTAAAGACAATAGTATTCTAGTAGCAGAAGGAACTTCTCATTTATTATCAGCTTCTATTTAATTTATGTAAATTCAATCTTATAGAAAAACTACTTACTGGTTTAAAATTATAGCATGTCCATGAATGGGCTAAAATTCCCAAATCCTGGCCAAACCTAATCTAGGAATGTTTTTTTAAGTAGCTCCCCCTTTTTAGCCAATGTGGGGTCAATCTTGGGTAACTGCAAGAGTTCCAATCTCCTGTGTAGTTGAGAGATGATGCAAGCTCCAAGAACTAAAAAGATTCTTAGTTTTACCACTTAACCACAACCCAACTGGCTAATGTGGGGTTAATCTTGGGTAATTTACCACTTAACCACAGCCCAACCGGCTAATGTGGGGTCAATCTTGGGTAATTGAGAGGGTTCCAATATCCTGTGTAGTTGAGAGATGATGCAAGCTCCAAGAACTAAAAAGCTTCTCAGTTTTACCACTTAAAAACAGCCCAACTGTATTATAAATATATTGTTGACTTTTTTGGGAAAACCAAATTTAAGCACCACAACTTTTTCTGGCATCCCTCAATCTAGACCATACATATATCTAATATTGAAATCAGATTTTAAAACTTTGAAATTGCAAGTGTATGAGTTCAATTTCAATTCCTGGCATCCCTCAATCTAGACCATACATATATCTAACATTGAAATCAGATTTTAAAACTTTGAAATTACAAGTGTATGAGTTCAATTTAAATTCCATAAGAACTCAAAGCAAAAATGAGGGTTTTTTCTTTCCTTTTGGTATTTACTTTTTTTTTTTATTCAGTGTTTGCATTGGGAATATCTGGACTATGATATGCCTTTACATATGCACCATCCAAGGGTTTATATCCATTTGTTCTTCTTTGGCTTTCCCAGCCGATACAAATTTTTTGCAATCAAGTGCTTTTGCAATTGACTGATGAAAGGTTAACTGGTGGGAGGTTTGGTGGCCTGGAACAAGAGAAAATTCATTTTAAAAACATTTTGGGTTGGAATTGGGCCTTGCGGTTTCATTTCTTAAAAGTTCAACCGAAGACCCAAGATTCTTCAACTCAAAGAACAAAACCCAGAAACAAAAATGTAACCACAATTTAAAGAACCAAACAAATGCACAGAAAATTGTACCTTCTGCTTGTTATACATTCCAGTAATCTGGATTCTTTGCATGATAGCAAATAAATGTTGAAAGAACACCGAATGATTGAAGTTTTCTCAGACAGTACGAATACATATGTATATCGAATCAGGATTCTTCACCTTTTATTCTTTTGTCATCACAGAAAACCTTAACCCGAGCAAAAGCATAAAAATCTGTCCAGAATCATTCCCAGATGGAGCAGCCGAGACGCCGAGAGGCTAATGAGGACCAAATCAACCATATTCTTGGTCCATGAAGGGCTGATATTCAACCATATTACTGCATAACCAAGTGCCACTTACAATGCTGATGCCATGACAGTTGATTAAATGGAGATATCGTTGCCGCGTGTTAACTGAAAATTAAAGATTGCGCCACGTCTTTACATGGCTCCTCCTATACCCCGCACGTGATTCTATTTCTTCCGTGGACAGTTGAGTTTTCAATTTTTTAATCATATTCATATTTGGGACGGGTTGGCCAACTCTATTATTATGATGATGGTTTAAAAAAAATTAATAAAATAAAATTTATTGGAAAGAGGTAATGGTGATGGATTACACTAATCTCTAGAGGATTTGCATTTTTTCTGGGGTTTTTTGTCAGAATTCAGTGATGGAGAAATTGCTGCAATTGCAGTTTTAGTCGCTGGAATTGCAATTTTGATTGCAGGGATGGATTTAGCATCCCCGACTATCATTGGGACACCCCCGTTATGCAATTCCATCAACCCAAAATTGTCATTTCAATAATTTCAGCTAGATTTTGACTAGAAAACTTGCTAGATTTTGGGTGCAAATCACTTAAAATTTAGCTCATGCCAATGATGATAGTTTATATATAAAAAAATTAATATTTTAATGAAAGAAGATAATGGTAATAGGGTTGAGTGGTTGGTACGAGGTGAAATTGTAAATGAGTATAGTATTTAGTTTTATGTATGGGATTAAAATTAGATGATACTAGTTTGTTGTAATTACGCCAGCCTTCTTCGCTATTTTTAATACAAATTATAACGGTTATTGTTATAAAAAAAATTAGATGATACTAAAATGTAGATGACCTTATTTAAGGTAGTTTTAACAATAATTACAAGAGATATTGGTTTTCTTGCCGATATTGTTAAGGTTGAAAGTGCTTTCTGATCCTAGAGTCAAAGTTAAAACAACCTGTGATTGGTTAAAAGCTTGTCTTCCTTGAACATAATGAAATAGGTTAATGAATCAAGACCCAGGGCATCTCACAAAAGTGAAAGTCTATCCTCTTATGGACCACCAATAGGATATCGTAGGTAGCGTGGCTTTTCTTGAATAATAGTGATGAGTTAATGTGCATTCGTGGACTATCAGTTTACAACTAAGTTATGATAAGATTTGTTATATTTGAAATATATATATATATAGGGGGGGGTGAATCCATGAAGATGGATACTAATTTTTGGTCAAAAGTGACCGTGAAAATTTGATATTTTACTCATTTATTAAATTGAAGCCCGCAAAACTCATCTATGTTTTATGAATTTCGACATGCAACAAAATACAATTTGTAAGGAATTATGTTGTCTTTTCAATTTATTTATTTATTTATTTTTGCTCGAATCTCCTTGACTTGCAGGAGTGGCTTGTGGTCCAAAAAACCACAACCCAAAAAATCAACCGGGGATCGCACCCGACTAAGACCGCACCAGCCTCAACTTGACTAGGTTTTTGGGTGTTGCCTCCCAAGTAAGTCACCCCTAAGAGGAATTGAACTCGGGTCGCCTTGTTGACGAGACCCACACCTTAACCAAGTGAGCTAGCAAGAATTGACATGTTGTCTTTTCAATTATATTTAATAATAATAATAATATCTTTTAATGTGTCAAAATTGCATTTAATAAAAGATTTGTTGTAAATTTCAGAAAAAAGTTTATGTGCATTTAAAATGATTTAACAATAAATGTATAATTTTTGAAAAAAAAATATATGAACATAATCTACACAAAATGCATTGGGGTACATATACTTTTTTACTTTATTTTGGAAAATTATATTTTTTATTAATTTTTGAAAATGACTATTGGAAATTTTAATCGCATTTTGTACACATGTGTGTGCACATAGACTTTTTGTTTATTGCTTACAAAAAATGAAAAACCAAAAATACTCTTTTGAAGAGGACGTGTCGATGTGGGGCATATATATTTTTTAAATTTTTTTGGTTGTGTACTTTTTATGTTGTTGTTTTTTCTTTGAGTCGTTTCGAAGTTGTGGACATGGTTTTTAAGAGTAAGTTTAAAGTTAAAAAAAATATCATACGAACTAAAAAATGCATAAATTATATGTTAGTGGATAGATGATTATTTGACGAATCCATCGGCATGAAGTCCACCACCTAAGGTGCATCCTACGATATGGTTATGCTTGTTTTCCATTTCAACTGTGTTATAGACTCCCTTTTAATCCATTCAAAAGTATGGTGTTGCAAGTGGGAGTTTTAGGGTAAGCACCGTCTAGTAATTAACAATTGTTCAAGATTGCTCACAATGTGTTTCAAAATAACATCTTTAGGGCCGAAGGCAAATAGACTAGTAAAATGAAATTTGTAGAAAGAGGGCTAAGGACGGCTTGTTTTTTAAGCCCTCGATCGAGCTATTACCTCAAATGAGGTCTTAAAAACCCTTGATCGAGGTATAAAGCACTTTTAAATACCTTGATTGAGGGTTTAAGCGCGGTTAAAAAAATACATCGATCGAGCTATCAGTTTGATCAAGCTATTTAATCATAAAAATATTTAAATTTTATATCGAAAAAGTAACTCTTGGTTTAAATAGCTCGATCGAGCTATTTAAGACAATATATAAGTTTTCATAAGTTATTTATTTTGTATAAGTTATTTAAACCAATATTTATAAGTTATAGTAAATTATTTTTTTATAAGTTATGGTAAATACTTTTTATGGAGACAAGATAAATTATTAGCATAATTAACTTAACTCGTATTTGTTGTTAGTGATTTATGGCCCATGGATTTGGTAGCCCATTGTAAATTTTCCCATGGTATTTTATATGGGCAAATTTACCATGGGTTACCAAAACCATGGGCCATATAGCCTCTAAAATGATATGGCCCATGGTTTTGGTAATCCATGGTGAATTTTCACATGGAAAATACCATGGGTTACCAAAACCATGGGCCATAATTCAGTAACAACAAATATGCGTTAATGTAATTAAGTTAATAATTATTTATTATCTCCATAAATTTTTGTATCATAACTTATAAAAAATTTAATTTCTATAACTTGTAACTATTGTCTTAAATAACTTATAAAAAAACTATTAAATAACTTATAAATAAATAACTATTGGCTTTTGAGCTATATTGAGTTAATCGATTTTTTCTATTTTAAATTTAAATATTTTATTATTAAATACCTCGAGCTTATTAGCTCAATTGAAGGTTATTTAAACTCTCGATCGAGCTATTGGAAAAAGCTTGATCGAAGGCTTGTTTAAGCCCTTGATTGAGCTTTTGAGAGCTTGATCGAGGGATTAAATAACCCTCAATCGAGCTTGTGTTTAAGGAAATCCACACCTGCGTCTTGCCAAAAAGTGTTACCCATCTTCACGGGAACACACAGGGTCGAGTTCCCTACTTGCACAAGGTTAAACTGCAAACATGGGCTGCATCTAGTCTCATATATGGGACTAAGGCTAGATGATACTAAAAAGTACATGACCCCACTAGTGATAGGCTTAGAGATGACCACAAGAGCATTGACTTTGTTGCAGATACTATCTATCTTTTGGTCCCAGAGTAAGACATAAAATTGTCTCTAATTGACTAAGAGCTCATCTTCCTTAGACATAAGGAACAAAGTAATGACCTAAGATCTAGAGGCATCTGGCAAAAGTGAAAATATACCCCCTTACCAACTACCAATGGATTATTTGCATAGTTTTACTTAATAATAATAAAAAGTCAACTTGCATTTATAAATAAGAGTAAGTGATGATTGTCTTTTGGTCCCTGCATTTATAGTTTTATGCAGGGATCTGTTCAGTGCAATGAATGGATAGCGGGAAAGCTGATGGGAACTACACTTCTCCCACTCTATTTGTAATTATCTGGGAACTTCGAACATAAGTTTTGGTTTTTTCTTTTAAGCACAGTCTTTTTAGGTCACCTATCATGTGCTCGGTTATTCACTCTCTGCAGGGATATCTTGTCTAGATATTAACATATTCAGGCTGACTAATAGTTGAAATGGGCTGTTAAGACTTCAGATGTCATTGCCCAATGGGTATGAACCAACTTTTGTTTACAAGCTGTAAAGCTGTAAAATGTGGGAGGTACTAGATGTATTTTGGAAAAAAGTTACTGAATCTGCCTTGATGTAATTGATCACTGCTCTTGGTTGACTTTTGTGTTTAATATAAACGCTGATTTTTTCCTATGTGAAAAAAAAGTGATAATTGTCCTCATTATTAATTAACAACTAGATCATAATAAATTTTACCGTCTTTAAAAAAAAACTATTCTAAAATCAAATTAATTTTTTTTTTTTTTTAATCTTTAATATAATAAAATACAAAAAATAATAATATAAATATAAATAATAATAAGAGCATTGTAAACTAACATATACTAACACCATAACATCAACAACAACACAATATAACTCAATCAATGTCCATCGCCAGGTTCTCGTGATTTAAATAGGCGAGGTATAAATTGTAAAATCTTTCTTTCTTTGTATACAAATTAATTAAAAAATAAAAAGGACATAGATAACTCTTATGCTATAGTTATTATGTATAGTTATTTGTGTTAAGTGTGAAGCCTTCAACATTAACTGCACCGCCCAAGTCCATCAAATTAATTGCACCGCCCCTACCAAACCATTGTCTAAATTTATTGTTGGTTGGTGGCAGCTGGTTGGTTTCATTGATGTTCTTGTTGAATTTGAGTTCCATATATACTCATTGTAAAATGTGTGGTATACGCCAAGTAGAGAAGAGAGGAAATGGCGAGTTGAGAGAGATAGTGCTTCACTGCTGTAATTAACGATTTCATAGTGGAAATTGAGTGCAGGTGCGCTCCGTGGATGTAGGCTTTTGCTGAACCACGAAAAATCTTGTGTCTCTTATTTTTCTCCTTTTTTTTGCTTGTGTGCTGTGTATCCCCTGAGCCGTTGTTAAACCCTAACAACTGGTATCAGAGCCGAGGTTTCAAGGCTTAGGGTGTATAGGTCTGATCCATAGTGAGTCTGAGAAAACCGACACCACCAGTCTCAGCGTGGTGAAATCTTCCAGATCCGGTTCCTTTGACATTGAAATGGAAAGTTTTGGATTTCAGCCTGATTCCGTCCAGCTTGAGTCAGAGCAATGGGGTCCGAGAAGGATACATACAAGATAGAGAAATTCAACAGTTCGAATTTCAGCTTTTGGAGGATGCAGATGGAGGACTATCTGTACCAGAAGGACTTGTATTTTCCGATAGTAGAAAAGCCAAAGGACATATCCGATGAAGAATGGGTGGTCGAATGTAAACCAAAAGATATGACCGACGCGGAGTGGATGGTTTTGGACCGGAAAGCGCTCGGAGCAATTCGACTTAGTTTGTCGAAATCTGTGGCCTTCAACATCAAGGGTCAAGAGACAGCGGCAGATCTCATGAAGGCCCTATCGAATTTATATGAGCAGCCCTCTACGGCAAGGAAGGTCCATCTGATAAAGAAGCTTGTAAATCTAAAGATGTCAGAAAATCAGAGCTTCAAGGAGCACCTGAATGTGTTCAACGAGGTAACAGATGGGTTAAATTCGGTTTCTATAGTATTTGATGATGAAGTGTTGGCAGGCATAATTCTAGGCCAGATGCCAGAGAGTTGGAGTACGACGTGTCAATCGATCGCCAACTCATTCGGAAAAGAAAGGTTAGCCTTCCAACAGGTCGTAGACATGATTATGACCCAGGAAATCAGGATGCGTGAAGAGGGATCAGGGGCATCATCTTCAGCACTGAATATGGAAGGTAGAGAAAGCAGAAACAGGAATCGGAACAGAAATCAACAAGGTAGATCAAAGTCAAGAGGAAGATCCAAGTCTAGGAATCGTCAAGGCAACAATTCAGGTAATCAGCAACGAAGCAAGAAAGACATCGAGTGCTGGAATTGTGGCAAGATGGGTCACTACTCTAGTGAGTGCAGATCTGGAAAGAAGGACGATGGCAAGAGCAGTGCAAATTGTGTCTCAGAGGAGGTAGACGATTTCCTTATTTGCGCATTGGAAAGCAAGATGGAATCTTGGGTGTTGGACTCAGGGGCGTCATTCCATGCCACCTCACACATGGATTTGTTCAAGAACTATGCCTCCGAAAATTTCGGTAAGGTGTATCTTGGTGACGATCAAGCATGCGACATTACCGGGAAAGGAGATGTGAAGATCCAGTTGAATGGCTAAGTTTGGAAACTTAACAACGCGAGACATGTACCAGACTTGAGAAAGAATTTGATCTCCATTGGGCAGTTAGCATCAGACGGCTATGTGACGACTTTCACGGGAGATAAGTGGAAGATCTCAAAAGGAGCAATGACAATCGCCCGAGGAACTAAGAACGGGACTCTTTACACAACTACCGATGGGTGTGGTTTGGCCGTAGTGGCGGAAGATAAAGAGGATCCGAATTTGTGGCACCAAAGGTTTGGGCACATGAGTAGTCAGGGATTGAAGTGTTTGCAATCGAGAGGTAAAATGCCAGGGTTGAAGTCCATTGAGGTTGATTTCTGTGAGAGTTGCATTCTTGGGAAGCAGAAGCGAGTAAGCTTCAAGAAGACCGGAAGAGCACCGGCAAAGGAGAAGCTGGAACTAGTGCACACCGACGTATGGGGTCCAGCTTCAGTCTCATCAATCAGAGGTAAACAGTATTTTGTCACTTTCATTGACGACCATTCTAGGAAGGTATGGGTTTACTTCTTACAACACAAGTCTGATGTGTTTGAGGCTTTCAAGAAATGGAAAGCTATGGTTGAAAATGAGACAGGGTTGAAGATCAAGAAATTGTGTTCAGACAATGGTGGAGAGTACGAAGACAACGAGTTCAAGAAGTTTTGCTACCAGAGCGGGATAAAGATAATAAGGATGGTGCCAGGTACACCGCAGCAGAATGGTACAGCAGAACGTATGAACAGGACATTGACTGAGAGAGCTAGAACCATGCGCCTATAGTCAGGGTTGCCGAAGCAGTTCTGGGCAGAAGCAGTCAATACAGCTGCATACTTGATCAATAGAGGACCATCAAAACCTTTGGACATCGCTATACCAGAAGAGATCTGGACTGGGAAAGAGGTAAAACTTTCTCATTTGAAAGTGTTTGGGTGTGTATCTTATGTACATGTAAGTGATCATGCAAGGAGCAAGTTGGACGCCAAATCACTGAAATGCACCTTGGTGGGTTATGGCGAAGACGAGTTTGTATATAAACTCTGGGACGACCAAAACCGCAAGATGATCAGAAGTAGAGATGTTGTCTTCAATGAAAGGGTCATGTACAAGGACAGAAACACAGAGAAGTCTGAGCAGAGAGAACCAGACTATTTTGGGCCAGAGGATGTATCGGGTGGTAGGATCATGGAACATGGTAGTCAGAAAGATGAAGAACAAGGTGTGCAGCCTTAGGTTGAAGAACCTATTCCACAAGATGAAATTCCAGCACCACATAGTCCGATTGGTCGGAGGGTACTGAATCCACAGGTTGGGAATGCTTTGAGAAGATCCCCAACGGCCCAGAGTACATTACGAAAATCCACTCGCCCACATGTACCAAATAGGAGGTACTTGCAATACTTGTTGTTGACAGATGCGAGAGAACCTAAATGCTATGATGAGGCATGTCAGGGAGAAGATGCGAGCAAGTGGGAGCTTGCAATGAAGGATGAGATGAAGTCGCTTGTATCCAATCAAACTTGGGAGTTAGCCAAGTTACCTGAAGGAAAGAAAGCCCTACAGAACAAATGGGTGTTTCGAATCAAAGAGGAACATGATGTTTCCAAGAGATACAAGGCGAGACTGGTGGTCAAAGGCTTTCAGCAAAAGGAAGGTATTGATTACACTGAGATTTTTTCTCCTGTTGTTAAACTAACTACGATCCGGTTAGTGCTAAGCATTGTCGCTACAAAGGGGTTATATCTTGAGCAGTTGGATGTCAAAACTGCATTTCTTCATGGAGATTTGGAAGAAGAGATATACATGCAGCAACCAGAGGGGTTTGTGGAAAAGGGCAATGAAGAGATGGTTTGTAGATTGACGAAGAGCTTGTATGGTTTAAAACAAGCTCCCCGACAGTGGTACAAGAAGTTTGATGGGTTTATGCAAAGGAATGGGTACTTCAGATGCAATGCTGACCATTGCTGCTACTTCAAGAAAGTTAAATCGAGTTTCATAATATTGTTACTTTATGTTGATGACATGTTAGTAGCTGGTGCAAATTTGGAAGAGATTAACAATTTGAAGAAGCAATTGTCGAGTGAATTCGAAATGAAAGATTTGGGTGCAACAAGGCAAATACTTGGAATGAGGATTAGCAGAGACGAACAGGGAGGTACTTTGCAACTGTCTCAAGCAGAGTACATTCGTAAGGTGTTACAGAGGTTCAACATGAAGGATGCAAAGCCAGTCAGAACACCTTTAGCTAGTCACTTTAGATTGTCCAAGGAACAATGTCCAAAGACAGACGAAGAGAAGGACTTCATGGCTAGAGTACCATATGCCTCAGCCATTGGAAGCCTGATGTACACCATGGTTTGCACGAGACCAGACATCTCCCATGCAGTGGTAGTTGTGAGTAGATACATGTCTAATCCAGGCAAACAACACTGGGAAGCAGTGAAGTGGATCCTAAGGTACTTGTGGGGTACGACAGAGAAGTGTCTGACCTTCAGAAAAGATGAGCTCAAGCTGGAAGGTTATGTGGATTCCGATTTTGCTGGAGAGGTGGATCATAGGAGGAGCACCACAGGATATGTGTTCACACTGGGGAGTACTGCTATTAGTTGGGTTTCTCAGTTGCAGAAGATAGTGACAATATCTACAATTGAAGCGGAATATGTGGCTGTGACTGAAGCTAGCAAGGAGCTTATATGGTTACAGGGGTTATTAGCAGAGATAGGATTCGAGCAAGAGATGAATGTGTTGCACAGTGATAGCCAGAGTGCTATACACTTGGCAAAGAATTCGGCGTTCCATTCTAGGACCAAGCACATAGACTTGCGTTACCATTTCATTCGGTCATTAATCGAGGATGGGGTATTGAAGCTTGTGAAGATCGCAGGGAGCAAGAATCTGGCTGACATGTTAACCAAACCAGTCACTACGGAAAAACTGGAGTTGTGCGCAACTTCAGTGGGTCTTCAAGGTTGAAGACAGAGAAGGATGAGCGCACCGTATCTATCCACTAGTCATCGAAGGAGGAGGAAGAAGTCCACTCGAGTTTCAGTCTTCAAGTGGGAGATTGTTAAGTGTGAAGCCTTCAACATTAACTGCACCGCCCAAGTCCATCAAATTAATTGCACCGCCCCTACCAAACCATTGTCTAAATTTATTGTTGGTTGGTGGCAGCTGGTTGGTTTCATTGATGTTCTTGTTGAATTTGAGTTCCATATATACTCATTGTAAAATGTGTGGTATACGCCAAGTAGAGAAGAGAGGAAATGGCGAGTTGAGAGAGATAGTGCTTCACTGCTGTAATTAACGATTTCATAGTGGAAATTGAGTGCAGGTGCGCTCCGTGGATGTAGGATTTTGCTGAACCACGAAAAATCTTGTGTCTCTTATTTTTCTCCTTTTTTTTTCTTGTGTGCTGTGTATCCCCTGAGCTGTTGTTAAACCCTAACAATTTGTGTAATTATTATTTATAAAATAGGTTTTCAAAATTTAGAAGATTACAAGTTGTTTTTATTTATTTATTAGTTTTTTATCTTTTTGAAATTATATTAATCATAATCTTATTTATCATTGACTTAAAATATTTTTATTATATTTATATTAAAAAAAATAAAAATCACAAATATGATGATAATGATTAACGTTTACTGAGGCCAATTTTGGTTTATCGAATCTTAAGAAGGTTATTACTTGGTTTGCTTTAAACGTTTGTTCCTATGCTCAAAAAGCTTGGTAAGAAGCTTTCCAAGCTCACTATAGTTTTGGCAAGTTAGGAGGTTATCAAGGTTTGTATTGTAGCAAATACTATGAAACTCATATCTAACGTGGGTGTAAGCAGGGCACTCTAAGAGAAAGTGATTTTCATCCTCAACGCTCATAGACTCACAAAGATAGAAAACCCTTTCCGCCCACGGAGTTTTGGGAATATACCAACGCTCTGTTTTGCTATGAAACTCATGGGAGTTCGTTCTAATATTGGCTATATTAATTTTCTTCTTTGAACTAGTTACTATCGAGAGATATTTATGATCTTCCAAATTAGGGTTAATGACCTCCTTATAGTATCTTAGTTTTCTCTTAACCGCTAAATTTTCCTCGCACCACAATTTCTCTTTAAACTTAAAGGTAATAATATTTTTGACATTATTGATATTCTGTAAAGTGTCATTTTCATCAATGCCCCAATGGTCTAACCAAGCCATCGTATCTTTCCACCAACTCTGCTTGAGGTGTACAGTTGGTTTTGACTTGAATTTAAAACAATTTTAGGAAGTCTCTCGTTTCCCATATTATTTATCTTGTGCTTGTATATTAGGTACCTAGTCATAGCCATGCTCTCGATGGGGGAAAGACCCACTTCTATGAGGAGAATATGATAAAGCATATTGCTTTTAATTTTGAGGTTACAAGTTATAAACCACTTATGGATTTGCTCAATCTTTCTCCAAGATTCTCTAGAAATGTTGCACCCCCATACTTCACAACTCTATAAGATAACAATGATAACAAGAGTTTCAAAGAGGAACTTAAATCATTCACATTGATAAAATATCTTAAAAAACTTAAATGATTTACATTGATAGAATAGCTTAAAAAATAAAAAATCACACACACACACACACATATATATATATAGATGTTTGATTTTTAATTATATTTTTATAACATCCATAAAAAGATCACGAAGAATCAAAGTATCCACATTATCCATCATAACATGTCGCAAGCTAAATTTGAACCTAGATGAAGAATATCACAACCAATGCTTTCATTTACAACACTCATACTATAAATTATTCTTGTAATTATTATTTATAAAATATGTTTATAAATTATTCATATAATTATTATTTTTTATTTTTATTTTATTAATTTTGAGAGTTTTTCAAAATCGAAAAGATTACTTCTATTCGTAATCAAAATCTTATTTATCATCCATCTTTATAATTTAAAATATTGACATTAAATGTATATTAAAAAAATAAAATATCACACATATATAACTTAAAACATTCACATTTACAGGATATCCTATAAAATAAGGAACCACACCCATATGCTTTATTTTAATTAGATTTTTATAATATATTCATTTATTTATTACAAATTAAAAAAACAAACTTTTTTAATTTACTTTTTTTAATGTTTTATTTATTTTTAGTTTCATGTCTTTTAGTGTCTTATTTTGCTTTAAAAAAAATAGTGTATGGCTTTGCATGCTAGTGTATTGTAAAAATTTAAATATATTACGATGTGATATTTTTATTATTATATATTTCTTATTATTTTTTTTTATCAAAATTTAGAATAGTTTATGTTTTGTAAGTATCGGTTATTAAGATTGCATAATTTAGGTGTAATTGGAGTATTTGAGGGTGTTAAGCTCATTAATTCATTTAAAATGAAATTACAATTTTACCAACAATTCTATATCTAAATTATGGTGATGAAAGTCAGAAAAAATGCAAATCATATAATGTTTAGACTACTCCTTTTGCATTCAATATATATATTTTTAACATACCTTTTTCATTTCATGTTGTTCTTCTCATTACAAGAGTTCCAATGCATTATTGTATGCCAAATCAGAGTTTGTATTGAAGAATTATGGTATTGAGAAGCTGAATGCCTCTTTTCCAACTCAACTGTAATAACCCCAAACTTTTGAATTATTTTGATTAAAGTATTTTATTGAGAAATATTCTCCAAGCATTAATTCATAATAAAGTTATAAAACTCTATGAGGCAAAATACTCACATTTATGGGGTGAATATTATGAGCAAGAAATATTATTTTATTATTAATAAAAAGAGACATTTGGAGCCACCAGTTGAAAGTGGGGACGCCATCATGAGACAATGAACAAGTGGATAACAAGCAAGATATTTTGTATCAATCAAATCCAAGTCAAAAGCTCACCAAGCCAACCATATCCACAATTATTATTAGGGATCATGATATTTGTTTGAGATTTGATTGAGATGGACAAGACATCGGCAAAAACTATATAATGGTGCACTGAGAAGACACAGGACGCTATGTAGTGCATAGAGAGAAATGGTTGCTATGAGGGCAAGCTGCTGAGTATTCTCTCTCGTTATTTGAAAGTCCATCACTTGATCCGCTACAGACTCTTGGGAAGAGTGCTACATTCAGATTTGCTTGGCTAGTTCATTATCTATGGTGGTGATCCAGCTCGGGGGTGAAGTTGGATAAGCAGCGTGGTTGTCCTCTTCTATGGTTGGGAGGTATTGAAAGACTCCAAGTGGTTTTCCCATTCTATTTTTATCCAAGTAAGTATTTATTTTATGTTCTGTTAATACTCATATCAATTGTAGCAAATATTTTATTAGATGTTTTAATATGGATTAAACTTCGTGGTAGTTTCCCATGATTTTTGTTTATATAGGATTAAAGCAATGAGTGATAGCTCATATCTATAAAGTAAATTACAGTAGCATAGTTTGTTTGTACTGGATTTTTGGTACGTTACAATGTGGTATCAGAGCATGGTTCAAATGTTCGGATCTAAAGGCTCGTCGATTGCTTTCTGCTATAGCTTGGGATATAGTATTTTCCTTTTAATGTTTTTACTATGGATAAATTACCTGAGACAGACTCTTATTTGTTTTAGTACAGTCATTAAACTTTATTGTGGGTATTAGGAGCGGGGATCCACATATGTATTGTTGTATTTTGTATTGATATCTTCAATACCTTGAACTCTTGGATATTCAAACTAATGTATATATCACAGATTTATGGTGTTATTTTACTTTGAAAACAAAGATAACAAATTGTTCAGTCATTACACAGATCGAAGGTTGAATATGATCGAGTGTTGAGTTAGAACAACGCAACAAAGATAACAAATTGTTCAGTCATTACACAGATCGAAGGTTGAATATGATCGAGTGTTGAGTTAGAACAACGCAGCGATGGCAGCTCAGCTCATCGTTCTTTTTAAATTATTGAGTTAGAACAGCGTTGCGATGGCAGCTCAGCGTTCTTTTTTATATTTCACTAATTTCGACAGGCTTGATTTTAGTGTCTTGTACAGTTGGTGAATACATCGAATATCTTGTATTGTCTACTCTTTCAATGAGTTAGACTTTAGTGCCATTCATATTTAATACTTTCGATAGGATGTCGCCTTACCACCTGCTGTTGACCATTGCTTAATAGTTTGGAATATTGCTAATTTGAATATAAGTGAGGAATGCTCACCCGGATTCATCTTTTACTGTAACGTGGTCTTATTTCAGTTTTGTTTAGTTATTTGATTAATATGGATTGAAGAATTGGTTGAGTATTCCTCTTTTATCACTATGCACTAAATGTACATGATAATGGTTAATTGAGTTATTTTATAAATACATCGTACTGTAATATGGGCGAGCTAGTTTATAAATGATTAATCTATCTCTTTTTGTGAATTGATTCTAAATATTTGTTTGTCCAAGTAATCGTGTGCCGAATACAAGTCATAAACCATGAACCGGATCCCATTCGTTGCTTACCGAGTTATAATAGAATTTATATAAAATTTCTAAAGTTCAGCGATTACAAAGTTATAGACTACGGGACGCTTTATTATAGGAGACTCGGATTTGATTAATCTGTAACTTTACCTTAGTGATAGCTTGAAAATAAGTGTTAAACTGCCTTTGACATATCAAATCATGTGGGCTTCAGATATAACTCATTTTATTTCTAGAACGGGATATACTTATGGCTTAATAGTGATTCTTATCAGTTGCTACAATCGAATGACTCTTCCAGTGTTGACTTAGTTGTTATCATAACTCTTTGATTCTTATGAGTTGCTACAATCGAATGACTCTTCCAGTGTTGACTTAGTTGTTATCATAATTCTGTATATTCTGAATTTTATCATAATTATGCAAGCAAGTTTTTGAAATATGGAATTTCCTTGAATCCGGCCAAGTCAGTTCTAGGGATTGATGAAGAAAAGCTTCTAGGTCACATTATATCTAAAGACGGGGTCCGAATTGATCCTGAAAGAATTGAAGCCATCAAGAAGATACCTCTACCGAAGAATGTGAAAGGTCGCCAATCTTTTAATGGACATATCAACTTCATAAGAAGATTTATCCCCAACCTGGCCGAAATAATGAAACCCATGCAACAATTACTCATGCTAAATTTGTATGGACAAATGAGGGGAAGGAGGGTTTTTCCACCAATAAAGATGCTATCACTAGGTCACCTGTTTTGGTCAGTCCTGATTACACCAAAGACTTTATGATATTTTCCTTTGCATCAGGGGACACTATTGCGGGTGTATTGGTCCAGAAGAACTTCGAAGGGTTCGAGCAACCTATTGCCTTCATGAGCCGTGCATTACAAAATTCTGAGTTAAAATACACAATAATGGAAAAGCAGGCCTATGCCTTGGTAAAATCTCTTAAACACTTCAGAACATATATTGGATATTCAAAAGTCATAGGATATGTCCCCAATGCTGCAGTGAAAGACATCTTGTCTCAACAAAATTGCTTAGGAATAAGGGGCACATGGGTTTCAAAAATCCAGAAATATGACTTAGAGATTAAACCAACCAAACTTATCAAAGGGCAAGGTCTTGCTAAGATGTTAACTCTAAAGAATGAAGAAGCAATAGGCATGATTTGTGAAAACAGTAGACCTGAACCAACTATGGCACCAGCTTTGCAAGAATTTGACAACCATTGGTATTCAGACATCATATATTTCCTACTTCATTTCACTTGCTCGGATCACCTCAAGGGACACAAGCGAAGGGCCTTAAGATTAAAAACTGCTAGGTATTGCCTCACTCAGGAGGGTTTGGGTTGGAGGAACCCAGACAAAATTATACTTAGATGTGTTCAAGAACAAGATTCTAAAAAGATCTTGACTAAGTTTCAATCATGATTTTGTGGAGGTCACTTTGCAGCAAATACAACTGCCCACAAAATCCTTTGAGCTGGATACTATTGGCCAACCATCTTTGTAGATGTACACAAACATGTTAAGTGTTGCCAAGACTGTCAGCTCTCACTGGGAAGCAGAAGTTGGATTCTCTTCCCCTTACGCCTGTAGTAGTCCTTGCCCCTTTCCAACAATGGGGCCTTGACTTCATCGGAAAGTTCAAAGACAATTCTAGCAATGGATTTTGTTGGATCCTCACGACAACCGATTACTTCACCAAATGGGTAGAGGCCATACCCACTAAGACAACCACATAAAAAGTTGTTATGGACTTCATTGAGGATAAAATCATCACACGATTTGGTATCCCTCTCAAGATAACAACTGATAATGCCAAAGCCTTTAGCTCCATCGACATGACATCTTTCTGCTTTAAGTATGGCATTACCTTATCCCATTCATTTGATTATTACCCACATGGAAATGGACTTGCTGAGTCCACTAATAAAAACTTGATGAACATCCTTAAGAAAACTGTGGGTAACAATAAGAAAGCATGGGATAGTAAGATCAAGTATGCACTATGGGATGATAGAATCACAAAAAAGAATTATATTGGGAAGTCTCCCTTTGAATTGGTATATGGTCTCACAGTTGAGTTACCTGTCAGCTTGCAAATACTAGTTTATAGAATGACAATGGAATATGGTTCAGAAAGGGAAGAGATGGAACAAAGAATAAATCATATTATATAACTTGATGAGAGTAGAAGAGCATCCTTAGATCAGACTCTAAGGCATCAAGAGAGCGTAAAAGGAACATTTGATAAATCCGCAAAGCCAAGACCTTTCAAGATTTGGGACACAGTGCTCTTATGGGATAAAAGAAAAGAGAAACCGAGCAAGCATCGGAAATTCAACAGCCTCTAGAGAGGCCCTTTTATTATATGTGACATTGCTGCAACAAACTCTTTTATACTCAACACCATGGAAGGAGAGAGGTTAAACTTACCTATGAATGGACAACATCTGAAGCTGTTCTACAACAACGAACTTTAAAAATGCCCATGGGGGCATTTCAGGGATTTTCTAAACCCTCTCTTGTTGTATTTTATGTACTTCTACTTTTTGTATCACATGGTGTACCATATATGCTTGTACTTTATCTGTGTATTATATTTCATGTAGATGTTTCTTTGTATCATATGCTGTATATTAATGTGTAAATAGATTTTATGTTGGTAGCTATTTTGGCAATTTTTATCATGAACATGTGGGCTTACACACTTCTGTTTTCATGCAGGAAACAAACATTCTAGGGTTCTCGAGCACTCTATTTGATTCATAAATCAAACGAGTACTCGTCCCGCAGTTGGAGCCAAATGTTGCCAACTATTTTGTACAATAGTTGAACTTCCATTGATCCACCAGTGTTTGAACATGATCCATGTTCATTTCCAGAGTATCAGAGGTTCAGTTTTCAAACTTAGCCAATTTTAGCTAGCCATTTTATTTTTGTTGTTGAAATGACCATGCCCCATGGGGTTTTTTGTAAAAAGTGTGCTAGTAGGAGGTTTTGAGTGGCTTGGTCTCCTTAGACTTGACTATCAACTAAGGTATTCCAAGGAGTTTTTTCACTCGTCAATTATGCTTTTCTTTTAGCCGAGTAATAATCGATGAGTTTTTCTCCCGCTTCCTCCAAAGTTGGAATGTCCGATTTTGATAGTTGGGCCTTTGGGGGTTATTAGAGTCCAACTGATATATATGAACCTACTAGACACTATTGGTATGTCAGATGGTCATTTTCTAGGTCCCTTGTTGGTTTAAAACGTTGTCCGAAATTTTTTTACCAGACGTGTTGGATAATTTTATTTTTTATTATTTTATTATTAAAATTTTCAATTATTTTATTTGAAAATTTTCATTTTGTAATAATTAAGTGGTTTGGAGGTGGATTTAAATGATTGGAGGCTTAATTCCTAAGCCAAAAATCTCAGTTAAACCCCAAACCCACTTATCCTAAGTTTCAGACTTTTATTTGGCCTCATAATTAATATTTTCTCAAAAATTCAATAAATGAGAAATATTAATTAAAATATTCAAAAAATATTAAATTGGAGATAATTCAAATCTCTCCAAAAAAGTCCAATTTGATTAAAATAAAAGGCTAAATGACATGGAATGGAACCTTTATGAAGATTCCAATCAACACCTAACTGATCTGAGTCAGTATCGGAGCACTGGGAGTGATCTTCAGTCAGGAAAGTCGCCCTCTCTCTACATGCTCACGACTTTGCTTGTGTGGCACTTGTTTATTGGTTGAGTGATGTTAAAAATGCACAAGGGAGGGCGCCTTGCCCATGTGGAGGCCACATCACCCTAGTCCCACCTTCCAAGCTCAGTTAACTCATCAGTCAGAGCTTGTGTGCTCTCCTCTCATTGGCTCATGCGCATGGCTTGGCTCTCTCTCATGCCAAGTTCGATTTAGGTATTTGGTAGCTTAGTTTTGTATAAATAGTGGGCCTTTTGGATCTCTTAAGATGGATTTTTTGGTGCAAGATTACTCTGCCAAATTTGTAATAGTTTTTAGCTTTTGTTATCTGGAATAAAAGCGACTTTGGAGGTCTACATGGTGTGCTCAATTTGTTCATGAGAAATGCTTCAATTGTATTAAGGTGATATTGTTCCTTTATGCTTCTTACATTATAAATGCTTTGATCATGTTTCTAGCTTAGAAGTCTTTATTAAGTCCATAGGGTGAGCATTTGTGGTTTCAATTTGTTCATTGATGTTTGGTTTCATGTGATTTAGAAGTAGCAAACTGTAGTCGGTAATACTGATGCTCTTCTTGTCCCATTTAATTAATCATACTAGGCTTGATCAAACTTTATTTGTGAGTGGTGTATTATGTAGATCTCCCAAGTGTGAAGTAGGAGCTTGAGCTCAACTGCTTCTTTCTCCTCTTCACCACTATATTTCTAACAAATTTGTGTATTTCAGGGCTCTCCAAAGATTGAGTTTGTGCTTCAAAGTTGAGCTTGAGAATTTTGCTAAAGATCCATCCCTGAAAACAATCTTTTAAACCCTCGGTTACTGGTTACTGTCACAAGAAGCCCTAAATACTAAAGTTCATCTTTTGGCTCCTTGCCACTCTTGCCTTCTTTGGCTCTATCTTTCCTTGTCCTTTTTGTTCTCTTTCTTCTCTCTTTGCTTCCAATTTTTTATCACTTTTCTCTCTTCTTTTTACTCGTTGATTTGATTGTCTTTTATTCTCTTTTTGGTCTCTTTTTTTACCCTCATTCCAGCCATCTTTTCCATTTTCTTTGGCTGCCCCTTCTTACTTTTTTACAGTACACCTTTTACCTTATTATGCTGCCCCTTTTTTCACTGTTTAACAACCATCTTTATTGCCTCCTTCCAGCCCTCGTTTTGACCTTCTTTGCTCACTGCTTGGTCCTTGCTTAGCTCTGATTTTTTTTGTCTTTTGGCTGCCCTCTTCCATTTGTTTACTATCCTCTATTACCTCACTGATTTTGCCCTTCTTGCTCTCATCAAGCCTCTTGTTCCATCTCTGACTTGGCCTCTTTTTCATTGATTCTTCAGTCCTCTTTTTATCCTTGGTTTCTTCCTTCTTCCCTCTCTCTCTTCTTCTTCTTTGTTTTTCCTATTTCTCTTAGTTAGTTCTTAGAATTTTAGAGTTAGCTTTGTTAGGTTTAGTTTCATTTTGTTTAGATCTTGCATCTAATTTAGATTTCAGTTTTGCACCTAGTTCATTTCAAGTTTGCATTTAGACTTAGTTTCATTTAAAAATTTGCATTTTGGTTTGTATTTAATTCCTAATCTTAGATTGCATTATAGTTCATATCTTGCTTCTAGTTCATATTTTAAGGTTAGATTTCATTTCTAGATCTTAGATTTATTTTGCAAACTTTGATTTGATTAACAAATAATGGGTGCTTAAAGTGTGTTTGTCTTAGGTGCTTGAAGAAGAGATCAATCAAAGACAAGTCCAAAGACTTGAAGAAACAAACAAGAAGAAGCTAAAACCATGAAGATCCAATAAAACCCAAGAACCAATCTCCTTTTTGTAAAAGCTTTTAAAAGCTTCATTCATTTCACTTCTTCTCAAGTTTTCAAGGGATAAAAGTCGTAACTCTTAAAAAAGCTAGTGGGATTATGGCTCCCACGTCTCTTTTTTTACTTCCCCTATTTGGGGGAAGTGTGTTGTGTTTGGTGTGTCTTTTTGCATCTTTAGCTTATATTTGATTTCAGTACTTAGCTTAGTTTTTCTTTCTTAGAGTAGTTCCATTCCACTAATTGCTAGTTGTTTGTACTTGCTTAAGTAGGTCATTTTTGTTTGATATAAATTGATAAACTTAAAAATAACCAAAATCTTTTGAATCTCACTCAACAGTGGATCAAGAGTGCTCTCTATCAGAGAGTCATTTATGCTTTTTATTTCGATTTACTAACCCCCATGCTCTCCCGAGTAAGGCCTTAAAACCTGAAAGAGATTCTTGGGTAGATTAGTTTTCCATTTCAGTACTTTAATTCCGTGCATCTTAAATCTCTTGAATATCGCCATAAGGCGGATCAAGAGTTCTCTCTGTCGGAGAGTTGCTTTTGTTTCACTTCTTGCACTTTCACAACAAATCATCCCCTAAAATTGAAATTTATCATTTCTATGTTGCGTATGCTCTACCCTACCCTGAGATACACAGAAACAATATAGATGATTTAATTTCTCATATTTAATCCAATTTCAACCATAATAAAATTTGCACCCCCACAACCAACGAAAATCCGACGTTGATCGTCAATACTCTAACGTGGGCAAATTCTGTCTGGGGGCGCTAGGTCACTATACCTCGATTTCCAGTGGCTGGTAAGTTATTGAACACCTCGTTGGAAACTTGGATAGTCCAACATGTCCGTGTACGGAACCACCTAGAGCATTTTCCGAACACATTTCCAGTACCTCTACGTATATTGGAAATTTTCTTCACCTTAATAATCAAGATCACCTTTAAAATTTACAATAAAATTCACCATGAACAATTGCAAAACAATTATCAAGCACACCTGAACTCTTGTATCAAGCAACCCAAACACTCAAGACATCTGACTCCATAAGGCACTGGTCCTTGACATCACTTATTTGCTTATTATCTATCTGAAGCATTTGTCTTATTCATATATTATTTTGTGGATGTCTTAATTTATCAAGTGGTTGTGCATCTTAATCTTTTGCAAGTGTATCTTTGGATTTTATAAATTGTTATTGTAAATAAAAAACTCCTAAACAACACCCATCCGCATCATACCATCCAAAAAACATTTAAAACACAAGAGCCTTAGAAACTCTTTGTAGGGTCTACCCCCCTTGGCTTCATTAGGAGTTAGCCTAAACAGAAGAGCTGAGATCAAGTGACAGTACCTGGCTCTTTGCTTGCCCTCAAAACCACACCTTTCCCACTTTTTGTGATGAAACAACTTTCGAAAAATTTCTGCTCGTGTGCATCTCGAAGGACAACACGTTATATTATAAGTTTAAGTATTGAGTCATTCCTGCGCCCTTGTAAGACAAAGGTTCTGTAAAAAAAAATGTTTTATTTCGTTATGCGAGTATGTAAATTGAACGATTGACAGGAATATGATTGTCAGTATTGTATTGAATAAAATATCAGTATTATATTAAATACACCCAAGGGATTATGTGGATTGAGCTATATGCAAAGGCATTGTTTAGATTCATATTGAAGATGTATAATGAGTTTTATATATGGGCTAACTAAATCAAGCCGTCTTTAAAAGAAAATATGGGTTTAGTTTGGTGCAATAAATTTATTTATGGGTTCTTCAACTTTAATGAACCGCAACGATCTCGACCTACCGCAGTTCTTCCTCCTTTCTCACAACTTATAATCGACCAGAAGGGTATAGGAATAACTCGCAGGATATTAATGTGTTGATAAAATTGCAAACATATTAAATCCCAGACTGATCGAGCGAACCACCGTTCGAAACCGTTTACTTTCATACACTTGTTAAGAGATCCTTTCATGGAATTAATGCATTAAGATCCTGTGTAGGCACCCATGTGAACTCTAGGCAGTCCTGGCAGTGTGGAAATACTCCTGTAACTCTTAGTTATCCCTGCGGTCCCAAGAGAGATGCTATCTCTTGTCAACCGGTTCATCAAAATGTTTCCATGCTTGACATCTCTTCCTGTATGTAATTAATATGGAGATAAAGTTATATAAACTGTTAGCTAGTATTCCAAATCAGAAGATGTCTCAACCGAATTGAATCCAATGGATGGAATGAAATCTATCTAACCCACCAACTTAATTATGTAACCAAATTTATTACAAAAGGTTAAATAGCTTGAAGGTTGAATCCTTTGCCTGTAGTACACAGGTAGAATGACACTGCGATGGTAGCTCAGCTCGTTCTTTTTAAATTATTGACTTAGAACAGCGCTGCAATGGCAGCTCAGTGTTCTTTTTTATATTTCACTAATTTCGAGAGGATTGATTTTAGTGTCTTGTACAGTTGGTGAATACAGCGAATATCTTGTATTCTCTACTCTTTCAATGAGTTAGACTTTAGTGCCATTCATATTTAATACTTTCCATAGGATGTTGCCTTACCAACTGCTGTTGACCATTGCTTAATAGTTGGAATATTGCTAATTTGAATATAAGTGAGGAATGCTCATCCCGATTCATCTTTTACTGTAACGTGGTCTTATTTCAGTTTTGTTTAGTTATTTGATTAATATGGATTGAAGAATTGGTTAAGTATTCCTCTTTTATCACTATGCACTAAATGTACATGATAATGGTTGATTGAGTTATTTTATAAATACATCGTACTGTATGGGCGAGCTAGTTATAAATGATTAATCTATCTCTTTTTATGAATTGATTCTAAATATTTGTTTGTCCAAGTAATCGTGTGCCGAATACAAGGGATAAACCATGAACAGGATCCCATTCGTTGCTTACCGAGTTAATATAATTTATATAAAATTTCTAAAGTTCAGCGATTACAAAGTTATAGACTACGGGACGCTTTATTATAGGAGACTCGGATTTGATTAATCTGTAACTTTACCTTAGTGATAGCTTGAAAATAAGTGTTAAATTGCCTTTGACATATCAGATCATGTGGGCTTCAGATATAACTCATTTTATTTCTAGATCGGGATTATACGTATGGCTTAATAGTGATTCTTATCAGTTGCTACAATCGAATGATTCTTCGAGTGTTGACTTAATTGTTATCATAACTCTTATACACTGAATTTTATCTTATTCAAAACTGTAACTGAACTGTAATTATCTTTATGAAGAGAACCATAGTAGTATAATTAGGCCGTATTGGTACTTCGTGTATGGAAATTTAGAATAAATTCAAATTCCTCAAATATTCGGTGTAGGTGTAATATGGATACCATTCAATTTCATGCTTTCTTATTATATAAATGTTTATATATATTTACGGTATATTTGATTAAAAATATTATATATAAACAAGCTACTTCTATATTTGATTCGTACTAGATATGTTCATTTGTATTTTTTTCATATCGAATCGTATTCGTACTCGAATTATGCTATTATGAAGAGAACTAGCTTTATAAATAACTGAGATGAATAGTAGAGAAGAAGGGATTAGTTTGATACATTAACTCGTAGATAGTTAGCCTTAGAAATTATATTCGCCACGAATAGCCTTTGGGTAAAACTTACTTATCATCCTGACTAGTTGTTATTCCTTGTAGCTTCCATTATTGATAGTAAGTATGAAATGCCATTATTCAGGTAATATGATATGCGTTTCCTCGAGAGAGAGTCTTTTGCATCGGGTGCATATTCTTGAAAATACTAACATATTTGCATGGATTGTTTTTAGCGTCTTCTCACAGGTAATCAAAATGTTTATTGAGAATCACAATTGACTGTACCTCCATATTAGTACTTACTCAAAAATTTATGATGTACGCAGTAGGGTAAGAATTGAGTTTTGACCTTGATTTATGTTGTGTCTACAACTCCCATTATTGATTACAGGTAGTAGACGAGGAATCAAATATGAAAATATTATACTAGAGATAGAGATATTTATATGCAGTAAGCGTGCTAGTAAATAGTATCTAAGGTCTTGATTTTGCTATTATGATCTTTTGCATAGTCATTTGGATAGCTAGTTAAATTGCATGAAATAAAGTGGCTAAAGGTTTGAATGCACCTTTTACTCATGGCATAAGAGTTTTATATGGAGTCTACCTTTGATATGGTAAATAATAATTATGGGGGATTACACTTTAAGGATTATGCCTAATTTATGTAAATGTGAGTTATAATGTGACACTAATGAACCCCGATCTAAAAGAAGGGTTAATATGAATGTGGAATGTAACTACGAGGTTCAATGTATGGCTTGTGTAGAGCTTTGATGTATAGCATGATGGACTACTCATTACTCTTTTACTAGCGTAGTTTTACTCAAGTATTAGATGAGATGTATAAATATCATCTAAGAGATTTGGTTAGTTCCTATGATTTTGTTAGGGATAAATTAATTGTGGAAGTTGTGTTCTCTAAATGATAAATCGTTAAATATTAGGTGTTGAGAAGTTCTTAAGAAAAGATATTGATACTTACACTGTCTACTCTAAAAAGATTATATGGTTTAAGTAAGTGTTTATTTATAAAGCTGTACAAATTAATGGCACAGAGTAGGATTGATTGTTATGAAGCTAACCTATCTAGTTGTTAAGATGAAACTAAAAGAAAAAAAAAATTTTACCCCATATCCCGAAGATCTATTGAGGGTAGAGGATTATTGTTCGAGAGTGAAAATGAATGATGGTCCTCCAAAAGAGAAGTAAATGGTTGTTTACCTATGCATTCTTGTTGTTATATTGAAAAATGATCATACACATGTATGTATATGTTTTATGTTGTCTTATGGTGATAAGAGCACAAGTGTTGATGAAAAAAAAAACTTGAAGAGTTGCCATGAACATCAACAAACAATATGTTGCAAAGGAAATTCTTACTTACATTCTTATTGATTTTGAAAAATAATGTTATGCATATGTTATGTTGAAAATTTTGGAAGACCTCGCATGAGTTGTGTAAAGTGCAGGTTATGAAAGGAAGAGGAACAATAACAACATGCACGAAGAGTAGAGGATCAAAGATGATTAAAAGTGGAAGATAAAGATCCAAAATTTGTAGTCACATCTTCAGTCGCAAAGGTCTTAAAAAAAATCAGATAAGTACCTTTTTAATAAATTAAGTTATACAGAGTTTTATAAGATCCCACTCTTAATTATGGAGATAATATATAAATGTATTCATTGTATTGTGTAAGATGGTGATTTTGATGAAGAAAATAGTCCTTTTATGATTGAAGTAGTCTTGATTGTACAGTTTGTGTATTTAGGAAAGATGAATTATCTGGAGCAATTATGCATTATGTGGAGAATTTTCATAACCTATAATTTTTCCGTGAGCTTTATAAAGTTGGTACTTATTGTCAATATTAAAGGAGTTAATTCAAGCTTGTTTAGTTTTTGTCAAATATGTGGAAAAGTAAACTTATTATATTTCTTAAAGGATTATTGGTTTAGTAAATAATGTTAGGTTGGAAATACTATAATCCTTAATTTTTAGATGAATAAATATGATTACTTGACATTATCTTATATGATTGGCTAGGTTGATGACGGTTATATTGTGGTCAAGGATCAAGTATTTAACAATCAATTAACCAAGTAGTTTTCAAATGTTATAAGGTCAAGAGCCTTAAAACCTCCCTTGATAAGGTTATTGGAATTGAACTACATGTTTTCTGATATGAAATGCCTCGGTATCTTGTCAGCTTGCATTTCCTCCTTCTATAAAAGTATACAATGTTTTCCATGTTTTGTTATTCAAAAGATATATACATGATGATACTTATATCATCGATTGGGGTGTGATTCAGGTAGAACCCAAGAGCGAGTTCCAGACAGAGTCTTTGCGTATCCTAGGAAGAAAGGAGCTTATGCTGCAGAACCGAGCTAGTGCTTGAATAAAAGTGCAATGGAATCACTTCAGCCCTGAGGAGGCAACATGGGAAATGGAGGATCGTATGCGAGCAACATATCCTTCCATGTTTCTATAATGAGCAAGAAGACTCAAAATAAAGACCACCGAGGATGGTGTTAAAAATAAGGGGGGAGGTGAAATGTAATACCCCCGAGAATTTTGAATTATTTTGATTAAAGTATTTTATTGAGAAATATTCTCCAATCATTAATTCGTAATAGAGTTATAAAACTCTATGAGGCAAAATACTCACATTTATGTGGGTGAATACTATGAGCAAGAAACATTATTTTATTATTAATAAAAGAGACACCTGGAGCCACCAATTGAAAAAGGGGACATCATCATGAGACAATGAACACGTGGATAGCAAGCAAGATATTTTGTATCAATCAAATCCAAGTCAAAAGCTCAGCAAGGTGACCATATCCACAATTATAGGGACTAGGATATTTGCTTGAGATTTGATTGAGATGACACAAGACTTGGGCAAAAACTATATAATGGTGCACTGAGAAGACACATGACGTTGTGTAGTGCATAGAGAGAAATGGTTTCTATGAGGGCAAGCTGCTGAGTATTCTCTCTCGTTATTTCAAAGTCCATCACTTGATCTGCTACAGACTCTTGGGAAGAGTGCTACGTTCAAATTTTCTTAGCTAGTTCATTGGTCTATGGTGGTGATCCAACTCGGGGGTGAAGTTGGATAAGCAGCGTGGTTGTCCTCTTCTATGGCTGGGAGGAACTGAAAGACTCCAAGTGGTTTTCCCATTTTTTTGTATTCAAGTAAGTATTTATTTTATGTTCTCTTAATGATCATATCAATTGTATCAAGTATTTTATTAGATGTTTTAATATGGGTTAACAATCCGAGGTAGTTTCCCATGATTTTTGTTTATATTGGATTAAAGAAATGAGTGATAGCTCATATCTATAAAGTAAATTACAGTAGCATAGTTTGTTTGTACTAGATTTTGGGTACGTTACATCAACTCCCCTAAATCTTGACTAGCGTCTAGTCTCTTCACCTAACAATAGTGTCAGGAATCTCTCTTCAAAGATTGTATCGCTTGTGTGTGAGTGTGTTTCTTATATATGCGAGTGCATTACTTATGTGGGTGTGGGGGTTGGGTGTATGTGAGTCACTTATGTCAGTGTATGTATGACTCTTGATTCTAGTTAATGACACATTGTTTCTAGGATTCCAATTTCATATATCTTCAAGAGTAAATGTGGTTCTAAATTTCCAACCTCACCCCTTTCACCTGTTAGTAAGTAGTAGGCTCCACCCATGTTGAGATTTATACAAATTATAACATCCATTATCGAGTCTAGTTGTAGGTGCATAAGGGTAAGGTATGTGAGTGCTTCACTTGTATGGTTGTGTACGTTAGGTGTGTGAGTGTCTCTTATGTGTGAGTGCATTCCTTATGTGCAAATACATTGCTATGTGTGTGTGTTGCATCACATATGTTTGTGTGTAGTGCTTGTGTGTAAGTGTTTTATAGTTAACTTCTGATGAGATATCTATGTGTCACTAGGTACAATATGCAATTCCATTGAACAATTCTTTGAAAATACCCAACAATATGTTCAACATGCCCATGTGCTTGATGATAGGATGAATAGTTTAGAATTTGCAGAGACACCTTTCCCCTTGACGCTATACTTTCATTGGTTGATACTCTTAAAAATTATACCTTCCAACCCCAAAATGAGATCAAAATATCAATACTATCATTTAGAGTGGGTTTCCTTAATAGTCCATATCACATATAGGCATGGTCTATATAGAAATGAAGACAAATATGTAATATTGAAGTAGGATCACTTCTACGTAAGTTCATATGTACCATAACTTCCATTATGTACTTCATTGCTTCCAGGTGTTCTATGATCATTTGAAGGAGAAAACAAATAGATGGATGAACATTGGATTTGGTCTGATGGTTGTATAGGTTAGTTCACATGCCAATGCATTTCAATGTTTGTACTTATTACACAAAAATACAAGGTTTCTCATATCTGAAACTATTTTAAGACTAGAGATGGGAAAGGAGAGGCACGGTGGAGCAAGAGGGCATTTCAAAACATCCCTGCATAGGGAGGAGTTTGAAGTTATTGAAAAATTCCCCTATTTGAGTTGAAAAATCTATAGTTGAATGGTGTATGTTGATAATGGTAGAGGGAACAAGAGTATGAGTGGAATCAACAACAAAAAGACATGAAGATATTTTTTTGTGAGGTTGTTGATGTAGATCAGTTACATGCATAGCACTGCAAAAGTCTATGTGGAACTCTTGGATTTCATTATGTTTGAAGCTCAAACAACCCTATATTTGAAAAATGGAGGATAAAAAATTCTTTCTTATGTCCCCCCATGTAGTGATGGTGAATAGGATGAGTGTGAATGATCAAACTAGGTTCATACATGGGATCGTATATCACTTTCCATTTATCAATGTGCAGTTGTTAGATTAACCCATTAGAGGGTGACCAATCATCTAGTTTACCATATTATGACCACATCTCAAATCTTTTACACCCAATTACAATTCAATGGGAAATTTTTAGGTTAAATATCACTTAAATTCAATCCATCTTTGTTTATTTTGATAATGTTAAGAACCATACATTCAAATTTGTAGGGTGCACATATGTAACAATTTCCCCAAGAGATAATGAATGGGATAGGGCTTAATGGGATAAAGAGAACCATCATTATGTCCATAAATGACGATGGAGACAACAACTTTTTGATTGGGTCGATAGTTGTTAAAGATAACTACTTCACACAAGACAATAACAAAATAAAGAGGGGAGGTTATTTGTTTAGATATTACAAATTAGGTGCAATTTTATACCACTTTATCAACTTCATCACTGGTACAAACCTCTAGTTACAAAGGATGCTATTAGATTCACAATTCAATAAATTAATGGAGATGATTTGTAACATAAATGATTCAAAAGGACCAGTTGTATAATCACAGGTAAGTTGACAATGAGGCATGTTATTTAAGAGGCAATCTATTTTATTTACAATTCATTTTCAATTTAGCATATGCAAATAACTTCTTTTCAATGCATTACTTGATGAAACTAATAAAATTGTTCTTCTACATTCCCATGATATACAAAGAATCTAAAGCATATAAAGGTATCATTAAGAATACAAGTTTCCTTAGACACTACTAGAACAAACACAAAATTTAATTATAAGTTATTTTATAGTTTTATCGCATCATAGATTAATGATTTTCTATGCAAGTTGAATTTGTTGCAATTATTGTTGTACTTGCACTAGTTCTTCTAGTATACTCCCATTTCTATGTTGGACATAATAATGCAACAGAAATCACATTGTTGAACTCACTCTCCACCATAGTATTATCAATTAGGAACCTTCAATGTGAAAGTGAATTTTTGCAATGCCTTCCCCTAAATGAAACTTTAAGTATGGAATTCATTAAAAAAACAATTCTTAGGCTATGTGACTATAAGATGAAGGGGGGCCCTAGTGGAATTTTGATGTCTAGAGTCCAATGGAACTAACATATGTTTAGTCTAAGGCATAGTTTCCATTTTATTGTGAGTTGCAACTCACATCCAAATACAATTCAAGGACACATGCAAAATTGGTCCTGAGGGCATAAACAACAAACATATCACTAGAACATCAATTGTTGACTTTTGCACATGTATTTTCACAATCTGGGGGGGGGCACATCATCCTTCAACGCTCAGGGGAATGATTTTAGAATTTGACACAAAAAAGAAGATTTTCAATGCCTCCCACTGAACTAAACCCTAGATTTGGAAAGCATTTGAAAAACAACTATCAAGTTGTGTGATTTGCAATGGAAGGGATCCCTAGTGGAATATGATGTATGGAATCTAATGGAACTAAAAAATCATCGATCCAAGGTTAGTTTCTATTCTATCACGAGTTTAAACTCAAAAATCTATTCTATCATGGGACACTTGCAAAATCAATCCTTGGGACATAAAAAATGTAGTAGACTAGATTTTGCTAGTTCTCTCACATGTATTTTGGAAATCTAGGGCCAACATGCCCTCCTATGTTTGAGGTAGAAATTTTTGAGATTAACCCCCAAAAGAGAACTTTTACAATGACTCCCATTGAACAAAACCATAGGATTTGAAGTCATTAGGAGAGACAACTATCAAGCTATGTGATTGGTAAGGGAAAGGTGCCCATAATAGAATTGTGATGTTTGAAGTCCTACCAAATTGAAGTCTTGTCTATTTCCATTTGCTAACGAGTTGTAACTCCTAGCAAGATTTCATCTAGGGACACATGCAAAATTTGTCCGAGTGACAAAAACAAACAAACAAAGTAGTAACAATTCTCTATTAGTTCTCATACATGCATTTTGGCAATCTAGTGGTCAACATAATGTTCACCGATGTCTAGGGAAGTGATTTGAAAAGTTGACCCTAAAACCCTAAGTCCTGTTGAGATATTGTAACTTCAAAGAATATTATATTTGTACTTTATTATTATGGAGATGATTCATTCCTCCGTGAAGATCTTATTGTATATTCGGAGATGTTTATTCCTCCGTCAGAATGTGGTAACTTGGGTTATTAGACTTCCCTAGTCGGGGGTCGGCCCTATATGTGTTATGTGGGTCAAAGGGTTATTAGACCACCCTAGAGGGGTCGGCCCAGTCAGTTGTAGTGGGGTATTTAACCCATTGGTTAAATACGAGCCTACGTGTACTTGTGTAAAAGATATGTCAGAGTAGTGTATAAATAGAGGAGGTGTGTTCCTCATTTGATACATACACTCACTTGAGAGAGAGGCGCACTTGTGGAGGAGAGGTCTGCTATGATAGAGGAGGAGATCATATCTTTGGTTTGCATCTTTGTATATTGCTGGTCATCTATATTGAGGAAGCTTTACTGGGTTTTCTACCCCATGAGGGTTTCCCAGGATAAATCTGTGTCTCTTGTGTTTATGCTATGCTTGTTGTTTCTTCAGTGATCCTGTATATGCTATTATTGTGAAATGGAATGTAATGCTGCTATTTTCTGTCTTAGCATATTAAATATTAACATGGTATCAGAGCTAACCTAAAGGAAGGCAAGGTATGGCACTTACGACACTTGTTTCACTTACGACAATTTGAAGGTTAGGGTTTTACATAGCAAAAACCGGTCATCGTGGAACTTTCGCTATAAATCCATTTTGGCGAAGATTCAGGATTTGAAACCTTTACAGGTCGTAGATAACATCTCCAGGTATCTTGTGTCCAAAGGGAACCCTCAGATTCGTTGTACTTTGTAAGTTATGATCAGTACAAGTTAGGGTTTCCGCCTCTTCCAGATCTTAGTCAAAATCATGTGACCTAGGAAAAAAGGTCATAACTTGGGCTAGGAAGCTCCAAATGAAATTTCGTAAAAAGTGACATGTAGTACACAGACTGTACTATCTCAGGAAACATTTTCAGAGGCCGAAGCTGAACCAGTGACACGTGGCATTCCGTACAAGTTCACTCTCTTGTTTTATCCCATAAACAGGTCACGTTGCGACACTTGGCATAACTTTCTCTTAGAGAGTCCAATTGAGGTCAGACCTGTCAGGATGGAAAGATAACAGGGCGAGCTATCTCAGGAAAATTTTTTAGAGGCCGAAGTTCAAACAGTGACACGTGGCACACCGTACAAGTTCACTCTCCTGTATTATCCCAAAACAGGTCATGTTGCGACATTTGGTATAACTCTCTCTCAGAAAATCCAATTGAGGTCAGACCTATTAGGATGGAAAGATGACAGGTCAGGCTACTGCAGAAAAAAATTTCAGACCCTGTGGAGCGAAAATTTCAGAGTTATAGCAGAAATAATCAGGTACATATTTCTGTCAAAACATAATTATTTTTGGAGCACCTTTATTCATGGCTTCCGGAATTTAGGGTTTCGGAGAAAGTTAGAATTTTTGGAATCAGAATCCACGGCTGAATGCTACTCAGGAAAATCGAAATTTAGAGACCAAGATCGAATTTTTGGTTGGGTAGAAGACCGGTCTTGATTAAACCCTAGCTCGGGATTTTGATCGGAAAGATGGAAAATTAGGGCTTCAACAAAAGTTGAAATTTTTGAAGTCTGTAACCACGGCTGGAAGCTCCTCAGAAAAATAAGAGTTTAGAGCCTTGGATCAAACCTTTTGATTGAGCAGAAGGGTGGGCTTCATCAAACCCTAGTTCGGGATCCTGTCCAGAAGATCCAGAAGTTTCAAAGGCAATTTTGAGGGGTCAAATTTTGGAGATTTCAAAATTGAAGTATGCTAGTTTGATCAACTCAGCAAGACACATCCTTCCATTCATTCGGAAGTGTGAAAGTCTAAGATTGAATTTTTAGGGTTTCTCTAGCAAACCCTAATCAAGCTCCAGATCAAGTTACAGGGGGAGTTGAGGCTAAGGCCTTACATAAGAAGACTACAAGAAGTCTCAACAGGTATGACTTAAGGAGGTTCAGGTATGTCTTGAAATCTGATTCTTGATTAAGTTCATAATGTGTTTGTCTTCATGTTATCTATTAGTACAATCTTGATTAACGTTAGAATTGTCTTATCACCCTAGTAACAATATGAGTGCATGTGAATGATCAAAGACATTCATTGATTAGGGCTATATGATTGTACTAATGCATTATGGTGTTGTGTGAGGTTGATGTTGTCTGCTAACAAGATACAGGTACATCACAAAAGACAAATCAAGTTCCATGACCATGACAACATGAAGACAAAGACTCATCCATAATCTTTGTTCTACTTACAAGGTATGTATGACATTGTTATATTATGCTTAACCTATGAGACATGCAGGTTCTAGCTCAGGATCTCTAAATCAATGAAGAGATTGTTTAGGTATGTTGTACATAACTAAGCAGGTATACTAATCCAGGTATGTTTTCCTATGTCAAGTTAGAATCTTACCTTGTGTTAGGATCCCTTATATAAGTATACTTGGTATGATTGGTTATGCTTATTCATAAAGTTAGTAATCAAGGGTTTATGCATATTATGTCTCTTATCTTGGTTGATGATTTAACTAACTAGATCAAACAAGAATATGCATGAGTAAAAGAAGACTTCCCTGATACCTTGAATATTATCTATAATCATGACTATACATTTTCAAGATTATTTAGAACTATAATGTTTTGATAACATTGAGAATATACTAATGAATGTATGTTTGTGTATGAGATCATGAGAATGACACTAGTGCACACTTGAGCATGCACAGTGGTACAAAATGAATAGAAGTTTAAAAGACATACAGAAGATCAAGCGGGAGGCAACCACACAAACATAAAAGATAAGTATTTGAGTTGTTATTAGAAATAGTAAATGATATTGCTTGTATGCATATTTGTATTCCTAGAATATATCATGCTACTAATATGCATATGATTGGTAAGTTGGACAAACATTCCATTGTTGCTTGTCTAGAATGAAACCTCTTTGCTGACATGCTGAGAGCTGTGCAGACTCTCGATAGTATGTTATGGTAGAGATGGAAGGCATCTAGATAGCCACTGTATGCATACAGGATATGGGAAAGTGTTGTGCCAAAGTATTGGTCAAAATAGTTGCATAACTATGTAAATAATAGCTATATGCATAATAGGTTATCATGTCAATATGATTTAATGATTATGAAGTATTACTAATCATGTACTTAATTTTGATTTGTAGGAAAGATCATGATGAATGATGAACACTGAACAAGCGATGGATGTTCAACAAAAGATTTACAAATCAAACACACTATAGAAGGCTTGTGGCTAGAAGAGAATCATGATGAGATGTTTTGCTCCAAGTGGCTAGATAAGACCATTCTCTTAATGGTGTAATTAAATAAGAAGTGTGAATCAGGTTCTGTATGGGTACCCAGGATTGGTAGTCAATTGATGAGCTTAATGATCATCATGGGTGATGTGGATCTCAACCTTTGCTACAAGGTTGAATATGGCTTCTATACACATATGACATGGATGCAAGAAGGAACTCACCACAAAGTTCGAATGATTTTGAGGCTCATATTAGTAGACCCATCTGACGAGAGATGGCACAGATAGATATGTAGAAGATCACTCAATGCAGAGTGTGAATAATGGACAATTGACAGCTTCATGACAAAGCTTGGGCTTTACCAGAAGTAAAGCTGATCCTAACCTTTACCTTAAGGTTGTGGATGATGAACCTATCATACCATTATTGTATGACGATGATCTCTTTCTGACAAGGAATGAGAAACAGATCATGAAAATGGCTGTAGAAATGAAAATGAAAGATCTCGGATTAATGCACTACTTCTTAAGTCTAGAAGTATGGCAAGATCCAAAAGGAATCTTTTAAATCAAGGTAAGTATGCTGTGAAGTTTCTAAAAAGATTTGATATGTTGGAGTATAAAGCCATGGCCACTCCCATGGACTCCAACTTGAAGTTATTAGTTAATGACTCATCGGATTTAGTGGACCTAACCCTATATAGACAAATCATTGGGTCATTGATGTACTTAACAAATACTAGGCGAGATATATGCTTTGCTGCAAATACCCTAAGTTAGTATCTAGTAGAACCTAGAAAGGTTCACTTAATAGCTACAAAGCATGTAGTGAGGTACCTAAAAGGTACATTAGATTTTGGTCTATATTATCTTGGAGGTCATGAACTCCGTTTACATGGTTACTCAGATTCTGATTGGGCAGGAAGTGCCTCAGACAGAAAGAGTACATCAAGTGGATGTTATAGTCTTGAATCTGCCATGATCTCATGGTTCAGCAAGAAATAATCTAGTGTGGCTCTCAGTACTGCTGAAGCAGAATATATAGCTGTCTGCTCTACCAGCTGTGAAGCAGTGTGGCTTCAGAAGCTATTATATGGAGTGTTTGACTTAGAAATGGATTGCACTGTGATTATGTGTGACTTTAAAAACTGCATCAAGATAGAAAATCTTGTATTCCATGATAAGTCAAAACACATAGAGATCCGATACTTCTATATACGAGAGATGGTGCAGAGAGGAGCTATCAAGATCGAGTATATAAGCACTGAGGATCATATTGCTGATATCTTGACTAAACCTCTGTCTCGAGTAAAGTTTGAATACTTCCGAGACAAGCTTGGTATAGTCCAGAAGGACCCTCCTCGAAAGGGGGAGTAGTATAGTATCTGATAACAAGTCTATCCCATCAATTTGCTGCACTTAGTTACTTAGAATTATTTAGATTTAGGAATCTTATATTTTTTCTTTTGATGATAGATGTATACATGCTTTTGATGATAGATGTTATGCATGTTTTGATGACGAGGATACATGTTTTGTTATACATGTTTTGATGATGAGGATACATGTTTTGTTATACATGTTTTGATGATGAGGATACATGATTGACACATGTTTTGATGAAGTTCTTGGTAAACATGTGAGGGGATTGGATCATCCCTGGACTTCAGTCCGAAAGAAGAGCCGTAGACGTATGTCTTCGAGAATGAAGTTCTTGGTGAACATGTGAGGGGATTGGATAATCCCTGGACTTCAGTCCGAAAGAAGAGCCGTAGACGTATATCTTCGAGAATGAAGTCATTGGTGAACATGTGAGGGGATTGGATCATCCCTGGACTTCAGTCCGAAAGAAGAGCCATAGTCATTTGTCTTCGAGAATGAAGTTCTTGGTGAACATGTGAGGGGATTGGATCATCCCTGGACTTCAGTCCGAAAGAAGAGCCATAGACGTATGTTTTCGAGAATGAAGTTCTTGGTGAACATGTAAGGGGATTGGATCATCCCTGGACTTCAGTCCGAAAGAAGAGCCGTAGACGTATGTCTTCGAGAATGAAGTTCTTGGTGAACATGTGAGGGGATTGGATCATCCCTGGACTTCAGTCCGAAAGAAGAGCCGTAGACATATGTCTTCGAGAATGAAGTCCTTGGTGGATGGTTGAGGATTAAGTCATCCTTGGACGTGGTCCTAAATGTACGATGGAGGATTAAGTCATCCTTGGACGTGGTCCTAAATGTACGGTGGAGGATTAAGTCATCCTTGGACGTGGTCCTAAATGTACGGTGGAGGATTAAGTCATCCTTGGACGTGGTCCTAAATGTACGGTGGAGGATTAAGTCATCCTTGGACGTGGTCCTAAATGTACGGTGGAGGATTAAGTCATCCTTGGAAGTGGTCCTAAATGTACGGTGGAGGATTAAGTCATCCTTGGACATAGTCCTAAATGTATGGTGGAGGATTAAGTCATCCTTGGACGTAGTCCTAAATGTACGGTTGAGGATTAAGTCATCCTTGGACGTGGTCGTAAATGTACGGTGGAGGATTAAGTCATCCTTGGACGTGGTCCTAAATGTACGGTTGAGGATTAAGTCATCCTTGGACATGATCCTAAATGTACGATGGAGGATTAAGTGATCCTTGGACGTGGTCCTAAATGTACGGTGGAGGATTAAATGATCCTTGGACGTGGTCCTAAATGTACGGTGGATGATTAAGTGATCCTTGGACGTAGTCCTAAATGTACGATGGAGGATTAAGTCATCCTTGGACGTAGTCCTAAATGTACAGTTGAGGATTAAGTCATCCTTGGATGTGGTCCTAAATGTACGATAAGGATTGGATCATCCTTGGACTTTGGTCCTGTGAATTGAGCCATAGACATGAGGTCTCCGAAAATTGATAGGATTGGATTGTCCCTGGACTTCGGTTCAAAAGGTACATGATAGGACTGGATCGTCCCTGGACTTCGGTTCAAAAGGTACATGACAGGATTGCATCATCCATGGACATAGGTCCTAAAGAGAATAGGATTGATCGTATGATGACGATGCTGATGACGATGCTGATAATCGTGTAATGACGATGCTGATGATCGTATGATGACGATGTTGTTGATCGTGTGATGACGATGCTGATGATCGTATGATGACGATGCTGATGATCGTGTGATGTCGATGCTGATGATCGTGTGATGACGATGCTGATGATCGTGTGATGACGATGCTGATGATTGAGTACTATCAACTCTGATGATGTTGATGTTCAAGTAACTAGTCAAGTTACCGATGAGGATAAATTGAAGAAAGCTTCCGATGATTTATAGATGTATCATGTATGATGTTGATGACTCCTTGCTCGTGTAGATGCTGTTATAATATCCTTCTCGTTAAGGGGGAGTGTTGAGATATTGCAACTTCAAAGAATATTATATTTGTACTTTATTATTCTAGAGATGATTCATTCCTCCGTGAAGATCTTATTGTATATTCGGAGATGTTTATTCCTCCGTCAGAATGTGGTAACTTGGGTTATTAGACTTCCCTAGTGGGGGGTCGACCCTATATGTGTTATGTGGGTCAAAGGGTTATTAGACCACCCTAGAGGGGTCGGCCCAGTCAGTTGTAGTGGGGTATTTAACCCATTGGTTAAATACGAGCCTACGTGTACTTGTGTAAAAGATATGTCAGAGTAGTGTATAAATAGAGGAGGTGTGTTCCTCATTTGATACATACACTCACTTGAGAGAGAGGCGCACTTGTGGAGGAGAGGTCTGCTATGATAGAGGAGGAGATCATATCTTTGGTTTGCATCTTTGTATATTGCTGGTCATCTATATTGAGGAAGCTTTACTGGGTTTTCTACCCCATGAGGGTTTCCCAGGATAAATCTGTGTCTCTTGTGTTTATGCTATGCTTGTTGTTTCTTCAGTGATCCTGTATATGCTATTATTGTGAAATGGAATGTAATGCTGCTATTTTCTGTCTTAGCATATTAAATCTTAACAAGTCCTTATTAGTGAATCACTACAATCTCTATTTTGATCCAAGGATGTAACTAAAAATAAATAGACACTTGACATGTCCATTTCATTTGTAAGTAAAGATTTGTACTTAAGATAATTATTCACTTTATTTTTCATATTCAAAGAACTTTCTATGCATACAATCATAAAAAATGTTAATTAATCAATATTATCCATAAATATATAAGAACATTAAAAAATAGAGAATGATTCATTTACATTACTACTCATGATAATAAGAAATAAATGTTGATTTAATGAATTTAAATAAGAAATATGAATATTAATTAGTATTTCATGTATTGAGTACATATTCCAAAATGTTGAGCCCAAAATATATTTTTTTGCCAAAAATTACATGTATATATTACATATTGACTTAGTGTGGACAAGCTACAAAATGGGAAGTCATGCCTAAATATAAATATGAAAAATAGAGGAACTCAATAACCCTGGTCTCTATTTCCACTACAACTTAATTTTCCTCTTATTGTTTCTTAACATAGATTGAGCCCATCTATGTCTTGGGCTGGAATTCATTTTCGAATACTACAAATGAAAGAAAAATATCTTGAGATTTTCCTCATTTTAATTTAACAAATTTACAAAACAAAAAAATACATAATATAACAAAAACTCATCAGATCAAAATAGGGTATAATTTCTTGTCATGTCCTTCTCCTTATGGAACTCCTCTCTACAATCATACTATGCAAAATTTATAGACAAACTTTTAGTTCAATCAATTATGAACACATATATGAAATTCCACATTTGATTAATAATAGCCTCATCTATTATTCACCGCACCACAAAAAATGATGGCAGATTAGAAGATTGGCATCCTCTCTAGGATGGAGCCTTCGTCCCTACATCATTCTCTAAGGAAACATCATTTGATGTGACAATAATTGATTCATCACCGAAAGATAATACAACAATGGATGCACCAATAATAAACTATACAATAATGGGACTACAAAAATTGACAACATATAGCGGCACATGGAGGAGAAATGCTAACTATCATTATGTGCATAGCCCGTAATGTACCTAGGGAGAATAATATGGGCTATGGAGGGAGTTACCCAAGGATATAATGTATGTAATGTGACCATACTTATAAAATAGACCCACTAGGTAGTTAGAATAAATAATATAATAATGAGTAGTTGGCATAGACCCCCTAGGAATACTCATGAGAAATTGTAAATATAATACATGAATATCATTGTATTGAGATACGATGGATGAATTATGTTGTAGCAAGCTTGGTTTGTGGAGTGATTCATTCCTTAAGGAGTAATTAATGATGTTTATTACCCTACCTTAAGGGTTTGTATCCACATTCTTGTATTCTTTATGGTGTGAATGTATCTTGTTATTTATAAAGTTAAGGGATATATATCATTGTTATGATTCAATTTATAGGTTGCAATGTAATTGAAAGAATTTTCTCCTTTTGTAGATTATTGAAGGAAAAGGAGGATGATGAAATTCACATCTATTTTGAAAATTTATGCATAGAATCTAAGAAAAACCAATTGTAGATATGAATTCCTCTCACCAATACACCCAATTAAAAAAAAAAGTCTAAATCAAAGTTCGAGAAGTTAAGTTATTGTTGATTTAAAATCAATTATTTCTTAGGATTTTTCTGTTGATAGCTGCAACAAGAGTAGAGTTGATATGTTTTGATAGAGTGACTGAATTTTCATCAAACCAACACTAGTAGATTCATAATTACCATGGAATTTCATAATAGTGGTCATAATAGAGATTCCGAGAAGTATTGAGGGAGTTATGTTCATTTTAAAATTTCCATCTTGAAAGTGAGATTTTCTTCAAAACCTAGCTCTATTTTTGGAGGTATAACAAGCAAGATGTTTTTACATGAAAATAGAATGGTCGTAGCATTTAAACACACACACATAGACACGCACATTATTGAGACATAAAATGTCTCTCTACTTGGAGACACGGAACATATTATAATCTAAAGAGAATGTTGCCATATGGTGGAGGACAATTGACTCTAAGACAATATCGACACTTTCCGATATAAAATGTAAAAAAAAAATTTAGACACATGGTCTCACACTTTGAAGAAGGATCACTACAAGTGGAATTCACTTGACCAAGACACGATGAGGAAACTTTCAAAAGAAGAATATGAAAATGTATTTTTAGATGGGTGTTTGAAAGTTATGAAGAAGGATACTGAGATCCATAAGGGTTTCTTTTGGGATACCCTTGGATGGACTATGTTGGTACAATTAATATTAATGTTCATAATAAGCCCTTGTATCTTTGGTATAAGAAAATGAAATTACATTGCAAGATATTTTCCTTACTAAACAAGAAGGGCCCAAGGGGCACATGAAGAAGTTATTGCAGGTAAAATAATTGAAGTTTGTTGATGCAACATATGAAGAGTCCAAGGTTGAATCAGAAGAACAAAAAGCTATAGAAGCACATGAAGAAAATACCCAAGAAGGAGATAAGAAAGGAAAAAGAAGCTAAAGAGCTACATGACCACAAGAAACAATAGGTTAAAGAGTCAAATAAAGAAGGACCAATAACTAAGGTTGCAGTTTATCAACATCCACATAACCATGAAAAAAATATTCATCAAGGCAGGGTTGGGAGAATCAACAACCATGGAACCAAAAAGGAAACCAATATGGAGACACATGGAGAATTACAAGTAATGCATAGAGATCACAAAATAGCATAGTGACAACATGGAACCAGAGGAGCAACCAAAATCAAGATTGAGGTGGCAAGGAAGTGAGTGAACCCCACGTCCACATTTCACTAGGATGGATTGATGCTCATGCTTGGTACTAGTTGGCTACATTGCTTAGTAGATCATATTATATGGTTTCCTCCCATGTTTTGAGGATGAAACATGTGAAGGAGGGTGGAATATAATGTACCTATGGAGGATAGTGTGGGATACTTAGTGAGGTTCCCAAGGGGATAATGTATGTAATGTTACCATAATGATGAAATAGGTCCATTAAGTAGTTAGAGAAAGTAATATAATAATAAGGGGTGGTTGGCAAAAACCCCCTAGGAATACTCATGAAAAAGTATAAATATACATGATATCATTGTATTGAGATATGTTGGATGAGTTATGTTGTGCAAAACATGGATTGTGGAGTGATTAATTCCTTAAGGAATAAGTGTATTACCCTACCTTAAGGGTTCTTGTGTTCTCTATGGTGTGAATGTATCTTGTTATTCCTAAAGTTTAAGGGTTATATATCATTGTTATGATAACAATTTCTAGGTTAAGGATCACTGCATAATCACATTAGAAGGACTAAGTACAAGGGGCCTACAAAATTGTGGTGTTGCAGAGCCATGGAATACTCTTATGAACACATGTAATCACCAAGTGTTGAACTAGTTAGATGCATCGTTTACATATAACATGAATAACATACATATATAACATGTAAAGTTTAACCACTTGTTAAATACCTCTGAATAGGGCATGTTGATAGACACTAAAACACTAATATAGTGACAAAGCATGATTTAGGGGTGGAAAAAGCCTTGAGTATTTAATTAAACTCATTATAAGTTACAACCAACATGTTATGTAGTTAAATGACTAAAACACTGAAAATTTTAAATAAAAACATAACAACAAACTATAATTTGATCCATTAAATTAATGTGTAATACCTATACCTGGGTTATGCTAGGAAGAATAGGAATGCCAATGGTTGGAAGGCTAGATGGTCCAACCTAAAATGAACTCCAAGGAAACATACTATAATTTTTTGAAAGGTGGATGGATGAAGTTTCTTTGGATACATGAAATGCATGATGTAAATACGAGGTGAGGCTTCAAGAGCCCTCACATTAGGAACCATTATAATAAATAAAATTTCATATATAACCTAAAAACATAGAGAGCAACAAATAGGAGGGGCCAATTTGCAACCTCTAAACAAAGAGACAATGAGTAAAGTATGAAAGTTTGAGGAAAATTGACTTATTCATTATGTTTGGACAATGGGCTTCACAAAGGATTACAATGAGTCCATTAAAAAATGCACAAAACCTAACGAATGAGAGAATAATTAATACTAATGGATGCAACTTGAAGGCTAGTTAACTAACTACTCATGCTTATACAATAAGACACAATAATCAATAACTAGCAAAAAGGAAGAGCCTTTTAAGGGCTAGGCACTCAGTTAGATCCAATCAGACAGGTGTGTGCATCCTGCTTGGTAGGATTACCCGAGAAAACTCTATCATTTCATTCTAGTTTAGTTTGAAACCATCCTTTTTTTCATCTCAAATGAGAATGAAACCATAGAAGAAGGATACATTGTATGTAATGATGACTCTATATGTCAATATTGAATGTTATGGAATTGTGCGAAGCTAGAGAAGTGCTTATGCGATGTCGGAAAACTGAGAGATGATGTTGTTGAAAAGAAGAGAGCTAAGGAGGGCGCAAGAAATAGGATTTGGGCCATAAAAGAGGCATGTATCCCATCAATGCCTCCTAGTTTAGGAGTGGTGCTAGAGAGGGAGAAGTTGATGATGAGAAATGTCCATGCTAATGAGTGTATGTTTGGATCTAGAACTGCAAATGTTGGAAGGAGGCTATATGTGCTATGAGATGGCATTAGGGGAGTTTTGAGGTCTAAAATGGGCCTCCTAAGGGAAATAATAAAATAAGAGTTCTAAATTTTGAAGGTGAAAAATAAAAACTACTTATTCTTATCATATTTATGACATATCTACTTATCAGTTTACCCAAATTTCAAGTTTGGGAACTGATTGGATGTGGAATTCAATTACGCATCCAACGCATGCCCACGTGGCATACTTTTGTGCCACCCACTGCATGAAAAATGAAAAATTCAACAAAAAAAATGTATTTTAATATAAAATATGTTTTTTTTTATTGAAATTTTCATTTTTTATGCTGTGGGTGCCTCAAAAGTATGCAATGTGGATATGCATTGGATGTAGATTTGAATTTTGCATCCAACGAGTGCCTAAACATGAAATTTGGGTAAATCGATAAAGAGATATGCCAAAAATACAATAAGAAAAAGTAGTTTTTTTTTTCTCTCCAATTTATCTTTCAAATTTTACCCCCATGGTTGCCATCATCATCTTTAATCCTATTGGTCCTTATAAAGTGAATTTTGATGGTGCACTTTTTGTTTTGAAGCCCATTTTTTACCTCAAAACTCCCCTAATGTGTTAGACCACTACTACTACTCTTCATGAAGCTACAAGAGTATGGTTGATGTATTGTGCAATGTTAAGTCAATTGGTTGATGTTGTTGTAAACTAAAGAGATAATGAGAGTGCCATCATCGGGAGCTAGAGATATTGAGTTATTATAGGATGAATAGTGTCTTCCTTGCACAGAGTGAGGATTATGCTTCGAGTGTAGAATTGAAGTAGGGATAATTAATCTTATGATAGGAAAGGCTTCTCGCATAGAGAAACACTTCTACTTCGAGTGTGGAACTGAAGTAGGGAACACACATCTTACACTAGGCAAGGCCTATTGCATGGTATAAGGCTTTTACTCTGAGTGCAAAATTAAAGTAGGGAACATACATATTTTACTTGGCAAGGCTTCTTACATGGAACAGGGCTTCTACTTTGAGTGTGGAATTGAAACAGGGAAAATTCATATTGGAATGGGTACAACAAGACAAGAAACATTTGGGGTGTCTGTTGGCTTTGAAAGGTAGGGGGTTTGCCTATGTAATTAGGTAAAACATGGCCAATCTTATCAATTAAGGTCTTGTTGGGTGCTAGTGGAGTAGGCGATAATGATACCATGCTTCAAACTATATATGTATAGCCATGGTTGGTGTATGGTCTACGGAGGAAGAAAAATCCTATGCATTTTGGGAAAGGAAAATGTTGGGTTTAATATATATATATATATATATATATATAATGCTAATGGAGAAAATTATTTCCAAAGTATGGTGAAATCCTTCTTTTGTTTACCAAATAATCTTGTATGTTAATATCTAGTAAACTAATCTTTACAATTTTTATCAATAATTAAGATAGAGTGCAAACTGTAATATTCTTTTCTATTTGACAACACTAGACTCATGTGATGATTATTCTTTGAGGGCATCTTAGGGTGACCTGATTGAGAAATTGATATATTGTGATAGATAGTTCTAAACATTTGATTATAAAATTTGACTATAATTAATTTATTATGCATGCTTATATTTGTATCGAAACGAGGATCAATTTATGTGATGAGATCTTATAATATATATAATAAAAGAGCAAATAATAATTTATGAAGTATGACGAGATGAAAAGTGTAGGACCACATGAATGTTGGATTGCGTCAATATGTGCGGACTCTGGAATGAGTCTCGAGATAGCAATTGGTTATAAATATGTAACTATATTTATTCTATTGTTTATTGAATTGGGCTATTTAATGAGTGATCCTAGTGTGACAGGTAAAAGCTTTGCCAATCAATCTACACATGGGCGACAAGGGGTTGTACAAAAGACACAAACACGTGTACCATTGGGAGAATAGGAGCAACATCCCTACTCCTACCTACTAGCAATCCCTTCCGTGAATGAGTTGAAAAGCATGTAATGCTTTAACCCTAATGTTGCACGATGTCATGGGGGTATGCAATGCATCCTGTCACCTAAAAGGATTGACCGAGGGGCATGCAATAAAATTTTGTCTGTATTCCTCGGTGCCCACTAGTCTCTCAGTAAGGAAGTAATTTTTGTTCCCCACCAATTAAAAAAAAAGGATACTTGAAGGGCATGCTTGGAGCGTGGCACCCTTGGGTATCAATCTTAGTTATTATGTATATTAAAGAAAATAAATCATTAGTTAGCATGTGCATTTAATTGGAATGAAAGTTAGATGGATGCATAATAATTATTTGTGCATGTAGGTATACGTATAGATTACTAAGATAGAAAGTAATTATAGAATAAATTAAAGGCATGAGACAATAATAAAATTTATCTAAAAACGTGCATGAAAAGAAAAGAATTAGTTAATTAAATAAGAAAAGAGCTAATTACTAGTGTGCCCATAAATTGAGGAGGGGTAAAATGAAGAGGATTTCAAACTCTGATTAATTAGAAGTAACTCCACCTACACCCACTTAAATAGGAAAGATAAGGAGATCAAGGGAACATCTAAGACATAGGGAAAGTAGTTGTAGGTGAGGAAAATTCATTATTTTACATTTAAAAAAAATGAATTATTGGTGCACTCACATGGGTTAGTGAATATCAAGTAACTAGAAATTAAATAAATTGCATTTTTTCATGAGAGAGACAAATGGTTTGGGCCACAAAATACATAAGCGAATAAGAGCTAAAGAGCTCACACTTACTTTTTTCCATATTGTTGGATGGATGTGATCATACTTCTTTTGTATACAGTGCATTATTGAAGAGTTTGTAGTGAAGGTGTGTCTTTCTTACAACCTATCGCACCTAGGATCCCTAGGAAAGAAGAGTACCTCTGGTAGTTTCATTGTTTATTAAAAAGAGATTACATGTATAAAGTCAAAAATATCACCCAGCTTGACTGGCAAATAGATTTACGATTTGTGGTATTTTTGTTTGGTTGGTTATAATTTTCAACATTTTGATCTAGAGTCAACTAGGTTGTAAGTTGCGAACTCCATTATATATATAAATATTGCATTTTGAATTGCAATTCTTTGGATTTTATTACCGAGTATTGGATATCTGGTGGTAATAAAGGTGAACAATCTAGAAGTGAAGGGCATATTTGTTCTTGCAGATGTTTCGACTAGGGCATTTAGGGAATTGACACAAAATTCAATGTAGTCGATTTACAGCTATCATAATTTTAGTTTGTTTATACTGAGAATTATCAATTAACTTAGGGAATTTATAACGCAAATGACACCAGTTGTATTATTATATATTTAACGAAGGGAATGATGTAATTATTTCCAAGGGCTTATTAAGTATATTTTCAATAAAATAAACATCCATGCACGTATAAGTCCTGGGCAGGCAAAGGTTGAAGTTTGCTTTCGTAAAATATGTTTTTCCTTAACGATTGTGTCCATCGTTCAAGTTTGAAATGTTATTTAGGTTTACCTCTTTAAGAATTGCATGAATATCCAATTTAAATCTGTGTTTCTAGAATGCGATAGGTTAAATTAGGTTACATTTACATATGACTGCAATTTGTGAAAATACACAGAATTCTATTTGAAAACCCTGCTAAGACGTAGACAAATAGGTTGTTGTATAGCAATCAAGAGTTACATTTGTTAGTTAGACTTAGATAAAGTTAATAGACCGCAGAGGAAAGGGTTCCCCTTAGCCTTTATCTGTAACTTTTGCTAAAACTTGTTAGACAATATTTCATACCACTGAATTACAGTATTACCTTCACTTTAAGTCTCGATATCATTTGGTAAGAATCAAGAAAGATGACACTTTGAATATTGCTTTCAAAATAAAACAAATCATTTGAACGACTAGTAATGCTATTTGAGCTTACTAACACACCAACCATTTTTATGTGGTTGATAAAGGTGGTTCTCAAGGCCTTCATTGACTATTTGTTGTTGTGTACATGGATGATATTTTAGCATGCAACATGACTTGGGAGGAGCAATATACCATTTGAGGCATGTGTTGCAGGCTTTAGGGAAAAGATGTTGTTGAATATGAATCGGTGTGAGTTTGTTAAATAGGTATTTCTATCCTTGGGATTCAAAGTTGGTGGAGATCAAATGAGGAAAAACCTAACCAAAGTATAGAGCATTAAGAAATAGCCCAAGTCTATGAATCACACCAAGGTAAGAAGTTTTGTAGGTACTTGTTTGTCTTTATGAAAATTTATTCCATGTTTCTCATTGATTGCTACCCCATCGCATTCCTTGACAAAAGGGGAGAGTAAGTTTCTTTGGATGAGGGGGTAGTCCTCTTATAGGAGGGAAGACCAATTGCTTTTCATTTGAAAACCTTTCATGGAGTGGTGTTAGGGTATCCTATGTACAATCCAATGTCAGCCTTGCATCAAGAATTGAATCACCGGGAAGCTTATTGTTAACCTTGCATCAAGAAGTGAATCACTGAGAATCTTACATCTTAGGGAAAGAGATAATGATCCACATAGACCATAAACCATTGCACTTTCTGCAAATGCAAACTAAGTTGCATCCATTGAATCATACCAAGTGGATGTTTTATATGCAATAGTATAACCTTATCATCGAGTACAACAAGGGGGTTATGAATAAGATTGTTGATTTCTTACTCAAACCATTGGGTTTAACCAATGTGCTCATGGCCATCATGCAACTACAACTTTTCATGATTAAAGATATGTTGCTTCGGTACGAAGAGGACCAATGACTTCATCAAATAGTAAGAACGTTGCAACAAGGAGCGAAGAAGCTTGACTACCATTTGAGGGATGGCTTATTGTACAAGAAAGTTAAGTTGTGTATACTGATTTAGCATTTTTTATTAAGAGGCGATAAAATAAAAGGTGTTATTTCTCAATAACACTCAATAATTTGTTCTTAGGAGTCTATAATATTTGTCACTTCAATTGTTCGATATGCAAGCAATGTAACATTGCATAGTCAAGTTAATGGTTAGGTGGTTTAATTGCCATAACCAACTTGGGGTCTGATATAAATATGTGATGCGAGATATGACACAGTGTGTATAGATGTATCACTACAACATCATTAATGAAATCTATCTTTAGTTTCTCTCTTCACCATCTTCATGAATTGATGTACCCTAAATTTCTACATGAAGGAATTTAGTCATTGTTGGAACATAATCCATCACTGCAGACATTCAGTAATGTGAGAAAAACCACTTCTTGATGACAATGTATCTATACTGATAAATGATTCCCTTATGCAAGTGCATTTCGACTTTCATTACCATTGGGCTTCAACACTTCCCTCCCGATATTCATTAACCAAAAACAACCGGTGCCAAGAAGTTGATCAGAGGACTTTTGACAAAACCATTCAAATGACTTAAATGGAGATAATTGCGCAGCTGGGTGAAAACATCTTGTATGATGGAGTGACTTATATATAGCTGGATTGAACACATCTTCCATGATAGAAATCATATAGCACATCATTGTTCGAAACAACAATATACTACTGCCAAAGTGAATAGATGTGCGAATTCAATGAGTTTTTGGACTTGCTGTTATGTTTTTTGAGTAATGATTTTAAATTATATATAATTGAAATTAATGTATTAATAGAATAAGAAAATTTGCAATGGTTTATGCTCTGGGATAGAAAGCAATTTAAGGCTCCAGTGGCTACCGAAAAAGCCAAAATTTGACCTATATGTAAAGTAACTTTTGATATAAATAAAATTTGGTGGTTTTATAAACATAAAGTTCTAGTCAATTTATCAATTCCACTAATTAGACAAAAAAACATAAACCATGCTTTCCAAATTAGTCCTTGGACACACCCTATTTAAAGCTCGAAAAAACTTCAATTGGTATTTCCAAATTTAATAGGAAAATAAGGGAGGATATTAAGGTAGGGGATACCATCAATTCGGAATCTCCACATATCATTATGAAATAAGCTAAGCTCAACTGTCTACCATGTATAACTTATGTAGGTGGTGTTGGTAATGATTCATTGTTGCCTACCAACCACTAAATGATAAAAACAGGAATCAAGAACTTAGATTTCACTGTCAATGGAACATCTCAACAACATGCGAATTTTAAATGAAATATGAGCAATGAATAGTTGTGTGGAAACTCCCAACGGAGTTCTATGGTTTTTAGATTGAAATGAGTAATTTTTTCATCTCATGTAACTCTTAACACTAGCAGATATGAAAAGATACACAACCATTTCAACAATTTCTATATTATTAATTGATTTAAAGCTCTAATAAGAAGGCATCCTGCATTTCAAATTCCACTTGATGTAATGATGATTCCTCTGGATCATCCGAATCAGATATATCCACTTGACGCTAAGAATACATGACAAGAGTGTGAAAGGAAACAAAATTAATTGTGCTTTTGCTTTCATCTTATAAGAAAGCGATCTTGTTGTGGAATTTCCAAGCCTAGAAAGTCATTTATTTCCTGAACAAGCCATTCTTTTTCAATGAGTTCCAAGCCAGCTCCAAATGTGTGAGACTTTATCCCCTCCTTTATGCAACATGTAATTGATTGACCATTTTGTTCCTGGTAAAATTTCCGACATCTGATTAACTTCCATATACACACATGAAAGGGGAATTCGAGAAGATGATGCCCAAAAATTACTTCCTAGCAAATTGTCAAAACAAAGATGTTTTGGACATGTCATATAATGCAATGAAAGATATGAATTTGCACCACGTGGTGCTTCTTGCACCAAGAGAAACAAGGTACTAAATTATTGCAACTGGAGGTGGGATAGATCTCCATGCCATGTGTGTAATGCTAATTAAATCATAGGGAGAAAAAGAAAGAACCAGCCATAACGTAAAATAATAAAATAGCATAGATCAATATCAACCCCAATTTTATTAAGCACCAAGAGGTTTGCACCTCAGAGTTTTTGTTCCATCTAAATGCTTAATAGATTCAAGGTTAACATGGATCTACGCTAGTGAGAAAACCCCACAACTCACTGAATCAAACTATAAAATGACTTAAGGGAACTAGCAAATCAAGAAAGCTTGTGCTCTTTAAGAAATGAATGTTTATCCTAAGTCTAATTATCCTAAAAGAGAATCTCAACCAACTTACAGCTTCAATAATGACCCCAACTGATAAAATGTCCTTTGTTTTCCCATCTACTTTGTAACTCCATAAGTTACCGAGCTTCCATGTTATGAAAAATTCTTTTACTCCAAAGTTCAAGTCAACACTTATAACCAAACCAGAAAAGGCTCTCCTCGCCAACCTGCATAGTTCATAGCCATAATTATGGATGGTATTAATAAGAATTAGAACCTTAGTTAACAAAATGGCAAATAAGCACCGAAATGAGAAACAAGAACACTATGGGAAACAAAGTATAAAAGGTGTCACATATAAGAAACATTGTATACCTATAGATTATACATATACACAAATATAAAAAGACGCAATAAAAAAATTATACATTTTAGGGGTATCCACAATACAAAAATATGAAGAATTAATAATATCTAACATGCTCATTACGTATAGTTAAAGCCATAATCATTTTCAGACAATGCATGTTGCAAAAATAAAATTGTCTATAATTACAAGAAAAATATGGCAATGTTCATCTATGTAGTATGAAGTGAAAAGTGATGAAGCTTATTGCAAAATGCCAATAAAATTAATGTAAATCTAAATCATTGGACTCATTCATTGGAATGGTGTCTAAGGTTTAGCCAAATATAGAGCCACTACTTTGGTCAACGAGCTGCCCAATCTTGTCTAGCATGTTTTCAACATTGTCTTGCAACAACTCGACTGGAAGCTCATCATCTACATCGTCTTGTTAACTATCATAATCCCACATCCTAGTGGGTCCTATTGTTAGCTTCTCAGGTTACTCCAAAAGTTTTTACACCATGTTTGGGGTGCTTCATGAGATCTTGGGAACATGGTGTATGTTCAAGACCTAAATGATCCAAGATGGATTGGCGCATGGGAGATGATCCATGATGGATTTACATTGTGAAGATAGCTTACTAGAGATTGCCTGACCTCAGTTAGGTGTTGGCTTGGTATTCTTTCCTTAGGCATTTTAGTTCTCTTAACAATTTGGTGGACACCCTCATTGTGGCCACATGGAGAGGTTCACTTGCTTGAAGAATGTCATAATTGGGAGGAGGACATCAGGTCCTAGATGGCACGGGGTTGCTTGGATTCATATTTAGAGGCTTGGAGTTGACTCAAGGATGCATGGGTTGCAATAGAGTTCTTGTAGGGGGAAACTAACTAGTGGAGTACATTGCTTAGGAGGACTAATGGAGTTCGTGGAGGTTTGTGATAGAGGCATGTGGATGTACCTTATGTAGCTACATCATCTCCAAGCCCTTATTGGGTATGAAATCACATTGGAGCATGACACATTTGGAGTGGAGTGCTTCACTTGTGTTGGCCTACAAGTGCTTATAGTAAGTTGCTTGTAAGGGCTTGGACCCACATTGTATTGGCGGCCTCCCTTACCTCTCATATATCTAAAGGAAGGATGAAGTCCTCATATCATTATTATTGTACTCTTTTCTTTGTAATAAGCTTCTTGGAGGAAGACACTAGGGTTTCCTCACGAGGAAACCCTAAGAGAAGTTATACATGGGAAGAGTATGTCTTTGTTGGAGATTTCTCTTGTGACTATGGTTTACTCTTGTGAAGAAGAAGACATTGGAGATGATCATCATATATTCACTTATGGGTTCATTCATATTCACTTTTGTGTTGAGATGTGATGTACATAAGAGTGCACACTAGTCTTCTTCTCTCTCTTGGTCTTCGTTTGTACTTGATCTCTCTCTCCCTCTTAGTTACTAGGTTGTCTTTATCTTCTTGGAGTATCTTGGAAGTCTAGGGTTAGTGTTTATCCCTTGGAAGTTGAGGTTTGAGATTAGGATTTTGTATAAAACCCTAGGTTATGCTTGGTGGAGAAGAAAAATAAAAGAGGACATTTTGTCTTGGAGGACTTGTTGGAGTGATTCTTGCATGTTGCAGCTTCTTGGTTGAGCTAGGGTTTTGGAAATCTAGTGAGTTTGTACTAGCCTTGAGAGTAGGCTATGGTATGCACATGAACTTCATCTTGAGCATATTAAATGAATTTTTCAGTTGTCCAAAACTTGTGTTTGATTTTCAAACATATATGTTCTCCATGCATTGTTATTTAAAGATATATATGTCCCGATGATTTGACATAAGCAACCAATTTGTCAAGTGATTTGCATTAGGAGAATTTTGAGATCTAAAATGGGGCTCCTAAGGAATATAATAAAATAGTAGCTAAAATAATAAAATGAGTGATGATTTTTTTAAGGAAAAAGTAAACAACTACTTTTTTCTCTTGTGTTTTCAACTCAAATTTCGAGTATGGCATTTGTTGGATGTGGAATTAAATTTCGCATCCAATGAGTACCAACTTGGCATACTTTTGACAGAGCCTGGTAGGAAAAAACTTGAAATACAATAAATCAAAAGTATTTGTCAAAACTATGCTGAGTGGGTGAGTTGGATGCGGAATTTAATTCCACATCCAATGAGTGCTCACACTCGAAAGTAAACCTACAAGGATATAAGTCGAAAATTGTGAAATTCCACAGGGGTAGATCACTGAGATGAACAAACCTCACAATTTCACAGTGTTTATTGCAGAGAAGAATTAGCAAGAAATATGATCAAATTCATTCATGAAACTCAAAAGATATGAGAAACTGCTGTTGATACATTCATCAGTTGTAAGCTGGCAAAAAAATGATAATACAATAGAATGAATTCGATACTCCCTAGAGGATTCGAATTCTCCTCAAGTCATGGCTTAGTTTGCATTGGAACCATCTCCCGATAAGGTCTAGTGGCCATCGATGGTGAATAATGAGTCAATTGGAGTAGGACTGAGCATAACTGAACCATGTGGGCACCAAAATAGGGGAGGAGACTCCAAGGGGGCGCATAACTAGCTATTAGTGGTTAAGGAGGGCGCTCCTACACTCAGAAGCAACCAACTAGGAGCTACCGTCAGTTAACTGAGCAATCAAGGGGACAAGGTTCCCTAAATCATGAAACTGACTGATAGATCTCCTAAATCTGTGCATGAGGGCGCATTGTAACTCCAGTGATGGAAACAAGGCGCACTAAGTGGCTAGGAGGGCTAATGATGGCCAAAAACAAGCTCCAGGGGGCCCAAAACAAGGCTAGGTGCTAGGAGACTCAACTGCTGATGCATGGAGTGCTGCATGGAATGCTTGCATGCAAAACCAAGATATGATGGTGAGAATATTCCAACACCCTACCTTAAGCCGTACTATGAGGAAAAATAACTGAAAAAATAGGGCCCTGATTATTGAGACCAAAGGTCACCCATACAATCAATCTAAAAAAGTGAGGAAAGAGGGAAAACCTCGTGGGAAAAAAAAAAACCCCTCAAGATAGACTGTGAAAACTAATCAACCAAGGTAGCACTCACCCCATGAAGGGATCAGAGGTAAGTGAACTTCACTGAAAAGGTCTTGGTGAAAATATTTGCAATCTACTCTTCTGTAGGACAATAGAGCAGTGTGATGGTATGATCATGCACTAATCCTCGAATGTAATGCATGTATATCTCAATATGTTTGGTTCTTTGTCTCAGAACCAAATCTGTAGAAATCCTAATAGCACTCTTATTGTCACAATAGATGATTGGTGGAGTACTGTAGCGAATCCCAAACTCTGACAAGGTGCCCCGCAATCAGATGCATTGTGTGGCTACATTCACTGCACCTCTGTACTCGGCCTCAGCTGATGAAAGAGCTAGAGCAGTCTGCTTTTTGCTCGACCAACAGATAGGACTAGATCCAATCATGAAGACAAAACCGTATGTAGACTTCTGATCTAAGCTATCTCCAGCCCAATCTGAATCTGTATACCCAACTAGGTTCAATGGAGATCCAAATACATAGTGAATACCATAGGTCTTCGTCCCTTGCACATAATGCAAGATCCTTTTGGTTTCCTTCCAGTGAAGCTCATGAGATTCTTGCATGTATCTGGAGACAACACTCACTGCATTGGATAGATTAGGGCGAGTATGTGTAAGAAACAAAAGACTCTCGATCAACTGCCGATACAAAGTACTATCCACCAAAGGTGAAGAAGAACCATCCTCAAGACTGATACCTGAAAGAAAAGGAAATGCCGCTGGTTTGCATTCCGTCATATGAAACTTGTCAAGTAGATTTGATGCATACTTGGACTGTGTAATCTTGATTCCTGAATCACTCTGAGAGACTTCAAGACCAAGAAACTGCTTTAGCAGTCCCAAATATGACATAGAGAAAGAGTTGTGCAAGGCTGTTTTGCTAGATCTAAGACATGAAGAGAGACTCCCTGTAATCAGTAAATCATCAACATAGAGGACAATAAGGAGTAGAGAGTTACCATCATGTCTCATGTAGACATTCGAATCAGACTTGTATCTCTAAAAATCTTGTGACAGTAGAAAGGAGTCCATCTTAGCATACCATGCTTGAGGAGGCTGCTTGAGCCCATACAAGGACTTCCTCAATCTGTGCACTAGTGAAGGATCATCAATGTATCCTTCAGGTTGCTTCATGTAGATCTCCTCTTCTAGATCTCCATGAAGAAAAACACTCTTGACATCCATGTGATGCACTTCCTAGTGCTTGGATGCAGCAAGAGTCAGAACAAGACGGATGGAGTCCATCTTTGCAACAGGAGCGAAGGTCTCTGAATAGTCAATCCCTTGAACTTGTGAGAAACATTTAGCAACCAAACGAGCCTTGTACTTGCTTGTGACTCCATCTGAGTCCATCTTTGTTCTGTATACCCACTTAAATTGAACAAGCTTCCTACTAGGAGGAAGAGAAACAAGCTCCCAAGTCTCATTTCTTTAAAGAGATTGGTACTCTTCATCCATAACTGATATCCATCTTGGATCTTGGGAGGCCTCAAAGAAAGTTTTTGGATTTGATCCAACCATAAGAAAACATCTATAAGCAAGAAAGGGATCTGTATGAGAGAGTGCAAACCTTGCATTTTGAAACTTAGATCTAGTTCTTCTTGGATCTTGTGGACCTCCAACAAGATCACCTGCAGATTCAAGGGTCTTGGCAACCCATCTTGGAAGAGGAGGTGGATCTTCAGGTTCTTGTGGATCTGGATCTAGCATTCCCTCATCTTCACTTTCAGAGTCAAACTCTGAACTTTCATGAGAGGATGCTTCGCTATCTTGTTCAATCTGTTGTGGTGGAGTGGTTGGCAAGCTGTCTTCATCGACATGGTGGGCATCATGGAATGGCCATTCCTCAAACTGGACACTTCTCTCAAGAAATGTTTGCATGGTAGATAGATCTAGCAGTTTGTATGCCTTTGCACTCGGTGCATAACCAACTAGTATGTACTCTTTGCTTTGTGGCTTGGCAAACTGGACAGCTTGCCAACCAGTGGTTGGCAAGCTGTCTTCATCGACATGGTGGGCATCATGGAATGGCCATTCCTCAAACTAGACACTTCTCTCAAGAAATGTTTGCATGGTAGATAGATCTAGCAGTTTGTAGGCCTTTGCACTCGGTGCATAACCAACCAGTATGTACTCTTTGCTTTGTGGCTCTAAGGCTCTCCTCTTCTCGGATGGAATCCTTGCCCAAGCTTTGGATCCAAAGACTCTTAGATGAGACACATCTGGTTTGTATCCCATCCATGCTTCGAAAGGAGTTTTTTCTTGTAGGCCTTTTTGAGGAACTCTATTCTGGAGGTAAGCAACACAACTGGCAGCTTCTGCCCAAAGCCTAGGAGCCAATCCTTTAGACTCAAGCATGCAAGTTTCCATCTCTTTCAAAGTTTTGTTCTTTCTCTCTGCTACACCATTCTGTTGTGGTGTGTAAGGAACAATGTGTTGCATATCAATACCTTCATCTGCACAAAATAACTGAAACTCATTCTTCACATACTCTCCTCCATTGTCAGTACGAAGGACCTTGATCTTCTTATCAATGAACTTTTCTACAGAAGCTTTAAAAATTTGAAGTATCCAAAGACTTCTGACTTCAACTTTAGAAAATATGCCCAACTGAATCGTGAATAATCATCTATGAATGTTAAGATGTATCTTGCATTATTCAAAGATAGGTGAGGAAGAGGTCCTCATATATCACCGTGAATCAACTCAAGAGGAGATGAGGCTCTCTTTGCCTTTCCTTTCTCAAACTTGTGCTCCAGATGCTTACCAATCAAGCAACCCTTACAGGTGCCTTTAGCAAATCTGATGTTTGGAAGCCCTTCAACCATTTTCTGATTGTGCAGTTCTTGCAAATATTTGTAGTTGAGGTGCCCAAATCTCTCATGCCAAAGTCTGCTCACTTCATTTGCATGAGTAAGAAGTGCATTTTGTTTTGAGTAAGGCAAGAAGTGAGAAAACTCATAGAGTTTGGAATGGTGATCTACAATGCCTTGTGCAATGATCTTCCCAGAAGAGATCTCTTGCATTTCAATTGCATTAGGAGTAAAGATTAACTTCTTGGGAACTCCTGTATGGGTCATTCGGTAAACAGAAAGGAGGATAGCTGCAAGAGTAGGCACATAGAGTACATCATTTTAGTACCCATGATCCAGATTGATCCTTCCAATCCCTTTTGAGGAAACTCCAGAATCATCTCCCATCAGGATAGAAGGCCCAATAGTGGGTTCGAATTCAGAGAATAGATCCTTGGAAGCAGACATGTGTTTGGATGCTCCAGAATCTATGATGAAGGAGGAGTCTTTCGAAGTGCCAAACATGAGTGCATGACACCTCTCTTTGTCCTCTGATTTAGAATCAACTTCTTTTCTTCTAGCATTTGCAGGTACTGGAAGATTTTTTTTATCTAAAAGTTGGGCCATGAGATCAATGGTCTTCTTCATGCAAGCACTTTCAGGATGAAAACCTCTGTTACAGTATGGACATTTGGTCTTCTCTTTCTGGTTTTGCTTGCCTCTCTTTGGATTCGAGGTCCCTTCTGACTGTTTGGGAGTCTCCCTTGACTTCTGCTCATAAGGTTTCTTTTCCTTACCCTTCTACTTCCCTTTGCCATTCACATTCTTTCCTTCTCTTGCAGCAAGAGCTTGATCCCTCTTTGGTTTTATTACTCCCATCTGCACCAATTTGTCCTGCTCCTTTGTGAGAGAAAGGATGAATGCATCTAGAGTGGGCATTTTCCAGTTTGGGATGAAAAGCTTTGCTGTTTGGAAGGTGGAAACAAACACAGAATAGTCTGGTCCCAATTTTGAAAGAATAGCAAGAATCGACTGCTTGTCTTCTTTCTCAATTCCACATAGTTTTAGCTGCACAACCAAGTTCTTGAACCTTGTGAAGAAATCTGTGATGGATTCGAAACTACTGGGGCTTTGTGAGATCAACTCATTATCCAATTGATGTGCTCTCAAATCATCCTATTGCCCAAATAAGGATTCGAGCTTTGCCCAAACCTCCTTGGGAGCTTTCAGACCAGTGAGATGAAAGAGTAGATCTTTGGAAATGCTGAGGAATAGAAATCCAACTGCTTCATCAAGTTTGTTTAGATACTTGGCTTTTTTTGTAGCACCATTTGGTTCGACCTCAGTGCCATGTAACACTATGTAGAGACCTTTGTTGAGGATGAAGATCTCTATTTGTCCCTTCCATTTGAAGAAGTTGAAGGAAGTGAGTTTAGGAATCAAGGTGAGATCCATAGTAGCTAACTGAATGCGCTTCTGATGATGGAATAACTTGCAAAAACAATGAAATTTATCTGGAGGATTGTTACAGAATCTATTGAACACTTCTTTAGGACAATAGGCACTTTTATCCGGATCCTTCACACCTGGCTAGACCTCAAAGGATTTCTCCAATGAATTCAATGCAATGGCACCGGTATTTGCTGTGGAAATCCAAAGGTTTCTGGTGCACTACTGAAAAACAACTGCTCAATAAACTGCTGCAACTCAAAAAGCTCTCACAAGCTCTGATACCATGTGAAATTCCACAGGGGTAGATCACTAAGTTGAACAAACCTCACAATTTCACAATGTTTATTGCAGAGAAGAATTAGCAAGAAATATGATCAAATTCACTCATGAAACTCAAAAGATATGAGAAACTGTTGTTGATACATTCATCAACTGTAAGCTTGCAAAAAAATGATAATACAATAGAATGAATTCGATACTCCCTAGAGGATTCGAATTCTCCTCGAGTTATGGCTTAGTTTGCATTGAAACCATCTCCCGATAAGGTCTAGTGGCCACCGATGGTGAATAATCAGTAAATTGGAGTAGGACTGAGCATAATTGAACCATGTAAGCACCAAAATAGGGGAGGAGACTCCAAGGGGGCGCATAACTAGCTGCCAGTGGTCAAGGAGGGCGCTTCTACACTCAAAAGCAGCCAACTAGGAGCTACAATCAGTTAACTGAGCAATCAAGGGGACAAGGTTCCCTAAATCATGGAACTGATTGATAGATCTCCTAAATCTATGCAAGAGGGCGCATTGTAACTCCAGTGATGGAAACAAGCTGCATTAAGTGGCTAGGAGGTCTAATGATGGCCAAAAACAAGCTCCAGGGAGCCCAAAATAGGGACTCGGTGCTAGGAGACTCAACTGCTGATGCATGGATGCATGGAGTGCATGCATGCATGCAAAACCAAGATACGATGGTGAGAATATTCCAACAAAAAAATGAGAGAAAAAAGTAGTATTTTACTTTTTCGTCAAAAAATTTCATAACTCATATTTTATTATTTTAGCTACTATTTTATTCAGTGTTACATGGAAACACGTTTCCGGACCTAGGAAACGAGTTTCCTCGTCCCCACACGTTTCGGAAACGAGGAAACTAGATCGGGGTCGTTTCCTTGCCGTACCCAAAACGGGAAACGATTGGAAACGCAAGGGTACGTCGTTTCCTGAAAACCTGGAAACATGGGTCACGTTTCCGACATCCAACGGCACTAAAATCGATGCATGGCAGTCTTTGAGTTGTTGTATCTCCTTTAGCTTTGACCCTCTCATAAACGTGTGACCATTTCGGGCGGCATTTTGAGCGAGTGTTACTGTTAGTGTTTACTGTTTTGGGTTTTCGAGCGGGTGCTGCTGCTACGTATCGGCAGTTTTTATTGTTTTCGAGCAAGTGCTGGTGCTCATAGTGGCCACGGCTGGTGTGCTGCGTAGTGGCCACGGGTGCTGTGAAGAGGCAGAGATCGCGAGCGTTGTGCAGAGGCCGCGCAGGTCCTGTGTATTGTGTGGAGGTCGTGGGATGAGCACAAGCGTGGGTGTTGTGCGGAGGTCGTGGGCTGAGCACAAGCGTGGGTGTTGTGCGGAGGTCGTGGGAGTTATGCAGAGGCCGCGAAGTAGAGGTTGTGGGAGTTGTGCAGAGGCCGCGGAGTGTTGGAAGAGGTCGTGGGTGTTGGGTCGTTGGTAGAGGCCGCGAAGGGGAGGTTGTGGGTGTTGGCAGAGGTCGTGGGTTTTAGCAGAGGACGCGGGTATTGTGCAGAGGATGCTGGAGCTTGGTGCAGACGAGTGCTGCGTTCAAGCTGACGGGAAGGGAGCAATTTGGAACAATACTAAATACATGATGTTACTTTGTTATTGTTATTGTTTTGTTACTATCAAATTTTAATCTTTAAAATCTTAAAGTATAAATTTTTAATTTTGTAATATTCCCGGTGGGGTCCCCTATGTTTAAGACCCCGATGTAGCCTTCGACGTTTCCTAAATTTTGGGGGGTACTTTTGCATATGTCATTTCTGCGTTTCCCCGCTCCCGCATCCCCGCGTACCAGAAACTTGGGGGAACATTGATTTTATTATATTCCTTAGGAGGCCCATTTTAGACCTCAAAATTCTCCTAATGCAAATCACTTAACAAATTGTCCTCTTATGTCAAATCATCAATGTTAGATTTTGTGGTATCTCGAGATGTCCTCCATGATTCAGATGCCTTGCATGGAGGTACATCAACCGTATAGGCATCAGTATGGAGTAGAGAGTGAGATACACTCTACTGAGTGGCATGAGTCCATTGGTGACTGCATGCGGACCTTCCAGGGTGTTTTGCCTCTTGCATGCATGAGATTTGCATGGCCAGTTAGTAATTAAAATATGCATGCAAAACTGAGTTTTTGCATGCACAGATATTAGGTTTTTGGTAAACCTAATTGATCGGTGAGATTATATATAGAGGTAGGAGGTCCTCAGATGAGGTTGCTCAGTTGACTTATCAGAGAGTGATCTGTCAATAGTGAGGAGGGTGCATTAGTGCATGCAGGGTGACTTTCTGAGAGAGAGGAGCTTCTGCAGGAGGGAGAGTTGTGTGATCTGAGCTGGATCAGACACCACTTGTTCCAAAGGCACTTGGTGCCCAGATCTGTGGACTGAGATAGTTCACTATCGTGGATTCTGCAGAGATTGAGGAGGACGAATTCCAGAGAGGGAGAGAGGCGCATTACCTGAGGAGAGAGGAGCTCATTCTGAGTCTGGTCGACCGATTGAGCGTCTGAGACTTTCAGAGTAGCCTTGCCTCCATGTTTAAGGAAGGTCTATGACGATCAAAGCTCAGATCTGTTGAGATCTGACCTAGTACGAGCATTTGACATCCAGAGGGGAGGGTGCACTTTTCCATGCAGTGGAAGGGCGCATTCACCAGTTGAGCAGTTGGCCTTCTTCCATTGCAGAGCAGATCAGAGCAGAGGGTTGAGAGAGGCAGTACAATCAGAGCTACCTGCAGACAGACTCAGATCCTAAGTGACAGCTAGGGCACATTTCCCTTGTGCATGCATCAACTGATGCATGCAGATCTAGGGCCTTGACCTAGTCCGTATTGAGAGTTACATCTGAGGTAACATTGTATGTACTTGTTTATTTCATATATTGCTCTGGGCTCGAGAGAGAAGAAAGCCCCACAGGATTGTTGGTTTTCCCCATTTGGGGTTTCCAAGCTATATGCAGTGTTATATGTGTGATTGATTGAGCATTTCAGTATTTAAGTTGTAAAGAGATCTATAGCTGTTGATTCTTAAGTCATTAGAGTATTATTGATTTACAGAGACTTGAACTGGTTGAGATCTCAGGGCTATCCAGAGGGAGTAGTGATCTCTGGATTAAACTTTACATGGTATCATAGCCCTAGTAAGAGTCAGGGAGATCAATCACATTGAGATCAGTGAAGATAGAGACCAGATCTACCAGATCTGAAGAGCGGAGCTCAGATTTGAGGTTGTGGAGGTCAAATCTATCAGATCTATGAGTTCGGAGGATAGATCTGAGATAGATCTGCCATATTTGTGATTGGGAGAGATTTTTGTAACACTGTGTGTTATAGTTTTTCAGTTCAGAGAGTATGGCCACTAGCTTGAGAGTGGAGGACCGGTTGGATGGGGCCTCCAACTACAGTGCATGGAGGGCATGGATTGTACTCTTGTTGAAAGAGTGCGAATTGTGGGATGTTGTGAACAACACAGTCACAATTCCATCAGATGCTACTGCCAAAGCAGTATATGAGAAAAAGAATGCAAAGGCTCAAGGGATCTGTTATCACATATATAGTAGCCGGGCTACCATACATTATTTTTCTCATTCCAGTACACTATTCAGCCAGTTCCCTTACATTTGAGATGCTGAGATGAGCATCTATATTGGATCACTATCAGATTGTGGACAGCAGTTGCATTCCCCATGCCATGACTGAGTTTCAGGACACTCAGAGAGATGACCGATGTAGCCATTATATCATTGGTACAGAGCAGACAGTAGTGCCCAGAGTTACAGCAGCAGTATCAGAGGACAGATGATGGTACAGGTTGATGAGCTTTCAGGTGTATGACTCAGCAGGTATATCATGGTGTTATGGTTAGATTGCTTTTATACTTATTCTTATAGCATGTCTTAGCACTTAGTATCATGATCTGGCGATCATATAGATATTTGGACCTGGTTGACCTATTATTTATATTATATTGTCCCTACTCAGACTTAGAAGTTCACTATTCATACTCATTGGTTTTACCCTCCCTAGGGAGAATAGAGGTGATCATTACACCATACTTGGGCTTGCTAGTGTTGGCTCCATCATTTCATTGTCTTCATCCATCCATGGCCTACCTTTTAGATTATCACCCTGATTTACTACTTGACTAGTGACATGGAGGACCTTTCCCCACTGTAGCCTCTGTATTGGATGAGCCTCCCTGTTTATTATGTCTCGGCTCTGAGTTGGTGACAAAACTTACCTATGGTGAGTTGGAGTTCCTTGAGAATTCCCCCTAGTCACTAAAGTTGTGTTGGCTAAACCTGAAACTTTTAGTGCTGCCATCAATACAAAATCTGAAAAATAAAATGCTATATCTTGTATGAAAAGCCCATTCATGCAATGTGTTTCTAAACACACATGAATGAGAGGCATGCCAAATGAACATGGCAATGAAAATAAAATGTTGTATCTTTTGGAAAATAAAAACCTAGGTAAACAAGCTGTCCATGACACACCTAGAAGTGCTCAGGTAAACAAGTGCCTTAAAAACACACCTGCAGCAGAAAGCCTAAAGAAAAATGTAAATCTATGCAATGTGTTTGTAAATACACATAGATCAAGGCTATGGAAACTTCAGGCCCAAAAAGCAATGGAACTTAAATGCTATATCTAAACAAATTGCTGGCCTTATTTGTATTATGGATTGTGCGCATCTGTGAAGGTGAATAAACCCTCTTTAAACAACTCATCCATTTGTGAGGCACCGCCATTCCCCGTGTTATTGCTCATTCAGTATATACTATGGTGTATTCCCTTTCCCTTGCCAAAGTGTCACAAAGTCAAGGCAGTTAAGTCATCCCTTGGCCTAGCCAGTTAATTTAAGCCTTCACCCTTCACTAGCAAATTGATCACAACTATGAAGTGAGTATGATCTTGAAAGTCTAGTCTGAGTAATAATAATAATTAACGACACTATATATTTGGATTTAGATCGCCAGTCATGATTACTCTGTGTTATAATTGCTATTTGAATAAATTGTAAAGCATGTATTAACCTTGATACTTTTCAGCAGCCTTGGATGATGGACTGAGTTATATTTGGTCATGGTTGGACCTAGTTTGACCATGGAGGACCATGGGACATGAGATGTTAGACCTTATGAGGATATGGATAGATGATATATGGTCTATGTACACATACATGATGATTCTATGCAGCAGCTACAGGGATATGATGATGATTCTTGGGATACAGCAGTGTTTGATCATTTACAGAGCATTATTATTGGCCTTGTTCCGGTATATTGGATATTTATTTTGATCATGCAGAGACTCATATGGTGTATGAGTACACATATTGGATAGATTTGGACCTTCTGAGTCCAATGGGACAGTTTGTTTTCAGTTCCGGGCACTTACAGTGATGATTGAGCCTCAGTAGGCTGTCCCAGTGCAGTTTTGGTCTGTTGGAGGCCCTGTCGGAGCAGAGATGACTTTTATCCGGTTGACCTAGGGCGCTGATGATGAAGGGGGTGGTCCAGCCACTTGTTTTTACCATATTACCCCCCTTCCGGACACATTGGTGCCCTCACCTTGACAGCGCCAGCACTCCAGGAGGCTGTTTGGGGCAGTTTCACGCTTCCCGAGGCATTTCAGGATTGGTAGAAATGGCTATTGAGGAAATCGATTTGGGCTACTGAGGCAAAGTTATGGCATGGGATGATCAGTGATGATAGATCGGGACCTTCCACACCTCCTCCAGCAGTTTCAGCTTCATCGGGGCCCGCATCCATCATTTATGGCACTTTCTGTGGATTTTTGAGGTCTTTTGAGGACCACGACTTCACTATGGAGGCACGATTTGGTACATTCATGATTATTTATTGGTTATTGTGCTATGGGGATTGACCAAGGAGGGATAAAATTACCCCTTGGACCCACCATAAGCCTCTTATGATATTTCATCATCATGATTTGGTGGGATTCCCCTCTTCTAGGGCGATTTTGTCCACTTATGTTATATTTTATGTGTGATCCATGTATTATATTGTTGAGCTCATCTCAACCATTGATTAGACATTTGTATCTTTTAATCTTAGCCACTCATTCAAAAAGTGGTTAGGGTTTTGGTGCCTCTCCTTCCTATTTAAAGGAGAGAGCCTCTCATTGTAAAGGGACTTTTGGCTCTGGATTATTGGAATAGAAAATTATTATTGCATCTATCTCCAATGTTGTGGTGAATGTTTTTGGTGTTCGTTCGTTGGTTCTTCCTTTGCACTGAGTTATTGGAGATCTTGTTTGCCATATCTATTGTACCATGATTTTGCATCTACAGGTGGAGGCCGATTTGCTTGGAGGAGGAGGTATTGGTAGGGGAAGACTCTCCCTACTTCTTCTTTGGAGCTCTTCGTTGGTAACAGGGAGTATTACTGTCCCAGGACCTTCTATTTCATGTTACTATTTGCATTTCTCTTGTATTTCTTCCATACTTGCTCTTACTGATTGAATCTTTATTCCTTGGTTTGACAGGTAGAGGAAGGCGCACTTGTGGACTTGGGCATCAAATTGGCAAGCAAATCAACAATCTCTCATTTGATCTCTGCGGGAATCTTCCTCAACATCAAGGCATCTCATCCACATCATTCAGGTATGATCTCAAGGTAAGTTCTATCTCCATGATCTATCCAATTGTCAAAAACACTTAAAACCCTAATTAATTAAAACCCCAATTTTGCATTTTCTTAGATCTACTAAGATCTAGTGGGTTGTTGGGCATGATATTGAAAACCCACCTCTATAGCATCCACGGCATCCCGGATCTATAGTTTGGTGAGGATTGGCTTCCATTTGACCCCTCTCCCAAGCCAACTTAGCTTCTCCCAAGGAAGGCGCACTTCACCATTTGAGCAAGTTGACCTAGATCTAGTACATGGGTGTTTGAGATTCCACTCGATTTGACATCTACACATCAAATAACATACACCCAGGTTGTCCCTTTCTTGAAATTCACCTTGTGGGCCCCATTCCACATTTTAAGGGATTTAATCCCCATTTTGGACCACTTGAAACACTTAAACTCAGATCTACAAAGATCTAACCGGTGGATTGCCACAAAATTATAGATCCATACTCCTGCTTGACTGATCTACCCGGATCTAAAGTTTGGATGCCATCCGACTTGATTTGACCTACCTAACCCCACTTTTAAGCCTCCTTGGGCAAAGTCGCACCACCTTGGAGAAGTGAGTTCACTCACTTCGAGGAACTGGGTACTTGAGATTATTGCGGATCTGAAACCGGAATAATTCAAAACCTAGGTCTAGACTGTCACTTCGTCAAATCTTGCCTTGGGGACTGCATTCCTTGTTTTTAGGGATTGTGGTCCACTTGGGTCAAACCTAGATCTAGACACATTCATCCATCAAGAACTTTGTTGCCCACTTGTTCCAAGTACTAGGAGTCCTAAACCTCAAGTCAACCCTACTTTGACTCCACTTCCCAATTCCCAAGGCACTAGCCTCTCTCCAAGTTAACTCAACTTTCCTAGATTGTTGGATTGACTTGTGGTTTGACTTTTGCATGGTGAACTATACCCTTGAAGCTATCATGAATCATGGTCAAGCTTGTCACTTGTACTAGTTAGCCCCAATTAAACCCATAAACTACCCTGCATTGGACACGGTTCCCAAGGCAGGGGATCCTTTGACATTGAACTAGTACACTAGCCCTAGATCTCACTACAAACATTATAAGTCACTCTTACATTCAATTATGAACCAAAGCTATACCTATTAAACCCCTCACTTGGCTTGTGACTTCATCCTTAGGTCTAGGATAAACCATACACCTAACTTCACCTAGAAATACCCTGATTTGGTGTCTTGGTTTTGATCTCTCCTGTCGGGAGTAGATCGGGTCTCCCCCTTTGTTGTCTGGGCTAGATAACATAAAGCGAAGGTTGCCTCGACTGGCGTGACAACCATATATATTGGAGGTCGAGGTGATCGTGGTTGCACCTTTTGAGTTGCCCTTCCCTATTGCCATCCATGACTGGATCCATCCATAGGGGTAACTACATCTTAGGTGATAACAGGATCCTACTTGATGCTATCAAGGATCATGTCATTCCACATGTCTCAGGCAAAGACAATGTATATGAGATGTGGGATGCATTGACCAGTTTGTACCAGAGTTCTAACGCCAACAGGAAGATGGTTCTCAGAGAGAAACTGAGAAGCATCAAGATGGGCAAGGATGAAAACATGTCCACATATATCACCAAGATCACTTAGGGGAGGGATGAGTTGGGAGCTGTGGGTGAAAAGGTTGAGGATAGCGTGTTGGTAAGACAAGCCCTGAATGGCGTGACTGTGCCATGGGCAGTATTTGTCCAAACAATTATTGCTAGAGAGAACCTTCCCAAGTGGGATCGTCTGTGGGGTGACTTCACCCAAGAGGAGATCCGGAGAGGTTATATTCAGGGATGAGCTTCCGCCATTCCAGAGGAGGAGGATGTGGCACTTGCAGCAAAGGGGAAACAACGGTTCAAACAGAAGAAGGATCTGAGTAAGATCAAGTCCTTTGCCTGCAATGATTATGGACACTATGCGGGACAATGTCTACATAAGAAGAAAGGTAAGCAGGCAAAGGATGAGTAGTTACAGTAGCAGAGGAGGTGGATGAGTTTACCTCTCAGTTTGAGAGGAAGTTCTCATTAGCCTCATTTCAGTCAGGGCATGATAGAAGTTAGCCAGAGGTTCAGGTTGATGAGAGATGGAGAGTTGATTGCATACAGAGGAGTCACATGACAGGGATGCGAGATGCATTCCTCATCCTAGAGCACACACCTATGCAGATGATTCAGGATGTGCACGGGACTGATCACTTGGTCACAAGAGAGGGTAGAGTTTGGTTTCTACTTGACCTTGGAGAGCTCCTAGATGTATCAGGAGTGTTGTTCATTCCAGGACTGAGAGGGAGTATACTCTCAGTGGCAGCCTTGGGAGTTGCTAATTACTCAGTAGTGTTCCAGAGGGATCTGATTTTCACCTATCCTAGGGGAGTTGATCCAGTCTTGATGGGCTACAGGATCGACGGTGAGTACTTGATTTGGGGACAGCCCACTACTGGCACATCAGGTTGGTTGAGTGCATCCTCTTTAGAGTCAGAGGGGGATGGAGAGCGAGATGCTCACAACAGAGATGATGCTAGGAGAAGTGAGTCCGATCAACAGATGGGTGAGTGAGATGCTCACCATGATGACGAGGATCATAGGAGTGATTCTGGTTATCCGATGGATGAGCGAGATGCTCATGATATTGATGAGTCTCAGGAGATTGAGCCCTTGGACTCACAGATCAAATGGATGAACATGATGCTCATACGGGCACTAGTCGTGCGACTGAGTTGGTATGAAATGGTAGAGATGGACTTAGCTCAGGAGAAAGCTAAGTCAGCTCAGAGACAGAGGGAGTCCACTTACAGACCAGTGGATCCACTTGACAAAAGTCTTCAGGATTGGTTACATAAGAGATTCAGAGGGACTCTGAATCAAAGTTCAGTGACAGAGTCAGTGGTTAATCAGGGGGCTTCTTCTGGAGCCACATTTATGAAGGTTGATCAGGGTACTTCAGGTCATAGGGAAGCAATAACAGGCAGGGCAGTTGGGCCAGTGTCAGTAGTAGGGGGACTTGTTGGATCCATGCATCAGTGGTTGGACTTCCCTCGATAAGAGGGAGTGTTAGATTTTGTGGTATCTCGGGATGTCTTCCATGATTCAGACGCCTTACATGGAGGTACATCAACAGTATAGGCATCAGTATGCAATAGAGGGTGAGATACACTCTACTCAGTGGCATGAGTCCACTAGTGACTGCATGCAGACCTTCCGAGGTGTTTTGCCTCTTGCATGCATGAGATTTGCATGGCCAGTTAGTAATTAAAAGATGCATGCAAAACTGACTTTTGCATGCACAGATATTAGGTTTTTGGTAAACCTCATTGATCGGTGAGATTATATATAGAGGCAGGAGGTGCCCGGATGTGGTTGTTCAATTGACTTATCAGAGAGTGATCTGTCAGGAGTGAGGAGGGCGCATTAGTGCATGCAGGGCAACTTTCTAAGAGAGAAAGGAGCTTCTACAAGAGGGAGAGGGGTGTGATCTGAGCTAGATCAGACACCACTTGTTCCAGAGGCACTTGGCGCCCAGATCTGTGGACTAAGATAGTTCACTAGAGTGGATTCTGCAGAGATTGAGGAGGACGACTTCCAGAGAGGGAGAGGGGTGCATTCCTTGAGGAGAGAGGAGCTCATTCTGAGTCTGGTTGATCGATTGAGCATCTGAGACTTTCAGAGTAGACCTTGCCTCAACGTTTGAGGAAGGTCTGTGACGATCAGAGCTCATCAGATCTGTTGAGATCTAACCCAGTACGAGCATTTGACATCCAGAGGGGAGGGCACACTTTTCCATGCAGAGGAAAGGCGCATTCACCAGTTGAGCAGTTGGCCTTCTTCCGTTGCAGAGCATATCAGAGCAGAGGGTTGAGAGAGGAAGTACAGTCAGAGCTACCTGCAAACAGACTCAGATCTAGAGTGACAGCTAGGGCACATTTCCCCTATGCATACATCAGTTGATGCATGCAGATCTAGGGTCTTGACCTAGTCCAGATTGAGAGTTACATCTGAGGTAACATTGTATGTACTTGTTTATTTCATATATTGCTTTGGGATCGAGAGAGAAGAAATCCCCACAGGATTGTTGGTTTTCCCCGTTTGGGGTTTCCAGGGTATATGCAGTATTATATGTGTGATTGTTTGAGCATTTCAGTATTTAAGTTGTAAAGAGATCTATAGTTGTTGATTCTTAAGTCATTAGAGTATTAATGATTTACAGAGACTCGAACTACTTGAGATCTCAGGGCTATTTAGAGAGAGTAGTGATCTTTGGATTAAAATTTACAATCAAGACATACATATTCAAATAACAATGCATGAAGAACATATACGGTTGAAAATCAAACATGGAAATTGCACAAGTTTTGGACAACTAAAAAATTCATTAATATGCTCAAGATGAAGTTCATACGCATACCATAGCCTACTTTTAAGGTGTACATACCAATGTTACAAATATCGGTGTGGCAACAAAATCGACAGGGTCCAAGAATCATTGTCTCGGGATATCTCGGCAAAACATCGACAAAAATCGGCAAACTTAAAAAACACAAAAATATTCATTTTTTTTTTCAATTTTTTTAAACATCTAAAGCAACAATAACATCAAATAAGGAATTGAACTGTGGGAGGTTTAGGGTTTCGCTAACTATGGCGGTGCCCTAGTTTTGTCTGATGGCCGCTGGTGGCTGTCACTGTTATATCTTTTGGAAATATAAATACCTAGGTAACACAAGCTGTCCATGACACACCTAGAAGTGCTCAGGTAAACAAGTGCCTTAAAAACACACCTGCAGCAGAAAGCCTAAAATAAATGTAAGTCTATGCAATGTGTTTATAAACACACATAGACCAAGGCTATGGAAACTTCAGGCCCAAAAAGCAATGGAACTTAAATGCTATATCAAAACAATTGCTGGCCTTATTTGTATTATGGATTGTGCGCATCTGTTAAAGGTGAATAAACCCTCTTTGAACAACTCATCCATTTGTGAGACACCGCCATTCCCTGTGTTGTTGCTCATTCAGTATATACTATGGTGAGTATTCCCTTTCCCTTTGCCAAAGTGTCACAAAGTTAAGTCAGTCAAGCCATCCCTTAGCCTAGCCAGTTATTTTAGCCTTCACCCTTCACTAGCAAATTGAACACAGCTATGAAGTGAGTATGATTTTGAAAGTCTAATCTGAGTAATAATAATAATTAATGACATTTTATATGTGGATTTAGATCGCCAGTGATGATTACTTTGTGTTATAATTGCTATTTGAATAAGTTGTAGAGCATGCATTAACCTTTGACACTTTGCAGCAGCTTCCAGTGATGGTCTGAGTTATATTTGGTCATGTGGACTTGGCCAGACCAAGGTCAACCATAGGACATGAGATGGTTGGACCTTATGATGATATGGATAGATGATATATGGTCTATGTACATGTACATGATGATTCTATGCAGCAACTACAGGGTTATGATGATGATTCTTGGTTTACAACAGTATTTGATCATTTACAGATTATTATTATTTGCCCTGTTCTGGTATATTGGATATATATATTGATCATGCAGAGACTCATTTGGTGTATGAGTACACATCTTGGATGGATTTGGACCTTCTGAGTCCAATGAGACAGTTTGTTTTCAGTTACGGGCACTTACAGTGATGATTGAGCCTTAGTAGGCTATCCCAGTGCAGTTTTGGTATGTCGGAGGCCCTGTCAGAGCAGATGTGATTTTTATCTGGATGACCTAGGGCGCTGTGCTTGGAGGGGGTGGTCCAGCCACTTGTTTTTACCATATTACCCCCCTCCCGGACACACTGGTGCCCTCAACTTGACTGCGCAGGCACTCCAGGAGGCAGTTTGGGGCAGTTTCACGCTTCTCGAGGCATTTCAGGATTGGTAGAAATGGCTATTTAGGAAATCGATTTGGGCTACTGAGGCAATGTTATGGCATGGGATGATCAGTGATGATAGATCGAGGTCTTCCACACCTCCTCCAGCAGTTTCAGCTTCATCGGGGCCCGCATCCATCACTTATGGCACTTTCTGAGGATTTCTGAGGTCTTTTGAGGCCTACGATTTGACCAGGGAGGCACGATTTGGTACATTGATGATTATTTTATGATTATTGTGCTATGGGGATTGACCAAGGAGGGATAAAATTACCCCTTGGACCCACCATAAGCCCCCTATTATATCTTGTCATCATGATTTGGTGGGATTCCCCTCTTCTAGGGCGATTTTGTCCACTCATATTATATTTTGTTAGTGATCCATGTATTTTATTGTTGAGCTCATCTCAACCATTGATTAGACATTTGTATCTTTTAATCTTAGCCACTCATTCAAGAGGTGGTTAGGATTTTGATGCCTCTCCTTCCTATTTAAAGGAGAGAGCTTCTCATTGTAAGGGGTCTTTGGCTCTTGGATTATTGGTATAGAAAAACTTTCTTGTAGAAATTCTTGTGGTCTCCTTTGCATCTGGTGTACTTAGATGGTGATTGGAAAGTCTATTGCAACCTAGCATTTGGAATTTGTGGTAAGATCTATCTATTTTGGAAATCATTGTCTTGTCTACAGGAGGGCGACTTCAACAAGGGCGATTTTGCAAGGCTTCTTCAAATCGACTTTCTTGGCATTTGCTTGTATCAGGGGGTTATCATTAGCATCATTGTGATCTATGCTATCTTTCTGTTACTTCTCTTGTGGCATTAGTCTTATCTCTTGATTACATCAAATCTGATATTGTTGACGTTTGTTGTGCAGGAGAGAGGGTGCATTGGCTTCTTGGACTAAATCGATTGCATAGAAAACTACCTCAAAGCTTCTCAAATTGATCGGGTTTGCATAGATCATCATCATCAAGGCATCTACAAGGTTACCTAGGTAAGATCCACAGGTTTGTTTCTCTTATCTTGATCCAATCCATTGACATAGCTCATAAATTGATAAAACCCTTATTTCTTCAAACCCTCATTGTTACATTTTCTCAGATCTACTTAGATCTAGTGGGTTGTTGGGTATAATATTGAAAACCCACCTCTATAGCATCCACAGCATCCCGGATCTATAGTTTGGTGAGGATTGGCTTCCATTTGACCCTCTTCCCAGGCCAACTTAGCTTCGCCAAGCAAGGGCGCACTTCTTGGTGAGGGTGAGTTGACCTAGATTTAGTTGATGGGTAGTTGAGATCCCGCTTGATTCATGATCTACACATCCAATAACCTACCCCCAGATTGTCACTTTTCTGATTTCTACCTTGTGGGCCCTATTCCGCATTTTAAGGGATTTAATCCCCATTTTGGACCACTTGGTATCTTCAAACTCAGATCTAGAAAGATCTAGCCATCGGATTGCCTTAAAATTGTAGATCCACACTTCTACTTGACTAACCTATCCGGATCTAAAGTTTGGATGTCATTGGACTTGTCTTGACCCCACTTACCCCACTTTTAGGCCTCCTTGGGTAAAGTCGTACCACCTTGGAGAAGTGAGTTGACTCACTTCTAGGACTTGGGTACTTGAGATTTTTGTGGAATTGGAACGAGAATAATTCAAAACCTAGGTCTAGTAGGTCATTTTGTCAAATCTTGCCTTGGGGATAGCATTCCTTGTTTTTAGGGATTGTGGTCCACTTAGGTCAAACCTAGATCTAGACCTATTCATCCATCAAGACTTTAATTGCCCGCTTGTCTCATGCAATAGGAGTCCTTAACCACAAGTTGACTTTACTTTGACTCCATTATCCCAATTCCCAAGGCACTGGTCTCTCTCCAAGTCAATTCGACTTTCCTAGATTGTTGGATTAACTTGTGGTTTGACCCTTGATTGGTGAGCTAAACCCTTTGATGTCATCATGTATCATGATCAAGCTTGTCATTTGTACTAGTTAGCCCCAATTCAACCTTAAACTACCCTGCATTGGACATGGTTCCCAAGGCAGTGGATTTTCTCACATTGAACTAGTACTTAAATCCTGGACCCTATTTCACAAATCATAAGTCACTTTCACATCAATAATGAACCAAAGCTATACTCATTGAACCCCTCACTTGTCTTATGACTTCATCCTAAGGTCTAGGATAAACCATACACCTTACTTCACTTAGAATTAACTTGATTTGGTGTCTTGGTTTTGATCTCTCCTATCGGGAGTAGATCGGGTCTCCCCCTTTGTTGTCTGGGCTAGATAACATAAAGTGAAGGTTGCCTCGACTGGCGTGACAACCAAGGAAATTTTTAGGGGCGAAATTTAGCCAATTGGCTATTTTTTTGGACTTTTTTTTCAAAAAATAAATTCGCTATTTGGTCATTTTTAGCCTCTATTATCGCCTATATTTACATAAAATATGTTTTTCTAGCATAATATTCGCCAAAATTTACAAGTTTCAGTAGTGAATCGTATATTTCATATTTAATATTCGCCTACCAATCTATATATATGTTTTTTTCAATCCAAAATAATCGCCTAGAGTACTATACTTAGGTATACTTTTATAATCCTTAAAAAATACCCTGGACTGACAACCATCTATTGAAGGTTGAGGTGATCGTGGTTGCACCTTTTGAGTTGCCCTTCCCTATTGCCATCCATGAGTGGATACATCCATAGGGGTAACTGCAGTTTAGGTGATAACAGGATCTTGATCGGTGTTCTTTGTGCTGGGCGTGGAACTGTGAACCGGGGGTTTTTTATTATCAACCAGCATCTGTTTCCACTTATTTTTACTGTCTCTGTTACCCACTGTTTTTACTGTGTTATTACCATTACTATGGCAACCTATGACGACCAGTTGGACTACTCTTATGACCCGTCGGATGGGCTGCCGATATGGACACAGACATCTGGCGCTGCGTGGAGTGATGTGGCGAACGCTGGTGGTTTTGGGCAGACTAGGTTTTCAGCGAGGGAGGCTTGTCAGGAACTTGGTTTCTCTCCGTCAGCTTTCTTGGCACAATCTCCGAGTAATTTACCGTTGACAGAATCATCTCCTCTTCTTTCCTCGGCATCACCATTGAAGGAGACGGTGGTACCTCTCTGGTCTTCAGCTCAGGTGATTTAGGCTATTGAAGGCTCGGTGGCTGAGGGTGGAGTCCCTTTCCCTGCAAATGTAGAGAATACTGGAACGGTCGACCCAGGTAATATTTCATCGAACCCTCTGTATCCTAGCCAGAGAGTTGAGGGGCCTCTAGAGGGAACTGGTATAGGATGTTTGGGGACCCATGAACAGCGTGGGTTTGCTAGTCCACTTATGGGCTCAGGTACCAGTTCAGATGAGTGGGGAGGTCGCTCTGATGACTCGAATAATCCGGCGAAGCGGGGGAGAAAACGATGGTTGAAATTGAGCCGAACTAAATACAACTACGCCCTAGGTGAAGATATTGAGTGGCATCAACTTATTAAGATGACCAGCATCACATTGGTAGGAAAGGCTTTGGGCAGGTTGTTCTCTCTACGTACCATTGAGGCCTGGGTGGCGGAACATTGGGCCGCACGGCTGGGCTATACCCCGGAGGTGGTAGAACTGACCCGGAACTGGTTCGCCTTCAATTTTCAGAATGAGGAACATGCACAATGGGTACTAAACTCTAATTGGAGTTGGGACCACTGCTCGGTTATGATAAAACCCTGGCATCCAATATTTGATGCTAGCCGTGAACGACTGGATTTAGTTCCCATTTGGGTTCGTCTACCGGGCTTACCTCTTCACTATTGGTCGGAGAGGCATTTCAAAGGTATCGAGGACCTTATTGGAACTTATTTGGAAGGAGATTTCAGTTTTCTTCAATCCCGTCAGCGGAAGGTGGCTTGTATTTTGGTTAATTTGAATATCAAGGATGGTCCGGCTCCGGATGTCACACTCAGTTGGGGGCCCTATTCCTACGTACAGAAGCTCGATTATGAAAATGTTCCTTTCAGGTGCCGTCACTGCCATGCCTATGGACATCAGTTGCTGAGTGTAAGTTACCCTTGCGGCGGCGAAATGGTGGTGGTCACAAAAAGTCCATGGCTGGGGAGGCTCCTCCTCCTGTGGGACAACCATCTTCGGAACCCTCCCTTCATGAGGAGGACGAAGCTGGCTTTGAGCATGGATCGACACGGGCAACGCCATTAGAGGAAGGAACATCCCATGCTGAAGTTTCCACTGGGATTGCACTTTCGGCACCTCATCAACCTTCGGTGACCACTGCTGCGAGTATTCCTTCTTCCATCAACTCTCATTCCGTTAATTTTGTTTTAAATAATTTTTCGTTGGACAAGAAGAACTAGATGGAGGCTCTCAAAAATTTGAATATCTCTACTTCTAACGCTCCGGTGGAAACCCCTTGTATTGAGCTTGGCCCTGCTTGCACTCTGGTGACTCCTTCGGTCCCTGGTGTGGTGATTCTTGATATACCCTCTGATCCAGATCTACCCCCTGAAGATGTGCTCTCTTTCCCCTCCCCCACTGACTCATCCGATTCTGGTTACTTCCTACGGTCTCTCACAAAGGTTACCCCTGGTGGGCTGGGTGTTGGGGTGTGTAATACTGGTAAGGGCCGTGGAAGGAAATCACATCTATCTAAGGCTCAGTCTAAGGCAAAGATGGACTTGCTGGAAGGCAAAAAGGTGACTATTGATCAGGCGCTTAGAGCGGTGCATGCCCAGAAGAAGGGACACTAATGAAGGTTATGTCTTTCAATTGTCAGGGTCTGGCTGGTCCCCATAAAAGATCAGCATTGCATAGAATGGTATCTCTTGAACACCCGGATATCATTCTGCTACAAGAAACCTTGGGTGTGGGTTCGGTGGTGAAGTCTTTGTTGGAGAGTTGGTTCAGTGGTTGGATATTTGCTACTTTGGATGCTCGTGATCGTTCTGGTGGTCTGGCTATTGGCTAGAATGTCAGAACTGTTAAGTTACATAATCTATGGGGGATGGATTCCGTTCTGGGACTGTCCTGTTCGGCTCTCGATATTGGTGATTTGTTTACAGTGGTAAATGTCTATGGTCCTTATATAAATCGTATCCCCTTCTGGGATACTCTTCTCACAAATCCTCTTTTACAGGAGGGGGATCTCTTGTTGGGTGGAGATTTTAATTTCTCTTTAGGTCCGTCTGAAGTTTAGGGCAGCAGAGCTCGTTCTGATCCTTTGGCTGATTATTTCACTCAAATCTTGGTTTCCCACAATTTGATTGATATCGAGGCTACCCTCCTCAAGCCAACTTGGAGGAATAACAGATCTGGAGAAAATCGGGTAGAGAAACGTCTGGATAGATTCTTGGTTTCTGACTCCTTTGTGGATAGGTTTTTCCTCATGAGGCAGTGGGTGGGATCCGGGGGGTCCTCCGATCAATTTCCTATTTTTCTTAAACTACGTACGGGACCTATTAAACCCGCTGGGCCTCTTAAGTTCAATAAGATTTGGCTGAATGATGAGTCCTTCACTAATTTGGTCAGATCTCTCTGGGTACCTTTCAACCCTAGGGCTGGGATTTTGGCCTCTCAACAATTTACCGCTAACATCAAAAGGATCAAAGGACCTATTAAGGTTTGGGCTCATGAGAAGAGAGTACGGGAAGACAGGGAATTGAAACAGATTGAATTGGACCTGAGGCTACTCTATGAACCTGGGTCTGGGGGCTTGGGGTCCGTGGAGTAAAAGGCCCATCTTGTATCTCTGGAAGGAAGGAGAAACACATTATTACTGGAAAAATAGGAAACTTGGAGGTTGAAAAGCAGGGTGATTTGGCTTGAAGCTGGCGATGAGAATACTAAATTTTTTCATGCATATGCGAAAGGTAGGAAGGCTTCCAACACTATCTGGAGCCTTGAGGACTCGTTGGGGGATACACAGACTTCCTTTGAAGGAATGGCTGGGGTGGGGGTAGAACATTTCCATAATCTTTTCAAAGCTCCTGCATAGGCAACCGTTGCAGAAATTGTTAGGATGGCTCAACTTTTTCCACGTTTTGTCGAAGAGGAAGATAATCAGGCCTTGATGGAAAATGTTACGGAGGAGGATCTGAAGGGGGTCCTTCAGAGCTTCCAGAAAGACAAAATTCCGGGTCCAGATGGATGGACCATTGAATTTCTTTTGGCTCTTTTTGAATTTATAGGGGAAGACCTATTACAGATGGTTGAAGATACATGAATCTCTGGGCGAATTCCGGCTGCCCTGAATTCTACCTTTATTGCTCTTATCCCTAAGACAGACAATCCCTCCTCTCTTGGTGACTTCAGACCTATATCCTTGTGCAACTGTGTGTATAAGGTGGTCTCAAAAATTATAGCCAGGAGACTGAAAGTCATTTTGTCCAAACATATCTCTGCGGAACAATTTGGGTTTCTGGAAGGCCGACACATTCATGAAGCTATTGGTGTGGCTCAGGAAGGCCTACATAGTATGAAATCAAGGAAACTTAAAGGAGCCATTATCAAGATAGATTTGTCAAAGGCATATGACAAGGTGAGTTGGCTTTACATTCATTTGCTTCTTACTCATCTGGGCTTTGCTATGGATTTTATCAGGTGGATAATGAGTTGTATCACTACGGTTTCCTTTGCGGCACTCATAAATGGGGCAACCTCTCCTTTCTTTCACTCGGAAAGAGGCCTTCGCCAAGGGTGCCCCTTGTCACCCTTACTTTTTCTTCTGGTGGCAGAAGGGCTGAGTAGGGCCCTAAAGAAAGCCTGTAGGGAGGGCACTCTACACGGTATTCAGGTGGCTCCGGATCTTTTTATTACTCATCTACTTTTTGTGGATGATATTCTCATCTTTTGTACCGGCTCGCATGGTGACATTAAAGCTCTTCGTGGTATTATTCAGCTTTTTTCTACTGCTATTGGTATGGAGATAAATGAGAGGAAATCTACCCTGTCGGTCCATTTGTTAAGAGATGCTGAGATTGTGGCCATTAGGAGGGTTTTTCCTTACATCTTAACAGTTCTAGATGCTGGCATAAGTTACCTTGGGTTCCAGTTAAAGCCGAATGCTTATACTAAACAGGATTGGAATTGGCTTATTGAGAAACTCCACAAACGTCTGAAGGTGTGGAGCCATAAGTGGTTCTCGAGAGCAAGAAGGTTGGTATTGGTGAAATCTATTCTTGAGGCCATTCCTGTCTATTGGATGTCCCTCTCTTGGATTCCCAAAGGAACGCAGGAGAAGGCTTGGAAGATTTGCTTTCGTTTTTTATGGAGCGGTAAAGGAGACTTTGTCTCCCCATGGGTTCGATGGCAGAGGATTTCTATTCCCAAGGCTCTGGGAGGTTGGGGACTGAAAAACATTCACCACTTTTCCAAAGCTCTAGTGGCCAAAGGAGTCTGGAGGACTTAAAGACCAATAGTTTATGGACCAGGGTGGTCATACAGAAATACATTGCTCCTACTACTGTTATGGACTGGGTTCAGAACCCTGTTAAATCACATCGAGGAGGATCGGTCATCTGGAAAGCTGTTGTGGATTCTTTCTCTATTGTTGGTGACCTTTTGGCTTGGAACATTGGGAATGGCCATTCATTACGGGTGGGGGAAGATCTCTGGTTTGGGAGTGAAGGCAAACATCTCTTATCGGATGGGTTGATTGCATCACTCCGGGACATGGGCATTACCTATCTCTCACAGCTTGCTAATCTGGTTTTGGATCGTCCATGGATACAAACATGGTTGGATGTTAACACTCTGGATTTAACGATGGATGAACAGGCAGAATTGAGGTTATATTACAGGCCGCTTACTCTCTCTCAAATCCTTATCCGCGATAGGGATGATTGTCTGGTCTGGGAAGGGACTCCGAATGGCATTTTTTCTCCGAAGAATGGGTATATCAGCATAAGTTGTCTTGTCAATCCTCGTGCTCTGGTTTGGTGGTGGAAGCCACTCTGGAAACTAAATTGTCCCATGAAACAAAGATTATTTATGTGGAACGTTCTTGAGAACTCGGTTCCTACTTGGGAATTTTTACAGAGAAAGAACCGAGTGGGACCGGGATGGTGTATCTTATGCAAAGCGGCCAAGGAGACCTGTTTACACTTATTTTTACACTGTCCCTTCACGATACAAGTTTGGGCAGAATGCTCCTTAATTACACATTCACAGTATAATTGGGGTGGCGATACACTGCTACAAGCTTGGGCTCAGTGGTACAATGATCCAATTGGCAAATTGGTAAAAGCTTTACCACTGATGGTGTCTTGGGGGATTTGGCTAGCACGGAACAACCTTCTTTTCTCCGATAAACCATATACTCCTGCTATTTCTGCCACACTCATATGTGGCTTTCTAACTGCTTTCCCACAACATATTAGAGTTGCAAAACAGAGAGTGGTTATGGAGGTGGACATTGACCGAACCATCCCATGGGGATTCTATGATGGATCTGTTATCACACCATAGTAGCAGGGCTACTATTCTTGTACAGCAGATATCTGCACATTCCAGAGCCTACATTTTTCCAGAGCATGGCTATATATATTGGATCACTCATTATCAGAGCAGTACATTATTCAGATATTGTATGACCTTGTGTCAAGGCTGAGCCTTGAGAGTTCAGATTTGATGACTGATGTGACCACTTATCCCATTACAGTTTTAGTTCAGTGCCTAGAGATGTACTTCAGCAGTGTTTCAGATGATGCATGATGATTGCTATTATGATGATGTTGTATGATCTATGGATATGTTCTCACTGACTGTGGATTATTAGCTTGTTGATTTAGTCATGATTATAGCATGTGCTTGGTATATTATTCCTGATGTGGCAAACTATTTAAAATGAACTGTAAATCATAAAATGGACAATTGCTTGCACTTTTAGGTCATTTAAAAAAACTTACTGGTATTTCACCTTACATAGACATGGTCTTTCCCGACACCAGTTGTCTGCTAGTGTAGGCTCCATACTCACTTATCTCCATCCATACATGACCTTCCTGTTTGACTTTAAACCCTGACTTGTCTCATTTGACTTTCTGATACTGAGGACTTCCCTATTTTTCTACCTCTGTGTTTGGACCACATCCCTGTTTATCTAGTGTCTCGGCTCTAAGTTGGTGACAGAACTTGCCTTTGGTGAGTTGGATTGTAGGCCTAAATCATTCTGGTCGGTTGTCCCGATGTTTGGCATTGGCTCGAACTCCCCCTAGTCACTTGAGATGTTGTTGGCTAAAACTGAAAGCTCATGTTCTACCTGTGGAAACTAAATAAATTCGCCCATGGAAACAAAAAGGGCAAGAGCAATGAAAAGCTAAAAATACTCCTCGAAGAGTATAAGAAAGGTCAAAAAAAGCAATAGTTCTTAAAAGCTATATCTAAACAATTGCTGACCTTGTGAATATATAAAAAACATGCCCTGGATGCAAGCTGCAACTAGTTGTGCTTCTCAGCACATCTGAAATCCGAAGGGTTATGTAGGCCAAAAAGGCCATGGAAATAAAATTGAATGATCCTAATGAACCCGGATCAACTTGATGTAGACATGATGCCTAAGTGGAATAAACACTCTCTAAACAACTTATCCATTTGTGAGGCATAGCCATCCCCCGTGTTCTTTTGTCCAGCACAGAGTTTGTAGCTTCCCCCTTCTCCCAGTCCAAAGTATTTTTGAGTTAAGTTAGACAAGTCAAACCCTTGGCCCAACCTTGCTCCTAGCCTTCATCCTTCACTAGCAGTTTGACCATGTCCAATGGGTAAGTTTGTCATTTGAACTATGGTGCAAGTAATTTTATATAATCACGGAATATGTTAACTTGATTAATGCCACTGAATGGAATTTATACTTTGAGCTTAGCTATGAAGTGATTAAAGAAGCATTGTCTTAGTCTACTGATGTGATTTATCCTTGATTATATATATTCTTGGGATTCGTGATGATGTGGACCATGTATGATGATTATTGGTGATGATTTATGGTCCCACATGTTTGATGATGATATCATATGATGGACATATGATAAAAATGATGTTTGATCCAGTTCAGCAGGTTATTATTATCACAGATCAGCAGATTATACATTGTCCATATATGGTGGACCCTACAGCTGGCCCATTACGGCAACCCAGGGTGTATGAGTACTCATTCCTAGTGGATTTGGGTCTTCTGGATCCATTGAGACACTTATCTTTCAGTTCCGGGCACTTCTGACAGTGATTGATGCAGTTTTACACTTGTTGACCAGATTTGGGGCTGATTTCCCAGCCTGAGCAGCAGGGGCCCCGAGAGGCCAGTTCACCTAGGGCGCTGATGATGGAGGGGGTGGTCCAGCCACTTGTTATTACCATTTATCCCCCCTCCCGGAGAGCCTGGTGGGCTCAGATGGACAGCGCTAGCACCCTAGGAGGCAGTTTTGGCACTTTCACAGTTCCCGAGGCAGTTTAAAAATGGGATAAAGTGGTCACTGAGGAAATCGATTTGGGCAATTGAGGCAAGGTTTTGGCATTTGGTTTTCACAGAGGTCTTCCAGGTTGATCTCACTATCTTCCAGTCATTTTTCACCATGTGGGTATCTCCAGATTGATCACAGGAGGACATTTACTGCTCGACTGTCATGGATTCTGAGGACAGTTTTGGTCATTATTATTATATTGGACATATTTTTATTATTTCATTGTGCCTTGGGGTGAGCTAGCAAGGATTTATACCTCCTAGCCCCACCATGTGCTTATTTTATCATGTCCTAGTCATCATGAGGTGGATTATTGTACTTTATACCCCTCTTGTGGGATGACGTCACCCTCTATTGTACCATTTAGTGAGGGCGCTATTGTTATGTTGAGTGATCCATGTGATATTATGTTATGGATTCATCTTAGCCATTGATTATGTTGTGAGATCTTTTAATCTCAACCACTCATTTCAAAAAGTGGTTTTGAGATCTAGGGTTTTGGTCTTTATTATCCTATATAAGGAGGAGACCCCCTCATTGTAAAATTCATCTAGAGATTTTTGGCTCTTGGCTCTTGGAACAAAATTTCTATCTTTTGGAGTACATGCTTGGATTGGAGTGAATGTTGGTTGTTTCGATTGTAAATGCTATTGTCCATTGCACTGGAGGATCTATTGTAGCTATCTTGCATATTGGCCATACTTTATTTGCAGGTTGAGAGGGCGACTTTGACAAGTGCGAATTGGTGGGGAGGCTTGCCCTTCAAGCTTGGAAGAAGTCGTTTTGGGTTTGACAGGGAGTGGTTTTGCCTTTGTGTCAACTATTCTATGTTTTTCTCTCTCTTGCTTGCATCTACCTTCAATTTGTTAAACTAATTGATGCTTTGCTCCTTGGCTTGACAGGTTAGAAGGAATCACATGTGGCTTGGAAAAATCGATTTGGCAAGAGGGCTTCAACAATTCTCCATTTGATCTTTGGCAAAGTAATCCTCGTCTCAACTAGCATTCATCTCTTCATCCAGGTATGTCCCAAGAGGTATGATCTTCTCTTCCTTGAATCTTCCATAATTTCTAGATCACAAAAACCCTAATCAAATTAAAACCCTTGTTTTTGGTATTTCTTAGATCTACTTAGATCTAGCCCTCAATTTGAAAAGATATTGAAAACCCACCTCTATAGCATCCACCCCTAGTTGGATCTATAGTTTGGTGGTGATTGGCTTTGAATTGACCCATTATCTAAGACAAAAAGCTCTCCTTAACCTAAAGCGCACTTCCTTGAGAGAGGCTTGTTGGGCTAGATCTAGCACATGGGTATGTGAGATCCCGCTTGATTTGACATCTAGACACTTGATAACACATACCCATATCCTTACTTTGGTGAAAACTACCTTGTGGACATCTCTCCATGTTTTGAGGGGTTGAAACCCCCTTTTGACCTTCTTGGCACCTTAAAACTTAGATCTACTAAGATCTACCCATTGGATTCACTTGAAACCTTGAACATGCATAGATCGGGGTACTAGCATCCCGGATCTACATTTTGGTGGCCATTGGACTTGGTTTTGTCCACCAAACCCACTTTTTGCCTCTCCTTGAGAAAGTCGCACCCCTTGGGAGTTTTGAGTTGGACCACTTCTAGGAAGTGGGTGTTGAAGATTTTTGTGGATTTGGATTGCCCATGCCTTGAAACCTAGGTCTAGACTATCCTTTTGCCCCGATCTACCTTGGGGATTGCATTCCTTGTTTTAAGGAATTGTGGTCCACTTATGGTCATCATTCAAAAACCTAGATCTAGTAAGACCTAACCATTGGATCACATCCATTTCACTTGACTTGGCTTCTAGGTGTCCCGATCTACACTTTGACATCTTTCTTGACTCCATTAGCCCACTAAACAAGGCACTAGTCCTTCTCCAAGCAAGGCGCACTTCTTGGGATTAGTGTCCAACCCTAGATCTAGCACATGGGTAATCCTAGAACCAACTCTAACTTGTAGATCTAACTTAGATCTAGCCTATAGTACCATCTTCACACTCAACTTCACCTTGTGGACCAATCTAGAAACATTTCACACTTCCCAAGGCAACAAGATCCACTCGTATAAACACATGGTACTATACTTAATAATCATACCCCATCAAGTAGCCTAAACCATACATAGTTGGAAACACTAGCTATCCATGATATCACCTTCAACCATACCTTAAACAATAGGTCTACTTAACCTTGCATTGGTTTCCGTAACTCATCATTTACTTATCCTTAGAAACCTTTGTTTGGGTCTAATCAACTGTGATTGGGGTATAGGGTCTCCCCCTTGGTCTAGTCATACCTTGACCTAAAGCGAAGAGTGCCTCGGTTGACGTGACTCCCACATTGCATTGGGAACCGTGGCATCTCTTGGGTCACCTCTTTAGTTGCCTGTCTCCTCTACCGTCCCGGATGGGATACCTCTAGGGGCAACTACAAGTTGTGTGATAACAGGATCTACACAGGAAAATGTGTGCGGGGGAGGGGCTATTTTACATCTTTCTATCTCCCACTACTTTCACATGTTCTGGGGCCTGGGGGGTGGTGGGAATAATTATGCAGAACTCATGAGTTTCAAACTCCTCCTCATGTTTGCCATTGAGATTGGCTGTCAGAGTATCAATGTTTTTGGTGATTCTATGAATGTTACTAATTGGTCACTTGGTATTCAACAATGCAGAGATCTTAGACTTGCTAATATTCTACAGGACATTCACGAGCTACAACACTCATTCATACATTTTTCTTGCAGACATATTTACAGGGAGAATAACAAGGAGGCGGACGAGGCTTCTAAAGCTGGCAGGGTCCTAGCAATGGGGGTGTGGAAGATAAAGGAGTTTCGTGAGGGGACACTCTATGAGTACTATCATCGGCCATTTGTTGATGAAATGGCAATACAATGAAATTGAGAAAGAATACCACTGAATTCCTTTTTGTACTGGAAACTAATTATCTCACTTGATCATGACAGGGCTACTGTTTCAGTTTATTTTCTGAATAGGATTCATGAGGCTCGGGGAGCCGATTGACTGAATCAGACACTATGGAACTTATTTATTTTTTGGTTTTTAAATGGTGATTATATGATCACACATGACTGATGTAAAGAAGATACTATAGTATTCAATACTGCCACTTGTTAAGTTGGTATCCGCATGCATACTTGTAATGCATATACAGAATGTAATTTTGTTCACCTCTGCTGAAATAAAATTACGCTTTTTTCTTGGGAAAAAAAAAACATCAAATAAACACATTGCCACATGAATATGGAAAGAAAACCGATATATAAGATATATAAGATGTCAAGAGATACATCACACATCAAAATGGATCGTGTCCCAGTCCTACTCCTGAATAGTGAATACTGAATCCGAATGTCTGAATCATCAAAAATATAAGTTTCAACTTATAACAAATGTATCTCATGATCATCATCATGACTCATGAGTCATCTACAGTGAAATAAAGTAAATAAACTATCGATTCCCTCTACCCCTTTTACGAGAAAAGGTAATCGCTGTGGAAACGGCCCTTGCCCTTCCTCTAGGACTAGGTGCCCTCAAGGCTTGTGGGCCTCGTACTGGTATCTGACGTCCTCTAGAAGAAGACCCTGCAAAATGATGTCCTCTAGAAATTGAAGGTGGTTGAAACTCGTGTCCTAAAGAAGAAGGAGCTCAAGGAGGTAGTCCTACAGCCACTCCTCTACTAGTACCAGTGCTACTATCGGGTCTATCTCCCTCTAACCCTGCCTATGGCTCTGGATCTAGCTGTGGCACACTCCTAGACTTAGTGTGAAACTCCTCTGGAACTGGATCACCCTCATATGAAGCCTCTGTAACATCATCATGATCACAATCATGATCATCCGCTAGCCAATCAGGGGCTACCTCCATAGCAGGCTCCTCACACTCCATCCTCCAAGTTGCAGTGGTGTCGATCTCATCTAATGAAATGGCCTTTGAATCAACTTTTCTCTGAAATTGCTTTACCCACAACCTGAGATTGTAGTGGACGTAGACCAAATCGTTAAGGCGCGGAGTATCCAACCTGTAGGAGGATCATAGAATTAGATATTAAATTATAAAGTTAATAATTTCAATTTGTAATGCATAAATTAGAAGGCAAAGGGGCATAATGATAAATGATAAAATTATAAACTAGAATTCAATAATTTATATTTTATAATGAATTTGAAAATTCTCTAACTTGTTGCGCTTTTTGGAGTGTAATTTTTCAAATACACTCCAGTTGCGCTCGCAACCGGAAGAGCTACATGTCTGGTTGAGCACTCGAATGGAAAGCTTCTGTAGAATAGGTACGCAACCACCATAGTTTTCCCACCAAGTATCTACAACGAATTAAAGAAACATAAGAAAAAACAATTTAATTTAAAAAAAAGAATTAGAAAAAGAAAACGAAATTGGAAACAAGGTGAAGCTTACTTGGCATCATGTTGGTCCTGTCATGTATTGTCATATCAAACCCAAGTAATCCTGTGGCTCTCTTATACACTTTCAACTCTTGGGAAAGCTCTACACGATCATCTGAAGACGGTACCATCCTATGGACACACTCGTAGAATCCAGCCATAACCTCTCCATCAAATCTAAAGCCACAGGAGTAACCAAATGCAGGGTTGAGGTATAACCCTGCAGCATGAATGGGGTGATGGAGTGTGTTGTTCCATCGCGCATCAATCAACCCCCATATAATCTGTTGTCTCTCCTACCCCCGATCTCCGTTGTCCTCGTAATAGGCACGAATGGACTTGTTATCACCAATCTTGTAGTTGCCCCTACAAATGGATCCAAGGTGGATGGTAGTGGGGACATGCAACTAAAGTGGTGAACCAAGAGAACCCTAGTTCCCAAAAGGATGGTTGTCACGCCAACCAAGGCACTCTTCGCTTTAGCTATCAAAGCCAAGATAGAAAGGGGGAGACCCAGATCTACTCCCGACAGGAGAGATCAACCCAATCACCAGATCAAATCAATAAAATGAAGTACGTAGGGTGACAGGTATGGAACCCTAGAATTAAGGAATTAGGACCACTGTGGAGGCTTAGGAAAGGTGTGAAATGATAGGGATAGATAACACATAGTGATTCTATGATTAAGTATGATTCAAGGATTCAAAGCTAGTTCAAAATGGTCGAAATCAACTGCCTTGGGAAACGTGACCCTTAAAATAGGGAAAGTGTCCCAAAACATAGATCTGACAGTTAGGGATTTCTAGCTGTGCTTGATGAAGGGATATGACAGTATCTAAGTGTGCAAGCAACTAAATAGGGATCAACCCACAGGGAAATTGGACAACCCAGGAAAGTCGCGAGGGCTTGGAGAGATCAGTGCCTTGGGGTTTGGGCCTATGGAGTCACCCAGGTAAGACGTTTTTGAGAACCCACTTCACAATATGCCTGATCTACAATACCCAGAAAGGATTTGCCAATTGACCAAGAGATTTGATCAATAGAATTTTTCTTAGAATTTTAGTTGATTTTAAATGAGGGTTTGAATGACTTAGACAAATGGATAGATCAATGGAATGAGAAACTTATCTTCAGATCATACCTGAGTGATGGATGAGGTTGCCATGTTGTTGAGGAATGTTCCCGCAGAGATCAAATGAGAGATTGTTGATTTTTCTTGCCCCGACGTGATGCCCTAGCCCACACATGCGCCCTCCTCTTCCTGTCAAACAAAGAAAATCGATTCAATCAGTGAGATCAAGAATGGAAGAAATACAAGCAAATAGCAATAGCAACATGAAGTAGAAGGTACTAAGACAGTAATACTCCCTGTTATCGACGAAGAGACCCCAAAGAAGAGGTAGGGAGAGTCTCCCCTACCAATGCGACCTCCTTGAAGCAAATCGGCCTCCACCTGTAGATGAAAAATACATGGAACAAAATGATAGCAAGATAATCTCCAATAACCCAGTGCAAAGGAAGAACAAACAGTCGAACTCCAAAAGCATTCACCACCACAAGACAAGTAGATGCAATAACAATTTTCTATTCCAATAATCTAGAGCCAAAAGTCCCTTTACAATGAGGAGCTCTCTCCTTTAAATAGGATGGAGAGACACCAAAACCCTAACCACCTTTTGAATGGATGGCTAAGATTAAAAGATCAAAGTGATCTAATCAATGGTTGAGATGAGCTCAACATAAAAGTACATGGATCAATAATAAAATAATACATCAATGGACCAAATCGCCCTAGGAGAGGGGGGTCCCACCAAATGTTAATGATAAAATATAAGATCTAGCTCATGGTGGGTCCAAGGGGTAATTTCTAACACCCTTGGTCAATCCCCATTGCACAATATCATCAAAATATAAAATCTAAGCACCAAATCATGCCTCTCTGGAAAAATCGTGAGCCTTAGGAGGCTCCAGAAATCCATAAAAAATGTTGGAGAGATGAGTGTAGGCCCCACTAAAAGCTGAAACTGCTGGAGAAGGTGTGGAAGACATCCCACTCATCATCAAAAGTCATCCCATGCCAATCCCTTGCCTCAGTAGCTCAAATCGAATCCCTTAGTAGCCATTTTCACCATTTTTAATCTGCCTTGGGAAGTGTGAAACTGCCCAAACTGCCTCCTGGAGTGCCTGCGCTGTCAAGGTGAGCCCACCAGGCTCTCTGGGAGGGGGGTAATATGGCAATGACAAGTGGCTGGACCACCCCCTCCATGCACAGCGCCCTAGGTGAACCAATAAAATCTCATCCCTGCTCTGACAGGCCAAATATGCACTACGATAGCCAACTGAGGCTAAAAATCACTGTAACTGCCCGGAACTGAAAAAAGACTGTCTCATTGAACTCAAAGAGCCCAAATCCATCTAAGATGTGTACTCATACACCATATAGATCTCTGCATGATCATAGAAAATATCCAATATACCTGACATACCAAATAATAATAATCTGTAGAAGTGTTGAAAAGCACAAATCATCGTCATAAGCTTGAAACCACTGCATAGAACCACCTGGTGACCTGTACCAGACCATATAACATATCTCTGCATCATCTGAGGTCTGCCACCTCATGTCCTGTGCTTGACTTTGGTCAAACTAGGTTTGACCAAGTCAAAATGACGAATAATAACTCAAGCTATCATCAAAGTTGCTACAAGTGTCAAAGGTTAAAACATGCTCTACAATTCATTCAAGCAACAATTATAACAAGAAGTAATCAATTACTGGCGATCTAAAACCAAATATATAAGGTCCTTAATTATTATTATTACTCAGACCAGACTTTCAAGACCATACTCACTTCACAATTGTGATCAATTTGCTAGTGAAGGGTGAGGGCTAAAATTTAAAAGACTAGGCTAAGGGTTGACTACTGACTTGACATTATGACACTTTGAAAATGGAAAGGGAATACACACTCTAACATATGCTGGACAAGCAGTAACACGGGGGATGGCAGTGTCTCACAGATGGGTAAGTTATTCAAAGAGTGCTTATTCAACTTAGGCACCATGTCTACTTTTATAAAAGATGATCCAAGTTCATTAGGATCCATTGATTTCACTTTATGGCCTTTTTGGCCTACATAACCCTTTGGATCTCAGGTGTGCTAAGAAGCACAACTAATTGTAGCTTGCATCCAGGGCATGTTCATACATATACATAAGGTCCGCAATCTTTTAGATATAGAGTTTAAGAACCATTGCTTTTTAGACCTTTCTTATACTCTTAAAGAGTATTTATAGCGTTTCATTGCTCTTGCCCTTTACTCACGTGTGTTGAGAAACACATTCTAGAGTTTACAATTTCCATGGGCAAATTTACATAAGTTTCCATAAGTAGTACATGAGCTTTCAATTTTAGCCAACACATCTTAAGTGACTAGGGGGACTTCGTACCTGTGCCAAACATCGGGACAACCGACCAAAATGATTTAGGACTATAATCCAACTCTCCAAAGGTAAGTTCTGTCACCAACTCAGAGCCAAGACACAAGAAATAGGGAAGCTTATCCAACACAGAGGCTAAAGTGGGGGAAGGTCCTCCATGCCACTAGTCAAGTAGTAAGTCAGGATAATAAACAAACTAGTAGATAATGGATGGTTGAAGATAGTGAATAATGAGACCAACACTAGCAAGCCAAATTATGGTGGGAATGATCACCTCTATTCTCCCTAGGGAGGGTAAAACCAATGAGTATGGGTAGTGAACTTCTAAGTCTGAGTGGGGACAATATAATATATATAAAAATACAACCAGGTCTCACATATCTATATGATCACCAGATCATAATACTAAATGCTAAGACATGCTACAAGAATGAATATAAAAGCAATATAACTGTTATCACATATATAGTAGCCGGGCTACCATACATAATTTTTCTGATTCCAGTACACTATTCAGCTAGTTCCTTTGCATTGAGATGCTGAGATGAGCATCTATTATGGATCACTATCAGATTTTGGATAGCAGTTTTATTCCCCATGCCATGACTGAGTCTCAGGACACTTAGAGAGATGACCGATGCAGCTATTTAGCCATTTGTATAGAGCAGTCAGTAGTGCCCAGAGTTACAGCAGCAATTTCAGAGGATTGATGATGGTTCTGATGATGAGCATTTAGGTATATGACTCAGCAGGTATATTATGGTGTTGTGGTTATATTGCTTTTATTTCCATTTTCTTAGCATGTCTTAGCATTTAGTATCATGATCTAGCGATCATATAGATATGTGGACCTGATTGTACTTATACATATATATCATATTTGTCCCTACTCAGTCTTCGAAGTTCTTGGCCTATACTCATTGGTTTTACCCTCCCTAAAGAGAATAGAGGTGATCATTCTCGCCATACTTTGGCTTGCTAGTGTTGGTTTCATTATTCATTGTCTTCATCCATCCACGACTTACCCAGTTTGTTCATTACCTTGACTTACTACTTGACTAGTGGCATGGAGGACCTTCCCCCACTGTAGCCTCTATATTGGATAAGCTTCCCTATTTATTTGTGTCTCGGCTCTGAGTTGGTGACAAAACTTACCTTTGGTGAGTTGGCTTAGTCCCCCTAGTCACTAAAGATGTTGTTCGCTAAAACTGAAACTTTTAGTGCTGCCATGACTACAAAGTATGGAAATGAAATGTTGTATCTTGAATGAAAAGCCCATTCATGCAATGTGTTTCTTAACACACATGAATGAAAGGCAAGCCAAATGAAAATGGCTATGAAATATCAAATGTTATATCTTTTGTGAAATGTAAATACCTAGGTAAACAAACTGTCAGTGACACACATAGAAGTGCTCAGGTAAACGAGTGCCTTGAAAACACACCTGCAGCAAGAAGCCTCATGAAATGTAAAACTATGCAATGTGTTTGTAAACACACATAGATCAAAGGCTATGGAAACTTAGGCCCAAAAAGCAATGGAACTTAAACTCTATATCAAAAAGATTGCTGGCCTCATTTGTATTATGGATTGTGCGCATCTGTGAAGGTGAATAAACACTCTTTGAACAACTTACCCATTTGTGAGACACCGCCATTCCCTGTGTTATTGCTTGTCCACTATATGTTATGGTGTGTATTCCCTTATCCATTTCCAAAGTGTCACAGTGTTAAGTCAGTAAGTCATCCCTTAACTTAGCCATGTTATTCTTAGGCTTCACCCTTCACTAGCAAATTGATCACAACTATGAAGTGAGTATGACCTTGAAAGTCTTGTCTGAGTAATAAATAATAATTAATGACCTATTATATTTGGATTTAGATCGCCAGTGATGATTGCTATTTGTTATAATTGCTATGTGAATGGATTGTAAAGCATGTTTTAACCTTTGACACCTTGATGCAGTTTGAGTCATATTTTGGTCATGTTGACTTGGTCAAACCCAGTTTGACCAAAAGTCAACCACAGGACATGAGGTGGCAGACCTCACATGTTACAAATAGATGATACATGGTCTAGTACAGGTCACCATGGTGGGCTTATGCAGTGGTTTCAGGCTTATGATGATGATTTGTGCTTTTAGGCACTTTTACAGATTATTATTATTTGCTCTGCCGAATATGATGAGTATTTATTTTGGACCATGCAGAGGACTATATGGTGTATGAGTAGACACTTTAGATGGATTTGGACCTTCTGAGTCCAATGAGATGGTCTGTTTTTTGTTCCGGGCAGTTACGGTGATTTTTAGCCTCAGTTGGCTATCCTAGTGCAGTTTTGGCTTATCGGAGGCCCTATCAGAGTAGAGATATGATTGGTTCACCTAGAGCGCTATTTTTGGAGGGGGTGGTCCAACCACTAGTTATTACCATATTACCCCCCTCCCAGACAGTCTAGTCATTTTTATTTTTGGAGCCAGGCACTCCAGGTGGCAGTTTGGGCAGTTTCACACTTCCCAAGGCAGTCCAGAAATGGTAAAAATGGCTACAAAGGAATTCGATTTGGGCTACTGAGGCAAGGTTATGGCATGGGATGATCAGTGATGATGAGTGGGATGTCTTCCACACCTTCTCCAGTAGTTTCAGCTTCATCGGGACCCACATCCATCACTTATGGCATTTTTTGATGATTTCTGGAGCCTCCTAAGGCTCACGACTTTCCCAGAGAGGCACGATTTGGTGTCTATCATGATTATTTTTGGATATTGTGCCATGGGGATTGACCAAGGGTGTTAAAAATTACCCTTGGACCCACCATGAGCTAGATCTTATATTTTATCATTATGATTTGGTGGGATCCCCTCTCCTAGGGCAAGTTTGTCCACATATTGTTATATTGTATTATTGATCCATGTATTGTATTGGTGAGCTCATCTCAACCATTGATTAGATCTTTTGATCTTTTAATCTTAGCCACTCATTCAAAAAGTGGTTAGGGTTATGGCCTTTCTCCATCCTATTTAAAGGAGAGAGCTTCTCATTGTAAAGGGGACTTTTGGCTTTGGATTATTGGAATAGAGAATTATTATTGCATCTATCTGTTGAGTTGTGGTGAATGCTTTTGGAGTTCGTTCGTTGATTCTTCCTTTGCACTGGGTTCTTGGAGATTTTGTCTTGCTATATTTTTGTACCACGTTTTTGCATCTACAGGTGGAGGCCGAATTCATTTGAGGAGGACGTATTGGTAGGGGGAGGACCTGTTATCACACCATAGTAGCAGGGCTACTATTCTTGTACAGCAGATATCTGCACATTCCGGAGCTTCATTTATTCCAGAGCATGGCTATATATATTGGATCACTCATGATCAGAGCAGTACATTATTCAGATATTGTATGACCTTGTGTCAAGGCTGAGCCTTGAGAGTTCAGATTTGATGACTGATGTGACCACTTATCCCATTACAGTTTCAGTTCAGTGCCTAGAGATGTACTTCAGCAGTGTTTCAGATGATGCATGATGATTGCTATTATGATGATGTTGTATGATCTATGGATATGTTCTCACTGACTGTGGATTATTAGCTTGTTGATTTAGTCATGATTATAGCATGTGCTTGGTATATTATTCCTGATGTGGCAAACTACTTAAAATGAATTGTAAATCATAAAATGGACAATTGCTTGCACTTTTAGGTCATTTAACAAAACTTACTGGTATTTCACCTTACATAGACATGGTCTTTCCCGACACCAGTTGTCCGCTAGTGTAGGCTCCATACTCACTTATCTCCATCCATACATGACCTTCCTGTTTAACTTTAAACCCTGACTTGTCTCATTTGACTTTCTGATACTGAGGACTTCCCTATTTTTCTACCTCTGTGTTTGGACCACATCCCTGTTTATCTAGTGTCTCGGCTCTAAGTTGGTGACAGAACTTGCCTTTGGTGAGTTGGATTGTAGGCCTAAATCATTCTGGTCGGTTGTCCCGATGTTTGGCATTGGCTCGAACTCCCCCTAGTCACTTGAGATGTTGTTGGCTAAAACTGAAAGCTCATGTTCTACCTGTGGAAACTAAATAAATTCGCCCATGGAAACAAAAAAGGGCAAGAGCAATGAAAAGCTAAAAATACTCCTCGAAGAGTATAAGAAAGGTCCAAAAAGCAATAGTTCTTAAAAGCTATATCTAAACAATTGCTGACCTTGTGAATATATAAAAAACATGCCCTGGATGCAAGCTGCAACTAGTTGTGCTTCTCAGCACATCTGAAATCCGAAGGGTTATGTAGGCCAAAAAGGCCATGGAAATAAATTGAATGATCCTAATGAACTTGGATCAACTTGATGTGGACATGATGCCTAAGTTGAATAAGCACTCTCTAAACAACCTATCCATTTGTGAGGCACAGCCATCCCCCGTGTTCTTTTGTCCAGCACAGAGTTTGTAGCTTCCCCCTTCTCCCAGTCCAAAGTATTTTTGAGTTAAGTTAGACAAGTCAAACCCTTGGCCCAACCTTGCTCCTAGCCTTCATCCTTCACTAGCAGTTTGACCATGTCCAATGGGTAAGTTTGTCATTTGAACTAGGGTGCAAGTAATTTTATATAATCACGGAATATGTTAACTTGATTAATGCCACTGAGTGGAATTTATACTTTGAGCTTAGCTATGAAGTGATTAAAGAAGCATTGTCTTAGTCTACTGATGTGATTTATCCTTGATTATATATATTCTTGGATCCGTGATGATGTGGACCATGTATGATGATTATTGGTGATGATTTATGGTCCCACATGTTTGATGATGATATCATATGATGGACATATGATACAGATGATGTTTGATCCAGTTCAGCAGGTTATTATTATTACAGATCAGCAGATTATACATTGTCCATATATGGTGGACCCTACAGCTGGCCCATTAGGGCAACCCAGGGTGTATGAGTACTCATTCCTAGTGGATTTGGGTCTTCTGGATCCATTGAGACACTTATCTTTCAGTTCCGGGCACTTCTGACAGTGATTGATGCAGTTTTACACTTGTTGACCAGATTTGGGGCTGATTTCCCAGCCTGAGCAGCAGGGGCCCCGAGAGGCCAGTTCACCTAGGGCGCTGATGATGGAGGGGGTGGTCCAGCCACTTGTTATTACCATTTATCCCCCCTCCCGGAGAGCCTGGTGGGCTCAGATGGACAGCGCTAGCACCCTAGGAGGCAGTTTTGGCACTTTCACAGTTCCCGAGGCAGTTAAAAAATGGGATAAAGTGGTCACTGAGGAAATCGATTTGGGCAATTGAGGCAAGGTTTTGGCATTTGGTTTTCACAGAGGTCTTCCAGGTTGATCTCACTATCTTCCAGTCATTTTTCACCATGTGGGTATCTCCAGATTGATCACAGGAGGACATTTACTGCTCGACTGTCATGGATTTTGAGGACAGTTTTGGTCATTATTATTATATTGGACATATTTTTATTATTTCATTGTGCCTTGGGGTGAGCTAGCAAGGATTTATACCTCCTAGCCCCACCATGTGCTTATTTTATCATGTCCTAGTCATCATGAGGTGGATTATTGTACTTTATACCCCTCTTGTGGGATGACGTCACCCTCTATTGTACCATTTAGTGAGGGCGCTATTGTTATGTTGAGTGATCCATGTGATATTATGTTATGGATTCATCTTAGCCATTGATTATGTTGTGAGATCTTTTAATCTCAACCACTCATTTCAAAAAATGGTTTTGAGATCTAGGGTTTTGGTCTTTATTATCCTATATAAGGAGGAGACCCCCTCATTGTAAAATTCATCTAGAGATTTTTGGCTCTTGGCTCTTGGAATAAAATTTCTATCTTTTGGAGTACATGCTTGGATTGGAGTGGATGTTGGTTGTTTCGATTGTAAATGCTATTGTCCATTGCACTGGAGGATCTATTGTAGCTATCTTGCGTATTTGCCATACTTTATTTGCAGGTTGAGAGGGCGACTTTGACAAGTGCGAATTGGTGGGGAGGCTTGCCCTTCAAGCTTTGAAGAAGTCGTTTTGGGTTTGACAGGGAGTGGTTTTGCCTTTGTGTCAACTATTCTATGTTTTTCTCTCTCTTGCTTGCATCTACCTTCAATTTGTTAAACTAATTGATGCTTTGCTCCTTGGCATGACAGGTTAGAAGGAATCACATGTGGCTTGGAAAAATCGATTTGGCAAGAGGGCTTCAACAATTCTCCATTTGATCTTTGGCAAAGTAATCCTCGTCTCAACTAGCATTCATCTCTTCATCCAGGTATGTCCCAAGAGGTATGATCTTCTCTTCCTTGAATCTTCCATAATTTCTAGATCACAAAAACCCTAATCAAATTAAAACCCTTGTTTTTGGTATTTCTTAGATCTACTTAGATCTAGCCCTCAATTTGAAAAGATATTGAAAACCCACATCTATAGCATCCACCCCTAGTTGGATCTATAGTTTGGTGGTGATTGGCTAAGAATTGACCCATTTTCTAAGACAAAAAGCTCTCCTTGACCTAAAGCGCACTTCCTTGAGAGAGGCTTGTTGGGCTAGATCTAGCACATGGGTATGTGAGATCCCGCTTGATTTGACAACTAGACACTTGATAACACATACCCATATCCTTACTTTGGTGAAAACTACCTTGTGGACATCTCTCCATGTTTTGAGGGGTTGAAACCCCCCTTTGACCTTCTTGGCACCTTAAAACCTAGATCTACCAAGATCTACCCATTGGATTCATTTGAAACTTTGAAGGAACATAGATCGGGGTACTAGCACCCCGGATCTACACTTTGGTGGCCATTGGACTTGGCATGGTCCACCAAACCCACTTTTTGCCTCTCTTTGAGAAAGTCGCACCCCTTGGGAGTTTTGAGTTGGACCACTTCTAGGAAGTGGGTGTTGGAGATTTTCGTAGATTTGGAATGCCCATGCCTTGAAACCTAGGTCTAGACTATCCTTTTGCCCCGATCTACCTTGGGGATTGCATTCCTTGTTTTAAGGAATTGTGGTCCACTTTTGGTCATCACTTAAAAACCTAGATCTAGTAAGACCTAACCATTGGATCACATCCATTTCACTTGACTTGGCTTCTAGGTGTCCCGATCTACACTTTGACATCTTTCTTGACTCCATTAGCCCACTAAACAAGGCACTAGTCCTTCTCCAAGCAAGGCGCACTTCTTGGGATTAGTGTCCAACCCTAGATCTAGCACATGGGTAATCCTAGAACCAACTCCAACTTATAAATTTATCCTAGATCTAACCTATAGTACCACCCTCACACCTAACTTCACCTTGTGGGTCCATCTAGAACCATTTCACACTTCCCAAGAAACTAGACCCATTTGTGCAAACACATTGGTACTATACCTAGTAATCATACCCCATCATGTGGCCTAAACCATTCATAGGTTGAAACACTTATTATCCATCACACCACCTTCAACCATACCTTAACCTTTAGGTCCACTTAGCCTTGCATTGGTTTCCGTAACTCATCATTTACCTACCCTTAGAAACCTTTGTTTAGGTCCAATCAACTGTGATTGGGGTATAGGGTCTCCCCCTTGGTCTAGTTATACCTTGACCTAAAGCGAAGAGTGCCTCGGTTGACGTGACTCCCGCATTGCATTGGGAACCGTGGCATCTCTTGGGTCACCTCTTTAGTTGCCTGTCTCCTCTACCGTCCCGGATGGGATATCTCTAGGGGCAACTACAAGTTGTGTGATAACAGGACCCTCCCTACTTCTTCCTTGGGTTTGTTCGTTGGTAACAGGGAGTATTACTATCCCAAGACCTTCTATTTCATGTTATCATTGCATTTCACTTGTATTTCCTCCATACTTAATCTGACTGATTGAATCGACTTTCCTTGGTTTGATAGGTAGAGGAGGTCGCACTTGTGGGCTAGGGCATCATTTTGGCAAGCAAATTCAACAATTTCTCATTTGATCTCTGTGGGAGTCTTCCTCAACAACAAAGCATCTCATTCCATCACTCAGGTATGATCTCAAGGTAATTTCTCTTTCCATGATCTATCCATTTGTCTAAATACTTCAAACCCTCATTTCACATTTTCTCAAATCTAGAAAGATCCACTTGGCTTTTGGTTATAAAATTTAAAACCCACCTCTATAGCATCCACGGCAATTCGGATATGTAGTTTGGTGTGTATTGGCTATCATTTGACCCATTTCCCAAGGCAAAGAAGCTTCTCCAAGGGATGTCGCACTTCCTAGGAGAGGTGCGTTTACTAGGATCTAGCACCTGGGTAGGTAAGATCCCACTTGATCCTTCATCTACACATTCAATAACCTACCCCTAGTGTGTCACTTCAGTGATTTTCACCTTGTGGGCCCCATTCCTCATTTTGAGGGTTGAGCCCCACTTGGGTCACTTTGTGATACATTTCAATCTCAGATCTACTGAGATCTAGCCATTGGATGATCCTAATCTTTTAGATCCACCTACCTCAACACCTCAACATTCCAGATCTACAATTTGGTGGACATCCGACTCCATTTGGCCCACTTCCCAAGGCACTGATCTTTCTCCAAGCTAATTCAACTTTCTTGGACTGTTGAGTTTGGATGTGGTTTGATCCTTGTTTTGGTTGCTTGAACTCCTTGACATTGTCATATCAATCAATCAAGCTCACTTTTGGTACTGGTTAGCCCCAATTCAGTCCTTAACTACCCTGCATTGGACACGGTTCCCAAGGCAGTGGATTTTCTCACAATTGACTAGTACCCTGATTCTAGATCTTATTCTAAACCTCATAAGTCACATGCATAAACATGTTGGACCAAATCTACATTGTCTAAACCCCTTGATCCAATGTATTACTCACCTTGTGACTTCATTCATAGATCTAGAGTTTACCATACACCTTACGTACTTCATTATCATTTGATTTGATCTGGTGTCTTGGTTTGATCTCTCTTGTCGGGAGTAGATCTGGGTCTCCCCCTTTGTTGTCTTGGGCTAGATAACATAAAGTGAAGATTGCCTCGATTGGCGTGACAACCATCCATTGGGAGTCGAGGCTATCTTGGTTGCACCTCTTGGGTTTCCCATCCCTTCTGCCATCCATCTTGGATCCATCTCTAGGGGCACCTACAAGTTAGGTGATAACAATAACCATAACACCAGAATATACCTGCTGAGTCATATACCTGAATGCACATAATATGAACCAGCATCTGTCCTCTGAAACTGCTGCTGTAACTCTGGGCAATACTAACTGCTCTGTATGAATGGCTAAATGGCTACATCGGTCATCTCTCTGAGTGTCCTGAAACTCAGTCATGGCATGGGAACAAAACTACTGTCCATATAATAATCATGATCCATAATAGATGCTCATCTCAACATCTCAATGTAAGGGAACTGGCTGAAAAGTGTATTAGAATCTGAAAAATAGTGTATGGTAGCCCGACTACTATATATGTGATAAAAGGACTCTTTGGTCCTATCCATGGCCTCATATAGGTAGCCCATTGCAGGCTTATCTCCATCAACCAAGCAGAGAACCCTTCCCAAAGGTTCAGTGACGGCACAAACCTCCCTCACGTCATCCCAAAAGCTCTGATGGAATGTAACTAGCCTGAATATGGCTTGCCCCTCTGGTCTAGTGCTAAATGATAAAGCACGCCACTCAGGTGAAAGGAACATTTGCTGCAAGTCCCACATAGAACCCAAGGGGGACTGGAGAGAAATAAAGCTAGTGGCAAAGCGTGTGATGGCAGGACGCACCAGCTCTCTCTCACCTGTGAAAGTTCTCATCAAGCTAAGCACCGCTGCATGATTGTATATGAATTTTGTGATGCTCCGTGCTGAAGTAATGGTATCCATGATCCAATCAATCTTGGCTAAATCCTCTAACATCAAATCAAGGCAATGGGCCGCACAAGGAGTCCAGAATAGTGAAGGATACATGGCCATAAGCATCCTACCAGCAGACACATAGTTCGCAGCGTTGTCCGTTATGACTTGGACAACATGCTGTGGGCCAATCTCTTGGATGCAGTCATCCAAGAAGCTACATAGTAAACAACGCATCTTTGACATGTGCAGATGCATCCACAGATTTCATAAACATAATGCCCCTAGGACAATGAACCAAGAAGTTGAGAAGGGTCCTACCCTTCATATCAGTCCAACCGTCTAACATCACTGTGCATCCTGTTAACTCCCATGATTTTCGAAGATCCTCCAACTTGTGAGTGCATTCGGCCCTTTCATCCTGGAGGATGGGCCCTCTCAACTCCTCATAAGTGGGGGGCTTATATCCCGATCCAACAATAGCAGCTGCCTCAAACATGGACACATAAAATGGGTTATTGGCAAAGTTAAATGGAATATCACTCCATAGCAAGAATCGACCCACAAGTCTATCTGCTTCTTTTTTCTCCTTTTCATCATGGACCTTACAGAAGGTTGTCCACCAGCTGTGCATCTCGACACAAAGAAGGTGATGGTGATACAGTCGAAGGTGAAGGCATTGTGGACTGCTGTCTGGAGAAGGTTTCTAGACTCATCTCACTAGCCCCCACTCCAAATCCGGACACGGATCTTGAGGCAATTTGATGTCTCACAGCCTCCTTGTATTGTTTCTTTTGCTTAGCTCCCTCAGTTGCTTTTTTGGCCTTGTCAATGTGATCCTCGCTTGCTGCGGTGCAAGGAATCACATCATGCCCCGACATTTGTGCAATGTGATATTTCAGCCTGCTTATCCCACTCGTCATTCTTTTCCCACATAGATTGCAAGTGAGTTTGTCAATTTTCTGGATCAACAGCTGTGCCATATTCCCAAAATGGATCCAAACCTTTCAACATCTTGTATATGGAAAAAATGAAGTTTCAAGTAAACCTAGGGAAAAAAAAAAAATTAGCATATGTGATTGATGAAATATAATTTTTTTTTTAAAACAACAAATAACAAATAATAACAAATAGTAATAGAAATTTTCCAATTTATGTTAGGTAACAGGTTTTCCAAAGACCTAGGGCAAGAAAATTCAAAAAACGTTTTTTTGGTAAGCATAATGAGGATGGAGAAATCATTAAGATGGAAAAAAATTGTTTAAGAGCTTTTAGAAAACAATAATGACGATGGAGAAATCATTGCCAATGCAAACCAGCATGATCCTACTTGGAAAAATGAGAAATTATGGGCAATTTGTTTTACATACCTTCAGCTGTGATAAACTTGGAAAAAACCCCAAATGCAAAGCTCCAATCTTCAAATATGATGGTTGATGGCGAGCGAAATGATGTCTAAACTCCTCCTTGGGAAAAATAAAACCCACCCTAATCTCCTTGGTTCTCCTCTCCAGTGTTGTAGCATGCAAATGAGCCTGAACAAAATGCTCCTACGGCCTTAAATGAAGTTAGAATGGAACTTTTGTTCCCTGTTAAAAAATCGCCGATTTTTTGGGCTAAAAATCGCCGATTTTTCGGGCAAAAATCGTGCCGATTTTTCGGGCAAAAATCGTGCTGATTTTTTGGGCAAAAATCATGCCGATTTTTCCTTGAAAAATCAGGGCCTCCAAACTCACTAGATTTCTAAAACCCTAGCTAGGCAAAATAGGAAAAACTTGGCTCAACCAAGAAGCTACAACATGCAAGAATCACTCCAACAAGCCCTCCAAGACAAAATGTCCTTTCTATTTTTCTTCTCCACCAAATATACCCAACCAACTAGGTGGACAACGTTGTACCATGCACATGTTGAATGTGCCTTGAAGATAAAGAAGATGTACTTAATGATTATATCAAGTGAGGCAACTCTTTTTCTTGTATTCACTCCATGAAATTTTCGCACCCCTGCAGGGGATTTTGTAAGGAAATGTCAGCATGAGGGTCTAGTTTTGTGTAACTTAGTCACCTAGGACTTTATCATTAGGGAAGTCCTTTCATCGAGTGTTTTTTCACTTGGATAATTAAAATTTCTCTTTAGAGGTTTTAATTATTTGAGTTTTTCACTCAAAAATGCCTCCAAAGTGGTGAAAGGTGTTCTAGTGATAGAGTCCATGGGGTGATTGGGACCTAGGAATGTTCTATATTATCATGCTAGACATTATCTAGAGTCTCGCGGAATTTCATTAAGTTTTGCATAGGATTTTTTAATTTTTGGTCATTAAAAATTGTCACTTAGGGCAATTTGTTGTAATGTAAAGAGGGTTACTTGGTCCTTTTTAATGTTGTATAGGGGTATGGATACTCAAGACAAATGGCATGAGACCCCCTACACCCTTGGGCCAAGTTTGAAGTCATTCGGACAAGTGTTGCTATGGTTATGGTCACTTTTTCCCATGTCAGTCAAGGAAATCAGAAAATTGGGCATTTAATTAGAGACCCAAATTTTGTAAAAGTGACTATAGTCACTTGGGGTGGCCAAGTAAAGGTTCTAAACCTTATGTTATGTACCCAACATGAAAACTAAAGCTTAAGGCCCCCCCCCCCCCAAGCAAGTATTTTGAGTGTGTGCAAGTATTTTAGAGTGGGTGCACCATTCTCTCTTTGATTGGTTGGGTGAGTAAAAGTCAATGGGAAGGGCCCCACTATGGTGGTTTCCTCCCCATTTGACATAGCAATAAGGTTGGGATCATTAAAAGGGGGTTTTCTCACCCCATATTTGAAATCTCAAACTTTGGTTTTGCCCTCCTTGAGCAAATTCGCCCCCCTCTCCACCTCTTGACACTTGGCAAGCATGCAATCTCTCATGCTCTTGCTATTTTTTCATTTCTCTCATTCTCTTGCTCTCTTCTTGCCCCATTGTTGGGCCATTGTAATTTTCAGCCATTTGGCTTGGTAATACAAATTCTTTGGAGGAGAGTTGGTGTTGTGGATGCTCTTTGGTGGTGCTTTGCTTCAAAACTTCATAGCTATTCAACTCTTGGGAGGCCAAACAAACAAACTGTTTTGCTTTGGTGAGATTTCTAGTAATTTTGCTAGTTATTTTATGAGTTTCCTATTTAACTAGTTAAGATCTTCATATTCTTGTTGGTTGAAGTTTATGATCTCTTAGCTCTTTTGTAGGTACTCACCTTTTATTTCAGTTGTGTAGCAATATCTTACAAGTTGCAGGTCACTAAGCTTTGATGGTGGAATTCTTTTGTTAGATACCCCACTCCTCAAAGCATTGGATGAGCAAAAGAGCACTATCTTCTCATTTATTTCCCATTTAAATTTTCTGCATTTTATTCTACATCTTTTGCATATATAAATCTGTTTTGAATCATTATTTACAAGCTATTATCTCATCAAAATTTTACTCATAAAATTTCTATAAATTTTGTATGTTAATCTAACATTGTTCCAAAGTGATTTGGGGCATTTTTCTGTGATTTTTTGCTTGCTGGTTTTTAGCAGGTCTGCACACTTTCAAGAAGGATATGCTACCCAAAATCAGCCATCTCCAAGCATAGAAGGCCTCCACAAGTCACTACTTCAAGCCCTTCACAAAAAACGGTCAAAATCACTATTTTCTCTCTATCTTCCTAATAATAATAAGTGCTGGAATTTACATCATTGTAACAAGCCCAAGAGAGTATCTTGGGCTTGAGTTTATTGTGTTTATTTTCAAGCATTTAAGTTTTAGTTAGTTTACTCTTAGTTGCATGTCAAAGGAAGAGGCATTGCCCCATGCTCGCACCTGACAAGTGAGAGCCTCTGCCACTCCTTGTGATATCGCGTTTGGCTTGCAATTTCCATTTCAGTAATTTGTTTTAAGTTTTTATTTGCCCGCACCTCACAAGTGAAGTGGCTCTGTCACTCCTGTGATATCGCGCTTGGCTTCATCTTGTTTAAGTAATTTTATTTCAAGCATTTCCATTTTGCCCGCACCTCACAAGTGAGTTGGCTCTGCCACTCCTGTGATATCGCGCTTGGCTTGTATTATTTTAGTTTAGCCTTGCTTAGAAATAAATTTAACTTAAGCCCCATTTTTGCCCCGTATCCTCTCCCCTCACCGGTTAAACTGAACTTGGGTGACGAGAAAGGGCAAAGAATTGTGTTTGTCTAGTTTAATAGGCACCCAATTACGCATCTTCATTAGAACGGAGAAAAGAAGGCTTGACCTGTGGAGCTAGTGGGGTAGAGACTGTGGGGGGTCTCGTGCCACTTTGTGTCCTCCAGTTGAGCACCCAGCATGTCTTAAGTTTGACCCGTGGAGCTAGTTGGGAACCTTGTGTTCTCAGGTTGAGCACTCGGCATTCTCTCTCTAATCGAAGGAGATAGTCTCTTTGGGGTAGACATCTATGTTGTTCGGGAAATTCACCCTATAGCGAGGAAAGAGACACTATCAACTTCTGGGGGGACAAGTAAACATATTGATTATATTACATAAGCATCTATAAAGGGAAAGAGATTAAAGATCTTGAAGACATACCTTATTAACGACGTTCGATCCTAGCTTTGCTCGATCTTGCGCTCAATCTTCAACTTGATCTTCCGCTCAATAGACCTGCAATACAAAGATACCTTCCTCGGCATATCTTGACTGATATAAAGATGATGAAATTGAAATACAATTTAAACATCAAGAACAATCAAGCATTTAACCAAATAAATATACAATCCATTAGGCATTCAATTGGGACAGGAAGGATGTTTCAACCTTTATTGTCAAAAGCAAATAATCAGTACAAATTATACCTGATCATGCAGCATGCTTGTGCAACCGGACTCTGGGCTCTTGCTCTTCTCTAACTTTGGAATTCTTCCAGCATAACAACCCTTAATGCAAGTTTCTCCTCTTGTGAATGAGAGTCTCCATATGTCTCTAACCCCTCTCCTCAATCCTCCTTGTATTTATAGGACAAGGTAGGCAGTTTAGATCGAGAGGTGGTTGAATGGGAAGTTGGGGAAGTTGCAGAACCAACTGCAACTAATCCCAACTCGTTAAATTAATATATTTTTGATCATATTTTAAGATGTGCGCGAGTTTTTCACAATGGAGTAGCGCACAATATGCAACTTCAGTGTTTAACAACCAGTGTTTGCAACTTTTTGGAGGGTGTGCGCTAGTTTACTGAAGTAGAGTAGCGCATATTAGGACATGTGCGCTACTATTGAGCCTGTGGAGTAGGGCATGAGAGCTGGTATGCTGAAGTAGAGTAGCGCACAGGTTAAAATATGAGGTTTTTCAGGGTTTTGCCAGCTTGTAGAAGGGTAAGTCAGGTCAAAGTATCATCTAAGGTCATCATGCTCTTCAATCCAAGTTGTCCTTTTGTGTGGTCGACAGCTAAAGGTGACCACGGACGGAGAAGTGCAGATTTGACCTATAACCATCTAGATTAGTTTCATTTCTTTGCAACAAACACATTAATCCCCTAAGTAAAAGAGAGACATTAAAATTTGCTAAAATTTACAAGACCACTTGCGCAACATTTTTACAATCTCATTTCTCTACTTTGCAAGCACTTTACATTATTAACTTGTTCACAATATTTGCTTCAAGTACTTTGTATTTCAACTAAATATTGTTACATGTATTTCGATTCATTAAGTTGTTCATGATTCTATAATGCTTTCTGTGATATCTTGATAATCTATTCGCAAGCATTTTATTTTAACTGGTTCATTTTACTTGAAGTCATCATATTCTTGTTATACTTGTTAAAGTGAATGAGTTGATACTTTGGGAAAATTATTTGAAGTTGATTATTGTGACTCCATAGCCCGAGTAGAGACGGCGCTGGTCATTTTGATTATCTGGTTATTTCTCTCTTACATACATTATTGGTTGATTGATTAAAAGGGTTGCTTGCCATTGAAATATTTTGCATTTTGCACGTTGACTGTCATATTAGTCTTTGGTAATTTACAACTCCCTAAAACAAACTACAAAAAGAACTTAGTAAGTACGGACTACCCCCCTTGGCCTTTAGGAGTTGTGGTCTAAACAGAGGAGTTTAGGACCAAGGTGACATTGGGTTCTTAACTCATAGTTGCCCTCAGGAACACACATAGCGGTTGGGAGACTTACCCGTGTGCAAGTGTGTTTTAGGCGGCAACAGGCTTCATACAAAATCCTAATCTCAAACCTCAACTTCCAAGGGATAAAACTTAACCCTATACTTCCAAGATGCTCCAAGATACTCCAAGAAGACAAAGAATCCCTATTAATGAGAGAGAGAGAGAAAGAGAGAGAGAGATCAAGTACAAACGAAGACCAAGAGAGAGAAGACTAGTGTGCACTCTTCTCTACATCACATCTCAACACAAGAGTGAATAGGAATGAACCCATAAGTGAATACATGATGATCATCTCTAATGTCTTCTTCTTCACAAGAGTAAACCCTAGTCACAAGAGCAATCTCCAACAATGAAAAGCTCTTCCCATGTATAACTTCTCCTAGGGTTTCCTCATGAGGAAACCCTAGCGACTTCCTCCAAGAAGCTTAGTACAAAGAGAAGAGTACAATAATAACGTTATGAGGACTTTCTCCTTCTTTTAAATATATGAGGTAAGGGAGGCCACCAATACAATGTGGGCCAAGCTCTTACAAGCAACTTACAATGAGCACTTGTAGGTCAACACAAGTGAAGTGTTCCACTCCGAATTCCATGTGTCATGCTCCCCAATGGACTTGTTCCACATAAAGATCACCTAGGAAGAATAAGTGCACAAGGCCTCCAACCCTTCATAGATGTATTAGAAGCTACAAAATGCAAATCACAAAAGGAGGATAGACTCCTCTACTTCTTGCTTCAGTGAAACCCTACAATAGAAGGGGTTAGAATTGCAACATTCGAATTAAGAACCCTAGAATGAAAATCCACCCTTTATGCAAGAATTTCATTTGAATCTAAAATAAAACCTTACCATAGATTCAATCTACTGAGACAATATTGCCCCTAAAGTAGCTCAAGAGAAATAGAACACAATGCTAGCACAATGTTGCTTCCAATAGAAGAACCATGAACAAGAATAATACCATCAACAATGAAAAGCTCTAAGTATAACCTCCAAAGCCAAAAAAAATGATTATAAAATGATGTCTTGTGCAAAGATAGCTCTCTTGTAGCACCAACAACCAACAAAAAGAATAAGAGAGGAAAGCTCCTTATATAGGATGAAAGACTCAACCTCTTCTCATTAAACAATTATTTCTTCTTTCTGGATGACTCAAAACCCTAACTAAATCTTCTTGACATGGTAAAACAATAATAAAAATATGTTTAAGTGGTTGAAAGTTGACACAAGTCCAAAAGGAAGGGCACTAGCCTAAAAGAGGGAACGGTTTGGTTTAGAAGGGGGTGACATGGTCTCAAGCCGAATAGGTTAGGAAGGGATAAAAGAAGGGCACAACTTTTAAAATGACAATTCTAGGTTTCCAATTTCCTCAATATTTATTGGATTTTCTATTATAACCACTTTTAAAAATCCCACGACCACTTTGGATCTATTGGCATTGAGATGGCATAATTCTAGACACTTAGTCAAAAGATAATTGCTCTCAACGCTAGGGTATGAGGCATTTTAGGTGGACTATATGGGGATATGTGAGACTGCATAAAAATATGTTGAGAGTCTCACATGAGAAGGGGGGACTTTGAGTTATAAAGTTCATGAATAATTGGAACATTAAACCCAACGTTAGACTTAGGGAAAAGGCCATTTTAACCTTCTAATTTGCTTTTAATCACTAACACATTTAAATTATTGTAAACCATGTGCAAAAGGGACACCTAAGACACTTAGACTCTAACTTTACATTACATAAGTGTCCATGGTGACTCAACACATGAGATGTTATACATTACATTGGCTCTTAGGGCTTAGGTGCTCGAGTATATGGCAAGTTACACATAAGAAATGACACCGGCTTGGAGATTTTTTGAGTAAAAAAACTTCGAAAGATTTACAATCATAAAGATGTAAATCTTTTTTGGTAAAAAAAAACACTTAAGAAACATTCCAAACGTGCAGCAGTCATAGTGGAGTTGAGTATATGTTATAAATGGCCCTTTGCATACACAATACATCTCAATTACATCATTACAACGTAGCCATGGATCACTTGATATAATCATACAGTTTACATAATTGGCTTAGAGAAGCCATACATTGAACTTCATCTGTATCATCAGCATCTTTTACCCCTTGGATGATTCCTCGTACAATATGAGGGGTAATAGAAACTATCCTCTTAAAAGTCATTTGAAAGTATCTACAAGAGCATTTTCCCTTTGCAAGATTTCTGAAATAAGTAAAGCCATTAGAATTGATTAGGGTATGTACTTTGCTACCCTTTTCCTCCTAATCATTCCTTTCAAAATACTTCATATTAACCTTTGTTTACCCCATTGTCCAATGGATAAGACACTAGTCTCCAATCCATTCATCCTTCTTTTTTAATTAACTATCATAAACCATTTTGCTAAAGCTCTCTCTTCATTTCACCTCGAACCTCATTACAAGCTTTAATAATGTTATCCTAGGGAAGCCTCCCTTGAGTTGGAGAAGAGCCAACCTAAAGAGAAGAATAGGGATTGGTGTTGTGACACCGGCCTCCTTAGTTTTATGAAGCCCATACCTAGAGCTTTAGGACTTTATCTTGTAGGGTGTGAGTTTTCGTGATAACAAGGCCATATACACTTTGATACCAATTAAAACAAATGGAATTAATTGTAAAACTAACAATTAATATACACACAAACAAAAGTAACAGAAAAAATGACAGAAAAGACATAACCTATTCAATTATATTCACATCGTTGATATAAATATATAATACATATATGTAACCACCTCTTGAGCTAGGTTTGCTATCATAGTGACACCTCATCAAGAGATAAGGCCAGGATCTAATACACATGTAGGATAAAAACTATATCCTATCATGTGAAATGCATAAAGATGGTAAAGGACTAAGTGCTTGTATAGGGAGCCACAAGCTCACAAAGTCCATATCTAGGAAAATTTCTATTTGCACCAATCCATACAAATTGCATTCCATGTGTATTACATGTATTTTTTCAAAAGGATTTGCATTTGGAAATAAACCTATTCAACCTTTTATTCACTTAAATAGTATAGGAAAGGAAAGGAAACAATACCCTATACCAACAAACCAAAAGGGCAGAGAAAACAAAGTGAAGAACACAGGTGCTCCCATACGAATGGCTGAACCTGTCCAAAAAGCTATAAATGCATTCCATGCCTGTCAAAAATAGAAGCGATGATATTTAGATGCTAAAAATAACCCATGTTTGGATTTCCCAAAAATTAATATTTCATTTTATTGTAGGCAAATTTTACATTTTTTCCTTCCAATTCTAAACTATGCCAAGCTGAATGAGATGTTCATTTGTTTAGTAGATTGTCAAAACATTAGGAAAGGAGAAAAACAGATTTCCACACAGAAAATTCAGAAAATGTTGATGAATCTAATGCTTAAAATCATTAAATCCCCTCAAGAAAAATATGTAGAGAGAAAACCCAATAATATGGAGTCTTTTAAGCTCAAGAGTGCAATATACAAATTAAAGATGTGGAATCAGGAGAGCTTACAATCTAAATAAATTTTCAATGAATACTCTTAGATGAGCAGAATCATAAATGCCTAGTATATTTTGAAAAGTGAAAAGCAACATTTTGACAGAATAAATGAAAATCAAGACCAAAGTAGGTCAAAGGAATTAGTGATTGTAACTAGCAATAATAAACAAGCCAAAACAGAAAAGGACTAGGCATTTAAGAATCCCACCATATACAAAAGAGATAATAAGATGAGATAATTTTATAATGTCCAACTAATGACCACAAAAGTAGGTCAATGAAACTGCTGAGTACAAAGATGTTATTATAAACAGTTGCAGATCTTTATTCCATCCCTACCTTGTTCTAGAGTTGCAATGTATGAATGTTTGGAAATTATCTAGAGACCAGTATTCCAGGTGAACAGTGCATTTTGTGCTACATTTAGCAGGTTTCCAGTTTAGGCTTCCAGAGATCTTATATGAGCAGGTTTCCAGTTCATGTTCCCAGATCTATTTTTTAGGTACCAAACAAGACAAAGATAACTGTTTAGCTACCAAACAATTGCAAAATATAGTCCATCCATTTCTTGGAGTTATGTGGGAAGTGCCACCAAGTAAGAAGACAGAAGAAAATATCACAAGCAGATTTGTTTTACCAGGCCAGTTGTTTATTGACTTTATCAAGAAACGAGCTCATATATTGCACCAAAAGTGAGGACTCATTATATGTATTATTATTATTAACTTTTGGAGATCCTTTGGTTGTTATGAAAGAGTAAAAAACGCAGTCGTATATCCAGCAATTCTCAGATCTCAGTTCTTATGTACCCCACCTTGCCTTGAGACGACTAGGAGGATCACCTCATACTTTCATGTCGATCCACCTGATCGGAGCAACAAGCGGCAAGCTGAGTTCCATAGTGTTACCACCTAAAGTTGCACTTTAGTTGGACTTCAGTGAGCCGCCAGTGTTGCACAAGTCACTTGTGCTTTTCAGTGTTCAGAAGTTCCAAGCTTGGCCTATTCAGGGCCCATTTTTTTAATGTTTTGTAGTACATGACCGTGCCCCATGGGGTTTGTAATAAGCGTACTAGCATGGTGGTCTTTGAGTGACTCGATTCCCTAGGACTTGATAACCAAAGAAGGTATTCCAAGGAGTTTTTTTTCCTTGTCGATTATGCTTTGCCTTTAGCCGAGTATAATCGGTGAGGTTTTCTCCTGCACCTCCAAAGCTGGAATGCCCAAAGTGGGGGTTAGGCCTTAGGGGATTATTAGAGCCCATTTTGTAACGTTTATAAACATGCTAGATGCTAGAATTTTATCGTTTTGTCATGTACTAGGTTCCCCTGAAGTTTCAGTCAATTCCGACAAAAAATATTTTTTCGCATTTTTTCACATTTTTTAATGGTTTAATTAAAATTTTTCAAAGGATGATAAAAGTGCGATCCGGAGTCGGAATTTGACGCAGGGATGCTAATTTTCAAGCTCGGAGCATCCTCTTTACCCTGGTACCCCGGTTTTCCTATGTTTCGGGCAACCAAGACGCCCCGTAGAGCAGTTTTTCCTATCAGAGCTACGGAATGGCACTTTAATGCTAAGAGAGCATCAAAATGCACCATTACCAAAGATAAAATATTCAAAAAATTGAATATAGCACATGCCAAATGACATGGCATTAAGTCAAATTAAAGTATGTGATTATGTTTAAGGACAAAGCATATGTTATAAGTTCATTTAAAAAGTCAAAGATTGAACATAACTCCATGCTACACATGCCTTCACATGGGCAGCCGTACGGTCTTACAAATTAATGCATGGAAAGTGAGTTTAAAGAGGGTGCCACCCTAGGTGACATGGCATGAGTTCGTTTTGATGGGCAAAGCATATATTAAAAATTGAATGTTGAGTATACCAAGGATGTGATGCGCTCAACCTTCACGTGGCCAACCTCACCTCACGGCCGTGTACGGATTTGTTTAATGAGAGGTCTTTTGGTGGGAGCCCATATCATTGTGAGGTGGAATATGCTCGTGTGGATAAACTCCAAGTGAGGTACCAACCCCACCATCCATCTTAGCTTTAAAACATTAGTACCATTCACCTTCATCCCTCACGTGGGCCATATTCCACATAGCTGCGTACAGTTTTGGATTTGGTTAAGTTTTTTGGTGGGCACCACCCACATGGTGTGGCTGCTAATTAAAGCATCCAATCAGAAATCTCCATTGTTAAACTCCACGAAAGCATGGAAACATCAACTTCACCACTTGCCATCCTCATCTCCACATGTGGGCAGCCTTCATTAATTCAGAAGTTTCCACTTTCAGCTGTTTTTTGTCCAAGTTTGATGGTGCATTGCCATTGGCCATCTAGTTTGCTTGCTCTACAATCAAGGAGCTTTGTCTCCTTAGGGTTTTGGCATCCCGTGGCTTGCCATTTGCTATATATTGAGGAGCTTGGCTCCATTGTAAGGATCTGAAGGTGGAACCTCTGCTCGTATATTGTAATATTTTTCTGAGTTTAATAAAGAAGGTTTTGGAGGCTAGTCTGGTGATTGTCTTTGGTTGGATCTTCATGCTTGTTACATTTGAGGTAAATTGTATCGTGTTGCATAGTTAGTATTTTCAGGATTGTATGTCTTTTAAAGGGAAGTTATCTTCTTAAAGGTTTGTAAGTAATGCTTTATAGGTTGCTTACTCTTGTAAATGATGTTAGGGTGCTAATAGTAGTGTGATTTCTTGTTTGAATCCATTGCTTTACTACTTTCTTTCAATCGTTTACACATATGCTCTTATCCCCTTGCTAGTTGTTTGCAGCTATTTACAGGTAGCCTAAGCTGAAGAAGTCCACGAACATGTTAGATCGTATCTTCATTCAGTAAATTCGAACAAAGTCTTGGTCCTACCAATGCATTAGGGAGCTTGACTCCTGTTATCACACAACTTGTAGTTGCCCCTAGAGGTATCCCATCCGGGACGGTAGAGGAGCTAGGCAACTAAAGAGGTGACCTAAGAGATGCCACGGTTCCCAATACAATGTGGGAGTCACGTCAACCGAGGCACTCTTCGCTTTAGGTCAAGATATAACTAGACCAAGGGGGAGACCCTATACCCCAATCACAGCTGATTGGAACCAAGCAAAGGTTTTAAAGGGTAAAAAAATGATGAGTTACGGAAACCAATGCAAGGCTAAATGGACCTAATGTTTAAGGTATGGTTGAGGGTGGTATCATGGATAGTTAGTGTTTCAACCTATGTATGGTTTAGGCCACTTGATGGGGTATGATTATCAAGTATAGTACCATGCGTTTACACAAGTGGGTCTTGTTGCCTTGGGAAGTGTGAAATGGTTCTAGGTGGGCCCACAAGGTGAAGTTAAGTGTGAAGATGGTACTATAGGCTAGATCTAGGTTAGATTTACAAGTTAGAGTTGGTTCTAGGATTACCCATGTGCTAGATCTAGGGTTTGACACTAATCCCAAGGAGTGCGACTTGCTTGGTGATGGACTAGTGCCTTGTTTAGTGGGCTAATGGAGTCAAGAAGGATGTCAAAGTGTAGATCGGGACACCTAGAAGCCAAGTCAAGTGAATTGGATGTGATCCAATGGTTAGATCTTACTAGATCTAGGTTTTTGAGTGATGACCAAAAGTGGACCACAATTCCTTAAAACAAGGAATGCAATCCCCAAGGTAGATCGGGACAAAAGGACAGTCTAGACCTAGGTTTCAAGGCATGGGCATTCCAAATCTCTGAAAATCTCAAACACCCACTTCCTAGAAGTGGTCCAACTCAAAACTTCAAGGGGGTGCAACTTTCTCAAGGAAGGGCAAAAGATGGGTTTGGTGGACCAAACCAAGTCCAATGGCCACCAAAATGTAGATCCGGGATGTTAGTACCCCGATCTATGTTCCTTCAAAGTTTCAAGTGAATCCAATGGGTAGATCTTAGTAGATCTAAGTTTTAAGGTACCAAGAAGATCAAAAGGGGGTTTCAACCCCTCAAAACATGGAGAGATGTCCACAAGGTAGTTTTCACCAAAGCAAGGATATGGGTATAGGTTATCAAGTGTCTAGATGTCAAATCAAGTGGGATCTCACCTACCCATGTGCTAGATCTAACCCAACAAGCTTCTCTTAGGAAAATCGATTTAGGTTCAAGAAGGCTTTTTGCATTGAAAGGTGTGTCAATTTTTAGCCAATCACCACCAAACTATAGATCCAACTAGGGGTGGATCCTATAGAGGTGGGTTCTTAATATCTTTTCAAATGCAAGGGTGGATCTAAGTAGATCTAAAAAAATACCAAAATTGGGGTTTTGATTCAATTAGGGTTTTATGACCAATGGAGATAGAATGGATGAAAGAGGCACATACCTTGTAGATCTTACCTCAATTTGCTTATGGCCACCTTGCAAGTTGATAGCATTCTCGTATGTTTATATTCAAGAGTGAGATCCAAGTGCTCCAACCAAATCTCCCTTCTCCAAGGTAGCCAAATCGTCCTCCTCCTACAAGACAAGATCAAAGAAACAAGTCAAGCAAGATGATTATGAAAATGGTAGAAAGATGTAATAGAAAGCATCAACTATGTCACGAAGATACAATAATGATACTCCCTGTCACAAGATCAACCCAAGAGAGAATATGTGGATCCCTCCAACAATAACCCTCCAAAAGTCGCCCTCCTCTCTCCAATTCGACTTTCCTGTCAAAAGGTTAGCAAAAACACAAAAATCCACAATGATACATAGAAGAGATACTTTATATTCAATATGCAAGAGAATCCACAAGCCAAGAGAGATGTGCTCCACAAAAAATCTTCTATTCCAATATTCCAGAGCTCCAAAGGTGAGCTATACAATGGGGGGTCTCCTCCTTATATAGGATAATAAAGACCAAAACCCTATACCACTCTACAATACTACATCAAATGAGTGGTTGAGATTATAAGATCTCATCATACAATCAATGGCTAGGATGAATCCATAACAATATATCACATGGATCACTCAACATAACAATAGCGCCCTCACTAAGTGGTACAATGGAGGGTGACGTCATCCCACAAGAGGGGTATAAAGTACAATAATCCACCTCATGATGACTAGGACATGATAAAATAAGCACATGGTGGGGCTAGGAGGTATAAATCCTTGCTAGCTCACCCCAAGGCACAATAAAATAATAAAATATGTCCAATATAATGATAATGACCAAAACTGTCCTCAGAATCCATGACAGTCGAGCAGTAAATGTCCTCCTGTGATCAATCTGGAGATACCCACATGGTGAAAACTGACTGGAAGATAGTGAGATCACCCTGGAAGACCTCTGTGAAAACCAAATGCCAAAACCTTGCCTCAATTGCCCAAATCGATTTCCTCAGTGACCACTTTATCCCATTTTTTAACTGCCTCGGGAACTGTGAAAGTGCCAAAACTGCCTCCTAGGGTGCTAGCGCTGTCCATCTGAGCCCACCAGGCTCTCCGGGAGGGGGGATAAATGGTAATAACAAGTGGCTGGACCACCCCCTCCATCATCAGCGCCCTAGGTGAACTGGCCTCTCGGGGCCCCTGCTGCTCAGGCTGGGAAATCAGCCCCAAATCTGGTCAACAAGTGTAAAACTGCATCAATCACTGTCAGAAGTGCCCGGAACTGAAAGATAAGTGTCTCAACGGATCCAGAAGACCCAAATCCACTAGGAATGAGTACTCATACACCCTGGGTTGCCCTAATGGGCCTGCTGTAGGGTCCACCATATATGGACAATGTATAATCTGCTGATCTGAAGTAATAATAAACCTGCTGAACTGGATCAAACATCATCTGCATCATATGTCCATCATATGATATCATCATCAAACATGTGGGACCATAAATCATCATCAATAATCATCATACATGGTCCACATCATCACGGATCCCAAGAATATATATAATCAAGGATAAATCACATCAGTAGACTAAGACAATGCTTCTTTAATCATTCCATAGCTAAGCTCAAAGTACAAATTCCATTCAGTGGCATTAATTATATTAACATATTCCGTTGTTATAATAAATTACTTGCACCATAGCTCAAATGACAAACTCACCCATTGGACATGGTCAAACTGCTAGTGAAGGATGAAGGCTAGGAGCAAGGTTGGGCCAAGGGTTTGACTTGTCTAACTCAACTCAAAAATACTTTGGACTGGGAGAGGGGGAAGCTACAAACTCTGTGTTGGACAAAAGAACACGGGGGATGGCTGTGCCTCACAAATGGATAAGTTGTTTAGAGAGTGCTTATTCAACTTAGGCATCATGTCTACATCAAGTTGATCCAAGTTCATTAGGATCATTCAATTTATTTCCATGGCCTTTTTGGCCTACATAACCCTTCGGATTTCAGATGTGCTGAGAAGCACAACTAGTTGCAGCTTGCATCCAGGGCATGTTTTTTTTATATATTCACAAGGTCAGCAATTGTTTAGATATAGCTTTTAAGAACTATTGCTTTTTGGACCTTTCTTATACTCTTCGAGGAGTATTTTTAGCTTTTCATTGCTCTTGCCCTTTTTTTGTTTCCACGGGCGAATTTACTTAGTTTCCACAGGTAGAACATGAGCTTTCAGTTTTAGCCAACAACATCTCAAGTGACTAGGGGGAGTTCGAGCCAATGGCAAACATCGGGACAACCGACCAGAATGATTTAGGCCTACAATCCAACTCACCAAAGGCAAGTTCTGTCACCAACTCAGAGCCGAGACAACAAATAAACAGGGATGCGGTCCAAACACAGAGGTAGAAAAATAGGGAAGTCCTCAGTATCAGAAAGTCAAATGAGACAAGTCAGGGTTTAAAGTCAAACAGGAAGGTCATGTATGGATGGAGACAAGTGGATATGGAGCCTACACTAGCAGACAACTGGTGTCGGGAAAGACCATGTCTATGTAAGGTGAAATACCAGTAAGTTTTGTTAGATGACCTAAAAATGCAAGCAATTGTCCATTTTATGATTCACAGTTCATTTTAAATAGTTTGCCACGTCAGGAATAATATACCAAGCACATGCTATAATCATGACTAAATCAACAAGCTAATAATCCATTGTCAGTGAGAACATATCCATAGATCATACAACATCATCATAATAGCAATCATCATGCATCATCTGAAACACTGCTGAAGTACATCTCTAGGCATTGAACTGAAACTGTAATGGGATAAGTGGTCACATCAGTCATCAAATCTGAACTCTCAAGGCTCAGCCTTGACACAAGGTCATAAAATCTGAATAATGTACTGCTCTGATCATGAGTGATCCATAATATATAGCCATGCTCTGGAATAATGTAAGCTCTGGAATGTGCAGATATCTGCTGTACAAGAATAGTAGCCCTGCTACTATAGTGTGATAACAACTCCATTGTCGTTTCTTCAAAACATTCAACCCCCAAGGGTTTCATTTCTCTGATCAATTTTTCTTCTTCTATCTTCGGTTACGGTTACCTACGTTAGATCATATTTCTTTCAAAGCATAAATTTCTGAAAGTAGATCTAAGTTTACAAGTTTTCCTTTTCAAGCTTGTTTTAATCGTAAAATCTAGAGTTCTTGATAGTAAAAGCTTGTTTGGTTGAAAAGTACATTTGGCATTTAAGTGCTTTGGTTCGCTTAGCTTTTCCAAAAGCAAGCAAAAGATCCTAAGGGAAGTAGCTTTCTAGCTCACTTTCCTAGTCATTTAATTTCATTGCTTGACCCCAATCCCCCCAGGGGGGATCCGCACCTTTTTCAGTTTTTTGCACTTTTTCTATTTTTTCGTTTTAGATTAGTTTTCATTTGAGCAGTAGTAATTAAACAAGTCACTCAAGCACACAATGTTCTCCAAGGACCCGCTTATCATTTTTTATATGCTTTTGTGTTTTATTCAATTATTATTATGTTCTTAAAATTTAAGCTTAAAATTAACCCCCCTTGTCATATGCTTGGGGTTTAGTGTAGATTAATCATCCACTCACACTTTTAAATAAAACGAACAACGCCCCAAACCCGGAGTATGCTCTTGACTACTGCAGCTTAGTCGAAACAGTTGGCTCAATCAGAAACGGGTGCAAGGTACTTAGTGTTAATAGGACAATCCATTAGAATCCAATCCTAAGAACTTGGGAGGTTGCATGGACTGAATCCACAGAGTCAGCAGGTTCTTAAGCGGGTTCATTCTCGCGTGGTTGGACACTTGGTAAGGTTGCTAAAGCACTCAGTTCGAAGTTTACGTTTCTTTTGGGCCAAACCAAGAATTAACCCACTCCTTAATCCACTCATTTAATAATTATAAAATTTACCAACTAAGACATTGCAATACTTTCACTGAGACTACACAAGCAACCTTACACAGCAGCAATCGCACGCATTTCACATTCTCGGCACTGGTCATTAATTTTCCATGTTTTAAGTTTCAATCATACATGTCGTGAATGCATATCTATCTTGTGTTGGGTTAATCAATTGATTTAATTTGCAAGCAGTGCTTAGTTGTTATATTTTATCATCTCATCATCCTTTATCTCCTAGAACAAACTTTTTCTTTGTTATAGATTAAAAGCCTTAGTTTATTTTTCATAGGGACCTGTTATCACCTAGGCTGTAGTTACCCCTATGGATGGATCCAGTCATGGATGGCAATAGGGAAGGGCAACTCAAAGGTGCAACCACGATCACCTCGACCTCCAATATATGGTTGTCACGCTAGTCGAGGCAACCTTCGCTTTATGTTATCTAGCCCATCTGATGAACACGCCAACCCATCTCTATTGCCAATGATAGGATAGTCCGAATAGAATACCTGGCGACAGGGACGAAGGTTTCCTCATAGTCAATACCTTCCTTCTACGAATACCCCTTAGCCACGAAGCGTGCCTTGTACTTCTCCACACTCGCGTCTGCTGCATGCTTTACCTTGTTGATCCACCTAGATCCCACCACCTTTTTACCTTCAGGCCTCGGCACAACCTCCCATACCCGATTCTTCATGATTGAGTCATACTCCTTGTTGCCGCCGGATTACACACCGTCTTTGTCGCAGCAAAAATTTATGCTGTCGCTCGATGTGCCCTTGGTGGCAAGTCTCGAGTCAAGTATGTCACTTGGTTCTTGACTCCTCTGTTTAGGCAAAATTCCCAACGAAAGCCAAGGGGGGTACTCTCTATGGAAAGTTACTAAGGTTGTTAGGGTTTTCCAGTTAAGTGATGGGTTGTTTATTAATATTTTGGGAGTTTTTTTATTAAAGGTTCAAGATGTAATTGCAACAATAGTTAAGAAAGCTTTCACCAACATAAGTTCAAATAAATCATTGTGAGTTATAAAGATGCACAAATACTTGATTGATATAAAGCAAATGAAAAGTGCAAGGACCAGTGCCTTATGGAGTCAAACACAGTGTGAAATTTGCAATACTGGAAAAGTAAAATGTTGTGCAATTGTCTCTTGGTTGATTTTAAATTATTAAAATGAATCTTGATTAGGGGAAAGAAGGGAAACTCTCGATATACCGTAAAGGGACAGAGAGGAATGTCCGGAAATCTAGAGATTGGTTCTTCCGTACAAGGACATGTTGGACTGTCAACACCCTGAGCACGTGTTCAACACTACACCAACAAGGATGTAGTCTAACGGTGCCCCAAGGTCAGAGTACAGCTACCCAACATCCCCAGGCAGAACTTCCCCACCAAAAACTAGTATTGAAGTGCCTCTGCCCCCCTAATTGAACAAGGGACTATGTCTACACTGACATAGTGACTACGCTGCGACTTCTACTCAGTTTGTCATCGTATAACAAATTTGGGCGATTGAGTTTCTTGAAACCCTACCCCACCCATACATCATGATAATAATACAATAATCATGCTAAACAAATAATGCATCACTTGCATACCGTTTATTTTTCGGAATCCTTGTCCCCAAGGTACTCCCACCTCGTAGGATCCAACTACCACTTAGCCATTTTAACCTGTAGGTTACTGGTTAGTCTTCATACACACGATAGAGAATATCGTGCAATCATTGACATATATATACATTTCATTACTAAGTAACAATAGCGGAAATAATTTCTATGTACCATGCACCCGGTATAATATCTATCCAGTCAGTATATAACTTTGACTCGGTATCCACGTACCCATCCTTCAGTAACTTTGCATGCTAGAGACATAATCAAAACATGAATATAATTCATAACATTAACTGTGATTAACATTAACATCGAGTTGTGGTAACTATTGTTGTAAGCAAATTCTACCAAATGTAAATGCTTTTCCCAATGGGTCTGTTGATCCATAACATACATCCTAAGCATGTCCTCCATCACCTGATTCACTCTTTCTGTTTTCCCATCTGTCTCTGGATGGTAAGTTGCGCTTAGGTTCAACTGAGTTCCTAAGGATGACTTCAAACTTGTCCAAAACCTGGACGTAAACCTGGAATCCCTATCTGAGATAATCTTCTTGGGAAACCCATGAAGACGAACTACTTCACTTATGAATACACGAGTTACATCTGTAACGTCATAGGTCTCCTTAACTGGAATGAAGTGAGCAGTTTTGGTCAATTTATCAACAATGACCATAATGGCATCATGCCTATGAGAGGTAAGAGGCAATCCAACCACAAAGTCCACGGAGATAACCTCCCATTTTGACATAGGAATGTCATGCAGTTGCAATAGTTCTATCAAGTGCTGATGATCAACTTTTATCTGCTGACACTCAAGGCACTTAGCAATGAATTTGACCACGTCGCGCTTCATTCCTGCCCAAAAGAAGGGTTGCTTCATGTCCGCATACATCTTCTTTATGCCTGGGTGCACACAATATACTGCTCTATGGGCTTCCTTAAGTATAGTTTCTCTAATATCTCCCTCCTCGAAAATATAAATCCTCCCTTGATATCGTAACAGCCCATCCGTTTCCAACTCATATCCTTCAAACTTAGGTTCCACCGGCTTCCCATTCTGGAGTGTTGACAAGACCTTTAGGTACCAACTATCTCCAACTAGCTGCCCTAATACTCTCTCCTTCAAATCAACCTTTAAAGGTATGAGAGAGAAAATCCTTGGTTTTCTACTTAAGGCATCGGCTACTACATTCTCCTTCCCTTTGATGTATGAATTCCCAAAATCATACTTGCTCATAAATTCACTCCATCGCCTTTGCCTAGCATTTAGGTCTCTTTGAGTGAAGATATATCTCAAGCTTTTGTGATCACATTTGAGCTCAAAGCTTCGTCCTACAAGATAATGTCTCCAAAGCTTTAAAGCTAACATCACGACAGCCAATTCTAAGTCATGGGTGGGGTAATTTTCTTCATGTGGTTTTAATTTTCTTGATGCATAAGCTATTACCCCACCTTCCTGCATCAATACTGCACCCAAACCCTGCCTCAAGGCATCTGTGCAAACTGTGAAGTCCTTATCCATATTCGGCACTCGTAAGATCGGTGCACTCGTCAATAGTCTTTTAAGCTCAGCGAATGCATCAGTCCATTCATACCTGATGCCTTTATGTTGTAAGGTATTTATGGATTTGCGATTTTTGAGAAACCCTCCACAAACCTTCTATAGTACTCGACTAACCCCATGAAGTTTCTCACTTCTTGCGCATTCCTTGGCACGAGCCAATCCATTATGGCCTTCACCTTTTCAGGGTCCATTGGAATTCCCTCTCCAGAAATTATATGCCCTAGATAATGGATCTCCTTTTGATAAAAAGAGCATTTGGACAACTTGCCATACAACTTGTGCTCTCTTAAGCATGACAACACCATTCGCAAGTGTTCCTCGTGCTCCCTTTCATTCTTGAAATAGATAAGGATATCATCCAAGAAGACTTGGACAAACCGACCTAAGTACTTCCGAAATATGCTATTCATGAGGCTCATGAATACAGTTAGGCGATTGGTCAAACCAATGGGTACCACTACAAACTCATAGTGCCCAAACCGAGTTCGAAAAGTAGTCTTAGGTATATCACCTTCCTTAATTTGAAGTTGGTGGTAACATGATCGCAAGTCGATCTTTGAGAAGACTGTCGCCCCTTTCATTTGATCGAAGAGGTCATCAATTCAAGGTATCGGGTATTTATTCTTCACTGTGGCTCTGTTCAAATCTCTGTAATCTATGCAAAGACGCAAGGAACAATCCTTCTTCTTCACAAAAATTATTGCAGCACCCCACGGTGAAATACTTGGCCTAATGAACCCTAGGTCTAACAGTTCTTTCAACTGCATTTGCAACTCGCAAAGTTCCAGGGTCGTCATCCTGTATGGTGTCTTTGATGTTGGCTCTGAACCGGGTTTAACCTCGATGGTAAAATCAAGTTCTCTCTCAGGAGGTAACCCAGGCAATTCCTTTGGAAAGACGTCACTGAATTCGGCTAACACTGGGTACTGATCAAAGGAGGGTCCCTTCTCATTATTTACAGCTTCAACAATATACAATTGACACCCTTGCCTCATACATCGTTTACGTTCATTGTTGATATGAAACATAGGAACACCTTCCGTTTGATACCCTGGATCTCAATGGCCTCTCCTTTGTCATCAAAGCAAAGAACTTTCTTCCCATAACAGTCCAAGAAAGCGCGATGTTCCTCAAGCCAGTTCATACCAATGATAAGGTCATAAGTTCCGAGGGTGGTGACGTACACTTTGACTTGTGTAACACACACCCCGAGATCTACTATACACTTGTCAACACTAGGTTCTACTGCTTGTTTTACGACTGAAGCCATTTCGACTAAGTTGAAATCGTCATGCTTGTAGGCTGCCAACCCACATTTGTCTAATGCATATGGAGAAATAAAACTATTTGTATCACCGGGATCAAACAAGATTCTGAATTTAACATTATTGACCTTACCTGATGATTCCACCACAGTGGATTGGTGTTCATCCTGATGGTTATTCACTACTATCGAGATCTTATGCTTACTGCCCCCACTCTCCATTGGGGCCTGTTATCACACAACTTGCAGTTAAAGGTTATCCTATCCAGGATGGTAGAGGTGTTGGACGACTAAAGAGGTGACCCAAGAGATGCCACAGTTCCCAAGGTAAATGGTTGTCACGTTAACCAAGGCACTCTTCACTTTAGATCTAGCCTAAGCAAGACCAAGGGGGAGACCCCAGCTAACCTATGAAGGCTAGCGAACCTACTCAAGACCTCCTAGGAAAACGTAAAATGGAAAAGGAGAAGATCAAGAGTGAATGGATCTAGATATAGGAAGGGTAAGTGGACATATAGAGTTAGGGCTTGGTTGAGGAGGCTTATGGAAGGGACAAATGCTCAACCATGCATAAATTATGCCACTTATGGGTTTAGTGTAGTAGATCTAGATAGATCTAATGCCAATCAAAAGAACTTGTGCCTACTAAGTCTTACTTAATTGGATTTGAAGGGAGCCAACAAAGACTTGAACAATCTATTTGTTCATTATCAGAGTTCTGAAGTCCATCAGGCCTTCTAGGCCCTTTTTATGTTTGTACCACATGTTCATACCCCCTTAGGGAATTTTGTAGTAATGTGCTAGCATGGTACCTTTTTGTAAAAGACTCGACTTCTAGGACTTAAATGTTAATTGGACTAGCCCAGAGTGTTTTTTTTCCTTGGAAATTATTGGTTGTTGAATAAACGACTAATAATTTTTTAGTTTTTCACTCAAATCCTCCAAAGTTGGGGTGGTCGGCGTAATTTTTAAGCCTTAGGAAGTTATTAGAGACTATGTGTCAATGCATTAAACCATGCTAGGCATAGTTTTGAGTCGAATGAACATGTATTAGGTCCCCATAGTTTTTTTTAAGTTCCGAGAAAATTTTATTTTCCATAAAAACAAGCCAGTTTTTAATGGTTTGGTCAAAAAAATTTTAAAAAGATAAAATCATGGTCTAGGGGTTGTTTTGACCATGGGAGTGCTCGCTTTCTAACCCGGAGCACCCACATTACCCCAAAAACCCACTTTCCTAAGTGATTAGGCACTTTATTTTTCATGTTTTTTGCAAAAAACCAAAAAAGTCAAAAAAGAGTGAAAAAATGCAAAAAGTCAAAAAAATTGAGAGAATTAAAAAATTCCAAAATAGATGGGATTTTGGACTAGTTATATGTTTGGGGATGTAAGAAGGCATTTAGCAACATTTTGATGAAGCTAAATAAGTGGGGTTGACTACCCTAAAGGTGGGCGCATTCCCCCATGTGTTGGGTGCATTTCCCAAGAAGGAATGTCCCATGTGTTAAGGAAATCGCAGCTATCTTTTAGGCTGTCACATAGCTGATTTATGGCTGAGTTTTGGCAGCCCATTAGGTGGGATTTGGAAGCCCCATTCATGCATTTGATTTCTCCACCACTCACTCCTACCTCTCCTTGACAAATGCGCCCTCCCCTCCTTGTTCATTCTATAAGTATGAGGCTCCTCTCTCATTCCAAACTAGTTAGAGTTGGATTGAGAGGAGGCTTGCCATATTGAAATTGCCCTATTCGTTTTGCCAATAAAGAAGCTTTGGAGGCTAACTGTGTGGTACTTCTATGTGTGGATCAACATTGTCATGAACAAATGAGGTAATCTGTGTCATTTCATTTTTTTGCTATCTACTTGATGTATTTGGGCTCCTTAATTGTTTGAAGTAGATTAATGTAACTAAGCTTACTTGCTTGTTCTTCTTTGATAAATATTTTTAGAGATCTAGATCTAACCTGTTTCATAAGTTTATGTGCATGTTGTTTTAGTCTCTATTCATATGCAATTATTAGATCTCATGGTTTTTTGCAAGTTGATTGAGTGATTTCAGGTTACTAGGCTTGGAGGAGTTGTGGATCAAGCTTGACTCCACCACATTTCCGAAACATCAGAAGACATTGTCCCTCGTACCCCACAGAAGAGTTCCTTGGTTGATCTTTTGGCAAGAAGTTTCCTTCACCTTGCTCTTTCCCTCTTATATAAAAACTTCTTCTTGGTTACTTTGGTTTGGATAACTTTCAGATCTGATCTACTTGACATTCTTATCAAAAATCAGATCTGAAAATTATATGCATAGATCCAATAGACTTCAAATTTTCATTTCATAGTTTGGGTCTTGCTATCCGCACATCTCAAACTTCTTCTCGTGACGGATCTTCCTATTATGTGGGATAGGCAGGGGTTCGAAGTTCGAACCTCACATGAGATAGTTTACATTGGAGATGCCCGATTCAGAGATGCAGAACGATTTCATCTACAAAGATGTGGTGCCTGGAAATGCGGGATGCGAGATGCCCGGAGATGTGGTGCCTGGAAATGCGGGATGCGAGATGCCTGGAGATGTGGTGCTTGGAAATGGAAATTTCAGGGGCGGTCTTGATATTACTTAAAAACCCACATCTACAATGATTTTCCCGCTCATGTATGCCACATGGATAATGGATTCAAAAGTCGTCGGGGTCCATGGACTTCTGTGTCGCGTTGGCCATCTTAAATTTGTTATTTTGTTTAGTTTTTAATACATACTAATATATATAATTATATATATTAATGTTTCATTCTAATGTGATTATAATAAATTGTTATTTTTTATAAGAGTTTATAAGCAAAGTTTCATACCAATGTAATTTAAGTATCATATAAGTTTTTATTTGTAAGTTTTTATAAATATGAAGTATCATAAATTATATATTAACTTTCATTTCTATTTTTTATATAACTCTAATATTTATACACAAGTTATATAATTAAAATTTAATATTTATTAAAAAAATTATACAAGTTTTATTTAAAATATATAAAAAAATATTTATATTTTTGTACTTGCCGTTTCACTGCCGTATCTGGATCCTGGCTTATCAAAAATTTCATGGATACAGATCCGGATCCGGATCCTGGTAACTTAGGTTTGCAACATTGTTATAAATCATCATTCATTCATTCAACAAGTATTTATTAAAGCACTGGTATTTTTATCAAACCAAGTTTAAGTGCTTCTGCTACAACTTACCACAGCAAAGGTTCCTGTTCCAGCTATTTCAGCTGTGAGACCTCCAGGTGGAATGTTTATCTTGAGATTAGATGGTGTTCTTGACAATTCCTAAAGTGAAAACCCCAAAAAGTTATTAGTGTTTTACCTAGATATATAATATCAAAACTTAAAAGTGGACATTATTATCATCCTAAACATCCCAAGCTGTAGCTTACCACTTTTGTTCCAGCTGGTTGACGTATTTTCATATTACTTGACAATCTTGTACGGTCATTCTTGAAAACATCATATGAGGAACCATTTTCCAACCTTAAGGCTTTGATGACCTCTTCTGCAGACTGCCATTGAACAACAATGTAACTGTAATATTTCTGTACACCATTTAGCAACAAGGTTCACATCGATGTATGCAGAATAAATGCTATGTTATCTTTCTAGAACAATGTCCAGGGAAACAAATGGAACAATATAAAAGAAAACAGTAACATTTATGTTCAGCCACTTGTGTTTACCTTTAAAAAATAGCTTATTCACGATGTAAGATTCATATCCGTAGAGATGTATATTATCCCCATCTAAGCATGCAAATATCCCAAGGGCCAATGTCTTCAAATAGACACTTCACATTTATTATTACCTCGATCCAAATACTTACTAGGATATTAATGCTTCACACATAGTCTCGAATAGAACAGGCAGATTACTAAGGAATGCATTCCACACTTTGTTGTTTATGTTCACGAAAGAGAATACAGGGTAGGAATGTTTCAAGCTTGTTATTCCATATCTGAAAGCTGCCTCAATACAAAATTCATGGGTACAAAAAAAAAGTGTAGATTAACAATTCTAGGGGAGTTATGGCCACAAAACTATGCAGTGTTAAGCATGTTAATATGGCTACATGGGTGGTCTACCTCTCGGTGCCAAATGTTGTTTCTGCTCTTGCTATCCTAACTCTTGGAAACAGTTTGATGTTTTCCTTTTGTTCTTTAATGTGAGTGTGCAAGGGTGTGTTCCAGTACAGATACACAACAAATAGTAACTTGCAGAGATACAGCACATATCAAGTATCTCATTATTCAATAGTGTGTTCATTATGGAGCATGTGTTCCCTTAAAGTTAACCCCCAATTGTGCTTAGCAGCTTGCACTACTGAAGGGTTAAGATTCAGTGAGATTCCATTAGACTAGTTCCACTATACAATGATTTGAGTTCCTTCCAGAGTTTGCAGAGTCTGAGACTGCTCTTTTTAGCAGTTTGCCTTCTTCCAGAAGCCCAAGATACAAGGGCCCACATGACAGTTATATTCATACATTCATGTTCCTTGTAAAAATATGAGTTCAGTAAAACCGTTTTTTTTTTCTTTTTGCTTTTTGTTTTTACGCTTTTTTTACAAGATAGATTGATGCTGCTTTCCATCATGATCAATCTTTCCCACTTTTGGCTTTTGGCTTTTTCAGGGAAGATTGTTTTTTACGTATGTTATAATTAGCAGTTTCTGTGTATGGCAGGTACAGGGTGAATGTCATGATTTGGATAAAGCAATGATGAAGCAGTTAAGGTCTTGCTGGGTGAAAGAGTGTTGAGTTAAAAGCAGTGTTTGAGCAGATTGAGTGCCTTATCCGTGTGACACATGGAAGACATCACAAGGTTTCCAGTTGCTCTGTTTGATACCTTGGGACAACATAGGAGGATTGACCATGCAATGTTGTCATCTATCTTATTGTGCCTTGTAGATTTCCCTATACTAGTCCACCATCCTTGCTAGTCTTGCCAATCTCAAGGCTTAGTTCAACCCACTATACACATTGTTAACTTGTTATTCATAACTAAAATTGTTGCTGCTAAGTTTATTCAGCCTAAAAGCAAGCTTCCTCTGTTAATTTTGTCAAAGGAAAGAAAGAATAATTCATTGGTTTATCCTCACTAAGGTCTTTTCCAAATCCTGCCAATCAGAAAATTTTCAAAAAGGGGGATTGCTTTTGCTAAATTTGTCCTCCTACCTCTCATCATAAGTCAAGAGGGAAGTCAATGTCACCACACTACCCTCTTCTCACTTTAGACCAGCAGTCCTCTAGTACAAGGGGGTATCCCTAGTGTTAAGATTACTATGACAGTAAACAAAAAGGCTGAAGGTCAAGTGAAGAGTGTCTTACTAAAACATGAGATTGTAGCATAGGAAAAATAAGCGATGGAGGACAGAGACCAATGCCTGTTAATATTGGGCAAAATGGAGTCAAAAAGGGAATCAAGAGGGCCGAAGCCATGTGAATGGGGATGTTGAAAAGCATTGCAGGTTTGTAAGCCCTTACCATGGTGCTCTATCGATGCACATGCTAGGCAAATAAAGTGTGATTTCATTTCACAATTAAAGATATTATGAAAACCTTTCATGAATCACAAATCACAATACTTTAAATCTGGAAATGAAAACAGCAAGAAGAATAAACCTGTGTTTTAAAAATCGGCTGAATCGGAATCAGAATCGGCCGATTCGCCGATTTGATGCCTAGCCGGTTCGAACCGGTGACCAAATCGGCTCGGAGGACCGGTTCGGTACCGAACCGGTCCGACCGGCCGATTCACGACATAACTCGGCCGAGTTTTTACGTGTGGGCCCGGGCATGAAAAATGGTTTTTTTTAAGGTTTTTAAAAAAAAAAAATAAAGTGTTAACCTAACCTACGGGTCCTACACTACCCTCCGCGATCCCCCAACCCAGCCCATTGTCATTTCTTTGTTTGTAACAGCGTCGAAGTGGAGACTGTGTAGTGCAGCCGCAGGTGTTCTCTCGTGGGGCTGGAGCTGGCCGATTTGTGGAGTCGGCAAATTGGCCGTGGAGTGGAGTTGGCCGTGGTGGAGTTGGCCGTGGAGTTGGCCGTGGTGGAGCTGGCCGTGGAGTTGGCCGTGGAGTTGGTGGCCGTGGTGGAGTGGGTGGGCGAGCTCGTGGAGTTGGCCGTGGAGTGGTGGGCTGGCCGTGGAGTGGGCTGGCCTCTGGTGGAGTGTGTGTGCTGGCCGTGGAGTGGTTGGCCGTGGGGTGGGTGGGGTGGCCGCTGGTGGAGTGTAAGCTGGGTTGGAGTAAGCTTAGAGTTTAATCAATTTGCAACAGAACATTTCCAGAATCCAAGGTAAGTGTAAGCTTAGAGTTTACAATTTATTTTTTTTAAATTTTTAACATAAATAAAACATTTAAAAAAAATTCTGAATTACAATTTACAGTTACACTATTAATGGAATTAATAATTTTACATTGATGACTGTTGAGTGCTGTGACTGCACATTGATTTTAAAAGATTAAAATAGAGTACAAATTTCAAAATAGTTTCCCCAGAAATCCCTGTTAGTGAGGCATTTGGGCTATAATTCCTGCATTTACAAATCAATGTTGATGTTTTTGATAAACAAAAATAATAGTTTTAACTTTTAATTTTAAAAATTTAAACATAAATTAAAAATTCATTTATGAATTACACATACTAGTAACATAGTTTTGATTTTAATCTCTTGTTATGTTTGAAATTTATGAATTACACATAATAGTAACATAGTTTTGATTTTAATTTCTTGTTATGTTTGAAATTTTGCAGTATTGAATCATGGCCCTGTTATCACCTAAGCTGTAGTTATCCCTATGGATGTATCCAGTCATGGATGGCAATAGGGAAGGGCAACTCAAAAGGTGCAACCACGATCACCTCGACCTCCAATATATGGTTGTCACGCCAGTCGAGGCAACCTTCGCTTTATGTTATCTAGCCCAGACAACAAAGGGGGAGACCCGATCTACTCCCGACAGGAGAGATCAAAACCAAGACACCAAATCAGGGTATTTCTAAGTGAAGTTAGGTGTATGGTTTATCCTAGACCTTAGGATGAAGTCACAAGCCAAGTGAGGGGTTCAATAGGTATAGCTTTGGTTCATAGTTGATGTGAGAGTGACTTCTAATGTTTGATGTGAGATCTAGGGTTAGAGTACTAGTTCAATGTTGGAAGATCCACTGCCTTGGGAACCGTGTCCAATGCAGGGTAGTTAAGGGGTTGAATTGGGGCTAACTAGTACAAGTGACAAGCTTGACCATGATACATGATGGCTTCAAGGGTTTAGTTCACCATGCACAAGTCAAACCACAAGTTAATCCAACAATCTAGGAAAGTCGAATTGACTTGGAGAGTAACCAATGCCTTGGGAATTGGGATAATGGAGTCAAAGTGGGGTTGACTTGTGGTTAAGGACTCCTAGTACTTGGGACAAGTGGGCAATAGAGGTCTTGATGGATGAATGTGTCTAGATCTAGGTTTGACCCAAGTGGACCACATTCCCTTAGAACAAGGAATGTTGTCCCCAAGGCAAGATTTGACAAAGTGATAGTCTAGACCTAGGTTTTGAATTATTCCTGTTCCAAATCCGTAAGAATCTCAAGTACCCACGTCCTAGAAGTGAGTTAACTCACTTCTCCAAGGTGGTGCGACTTTACCCAAGGAGGCCTAAAAGCGGGGTAAATGGGGTCAAGACAAGTCGGATGGCATCCAAACTTTAGATCCGGGTAGGTTGGTCAAGTAGGAGTATGGATCTATAATTTCACGGCAATCCGACGGCTAGATCTTTTTAGATCTCAGTTTAAGTACACCTAATGGTCCAAAATGGGGATTAAATCCCTTAAAATGTGGAATAGGGCCCACAAGGTGAATTTCAGGAAAGTAACAATCTGGGTGTATGTTATTTGATGTGTAGATTATGGATCAAGCAGGATCTCAAACACCCATCACCTAGATCTAGGTCAACTCACAACCACCAGGAAGTGCGCCTTGCTTGGGAGAAGCTAAGTTGGCTTGGGAAGGGGGTCAAATGGAAGCCAATCCTCACCAAACTATAGATCCGGGATGCCGTGGATGCTATAGAGGTGGGTTTTCAATATTATGCCCAACAACCCACTAGATCTAAGTAGATCTGAGAAAATGTAAAATGGGGGTTTTAAGATATTTAGGGTTTTAACAATTTATGAGCTATGTCAATGGATTGGATAAAGGAAAGAGAAACAAACCTGTGGATCTTACCTGGGTAACCTTGTAGATGCCTTGATGATGATGATCTATGCAAACCCGATCAATTTGAGAAGCTTTGTGGTAGTACTCTATGCAAGTCGATTTGATCCAAGAAGCCAATGCGCCCTCTCTCCTGCACAACAAACGTTAACAATATCAGATTTGATGCATCAAGAGATAAGACTAATGCCACAAGAGAAGTAACAGAAAGATAGCATAGATCACAATGAAGCTAATGATAACCCCCTGATACAAGCGAATGCCAAGAAAGTCGATTTGAAGAAGCCTTGCAAAATCGCCCTTGTTGAAGTCGCCCTCCTGTAGACAAACAATGATTTCCAAAAAAAAGATAGATCTTACCACAATTTCCAAATGCTAGGTTGCAATAGACTTTCCAATCACCATCTAAGAACACCAGATGCAAAGGAGACCACAAGAATTTCCACAAGAATATTTTTCTATACCAATAATCCAAGAGCCAAAGACCCCTTACAATGAGAGGCTCTCTCCTTTAAATAGGAAGGAGAGGCACCAAAACCCTAACCACTTTTTGAATGAGTGGCTAAGATTAAAAGATACAAATGTCTAATCAATGGTTGAGATGAGCTCAACAATAAAATACATGGATCACAAATAAAATATCATGTGAGTGGACAAAATCGCCCTAGAAGAGGGGAATCCCACCAAATCATGATGACAAAATATCATAAGAGGCTTATGGTGGGTCCAAGGGGTAATTTTATCCCTCCTTGGTCAATCCCCATAGCACAATAACCAAAAAATAATCATGAATGTACCAAATCGTGCCTCCATAGTGAAGTCGTGGTCCTCAAAAGACCTCAAAAATCCACAGAAAGTGCCATAAGTGATGGATGCGGGCCCCGATGAAGCTGAAACTGCTGGAGAAGGTGTGGAAGACCCCGATCTATCATCACTGATCATCCCATGCCATAACATTGCCTCAGTAGCCCAAATCGATTTCCTCGATAGCCATTTCTACCAATCCTGAAATGCCTCGAGAAGCGTGAAACTGCCCCAAACAGCCTCCTGGAGTGCTGGCGCTGTCAAGGTGAGGGCACCAGTGTGTCCGGGAGGGGGGTAATATGGTAAAAACAAGTGGCTGGACCACCCCCTCCATCATCAACGCCCTAGGTCAACTGGATAAAAATCACATATGCTCCGACAGGGCCTCCGACAGACCAAAACTGCACTAGGACAGCCTACTGAGGCTCAATCATCACTGTAAGTGCCCGGAACTGAAAACAAACTGTCCCATTGGACTCAGAAGGTTCAAATCCATCCAAGATGTGTACTCATACACCATATGAGTCTCTGCATGATCAAAATAAATACCCAATATACCGGAACAAGGCCAATAATAATGATCTGTAAATGACCAAACACTGCTGTACCCCAAGAATCATCATCATAACCCTGTAGTTGCTGCATAGAATCATCATGTATGTGTACATAGACCATATATCATCTATCCATATCATCATAAGGTCTAACATCTCATGTCCCATGGTCCTCCATGGTCAAACTAGGTCTAACCAAGACCAAATATAACTCAGACCATCATCCACGGCTGCTGCAAAGTGTCAAGGTTAATACATGCTCTACAACTTATTCAAATAGCAATTATAACACAGAGTAATCATAACTGGCGATCTAAATCCAAATGTATAGTGTCGTTAATTATTATTATTACTCAGACTAGACTTTCAGGATCATACTCACTTCATAGTTGTGATCAATTTACTAGTGAAGGGTGAAGGCTAAATTAACTGGCTAGGCTAAGGGATGACTTGACTGACTCGACTTTGTGACACTTTAGCAAGGGAAAGGGAAAACACACCATAGTATATACTGAATGAGCAATAACACAGGGAATGGCGGTGTCTCACAAATGGATGAGTTGTTTAAAGAGGGTTTATTCACCTTCACAGATGCGCACAATCCATAATACAAATAAGGCCAGCAATTGTTAGATATAGCATTTAAATTCCATTGCTTTTTGGGCCTGAAGTTTCCATAGCCTTGATCTATGTGTGTTTATAAACACATTGCATAGATTTACATTTATTTTAGGCTTTCTGCTGCAGGTGTGTTTTTAAGGCACTTGTTTACCTGAGCACTTCTAGGTGTGTCATGGACAACTTGTTTACCTAGGTATTTATTTTCCAAAAGATATAACATTTTATTTTCATGGCCATTTTCATTTTGCATGCCTCTCGTTCATGTGTGTTTAGAAACACATTGCATGAATGGGCTTTTCATACAAGATATAACATTTTATTTTTTCCAGATTTTGTATTCATGGCAGCACCAAAAGTTTCAGGTTTAGCCAACACAACTTTAGTGACTAGGGGGAATTCCAAGGAACTCCAACTCACCATAGGTAAGTTTTGTCACCAACTCAGAGCCGAGACACAATAAACAAGGGAGCTCATCCAATACAGAGGCTACAGTGGGGAAAAGTCCTCCATGCCACTAGTCAAGTAGTAAGTCAGGGTGATAATCTAAAAGGTAGGTCATGGATGGATGAAGACAATGAAATGATGGAGCCAACACTAGCAAGCCAAAGTATGGTGGAATGATCACCTCTATTCTCCCTAAGGAGGGTACATACCAATGAGTATGAATAGTGAACTTCTAAGTCTGAGTAGGGACAATATAATATATATAATAGATCAACCAGGTCCAAATATCTATATGATCGCCAGATCATGACACTAAGTGCTAAGACATGCTATAAGAATAAGTATAAAAGCAATCTAACCATAACACCATGATATACCTGCTGAGTCATATACCTGAAAGGTCATCAACCTATACCATCATCTGTCCTCTGAAACTGCTGCTGCAACTCTGGGCACTACTGACTGCTCTGTACCAATGGTATAATGGCTATATCGGTCATCTCTCCGAGTGTCCCGAGACTCAGTCATGGCATGGGGAATACAACTACTGTCCACAATCTGATAGTGATCCAATATAGATGCTCATCTCAGCATCTCAAATGTAGGGGAACTGGCTGAATAGTGTACTGGCATCAGAAAAATAATGTATGGTAGCCCGGCTACTATATATGTGATAACAGGCCCCAAAAGCAAAAGATCCTGCATGGATCCATGCAGATATTGTTTAGGGGGACATTTATTGCAAGTATTGCAAGAAGTTGATTAAGGGTGGGGGAATTTACAGGCTTAAACAGCACTTGGCTACCATCAAAAGCCAAGTTAAGGCATGTGAAGCCCCACTGGATGTTATTGGGCAAATTAGAGCTGAGATTCAAGAACAGTTCAAGAAGTTTGAAGAGGGAAAGACTAAGCAAAAGGAGATAGAGGAAGAAGTAGGGAAGAAGAGGAGGCTTGCTGAAATGATGGGTGGGACCTATGCCCCTGGTTCAAATGAAGGCTCTTCATCTATCCCTTCTACCACTCTTAGGGATCCTTTCCAGTTTGTTCCGCCCTCCAAGACTACAGAAGATAAGGGCAAAGCCAAAAAGAGGGGTAGCATTGAAAGTTATTTCTCACCTCCCAACACTTCTGCCAATGTGAATGCTTCTCAGATGCAACATCCAACAGAAATTCAACCCACCTTAGATGAGCACTAGAAGAAGCAGTACAGAGATGTTTCCCATGAGTACATTGCAAGATGGTGGTATGATGCTGATATCCCATTCAATGCTTCCCGCTCTTCTTATTACCAACCTATGTGGGATGCCGTTGTAGCTGCTGGTAAGGGCTTCAAAGGCCCTAGTATGCATGACTTGAGGGGATCTCTTTTGCAAAAAGAGATCGTTTCCATAGAAGAATACCTGAAGGATTTCAAAGCTTCATGGGTAAACTCAAGATGCACTATCATGTCGGATGGATGGAAAGATAGGAGGGGGCGACACCTTATAAACTTTCTTGTATCTTGCCCACGGGGAACCATGTTTTTGAGATCATGTGATGCATCTGATCAGGTGAAAGATGCAAATCTGTTATTTCAGCTTTTGGATCAGATTGTTGAGGTGGGGGCAAATCATGTTGTGCAAGTCATCACCGATAATGCCTCTAACTATGTTCTTGCTGGTAGGATGTTAGAGGAAAAGCATAAAACCATATTCTGGACCCCATGTGCAGCACATTGCATAGACCTCATGCTTGAGGATGTATGCAAACAGGATTAGATCAAGTGCACCGTGGATTGGGCCAAAAGCATCACCAAGTACATCTACAACCACGGTTGGGTATTGAGCTTGATGAGGAGACACACACAGGGCAAGGAGCTTGTTAGGCCCGCAGTTACTAGATTTGCAACTAACTTCCTCACGTTGCAATCTCTCCTTTCCCAAGCACAGAACTTGGAGAAGATGTTTTCAAGTGATGAATGGAATTCATGTAATTGGGCTTGCACACAAGATGGAAGAGACACTAAGAGGAGAATTAAAAGCTCATCATTTTGGAAAAAAGCAGCAGAGGTTGTGGCAATTACTGAGCCACTTGTTAGGGTGTTGCGGTTGGTGGATGGGGAAAAATTGTCCATGGGATACATTTATGAAGCTACGGATCAGGCAAAGGAGCAAATAAAGGTAGCATACAAAGATAGAGTAGCCAAGTATGGGCCTATTTGGGAGATCATTGATAGGAGATGGAACAATCAACTCCATCGCCCTATACATGCAGTTGGGTATTTCCTGAACCCGAAGTATCAATATAGAGATGACATTGATGCTGATCTGAGTGGGGAGATAGCGGATGGATTGTATACTTGCCTTGAGCGCATGGTCCCAAGTGCAGCTACCCAATTGGAGATACATCGGCAGATCACCTCTTTCAGAGACGCCACAGGTCTCTTCGCCAACAGTGTGGCTAAGGCTGCAGTAGAGGATGGCCAACCAGGTAAACAATTCCATTGTTTTATTAAATTATGTTATTTAACTTTAAAGTTTAAACTTTAAAGTTTAAATTGTAAAATGTAAATACCTGGATTCTTAATTTCTTAGCCAAATTCACAATCTAATTTGTTGAATTAACTGCCTTGACTCTTCGCATTTGCAATTGCAGCAAACTGGTGGAAGTCATTTGGTAATCATACAAAAAAATTGCAAAAGTTTGCAATTCGGGTCTTGAGTCAAACCTGCAGCGCTTCTAGGTGTGAGCGCAATTGGTCTTTGTTTGAGCGGATTCACACGAAGAAGAGAAACCGTTTAGAGCAGAAACGGTTAAATGATCTAGTCTTCGTGCAGTACAACCTGCAACTCAGACGCAACCAGTTGATGAACAAAAGACCTGATACGGATCCCATTCTGTTAGATGATATAGATCCTACCTCAGATTGGGTAGTGGAGACCATAGATCCAGAGTTTGGTGATGATCTAGATGTTGAGTTGGAGGACCTGTTGCAGCCTCATATAGATTCAGATCCTCTATTGTCGATGCCATCAGTTCATACAGGTGTGGATCCCGATATTCCAGGCACGGCAGGCACTAGTGGATCAGGACCTCTTACTTATAGGCGACGACGACGTAGGAGTAGGCATTCGGCCAGTAGTACTGCTGCAGTAGTAGATGACCGTGCGCCTGAGCCTGAGGAGCCTCAGCTCGAGCCAGATGTTGATGCCTTTGCTAGTCCTTTAGCTTCTGGTTCTTTTGGTTCTAGTTCTACTGCTACTCATAGCCGTAGCAATGGTGATGAGTTTGATCATTTCGATTGATCAGCGATGATGTATGATAGACACAGTTGACATGTTATGTAGTTGACTATGTCACATGTTATTTTTTGGACTCTACTGGCCATTTAGCCTATAGGCCTCATGGATTATGTATTTTGTTCCAGTTCCAGTCTCCTAGATATGTATTGCACTGTACACTTTGTGCCATTTTGATATATTGACTCTTATATGGTATATACATGAGCAGACATTGCATATTTTGTTTCTAATGCTATGGAATCATGAATTAGAATCTTGAAAATGTTGTTTTTCTTAAAAAAATTAAATATTTTATGTATTTTTGAGCAAACCGATTCATTAAATTCAAATCGACCAATTTATGACCGATTCATTACTGATTCCGATTCCGATTCCGAGTTGACCCTCGACCGATTCCGAGTCCGATTTCGATTTTTCAAACTTTGGAATAAACTACATAACCTTGTTTAAGACTTCCTTTTTAACAGTTGACCACCCACTCAAGGTCCTTATTGCAGCAGAATTTTGAGATGTTCCAACAAATGAAGTTAGCAAGATGGATGAGAACACAAGCCACGCATGTATAGAAACCTTTAACATTGAATTAACCTTCAATAGATATTCAATTAGGCTCAATTAAAAAGACATTGCTAATGTCTTTTTTTTTGTAAGGTAGTACCCACAGAGTTTCGAACCGGTGACCTAACACAAGGAGTGCCTTAACAGTACACCCATTCACCATTTATTCTACGCCCCGTACGCACAATGTTGCTAATGTCTAATTGACCCTTATAAACTAATTTTTACTTTAACAATCTTGCCTAATGTCAAAAGTACACAAGTTGCTATTCTTGAAATTTGTGTTTAGCAAGTTGCAATCCAAACTTCAACCAAATGCAAGGGATGTGACAAAAAACTAGCAAGCCATTGGAAGTTGGACAAATGGAGGATGATTGATGTAATAAAATTTGGTCTTGATGCAACAAAAAGGCCCATATTGAAGGTCCACAAGTAATAAATGTCATAAATGAAGGCCATTCTCCCTCAAATTTGATAGCTTCCCTCCTTAAATTGCCAAAATTTGTCAAGAAATTGCAACTAACAAAAAGGGAACTCACCTCCAAAAGTTATAATTCTACCAGAATAAAACACTAAATTCAAGAAAACATCATTAGAAATATAGTGAAGTAACACAGAGTTATGTCTCCTTTGCAATGCTCAAAGACTCTTTACATTTTCATTGCATCTTAAACTCTAATAACTTTCCCTCTTTCCCTTATTACATTTTACTGCTCATTATTAATAGTGCCCCCTTCTATCCCACCCTCTTTGGTTCATCTTTATCTAGTACCTAGCATTTTTTATACTCATTAATAGTTTGAAATCAAGATACCTTTAACTATATGCTTGTTTCTATGTTCTGACAACCATCTTGTGGGAGAAGCTCTTACATAAAATAGTTCAAACGTGGATTACTACTAGCTTTACTACTTGGTAGGAATTGAGCTTTCTTTTATTAAGCAGTCAAGACTCTTTGATAAAGTCATCAAATGAAAATGTTTGGACCACTAAAGATGTTTTCCATCACTGTCAACCAAATAAACAAACAACAATGCTCACAGTCCACTTCTATATAATAACATTGCTTGAAGTCTCTTTCGTAACTGTAAAAAGTAAGAATTCCTCCTTAGAGTCAATAGATCACGAAAATGAGAATGTATGCCACGCTTTCCTTTTTGCTAGCTAGAGCACGACAAAACTCTCTAGTAATTCATGTTCAACAACCAAAACATATTCAAGGGTGTTAAGCACACTATAAATCATATTGAGAGATATTGTATAAAATATCATATGGGCATTTTGTGCTTCTCCCAAGAAGGAAAAGAGCAAACCAATTTTTTTTTAAGAAATACATTCAGTGCCTTTAAAAGTAATCTTATGAGGTGTGGTTATGTATTTTTTGATTGTGTACTTGCATTCAACAGTAAAATAATTCCTTTTCCATTTGCTTAAACCAAAACACCTCATATTTTGGAGGAACAAAAATCATCTATACCTGAAAGCGATCTTCTGGTGCAGGCTCAAGGAGTCGCTCAACGATGTCTGCCAAATGTAAGCTCATTGGAACGAAACCTCTAAAATCTACCTTCAAACGTTTCTGCAGAATTTTTATAAAAAAATTGAAAATGGTATTTTAAGCAAAACCATCAAGAATGTGCATAAAATGTAGCTTAATCTGAAAGAGACTTCTTTCCAACATTGATAATTACAATTAGTATTTCATAAGATAAAACTTAGGAGTCTGTATAAATGTAACTGTTCTTATGCAATGTGATTAGAAAATCTCCAGTATACTAAAACAAATGTTGAAAAATCACAATAAGGTAGCAGTAAACCATTGGAAACTAACAAAAGAAACAATAAAAAAAACATAAAGAACCAGACCTGAAACTGAAAAAAACTGACACTTAAATCCAAAATCAGATTATGATAGCAGCAGACAAAGCTGGTTGATCTCCACAGAAAGTGCTAATCAAGATCCATAACTAAGCAGATTAAATCTTATATTGACCTTGATCTATATGTATACAGTGGAAAGGTGGTTCCTCTAGAATGAATGCTCTAGCATTCATTGATGTCATCATGACAATCATCCTTTAGCGGCAGGGCTACTTGAGCAGGGAAGCTAGTTACATTAAAGGCTCTGCTTACATTTGCATGTATTTTACTGCCTAGGACTATTCACATGGCATGGCACATAATGAAATGGATTTCCAACATGGCATAATTAGTTTTTAACCTGGACTGATGACATGACAGAAGATCAGCCATTAAGAGAAAATGAGCATTGATATCATAACTGAAATGAATAAGCATTGATAACATATTTATGGAAAAACTTTATCTCTTGTTCTAGCTTGTAATTGTTAGAAAGTGACAACAAGGAAGGTCTTCCTGCATTGCATGTGTCCTTGCATGCAGAAGACTTAAATGAAGAAGCCAATAAAATGTATTTAATGTATTTTCCTAAGTTTACTTTGGAAAATATATTAAAGTGAAATAACTATTAATTGACTTAATGGAACACTTTTTTATAAAGTGAAAGTGAAAAATATTTAAGTGATGGCTAATCTAATCTTGGCCATGTTGGATTTTGTACAACTTCAGAAGATATTATTCATTATATTTTATTGTACTTTCATTGTACATATTATACCTCCTAAGAGAGAAGAACCTTATGTAATCAATTATGTAAACACATGAAAGTATCAATGTAAGCCTTGGGGTGCAAAAGGAATTAATAAAAAGATTAAAAATAAAATATTTATTGCCCCCAAGACAAGTCAGCCCCATAAGGGATTTTCTGGTTTCAGCACTTGTATAAATATGAGGTTAGTGCTCCTCATTTGTTCATTCTCACACTTGAGATTGGAGCATCACTTAGGAGAGGAGAATTTCGCATCACCTAAAGGAGGAGGCTGATATCTAGGGTTTCTACTTGTGGAAGGCTTTTCCACATCTTCTATTTTTCTCATTTGTACTCTGATCTCAGAATTATCATCTCTCTGCAAAGGTTGCTGGGTTTTCTCCCATTTGGGTTTCCCGGGGTAAACTCTGTGTTGTTGTTTTGTGCTTTGTCTTACTTCTAGTGATCTTGGTAATGCATTTATGATTTATGCTATGAATGTATGAAATTTAACATGGTATCAGAGCAGTTCTAGAAGAAGCCATTGCCGAAGCATTGTCGAAACCCTGCCGGAATTAGGGTTTCATCTTGTGAAGTCTCCAACCATCATTTTGGAGAAAAGAAGCTATAGGAATTTCGTTTTTGTCAAGGCGCATCTATTGGTGAAGACGGAATTCAATTCCGAGAATTTTCAAATTTTGACCTAACTCTGTGGCTGCAGCGGAATTAGGGTTTCAGTTTTAACTCTTTTCTCTCCACAGATTTGGACCGGCCCACCCTCTATTCAACTCTCCTTGGCAAGGCGAATTTATCTGTGGGTTCAGTTTTTCAAATTATTAACTTTCATTTTTGACCTAGCTCCTGCTAGGGTTTCTGAACCAGATCTGCAATCAAGATGATTGGGATGAAAGTTGAAGATCGTTTGGAAGATGCCTCCAACTTTATCTCCTGGAAGTCTAGGGTTCTTCTACTCCTAGAAGAAAATGATCTCTTGCTATATGTAAATGAGAAGGTCCCTGAATCAGAAGCCGAAGAGGATAAATCTCGATGGAGGAAGAATGATGCTAAAGCAAGAAGGATTCTTGTGGATTCCGTGAGAGATCATTTGGTTCCTCAGATCTCAGGAAAGAAGAATGCTAGGAAAATGTTCAAGACCATTATGAAGTTGTTTGAACACACCAGCCTAAATGTATCCATGACTTTGAGAAACCAACTCTCAAATATGAAGATAGCAAAGTCGGAATCCATTGCCTCATATTTTATGAGGATCGCAGAACTCAAAGACAAGCTCAGCACCAGTGGAGATCCTATTGGCGATAAGGAGCTTGTCCTCCACACTTTAAATGGTCTTCCACCATCATGGGAGTCCTTCATCCAAAGCATAAGTGGTAGATCCAAACTACCAAAGTTTGACAAGCTTTGGGCAGATTGCTCTCAGGAGGAGACCAAGATTGCAGCACGTCAAAGACTCCATGGCCATGACACTCAACCTGAGGAGAACCAAGCTTTTGTTTCTCATGCCACGAAGGGTAAGGGAAAAGGTAGGAAGTTCCATAAACACAAGCACCAAGATAGGAGACCAAGTCCTCGCCCAGATCAAAAGGAGAAGAAGGACATATCTCAAGTTCAATGCTATAGGTGCAGAAAATATGGACACTACGCAAATAGCTGTCGAAGTTCAAGTAAAAGGAAGCATGAAGCCTCAACTGTTGATGTAGAAGAGGATCATCATCGCAAGAAGCAAAGGGATGATGATCGTTTGGAGTTCCTCTTCTAGAAGATCCAGAATGCAAGAACATAGATCTCTTATGGTTCCCACAAGAAGGCAGTGGGGACCCACACACCAAAACAATAAGAGATAAGTATTTTGTTTTCTTGCTTACATAGATCTGTTTTTGTCTTATATTTTTTTTATGTGCAGATCTAATGTATTGAGCAGTTGATATAGTTTACCCTGTTATATGATGCATATGAGCTACACAACATTTCATGAAGTTAGTCTAGATGATATCTCGCTCCTACATGCTTAGGATAGTGTACACTCTTGATGGCATGGTCTAGTGGAGATAACAGACATCTAGATACATCCCATAAGTGTTTGTTAGACATGTTCATGATTTTTGTGATAAAGTATTAACTAAGATGCCTGTGTAAACTATTTGTTTTTCCAGTTGATTATAAAATGTCACTGATCATCAGTCGAGATTTGGCTTGTAGGGAAAAGACCATGTGATTTGGCCTACAAGAGAAGACTTGTTCCGATAGACATATGAATCCCGTTGATATTCAGCAAGAAGCTTCCTGGAATATGACTCTCATCCTAGAAGGATGACCTCGGAGGAAGCTTTCACATAAGTGAAACCAGAAGTAAGCCACCTTCAGATATTTGGCTGTCCAGTCTTTATACATGTGCCCAAGTTGGAACCTTCAGGCAAGAAGGGAACCTTTGTGGGATACAGTGCGTCTTCAAAGACTTATAGAATTTACATCCCAGGGTCCAGATAGATTGAAGTCAGTAGGGATGTGACCTTTGAAGAAGAATTAGCTGTCGAGGATCAGAAATGGAGATCGATGATGAAATGATAGAACCAAAGGAGATGAGATTATCTCCCCCTCTAGTTCAAGAGGGAGTTAGCAGAAAAGGATGAACCTATCGATTCCATTGATCCAGTTGATATCCCCAGAAATGTTGCAGTAGGTCGGAAAAGACCTAGATGGTCACAATAGACTTAGCATGGAGCATATGGGAAATACAAGGCCGGATTTGTCACCAGGAGATTCTCTCAGAAAGAGGGAGTCGATTATGATGATACATTTGCTCCTGTGGCTTGAGATACTTCCATCAGATCGATCATTGCTATTGCTTCAGCTATGAGATGGAAGGTGCATCAGAATGATGCAGACCCCAACCTTTGCTTCAAGGTTGCAGATGATGAGCCATTGATTTTGGTATTGTATGTTGATGACTTGTTACTCACAGGAAATGAGCAACTCATTGCATGGTGTAAGAAGAATCTCGCCTCTGAGTTTGAAATGAAAGATCTTGGATTGATGCACTACTTCTTGGGATTAGAAGTATTGTAGAGGCAGAAAGAGATTTTCCTAGGACAAGGAAAATACACCATTGATATATTGAAGAGATTCGGGATGTTGGACTGCAAGTCCATGGCTACTCTGATGGATGCAAATTGGAAGAAGTTGAGAGATTCTACTTCAGATTCTGATTTGATTGATCCTACCATTTATCGCCAGCTGATTGGGTCATTGATGTATCTGACCAACACCAGACCAGATATATGTTTTGCTGTGAATACCCCCAGTCAGTTCATGTTCGAACCAAGGCAGATTCACTGGATTGCTGCAAAACATGTGCTCAGATACTTACGTAGCACTATGGGATATGGTTTGAAATATGCTTCAGATAGTGACCTGAGATTGCAGGGTTTTACAGACTTAGATTGGACCGGATGTGTTGCAGATCAGAAGAGTACTTCCGGATGTTGCTTCAATTTGGGTTCTGCCGTTATTTCCTGGTACAACAGGAAACAAAACTCGGTAGCACTCAGTACTACAGAGGCTGAGTACATGGATGCTAGCACAGCAGCTAGAGAAGTAGCTTTGCTTCATAAACTCCTGGCAGGATTGTTTGGCCAGATTCCAGAGTCGACCGTGATTCACTGTGATAACCAGAGCTGTGTGCAAATGTCAGTGAATCCTGTATTTCACGACAGGTCCAAGCGTATCAAGATTCGATATCACTTCATTCGTGATATGGTGCAGAAAGGTGCGGTCGAGTTACAGTACGTGCTGACAGACGACCAGACTGCAAATGTTCTCACCAAGGCTCTTCCCAAGATGAAGTTTGAATACTTTCGCGGAAGACGTGGAGTCGAAGAGAGCATATCCCTCCTTGAGAGGGAAAGATGACATTGAGATGCTTTCCCTGCTTTGCCCTGGTGCCTTCTACAGTCCAGTTACTCAGCCAGATATGGGAGAAATCTCATAGGCAGATGAGTAGGACAGTCAGCAGTTGGTTGGGCTCACCCAGGCACCTTCTGCAGTCCAGTTAATTAGCCAAATATGGGAGAAATCCCATAGGCAAATGAATAGGATAGTCAGCAGTTGGTCGGGTTCACACTGGTGCCTCTGCAGTCCGGTTACTCAGCCAGATATGGGAGAAATCCCATAGGCAGATGAGTAGGACAGTCAGCAGTTGGCCGTGTGGTTGCATAGGTGCCTCTACAGTCCAGATACTCAGCCAGATATGGGAGAAATCCCATAGGCAGAAGAGTAGGACAGTCAGTAGATGATCATGCCCTTTTGCTCATCTGAGATCTTAGCCAGGTATGGGAGGACACCATTGGCAAATGAGACAAACATGTAGTAAATTGTATAGCAAAGATGGCATAGATAATTATCTCAGATATCCAGGATTGAGTGATTCTCCTGGATCCAGGATCGAGTGATTCTCCTGGACTCACCGAAGGACTGGTGAGGATGTCACAAATATTCAGGATTGAGAGATTCTCCTGAAATCCAGGATCGAGTGATTCTCTTGGACTCACTGAAGGACTGGTGAAGATGATACACTGAGACTGTGTGGATAACCTTCAGTATGCATAGAGATGATGGAGACAGAGTAGAGTACAAGATGAAACCTAGATGATCGTGACGCTGATGAAGACCGAAGAATACCTTCCTCGTTGAGAGGGAGTGTTGGATTTTGTACAGCTTTGGAAGATATTATTCATTATATTTTATTGTACTTTCATTGTACTTGTTTATACCTCCTAAGGGAGAAGAACCTTATGTAATCAATTATGTAAACACATGAAAGTATCAATGTAAGCTTTGGGGTGCAAAAGGAATTAATAAAAAGATTAAAAATAAAATATTTATTGCCCCCAAGACAAGTCGGCCCCATAAGGGATTTTCTAGTTTCAGCACTTGTGTAAATATGAGGTTAGTGCTCCTCATTTGTTCATTCTCACACTTGAAATTGGAGCATCACTTAGGAGAGGAGAATTTCTCATCACCTAAAGGAGGAGGCTAATATCTAGGGTTTCTACTTGTGGAAGGCTTTTCCACATCTTCTATTTTTCTCATTTGTACTTTGATCGCAGAATTATCATCTCTCTACGAAGTTTGTTGGGTTTTCTCCCATTTGGGTTTCCCAGGGTAAACTCTGTGTTGTTGTTTTGTGCTTTGTCTTACTTCTAGTGATCTTGGTAATGCATTTATGATTTATGCTATGAATGTATGAAATTTAACAGGCCATTCATCTCACCGGAGGATCTCATCCATTGATCCATAGTGAGATTAGGTATTTCGCTTAGCCAATGAGTTAAAAGGAGGATCAATTGGTGGAGAGCATACAATTACATTCCAACAGAGACGGAGAGGAAGAACAGTTTGAGAGAGAGAGAGAGAGTTTTGCAGAGAAGACGGAGAAGCAGAGAGTCAGAGTGATCGATAGGGCATCCAGGCAAGAGGGTCGTACAAGTTCTTGGAGGAGAGAGATTCGAGGTTGAGCTGCAGAGGCATCTGTACAGCATACCGTATAGCCAGCCATACAAGACAGGCCGTATAGCAGGTCGTACGGATTCCGTACTGCTCAGCAGTTTCTCAGTGAGCTTGTTGGTTTGATTTTGCCAGGTTGGGCATAAATCGATTTTCTAATATTGTAAAAGCTTCATATTTTCTTAATAAAATATCCTCTCATACTGCTGCATCAGTTTTCCCATCTTGGGTTTTGTCCAGGGGTTTATACCCAAACAGATTGTGTTGTCTCTATTGGTGTGATTGATTGGTATTTCTTTCAGTATTTATTTTCCGCTGCATAGTGAAGAAATCCATGTGTGGTTAACAGTAACAATTTGGGTTTAATTAATTAATCCAGCATACTCTAGCCCTAGAGTGGATTTTAAGGAAATTTACAGTAATGCCTTCATCGTGAATCTATGTTCTAATACCTATGATGGTTGATGATACAAGACAATATGATCTTCTAGGTGCTGGGCAAAATTGTTGCATTGTGAAACGGTCTACCCACACTAATTCGATCTTATGTGGAACTGTGCATTTATAGGGTTCCTAGAAAGAACCCGATGTATTGTGATTCCCACTATGATTTCTACTTTGAGACCCAACTATACTGGCATTAATATTCTTTGAAATATAGGTCAATTGTTTTTGTTCATAACGATGTTGAACATGGATTAGTTAAAGTATCGATTCTTGTGGTTTAGATGTAGATATGGTGTCATTGGAACCTGATCTTTGTCTTCATACTTGTAATGCTTTCTTGGTTAAACTTTTGTTCTGTCTTCTTTGCACACTTGTGTCACTTTGTTGAACATTAAATGTTTGATGGTAGACATACTTGGTTTTTCCATTGTTTGTAATTCCACGTTTGGCAATATCCATACTTCAATTGGATTTGCATCTTTACAATTTGTGATGTCAATTAGATCCATATTGGTTCTATTACCTCTCAAACCCTCACCTCATCTTGGCCTCCCCCAAAACCCCAAGCAAACGGCCCTATTCGTGTGCGTGGCTTGACCAATTTGTTTGCATTGACGACCGAGATTTATTAAACTGCCCATGAAGATGTGGCGTTCTGAGACGTAGCATTAGCTCAACCCATGAAGACGTAATCCCTCTCAACCACATAGTCACTGGCTCATGAAAGAGTTAGGTGGCTTACTTGCTGCGGGGAAATAAGTCTATTTGTGGTTTTTACTTGGGAGATAAATAAATTGATTGAAAGGAACAACTCATGACCTCCCTGATAGACAACAAAAATGTGTTGTTTAAATTACTAAATGGAGGCAGAACGAATTTGTATGGGTGGTGCGAGAAAATTACTGACGAGTTTTGTTAAGAACAAGTGATCGAAGAGTGCACATCCCTGGAACGACGTGAAGAGGAGATTTTGTTGGACACAATGGCTCACTGAGAGGGGCGGTTGAATCAGTGAGCAAGCACTTAATTCCAATTTTTCAACTTCTTCTAACCCTAACATATATCATTTACAATTTCACTTTAACATTTTCATCAATCTCTAAAATATATGTTATCACACAACTTGTAGTTGCCCCAAGTGGTATCCCATCTGGGACGGTAGAGGAGATGGACAACTAAAGAGGTGACCCAAGAGATGCCACGGTTCCCAATGCAAGGTGGGAGTCACGTCAACCAAGGCACTCTTCACTTTAGATCTAGATGAGTCAAGACCTAGGGGGAGACCCTATTACCAATCAAAGATGATTGGACCCAAACAAAGGTTCCTAGGGATGAGTAAATGGTAAGTTACGGAAACCAATGCAAGCTAAAGTGGACCTAGAGATTAAAGTATGGTTGAAGGTGGTTTGAGAAATGGTTAGTGTTTCAACCAATGTATGATTTAGGCCACATGATTAGTTATAATGACAAGGTATAGTACCAGGTGTTACACAAGTGGGTCCTACTTTCTTGGGATATGTGAAATGGCTTAAAGTGGACCCACGAGGTGAAATTAAGGGATGCAATTGGCACTAGAGGATATCTAATGAGTAGATCTATGGATCTAAGTTGAAATTAGAAGTACCCATTTACTGGATCTAAGGTTTGACACAATTCCCAAGGAGTACGACTTGCTTAAGGAGGACTAGTGCCTTGTTAGATGGGTTAATGGAGTCAAAAGATATGTCAAAGTGTAGATCGTGACACCTAGTATGCAAATCAAGTGGGCTAATTGGGATATGATGGTTGGATTTTACTAGATCTAGGGTTTCATGATATGACCCAAGTGGACCACAATCCCTTAAAATAAGGAATGCTACCTGTTATCACACCATAGTAGCAGGGCTACTATTCTTGTACAGCAGATATATGCACATTCCAGAGCTTCATTTATTCCAGAGCATGGCTATATATATTGGATCACTCATGATCAGAGCAGTACATTATTCAGATATTGTATGACCTTGTGTCAAGGCTGAGCCTTGAGAGTTCAGATTTGATGACTGATGTGACCACTTATCCCATTACAGTTTCAGTTCAGTGCCTAGAGATGTACTTCAGCAGTGTTTCAGATGATGCATGATGATTGCTATTATGATGATGTTGTATGATCTATGGATATGTTCTCACTGACTGTGGATTATTAGCTTGTTGATTTAGTCATGATTATAGCATGTGCTTGGTATATTATTCCTGATGTGGCAAACTACTTAAAATGAACTGTAAATCATAAAATGGACAATTGCTTGCACTTTTAGGTCATTTAACAAAACTTACTGGTATTTCACCTTACATAGACATGGTCTTTCCCGACACCAGTTGTCTGCTAGTGTAGGCTCCATACTCACTTATCTCCATCCATACATGACCTTCCTGTTTGACTTTAAACCCTGACTTGTCTCATTTGACTTTCTGATACTGAGGACTTCCCTATTTTTCTACCTCTGTGTTTGGACCACATCCCTGTTTATCTAGTGTCTCGGCTCTAAGTTGGTGACAAGACTTGCCTTTGGTGAGTTGGATTGTAGGCCTAAATCATTCTGGTCGGTTGTCCCGATGTTTGGCATTGGCTCGAACTCCCCCTAGTCACTTGAGATGCTGTTGGCTAAAACTGAAAGCTCATGTTCTACCTGTGGAAACTAAATAAATTCGCCCATGGAAACAAAAAGGGCAAGAGCAATGAAAAGCTAAAAATACTCCTCGAAGAGTATAAGAAAGGTCCAAAAAGCAATAGTTCTTAAAAGCTATATCTAAACAATTGCTGACCTTGTGAATATATAAAAAACATGCCCTGGATGCAAGCTGCAACTAGTTGTGCTTCTCAGCACATCTGAAATCCGAAGGGTTATGTAGGCCAAAAAGGCCATGGAAATAAAATTGAATGATCCTAATGAACCTGGATCAACTTGATGTAGACATGATGCCTAAGTTGAATAAACACTCTCTAAACAACTTATCCATTTGTGAGGCACAGCCATTCCCCGTGTTCTTTTGTCCAGCACAGAGTTTGTAGCTTCCCCCTTCTCCCAGTCCAAAGTATTTTTGAGTTAAGTTAGACAAGTCAAACCCTTGGCCCAACCTTGCTCCTAGCCTTCATCCTTCACTAGCAGTTTGACCATGTCCAATGGGTAAGTTTGTCATTTGAACTATGGTGCAAGTAATTTTATATAATCACGGAATATGTTAACTTGATTAATGCCACTGAATGGAATTTATACTTTGAGCTTAGCTATGAAGTGATTAAAGAAGCATTGTCTTAGTCTACTGATGTGATTTATCCTTGATTATATATATTCTTGGGATCCGTGATGATGTGGACCATGTATGATGATTATTGGTGATGATTTATGGTCCCACATGTTTGATGATGATATCATATGATGGACATATGATACAGATGATGTTTGATCCAGTTCAGCAGGTTATTATTATTACAGATCAGCAGATTATACATTGTCCATATATGGTGGACCCTACAGCTGGCCCATTAGGGCAACCCAGGGTGTATGAGTACTCATTCCTAGTGGATTTGGGTCTTCTGGATCCATTGAGACACTTATCTTTCAGTTCCGGGCACTTCTGACAGTGATTGATGCAGTTTTACACTTGTTGACCAGATTTGGGGCTGATTTCCCAGCCTGAGCAGCAGGGGCCCCGAGAGGCCAGTTCACCTAGGGCGCTGATGGAGGGGGTGGTCCAGCCACTTGTTATTACCATTTATCCCCCCTCCCGGAGAGCCTGGTGGGCTCAGATGGACAGCGCTAGCACCCTAGGAGGCAGTTTTGGCACTTTCACAGTTCCCGAGGCAGTTAAAAAATGGGATAAAGTGGTCACTGAGGAAATCGATTTGGGCAATTGAGGCAAGGTTTTGGCATTTGGTTTTCACAGAGGTCTTCCAGGTTGATCTCACTATCTTCCAGTCATTTTTCACCATGTGGGTATCTCCAGATTGATCACAGGAGGACATTTACTGCTCGACTGTCATGGATTCTGAGGACAGTTTTGGTCATTATTATTATATTGGACATATTTTTATTATTTCATTGTGCCTTGGGGTGAGCTAGCAAGGATTTATACCTCCTAGCCCCACCATGTGCTTATTTTATCATGTCCTAGTCATCATGAGGTGGATTATTGTACTTTATACCCCTCTTGTGGGATGACGTCACCCTCTATTGTACCATTTAGTGAGGGCGCTATTGTTATGTTGAGTGATCCATGTGATATTATGTTATGGATTCATCTTAGCCATTGATTATGTTGTGAGATCTTTTAATCTCAACCACTCATTTCAAAAAGTGGTTTTGAGATCTAGGGTTTTGGTCTTTATTATCCTATATAAGGAGGAGACCCCCTCATTGTAAAATTCATCTAGAGATTTTTGGCTCTTGGCTCTTGGAATAAAATTTCTATCTTTTGGAGTACATGCTTGGATTGGAGTGGATGTTGGTTGTTTCGATTGTAAATGCTATTGTCCATTGCACTGGAGGATCTATTGTAGCTATCTTGCATATTTGCCATACTTTATTTGCAGGTTGAGAGGGCGACTTTGACAAGTGCGAATTGGTGGGGAGGCTTGCCCTTCAAGCTTGGAAGAAGTCGTTTTGGGTTTGACAGGGAGTGGTTTTGTCTTTGTGTCAACTATTCTATGTTCTTCTCTCTCTTGCTTGCATCTACCTTCAATTTGTTAAACTAATTGATGCTTTGCTCCTTGGCTTGACAGGTTAGAAGGAATCACATGTGGCTTGGAAAAATCGATTTGGCAAGAGGGCTTCAACAATTCTCCATTTGATCTTTGGCAAAGTAATCCTCATCTCAACTAGCATTCATCTCTTCATCCAGGTATGTCCCAAGAGGTATGATCTTCTCTTCCTTGAATCTTCCATAATTTCTAGATCACAAAAACCCTAATCAAATTAAAACCCTTGTTTTTGGTATTTCTTAGATCTACTTAGATCTAGCCCTCAATTTGAAAAGATATTGAAAACCCACCTCTATAACATCCACCCCTAGTTGGATCTATAGTTTGGTGGTGATTGGCTAAGAATTGACCCATTTTCTAAGACAAAAAGCTCTCCTTGACCTAAAGCGCACTTCCTTGAGAGAGGCTTGTTGGGCTAGATCTAGCACATGGGTATGTGAGATCCCGCTTGATTTGACAACTAGACACTTGATAACACATACCCATATCCTTACTTTGGTGAAAACTACCTTGTGGACATCTCTCCATGTTTTGAGGGGTTGAAACCCCCTTTTGACCTTCTTGGCACCTTAAAACCTAGATCTACCAAGATCTACCCATTGGATTCATTTGAAACTTTGAAGGAACATAGATCGGGGTACTAGCACCCTGGATCTACATTTTGGTGGCCATTGGACTTGGTTTGGTCCACCAAAACCACTTTTTGCCTCTCCTTGAGAAAGTCGCACCTCTTGGGAATATTGAGTTGGACCACTTCTAGGAAGTGGGTGTTGGAGATTTTTGTGGATTTGGATTGCCCATGCCTTGAAACCTAGGTCTAGACTGTCCTTTTGTCCCGATCTACCTTGGGGATTGCATTCCTTGTTTTGAGGAATTGTGGTCCACTTTTGGTCATCACCTAAAAACCTAGATCTAGCAAGATCCAACCATTGGATCTCATCCAAACCACTTGACTTGGCTTCTAGGTGTCCCGATCTACACTTTGACATTCTTCTTGACCCCATTAGCCCATCCAACAAGGCACTAGTCCTTCTCCAAGCAAGGCGCACTTCTTGGGATTAGTGTCAAACCCTAGATCTAGCACATGGGTAATCCTAGAACCAACTCTAACTTGTAGATCTAACCTAGATCTAGCCTATAGTACCATCTTCACACTTAACTTCACCTTGTGGGCCTTTCTAGAACCATTTCACACTTCCCAAGGCAACAAGACCCACTTGTGTAAACACATGGTACTATACTTAATAATCATACCCCATCAAGTGGCCTAAACCATACATAGATTGAAACATTAACTATCCATGATACCACCTTCAACCATACCTCAAACATTAGGTCCACTTAGCCTTGCATTGGTTTCCGTAACTTATCATTTATTCGCCCTTTGAAACCTTTGCTTGGGTCCAATCAACTGTGATTGGGGTATTAGGGTCTCCCCCTTGGTCTGGTTATACCCTGACTTAAAGCGAAGAGTGCCTCGGTTGACGTGACTCCCACATTGCATTGGGAACCGTGGCATCTCTTAGGTCACCTCTTTAGTTGCCTAACTCCTCTACCGTCCCGGATGGGATACCTCTAGGGGCAACTACAAGTTGTGTGATAACATTTTTGGCGCCGTTGCCGGGGGAAGGTAGAGGCCTACCCTGGTTCGACATATTTTTTTCAAGCCCTACTCCCCTTCTCTTTGCCAACATTTTTGGCGCCGTTGCCGGGGAGGTAGAGGCCTACCTTGGTTCAACACACCTTTGTGTCTCACTCTCTCCCTGCACTTTAAACGACATACATCTTGGTAGAAGAGTTTAAAAATCTACCTGGCGACTCCAATTCGTGACTCCGCTGAGGATCGACCCCATTCCCATCTTTCAATTTTGTAACTTGTAAATCATAAATGAATTCAGACATTTTCTTCCAAATGACAAGGTGTATGAATGAAATATATGAGAATCTATCTCGCTATAGAGGGCAGTTGGAAGAAAGTAATGAAGGTCAGTCAACATATCAATATGGGAGTGATTATGTACATAATTCTTATGACTGTCATCATTCTTTTCATTCTTCAAGTAAAAATATTAACCCAATTAATTCAAACAAAAGTCAATTTCAACCAAGGCCTTGCAACCAAAGCATTCGGTCAAATGACTCTAGCATTCCAGTTAGACATCCAAAACTAATCCCTAGTAGAATGGCCAGAGTTATTAGAAATCCAGCTAAGCCATCTCCTTTTGACTTTTCTGAAATTCATGGGGCACCTCATCTTATGCCAAATGATTACTCTGAATGGTTGCCTCGTTTCTATGGAAATTATTTTGAGTCAATTGAAAATCATTTACAAAGATTTTGGGATTATATGGAAGTTAGGGGTGCTGATGATGAAGATGTTTATATGCGGTCCCTGGGTGAGACTTTAGGTGGAAATGCCGGTTTATGGTTTGATAATTTAGCCCCAGGATCCATCACTGGATATGATATGTTTGTTGGGTTATTAAAGAATAAATGGGGTAGTAATATTGAAGAATCCTTAACAGAGACATCAAGCAATAACTGTATTGTTGAGGATCAAGTTGACAAGGACCATGATAGTAATAATGATACTTCAAATCAGTCCTTGAGTAGCCCCCCTTTTGACCTTGAAGAAATTTCTGATTCTGTGGATCCTTCAGAAAAAGAACTCCTTAATCATTCTATCATTAACAATCCTTTAATTTCTCATCACCTGTTTGAAGAAGAAGAAAGTGGGGACATTGACCAAGATCCATTAGTGGTGGTTTCACATGATCATGGTGCAAATAATCAAGATGTTCTAAATAAATTTGTTAATTTTATCCCTGATCAATTTAATGACAATGATCAAGTATCCTCTTGTGATTTTAATGATGAATCAATAAAAGGAGAGGATGAGCCAATAGATCACACTAGATGCTCTAATCTTTGTTCCACTTCTTATAAGGAGTCTTTAAATTTTTGTTTTTCTGTCCTTAGTCGAGATAGCTTTTTTTTAGAGTTAGAATCTTGTCCTCAACTTAGATTTAATCAAAAGTTGGAAGTCATTCCTAGTGCTATTTTGAAAGACCTTTCATTTTGTCAAATTTCAAGGCCAAATCTTTCCATCCATCTAGGAGACTGTTCGTATTTACAATCCACCCTCCCTTCCCAACTTTTTCAATCATCTTTGGGTTGGTGGTCTAGTCAATCTTTTGCGTTTAAAATTTTCAATAAGAAGTATAAGCATGATTACATGTTTGAAGAAAAAGCACTTCATTTCCCTTTTCAGTCACTTTGGAACCATAATGCTGGTTGTCAAGTTATTAATCACTCCTGGTGGCTAGAAAAGGTGTTTAAGGATCAATTCCATCTTTTCTCCATTTTTGAGCATCAAGTGGGTTTGACTTTGATCTTTCGTCTTCTAAGCTTTAATTTGTCCCCACTGGGTTTCTATTTAATCATTAGTCCCAAAGAGAATCAAATTGAATATGTGAGAGGAGCAAATGAAGAAGTTAATTTGTGTGAAAATGAACCGAATCACATGTCTTATGTCTTCCCTCCATCCATCTCTGAGTTCAACTTGCATAAATTTTATGATCCTATAAATTCTTGGATGGAGGATGTTTGCATTAATCATTTTTCTCTTTGGCATGATTTGATTTCGCTCCATTCAAATCCTTCTTCAATTTCTAAACAAGTCGGGAAGATTGTGCTCTCAATTTCATTAATCTTTAATCCAATCTTGACTTGTTTTATCAACAAAAATCAAAGAAGAATCATTAATTTGTTTGATGAATGGTTGCATTGGATTTATGATTTTACCTAACATTCGTGCTAACTGGTTAGAGTAGGTTAGGTAGGTTTTGAATAAGCTCACTTGAGCAGTAGGATTTGTGTGATTTTTCCTTTTCTGTGTGCCGAGTATTGCCCCGTTTTTGTTTTTCTGCCTGAGTTGAGTCTTGCTCCTTCCTAAGCTTTTCTCTTCTCCTGCACGCATTAAAGAAATTATGGTTAGCATTTATAGTGTTGGCTGCCTGTGCTGGTTGAGATTTGCCTGATTTAAGAATGTACTCTTTTCCTCCTGCACAGTGAATAAAAATGATAATGATATATGCCATTGTTAGTTTACATTTTGACGCATTTCAGTTCATGCTTTAGGTTATATTTCAGTTCAGTTTTATTTTATTTTTATCCCATACATGCTCCATGATGGTATTCTAGTTTTTGTGAGAGCAGGAACAGGTGCAAGATAAAGGCTGAAAGCAAGGATGGTGCAGTGCTGGATTGAAGATTGATGCAGAGGTGTTCGAGACCAGAGATTCTGAGGTTCTCAAGCGCTCTCTCCCTTAGAGCACTTGTCCCAGCTGGAGCCAGATGTTATCACACCATAGTAGCAAGGCTACTATTCTTGTACAGCAGATATCTGCACATTCCAGAGCTTCATTTATTCCAGAGCATGGCTATATATATTGGATCACTCATGATCAGAGCAGTACATTATTCAGATATTGTATGACCTTGTGTCAAGGCTGAGCCTTGAGAGTTCAGATTTGATGACTGATGTGACCACTTATCCCATTACAGTTTCAGTTCAGTGCCTAGAGATGTACTTCAGCAGTGTTTCAGATGATGCATGATGATTGCTATTATGATGATGTTGTATGATCTATGGATATGTTCTCACTGACTGTGGATTATTAGCTTGTTGATTTAGTCATGATTATAGCATGTGCTTGGTATATTATTCCTGATGTGGCAAACTACTTAAAATGAACTGTAAATCATAAAATGGACAATTGCTTGCACTTTTAGGTCATTTAACAAAACTTACTGGTATTTCACCTTACATAGACATGGTCTTTCCCGACACCAGTTGTCTGCTAGTGTAGGCTCCATACTCACTTATCTCCATCCATACATGACCTTCCTGTTTGACTTTAAACCCTGACTTGTCTCATTTGACTTTCTGATACTGAGGACTTCCCTATTTTTCTACCTCTGTGTTTGGACCACATCCCTGTTTATCTAGTGTCTCGGCTCTAAGTTGGTGACAGAACTTGCCTTTGGTGAGTTGGATTGTAGGCCTAAATCATTCTGGTCGGTTGTCCCGATGTTTGGCATTGGCTCGAACTCCCCCTAGTCACTTGAGATGCTGTTGGCTAAAACTGAAAGCTCATGTTCTACCTGTGGAAACTAAATAAATTCGCCCATGGAAACAAAAAAGGGCAAGAGCAATGAAAAGCTAAAAATACTCCTCGAAGAGTATAAGAAAGGTCCAAAAAGCAATAGTTCTTAAAAGCTATATCTAAACAATTGCTGACCTTGTGAATATATAAAAAACATGCCCTGGATGCAAGCTGCAACTAGTTGTGCTTCTCAGCACATCTGAAATCCGAAGGGTTATGTAGGCCAAAAAGGCCATGGAAATAAAATTGAATGATCCTAATGAACCTGGATCAACTTGATGTAGACATGATGCCTAAGTTGAATAAACACTCTCTAAACAACTTATCCATTTGTGAGGCACAGCCATTCCCCGTGTTCTTTTGTCCAGCACAGAGTTTGTAGCTTCCCCCTTCTCCCAGTCCAAAGTATTTTTGAGTTAAGTTAGACAAGTCAAACCCTTGGCCCAACCTTGCTCCTAGCCTTCATCCTTCACTAGCAGTTTGACCATGTCCAATGGGTAAGTTTGTCATTTGAACTATGGTGCAAGTAATTTTATATAATCACGGAATATGTTAACTTGATTAATGCCACTGAATGGAATTTATACTTTGAGCTTAGCTATGAAGTGATTAAAGAAGCATTGTCTTAGTCTACTGATGTGATTTATCCTTGATTATATATATTCTTGGGATCCGTGATGATGTGGACCATGTATGATGATTATTGGTGATGATTTATGGTCCCACATGTTTGATGATGATATCATATGATGGACATATGATACAGATGATGTTTGATCCAGTTCAGCAGGTTATTATTATTACAGATCAGCAGATTATACATTGTCCATATATGGTGGACCCTACAGCTGGCCCATTAGGGCAACCCAGGGTGTATGAGTACTCATTCCTAGTGGATTTGGGTCTTCTGGATCCATTGAGACACTTATCTTTCAGTTCCGGGCACTTCTGACAGTGATTGATGCAGTTTTACACTTGTTGACCAGATTTGGGGCTGATTTCCCAGCCTGAGCAGCAGGGGCCCCGAGAGGCCAGTTCACCTAGGGCGCTGATGATGGAGGGGGTGGTCCAGCCACTTGTTATTACCATTTATCCCCCCTCCCGGAGAGCCTGGTGGGCTCAGATGGACAGCGCTAGCACCCTAGGAGGCAGTTTTGGCACTTTCACAGTTCCCGAGGCAGTTAAAAAATGGGATAAAGTGGTCACTGAGGAAATCGATTTGGGCAATTGAGGCAAGGTTTTGGCATTTGGTTTTCACAGAGGTCTTCCAGGTTGATCTCACTATCTTCCAGTCATTTTTCACCATGTGGGTATCTCCAGATTGATCACAGGAGGACATTTACTGCTCGACTGTCATGGATTCTGAGGACAGTTTTGGTCATTATTATTATATTGGACATATTTTTATTATTTCATTGTGCCTTGGGGTGAGCTAGCAAGGATTTATACCTCCTAGCCCCACCATGTGCTTATTTTATCATGTCCTAGTCATCATGAGGTGGATTATTGTACTTTATACCCCTCTTGTGGGATGACGTCACCCTCTATTGTACCATTTAGTGAGGGCGCTATTGTTATGTTGAGTGATCCATGTGATATTATGTTATGGATTCATCTTAGCCATTGATTATGTTGTGAGATCTTTTAATCTCAACCACTCATTTCAAAAAGTGGTTTTGAGATCTAGGGTTTTGGTCTTTATTATCCTATATAAGGAGGAGACCCCCTCATTGTAAAATTCATCTAGAGATTTTTGGCTCTTGGCTCTTGGAATAAAATTTCTATCTTTTGGAGTACATGCTTGGATTGGAGTGGATGTTGGTTGTTTCGATTGTAAATGCTATTGTCCATTGCACTGGAGGATCTATTGTAGCTATCTTGCATATTTGCCATACTTTATTTGCAGGTTGAGAGGGCGACTTTGACAAGTGCGAATTGGTGGGGAGGCTTGCCCTTCAAGCTTGGAAGAAGTCGTTTTGGGTTTGACAGGGAGTGGTTTTGCCTTTGTGTCAACTATTCTATGTTCTTCTCTCTCTTGCTTGCATCTACCTTCAATTTGTTAAACTAATTGATGCTTTGCTCCTTGGCTTGACAGGTTAGAAGGAATCACATGTGGCTTGGAAAAATCGATTTGGCAAGAGGGCTTCAACAATTCTCCATTTGATCTTTGGCAAAGTAATCCTCGTCTCAACTAGCATTCATCTCTTCATCCAGGTATGTCCCAAGAGGTATGATCTTCTCTTCCTTGAATCTTCCATAATTTCTAGATCACAAAAACCCTAATCAAATTAAAACCCTTGTTTTTGGTATTTCTTAGATCTACTTAGATCTAGCCCTCAATTTGAAAAGATATTGAAAACCCACCTCTATAACATCCACCCCTAGTTGGATCTATAGTTTGGTGGTGATTGGCTAAGAATTGACCCATTTTCTAAGACAAAAAGCTCTCCTTGACCTAAAGCGCACTTCCTTGAGAGAGGCTTGTTGGGCTAGATCTAGCACATGGGTATGTGAGATCCCGCTTGATTTGACAACTAGACACTTGATAACACATACCCATATCCTTACTTTGGTGAAAACTACCTTGTGGACATCTCTCCATGTTTTGAGGGGTTGAAACCCCCTTTTGACCTTCTTGGCACCTTAAAACCTAGATCTACCAAGATCTACCCATTGGATTCATTTGAAACTTTGAAGGAACATAGATCGGGGTACTAGCACCCTGGATCTACATTTTGGTGGCCATTGGACTTGGTTTGGTCCACCAAAACCACTTTTTGCCTCTCCTTGAGAAAGTCGCACCTCTTGGGAATATTGAGTTGGACCACTTCTAGGAAGTGGGTGTTGGAGATTTTTGTGGATTTGGATTGCCCATGCCTTGAAACCTAGGTCTAGACTGTCCTTTTGTCCCGATCTACCTTGGGGATTGCATTCCTTGTTTTGAGGAATTGTGGTCCACTTTTGGTCATCACCTAAAAACCTAGATCTAGCAAGATCCAACCATTGGATCTCATCCAAACCACTTGACTTGGCTTCTAGGTGTCCCGATCTACACTTTGACATTCTTCTTGACCCCATTAGCCCATCCAACAAGGCACTAGTCCTTCTCCAAGCAAGGCGCACTTCTTGGGATTAGTGTCAAACCCTAGATCTAGCACATGGGTAATCCTAGAACCAACTCTAACTTGTAGATCTAACCTAGATCTAGCCTATAGTACCATCTTCACACTTAACTTCACCTTGTGGGCCTTTCTAGAACCATTTCACACTTCCCAAGGCAACAAGACCCACTTGTGTAAACACATGGTACTATACTTAATAATCATACCCCATCAAGTGGCCTAAACCATACATAGATTGAAACATTAACTATCCATGATACCACCTTCAACCATACCTCAAACATTAGGTCCACTTAGCCTTGCATTGGTTTCCATAACTTATCATTTATTCGCCCTTTGAAACCTTTGCTTGGGTCCAATCAACTGTGATTGGGGTATTAGGGTCTCCCCCTTGGTCTGGTTATACCCTGACTTAAAGCGAAGAGTGCCTCGGTTGACGTGACTCCCACATTGCATTGGGAACCGTGGCATCTCTTAGGTCACCTCTTTAGTTGCCTAACTCCTCTACCGTCCCGGATGGGATACCTCTAGGGGCAACTACAAGTTGTGTGATAACATTTTTGGCGCCGTTGCCGGGGAAGGTAGAGGCCTACCCTGGTTCGACATATTTTTTTCAAGCCCTACTCCCCTTCTCTTTGCCAACATTTTTGGCGCCGTTGCCGGGGAGGTAGAGGCCTACCTTGGTTCAACACACCTTTGTGTCTCACTCTCTCCCTGCACTTTAAACGACATACATCTTGGTAGAAGAGTTTAAAAATCTACCTGGCGACTCCAATTCGTGACTCCGCTGAGGATCGACCCCATTCCCATCTTTCAATTTTGTAACTTGTAAATCATAAATGAATTCAGACATTTTCTTCCAAATGACAAGGTGTATGAATGAAATATATGAGAATCTATCTCGCTATAGAGGGCAGTTGGAAGAAAGTAATGAAGGTCAGTCAACATATCAATATGGGAGTGATTATGTACATAATTCTTATGACTGTCATCATTCTTTTCATTCTTCAAGTAAAAATATTAACCCAATTAATTCAAACAAAAGTCAATTTCAACCAAGGCCTTGCAACCAAAGCATTCGGTCAAATGACTCTAGCATTCCAGTTAGACATCCAAAACTAATCCCTAGTAGAATGGCCAGAGTTATTAGAAATCCAGCTAAGCCATCTCCTTTTGACTTTTCTGAAATTCATGGGGCACCTCATCTTATGCCAAATGATTACTCTGAATGGTTGCCTCGTTTCTATGGAAATTATTTCGAGTCAATTGAAAATCATTTACAAAGATTTTGGGATTATATGGAAGTTAGGGGTGCTGATGATGAAGATGTTTATATGCGGGCCCTGGGTGAGACTTTAGGTGGAAATGCCGGTTTATGGTTTGATAATTTAGCCCCAGGATCCATCACTGGATATGATATGTTTGTTGGGTTATTAAAGAATAAATGGGGTAGTAATATTGAAGAATCCTTAACAGAGACATCAAGCAATAACTGTATTGTTGAGGATCAAGTTGACAAGGACCATGATAGTAATAATGATACTTCAAATCAGTCCTTGAGTAGCCCCCCTTTTGACCTTGAAGAAATTTCTGATTCTGTGGATCCTTCAGAAAAAGAACTCCTTAATCATTCTATCATTAACAATCCTTTAATTTCTCATCACCTGTTTGAAGAAGAAGAAAGTGGGGACATTGACCAAGATCCATTAGTGGTGGTTTCACATGATCATGGTGCAAATAATCAAGATGTTCTAAATAAGTTTGTTAATTTTATCCCTGATCAATTTAATGACAATGATCAAGTATCCTCTTGTGATTTTAATGATGAATCAATAAAAGGAGAGGATGAGCCAATAGATCACACTAGATGCTCTAATCTTTGTTCCACTTCTTATAAGGAGTCTTTAAATTTTTGTTTTTCTGTCCTTAGTCGAGATAGCTTTTTTTTAGAGTTAGAATCTTGTCCTCAACTTAGATTTAATCAAAAGTTGGAAGTCATTCCTAGTGCTATTTTGAAAGACCTTTCATTTTGTCAAATTTCAGGGCCAAATCTTTCCATCCATCTAGGAGACTGTTCGTATTTACAATCCACCCTCCCTTCCCAACTTTTTCAATCATCTTTGGGTTGGTGGTCTAGTCAATCTTTTGCGTTTAAAATTTTCAATAAGAAGTATAAGCATGATTACATGTTTGAAGAAAAAGCACTTCATTTCCCTTTTCAGTCACTTTGGAACCATAATGCTGGTTGTCAAGTTATTAATCACTCCTGGTGGCTAGAAAAGGTGTTTAAGGATCAATTCCATCTTTTCTCCATTTTTGAGCATCAAGTGGGTTTGACTTTGATCTTTCGTCTTCTAAGCTTTAATTTGTCCCCACTGGGTTTCTATTTAATCATTAGTCCCAAAGAGAATCAAATTGAATATGTGAGAGGAGCAAATGAAGAAGTTAATTTGTGTGAAAATGAACCGAATCACATGTCTTATGTCTTCCCTCCATCCATCTCTGAGTTCAACTTGCATAAATTTTATGATCCTATAAATTCTTGGATGGAGGATGTTTGCATTAATCATTTTTCTCTTTGGCATGATTTGATTTCGCTCCATTCAAATCCTTCTTCAATTTCTAAACAAGTCGGGAAGATTGTGCTCTCAATTTCATTAATCTTTAATCCAATCTTGACTTGTTTTATCAACAAAAATCAAAGAAGAATCATTAATTTGTTTGATGAATGGTTGCATTGGATTTATGATTTTACCTAACATTCGTGCTAACTGGTTAGAGTAGGTTAGGTAGGTTTTGAATAAGCTCACTTGAGCAGTAGGATTTGTGTGATTTTTCCTTTTCTGTGTGCCGAGTATTGCCCCGTTTTTGTTTTTCTGCCTGAGTTGAGTCTTGCTCCTTCCTAAGCTTTTCTCTTCTCCTGCACGCATTAAAGAAATTATGGTTAGCATTTATAGTGTTGGCTGCCTGTGCTGGTTGAGATTTGCCTGATTTAAGAATGTACTCTTTTCCTCCTGCACAGTGAATAAAAATGATAATGATATATGCCATTGTTAGTTTACATTTTGACGCATTTCAGTTCATGCTTTAGGTTATATTTCAGTTCAGTTTTATTTTATTTTTATCCCATACATGCTCCATGATGGTATTCTAGTTTTTGTGAGAGCAGGAACAGGTGCAAGATAAAGGCTGAAAGCAAGGATGGTGAAGTGCTGGATTGAAGATTGATGCAGAGGTGTTCGAGACCAGAGATTCTGAGGTTCTCAAGCGCTCTCTCCCTTAGAGCACTTGTCCCAGCTGGAGCCAGATGTTATCACACCATAGTAGCAGGGCTACTATTCTTGTACAGCAGATATCTGCACATTCCAGAGCTTCATTTATTCCAGAAATCGCCCTCCTCTCCACCAATTCGACTTTGCTGCAAGAAAACTAGTAGAAGCACCAAAATCCACAATGATACATAGAAGAGATACGGTATACTCAAGATGCAAGAGAATCCACAAGACAAGAGAGATATGCTCCACAAAGAAGTGTTCTATTCCACTATTCCAGAGCTCCAAAGGTGAGCTATACAATAGGGGGTCTCCTCCTTATATAAGATAATAAAGACCAAAACCCTGTACCACTTTACAATACTACATCAAATGAGTGGTTGAGATTAAAAGATCTCATCATACAATCAATGGCTAAGATGAACCATAATAACATAACACATGGATCACTAATAAAGTGATGACGTCATAGTCTAAAAATAATCATGGAGGGTGACGTCATCCACTAGAGGGGGTAAAAGTACCAAAATCCACCTCATAATGTCTAGGACATGACATAAAGAGCACATGGTGGGGCTAGGAGGCATCAATCCTTACTAGCTCATCCCCAAGGCACGATAAAATAATAAAATATGTCCAATATAATATAAATTATCAAATTTGTCCTCAAAATCTGTGACAGACAAGCAGTAAAAGGCCTCCTGTGATCGCTGTGGGCCTACCCACATGGTGAAAACTAGCTGGAAGACAGTGGGATCACCCTAGAAGACCTCTGTGAAAACCAAGTGCCAAAACCTTGCCTCAATTGCCCAAATCGAATTCCTCAGTGACCACTTTATCCCATTTTTTAACTACCTCGGTAACTGTGAAAGTGCCAAAACTGCCTCCCAGGGCATCTATGTTGTCCAACTGAGCCCACCATGCTCTCCAAAAGGGGGGATAAATGGTAAAAACAAGTGGCTGGACTACCCCCTCCTCATACAGCGCCCTAGGTGAACTGGCCTCTCCTGGCCCCTGCTGCTCAGGCTGTGAAATCGGCCCCAAATTTGGTCAACAAGTGTAAAACTGCATCAATCACTGTCAGAAGTGCCCGGAACTGAAAGATAAGTGTCTCATTGGATCCAGAAGACCCAAATCCACTAGGAATGTGTACTCATACACCATGGGTTGCCCTAATGGGCCAGCTGTAGGGTCCACCATATATGGAAAGTGCATAATCTGATGATCTGAAGTAATAATAAAACCTGTTGAACTGCATCAATCATCATCTGAACCATATGTCCATCATATGATATCATCATCAAGTATGTGGGACCATCAATCATCATCAATCGGTATATATATATGGCCCACATCATCACGGATCCCAATAATATACAACCAAGGATAAATCACATCAGTAGACTAAGACATGCTTTTATAATCATTCTCACAGCCAAGCTTAAAGTATAACATCCATCCAGTGGCATTAATCAAGTTAGCATATTCTTTTGTTATATAAAATTACTTGCACAATAGTTCAAATGACAAACTCACCCATTGGACATGGTCAAACTGCTAGTGAAGGATGAAGGCTAGGAACAAGGTTGGGCCAAGGGGTTGACTTTGTCTAACTTAACTCAAAAATACTTTGGACTGGGAGAAAGGGGAAGCTACAAACTCTATGCTTGGACAAAAAAAAACACGAGGAATGGCTGTGCCTCACAAATGGATAAGTTTTTTAGAGAGTGCTTATTCCACTTAGGCATCATGTCTACATCAAGTTGATCCAGGTTCATTAGGATCATTCAATTTCGTTTCATGGCCTTTTTGGCCTACATAACCCTTCGGATCTCAGGTGTGCTGAAAAGCACAACTAGTTGCAGCTTGAATCCAGGGCATGTTTTCATATATAAGGTCAGCAATTGTTTAGATATAGCTTTTAAGAACCACTGCTTTTTGGACCTTTCTTATACTCTTCGAGGAGTATTTTTAGCTGTTCATCGCTCTTGCCCTTTTTAGTTTCCATGGGCGAATTTATAAGTTTCCATAAGTAGAACATGAGCTTTCAGTTTTAGCCAACAACATCTCAAATGACTAGGGGGAGTTCGAGCCAATGCCAAACATTGGGACAACCGACCAGAATGATTTAGGCCTACAATCCAACTCACCAAAGGCGAGTTTTGTCACCAACTTAGAGCCGAGACATTGAACATACAGGGATGCGGTCCAAACACAGAGGTAAAAAAAAGGGGAAGTCCTCAGTATCAAAAAGTCAAATGAGACATGTCAAGGTTTAAAGTCAAATAGGAAAGTCATGTATGGATGGAGTCAAGTGAATATGGAGACTACACTAGCAAACAACTGGTGTCAGGAAAGACCATGTCTATGTAAGGTGGAAAACCAGTGGGTTTTGTTAAATGACCTAAATGTGCAAGCAATTGTCCATTTTATGATTTATAGTTCATTTTAAACAGTTTGCCACATCAGGAATAATATACCAAGCAGATGCTGTGAACATGACTAAATCAACAAGATAATAATCCACAGTCAATGATAAAATATCCATAGATCATACAACATCATCATAGTAATAAACATCATATACCATCTGAAACACTACTGCAATACATCTCTAAGTACTGAACTGAAACTGTATGGGATAAAGGGTCACATCGGTCATCAAATCTGAACTCTCAAGGCTCAGCCTTGACACAAGGTCTACCATAAGTCGGAATAATACACTGCTCTGATCATGAGTGATCACAAAATATACAATCATCATAGCCATGCTCTGAATAATGGAAGCTCTGGAATGTGCAGATATCTGCTAAACAAGAATAGTAGCCCTGCTACTATGGTGTGATAACACTATACTTCATTAATCATCAACTTGAAACATGTCATTCATTAATCATCAACTTGAAACATGTCATTCATTCTCTTCATGTTTCTCTTGCTCAGATTTTTCTAATAGTTTTTACTGCAGCACATTCTTTTCTTCGGATTTCTTTAGTTCATCAAGTGCACGCAGAACCTTTCTGTCAATCTTTTTGAGTGCATCCTTTGGTACTTCAATATTTGAATTATCTTCATATCTTAGGAGTTTTTCCCCGAGCTGCTCATTTTATTTTCTTGACTTGTCTAATTCTTCTAGAGCATAGGTGAGTTCTCCTTCCCAGTCAATCTTCCCTTCTACTTTATTAAACTCTTCATCTTCATTTTTACTAGAGTAATAAAAAGTATCACATTCTGAATTATTACAAGCAGAGGAACTCTTACCTTTAGAGTTGAGTGAGCCTTGCATCAAGTCTTTGATAGTACTGGCTTCAGTTTTTTGTCCTTCGGCCGAATATAGATCCTTTAGTTTGTCCTAGAGCTCTTTAGCTGAGAGTCGAGACACATTGTCCTACCCTTTCTTTGACAGGATCAAGTAATCGGTCTACTATGATTTCCTTGGCTTTTGAGTTGTAACTTCTAGCTTCTTTCTAAGTTGTTGATTTCACTTTCTTTGGAGGGGCATAACCATTTACAATTGAACTCCATATATCATACCCATCTGATTGCAAGTACCACTTCATCTTTATGCTCCATATTCCATATTTGTTCTCATCAAAAAGAGGTGCTCCATTTTCTAAATAATCTATGTGTGTCCAAGGATCTCCTTCAAGCTGGTTAGGCTTGTGATGAAGGCCTCACTCTGAAACCAATTGATGGCCACAATGGTACACTGAGAGGGGGGGGGTTGAATCAGTGGGCCAACACTTAATTATAATTTCAACTTCTTCAAAACTATTCAAAGATCATTAAATAATTTCACTTCAACACTTAGCTAGAATTCATCATTCATACTAGCTACACATCATCATTCATCAAATTAAATATGTCATCTCTATAAGTCATAAGACACATCACAAGATAAGCTAGTCATAAGGCACATCATAAAATAAGCTTTGTAAACTTTTTATATTGTGATTGGAGACTTCAATCTCCAAAATGGGCTACAACCCAAAGGTGGCACCACCCACCAGATGATTCTATCAGCAGCAACTGACTGGGATGCACCAGCACCCCAAATTACAATCTTATAAGGATGTTTCAGAAACACCCAAAACAACCATATACATTATCCCAAATACCACAATCAAATGACTAAATAAGGATCTTTTGTTTGTTGCCCAGATCACTGAGACTCAACAAACTTTCTCCTTTGTTGGTTGCTCTTCTTCACTTTCACTGATTTCCTTTGTGCAACTTCTTGCTTGTTATATCAAAGTGCATTGCTTCAGATCGTGTCTTTGTTAACCTCGGACTTGGCCTTAGATTACTGCGGATTCCTCATACTGCAATTCTACTCCTTCTTGCTATTCTGAGATGAACATGTCCTTCTTTACTCATATGCTGGAAATCACAAATTTGTCATTTGGAGATAAAGCATTTCACTAGTATACATCTGCAGTTGCCTCAATCACACATACCCGAATTCAGAGCTATCACATCTCACCCGAACTTTTCATGCCCAAAAGGATCAGAGATAAGAATAAAAACATCTTGCATTAACAGACTGCTGCTGCTACCTCAGTCACCCTAGAAATTCCCTTAACTGCCAAAAATCAGAGCTCCTTGCTTACTCCATCACATTCTTCACATCTTCAAAATGAGGCATATTGCCTTTAATTTATACACATCTTTCATTTGAAAATTACTGGGACAACATGTCATTTTTACTTTTATTTTTATAATTAAATCAAATAAGTTTAATTAAGGTGGCCATCCTTCAATCAAGGAGATAAACAACAATTTCATTTTTTATGTCATGTCCTTCGCTGCCCTTTCTTGGGCCATGCCCTTAGCATTTGTGGGTCTGAGACCCAACCCTATGATGCCCGCAAGGGCCTTAAACATGCCCACACATACCCTTTTAGAAATTCCAAGAAGGTGCCCGCATGGGCCTTAGAAAATGCCCGCACAGTCTTCTTATAATGCCCGCAAGGGCTCTTTCTTATACCAAATTGTGATGCCCGCAATGCTCCTTAGGATGCCCGCATAGGGCCTTTGAAAATGCCTGCAGGTGTCTTAAGATATGCCCGCACAGCCCTTCAAAATTGCCCGCACATGGCCTTTAGAAATGCCAGCAGGGACCTTTAGGTAATGCCTGCACATCCCTTTAAAAATGCCCACACAGGGCCTTTGGGAATGCCCGGAAAGGCCTTATAAAATGCCCACAAGGGCATTACTGTTATGCCCGCAAGGGCTCCTTAAATGTCCGCAAGGGCTTCTTAGATGCCTGCATGTCCGCAAGGGCTTCTTAGATGCCTGCCCTTGCCATGTCTATCATCGTGCTTGCTTGCCATGTCACCAACACTTGTCATGCTTAGTCTTCCATGTCATTTGTTTATTGCCATGTCAGGTCTTTTGCCATGTCATCATTCTTTGTCATGTTTGCCATGTCATCACTTCAACCTTTGTCATTAATGTGTTGTCATCAATGACAATCATGCTCATCAAAACGGTCACTATAACTACGGTAGGCGGGTTTCGAACATCCCGTGGACTGCGTACATCTTACACGAAAGTTATGCCATACGGTTCACGAGGAAGCCAACCGGTTTCTTGGAATTTGGTGAGAACCATTCAACTAATTAAATGAGCGGAAATAAATCGTTGTGTTTTCTCTGAGGTCGTCATGTAAATTTTCTATCATTTTAGATCCTTGTCCTCCTACGTTGAACAAGCAATTCTTCCACCAACACACTCGCCATTATATATGATCATTGATGCATGCATGTGATGCACCTAATCACACATAAATTGATCGATGCTTCTCACGTTGATTCATTTCAATGCATTACACCCAACTGCTAAAATTCCCTAGGTCTATGTAATGACCCTTTTTTAAATTTTTATTAAAATGACCAATTTTCTCTTTTTCCCCAAATTCGACCTTTGACTAGTTTTGATGCCTAGGTCTCCAATTTGCCCCAAATGATCCCAGATCTTCTGAGAAGCTATATGGATGATGTTAGAACATAAATATGTGTTTCAGGGATGGTTTTGGACCTTTAAAATACTTCTGCAAGTCCTCTTTCAATTCTGTCCAATGTAGGGAACTTTACTAGTTATTTCCCTTTGACTAGTATTGGTCTCTAGGTCTCCAATTGGCTCCAAATGCCTTCAATTCTTCAAGGAAGGTGTATGACTGATATTTGTACTTGATTATGATGTTCATGGATGATTTATGACCATTAAAAGACTTCTGCAAACTTGTTTAAGATTCTGGACAAAGTATGGAATTTAACTAGCAATTTGAGGTTCAAATTCCCCCAGGGTAAGTTCTGAAAATGGATCTCCAAATGCCTCCAAACCCACTCGAAATTCTGAACAGAGGTAGGGGATGTCTAAGGGACATTATTTAGGTCTCATGTGCACCATTAATCAGTTATTAAGTTTTTTCTAACCTTCTCCCAAACAGCAGCAAAAATCACTAATTCGACCCTTGGGGAAATGGCACCAAATCTTCTACAAATGTAAATAAACTGAGTAAAATGACTTCAAAGGCTTAAGTACTGAACATGAAACTTGTATAATACATCAATAACATTCAATTCATCAATAAACCATCAGTAGTTTACTTATCCATTCAAATCCATCAACATTACATTGGTTCACAACAAGGTAGTGGGGAAATGGCACTGTTCTTTCATTAAAAATGAGATTTATACACTTCTACTTTGAATTTCGACCTGAAACTTTCTGGAGATGAAGAACAGAGTATTTACTTCATATTACAAAAGAAATGGGGCATGAGAAGCTTCCCCAAAGAGTACAATAGCTCACCAAAAACGCCCTCCCTCAAGGATCAAGAATATGCCATCAAAACTGGAAATGGTTGAGAGGATGTGCTGCACTGGAAGAAACCATGAGCTGCCTTGTAGCTTACACCTGCAAATAAAGACTCCATTAAAGCTCCAAATGAAAGGTCTGAATGGCCTTTCCAATTACCAACTTGGATGGGAATCCTTCACCCTCGAAATTCGCTAAGGCAAGAAACTAGTCATCCACTAGCTCTCCCTCTTCACAAATGCAATTGCAAATTCTACAAATGATCAAAAGTTGCCTTCATTCTTTGTTCTTGACATTTATAAAGTTTCCAAACTCTCTATGGGTCGAATTCCTTCCAAGAGATGCATTCCAACTCAAGTTGGGAAGAGATTCCAAAGAATGCCACTTGTACAACAATTCCTAGTCTCCCACTTCCACCAAATCACATGTGGAAGCATCTTAGCTGCCCTAACTCCCTTGAGCGCCCTCTTGGAGGCTATTTTTAGCCCTGACATGTCATATATGTCATATGTCAGCCTTCAGGTCTGATTTGTGTCATAGGTGTCATAGCATCTTCATCATTGTTGTCATAGAGCTAGGGAATCTAGCCCAAGTGTCCCACTAGCACCAAATTGCCTCTTCTTCTTCCATGGGAATTACTCTTCCTCTACATTTTGACCTTGGATGAGTCATGCCATGAATAATACCTTTTGAACTCCCCCAAGTATGTTACCATTCACCTTGAAATCGAATTGGTGAGAAAATGATGCCAAGTGTAGTGGGGAAATCTAGCCATATGTGGGTCCCACTTCCTCCATGTGTCTTCATGATCAAATGCCACTTTGATCTTCACTTGTATATATTTATTTAGCTCTTTTATTAAATATTTATTCCATTCTAATGTTCAAACATCATTTATTATCCCCCTTATTCCAAATCCCAAAGCTTCCACCCCAAACCTAGGAAACTAGTAATTTTTCTCCTTGGCAATTATTTGACCTTTAGCATCAATTTGATAAACTCTCATGAATATGGCCAATGGGCTTAGGCCATTGTGACCCAATGCAAAATTTGGGACATGACAGTCTAGTCTTCATTTTATAGGAAGAAGCGAGTTCGAGGTAAACTTAGGTGGTTGTACTTTTAGTTATCTATGCCATGGGTGGTGCTTCAATACTTGTAATAGCAAGTAGTTCTAGGTCAGCAACTAAAACTACTGCTTTTGCTACTTTATCGATTGAATCTGGTAGATCAATAGAACAGACTTAATCACCTGTTACTACTGGTGCCTTAGATGCCTTTGTTTCTGCTCCATATGCCTTTGTCTACGTTACTACTGCAGGTGGTGTTGGTGAATATACTGGTCTAGTAGGTATGCTTACTCTGTTGTTGGTGCTAATAGCTATGGATCTCTATATGCATCTTGATCCGTAACATCTAGTTCTTCATCTCTATCACGAACAGGATATCCCTATATACGTAAATACCGATCTAGTGCTAGTGATGGTTATGCTGCTAAATCAACTGCATAATCGATTGGATCAACAAGGTCATTTGGACCTGCTACTGGTGGATCTGGATTAGGTGTTACTGGTTGGATCTGGACGATATGGTGGCTCGGCACCTGCCTATCCTTGCTTTGGTACTACTGCCAAAAAAGCCTCTTTTGTACTACAAAACATCCAATCGGCCTTAGTCACTTTAATGGCCTTGTTATCACATCCATAGTAGCCGGGCTAGCATGATTGTAGAGCAGTTTCTTGTATATTTTTGAGCCAGTCCTTTACACATTTTTTATGAGATCAACCTATGGTGAGCAGTACTTTTGATGATCACTCATATTTTAAGCAGCCCCAGAGCAGACATGACAGCCTTGTGCCATGACTGAGCTTCATGACCTCAAATTCGATGACTAAGGTGACCATTTTTCTTCCATACAGAGCAGTGTGATAGTGCCCAGAGTTATACAGCAGCAATGTTCCAGTGACGATTGATGGACCAGATGATAGATACAGGTATATGACCCAGCAGGTATATGGTTGTGCATTGGATACTTTTATTACGCTCTTTTTCTTATCTTAGTAGCTTGACTAGGTGTCTCGTAGTCATGATCTAGCAATATTATATATATATATATATATATGGTTATTGGTTGATTGTTTGGAATTGAAGTGATATAATTACTTGGAATCAAAATTTCTTGTGTATACTCGTTGGTCTCAGACTCTCACCCTCTTAAGTACTATGGACTTGGTCATTCCCACCGCTTATGGCTTGCTAGTTATGGCATCACCTGTCACTTTTCCCCATGCATTCATTTTCTTCCATATTTGGTTTTACCCTGACTTACACTTCAGCCTGTGATATGGAGGACTTCCCCACTTATGCCTCTATGTTGGATAGACTCCCTGTTGTTTTGTTTCTCGGCTCTGAGTTGTGCAACAGAACTTACCGAAGCCTTGATCCTTCTGGGCCAGGAGAACTCGCTGGTGTTGGTTCCTGAGCTTAGGTGAGTTGGATTTGAAGCCTTGACCTCTCTGGTCGGTTGCCCCCGATGTTTGGTCCCGAATCCTGATTGTGGATGATCCCCCTAGTTGCCTGAGTTGTGTCGGCTAGACTTGAAGCAAATTGTACTACCATCATTACATGCATATGTGACTGATTGTTATATCTTCTATGCAAGCCCATGATTAAAATTGTGCTTCTAAGCACAATGAAAGAGGGCTATGAAATGAAATGTAAAGCACCCTGGATAAAAGCTGCAATTAGTTGTGCTTCTAAGCACATGCAAAATCCAAAGGGTCATAAAGCCTAAAAAGCAATGGTTAAATGTATGCTAAATCTAAAGACTGCTAGCCATAATTAAAATGTAATGATTAATTCCTCACGGAACCTACGGGTTGGGATGTGAGATGGAGTAAGGGACAGCTAATTCTAAGTGTCCCCTATAACCTCAAGTTACGGTTAGTTGTGCACCTAGTCACGGTGGTTCTAGAAAAGATCCTCATGGAGTTGTTTCTAGCTTGGCTGTGAGTTGTAGACATTTGCTAAAGTTGAATAGGCACTCCTCAAATCAACTTATTCCATTTGTGAGACACCGACATTCATTGTGTGTTTTTTGTCCAACATATGCTTAGGTGATTTTCCCTTTTCCCTTATCCAAAGTGTCGCAGTGTTGAAGATTGTAAAGTCATTCCCTTAGCCTAGCCTTGTCTTTTTCACCTTCACCCAGTTCTAGCAAAATGGTCACGTCCATAAATTGAGTATACACTTGAGGGTCTTTCTCTTAGTAATAGATCGTTTTAATCTAAACTTATATTTGATGTATTATTGATTAAACGCCACTGAAATGCTACTTTATACTTTAGTCTTGCTATTGAAATAATTAAAGGAGCATATCTTATCCATTTGCATTTGTAGCATCAGTCAGTTTGAGCCTGGGTCAATATTTTGATCGGTTTTGACCTGGTCAACTCAGTTTGACCAAGTTAACCATAGGATCCAAGATGGGTTGGGCCGATGATGTTCGAGATTGATTATTTGTAGTCCTATGGTGCCCATTTGATGGTTCCATGCATCAGACACAGGTTTTATGTGATGGTTTGATAGATTTTTATCATTATTATTATTTACAGACCATTTTTTTATTGTTCGAGCATGGTTGAGCTTAAAGATGATTATCTAGGTGGTCACATGATGTATGAGTACTAATCTCTACTACAATTGAGCCTTCTGAGTCCATTGGCACACTCAGATATCAGTTTCAGGCACTTTCAGATGCGTTTATGGTCAGATTATCACTTTATTGCATATTTGCCATATAAAATGGCCTGTCAGCACTTTCTGAGATTAATTTGGTTCACCTAGGGCGCTACAGAGGGAGTATGGGGACCAGCCACTCATTATTACCATATTACCATGCTCCCATACATTTTGATGTAGTCAGATTTGTGCTCGGGGCACCAGGCAGAGAGGTACAAACATTTTATTATTTTATAGGTGATTTTCTGAGGATAAAAAATGGAATAAATGGTCATTGAGGAAATCAATTTGGGCAATTGAGGCAAGGAATTGGGGTCCACACACACTCTGGGCTATTATTTGGATATTTTATTGTGTTTTTGAGGGGGGCACAATTTGGTCTTATGGTCACTTTATGATGTTATATGATCATAGTATTTATTATTGTGCCATGGGGCCATGCTAGTGAAGGATATGATTACCTCCTAGCCCCACCATTTGCTTTTATCATGTGTCTTAGTCACTTGCCATGTGGTATGTCCCCCTAGGGTGTCTTAGTGAATGCGCCCCCCTCTATTTGTGAGTTGATCCATGTATTGTATTTCCGGCTCATCTTAGTTGTTGATTATTATTGTTATATCTTTTGTTCTCCACCACTCATTCAAAAAGTGGTTAGGGTTTTGGTCTCTCTCATTCCTATTTAAGGAAGAGACCCCCTCATTGTAAAGGGACTTTTGGCTCTTGGCTTTTGGAATACAAAGAAATATCTTAGAGAATTCTTGTGATCTTGGGTTGAATGCTTGGCTATGGTGATTGAAACTACTTTTCCATTGTACTGAAGGTTTTGGTAGCTATCTTGCATATTTTGTTCCACTGTTTCGATTTGCAGGTGAAGGAGGCGATTTGGAGAGGGGCGCATTGGTTGGGGAGGCTCACCCTGCTACCTTTTGTCAGATCTTGGTTTACACGAGGAGTAATTTTGTCTTTGTACCAATTATTCTCTATCTTTTACTTCTAGCTTGCATCTACCTCCATCTTTGTTTGCTAATTGAATTTTTTTCTTTGGTTTTGCAGAGAGAGAGGACGCACTAGTGGACTTGGGAAAATCGTTGTAGCAAGAGAAAAGACCAAGCCTTCATTTAATCTTTGCGGGAGTAATCCTCGTCATACCAGCATTCATTCTCATCATCCAAATATGCTCACAAGGTACGTATTTGATTCCTTTAACTTACCCATCTGTCATTTACTTCAAAACCCTAACTCCAGAAATTTCCAAAAATTCTCTAGCATTAGTTACTTGGTTTACTGGCAAACCCTTTCTGGGTTTTCTTTCTTAGGCCTAGCCCCAAGTGGGTTCTCAAGGGTGTCTAGCTCTAAGGACTCCATCTACCCGTTTTCCTAGGCACCAATCTCTCCATGCTTGCGCCCCCCTTGGTCTGTTGGTCTTCTGAGTAGTTAATCCATCTTTTCTGAACTTGTGTGTTGTGATACGGTCAGATCTACTATCAAGTTTTGCTAGGAAGCCCTAAACTTGTCAGATCTACTCCTTGGGACCATTTTTCCATCTTTTAAGTACACGTTTCCCAAGGCAGCTAGTTTTGATCATTTACCCTAGCATCTTTTACCTAGATTCATTCTAAATCTCAAGTTACTGTGATTGATCTAAGTAACACTTATATCCCATATCACCTAAGCCTCTACAGTAACTCACTTCCTTAAATCTAGGGATCATCACTTTCCATCATTGAATATCTTGATCTAGTGTTTGATTTGGATCTCTCTCTCTAGGAGTAGATCAAGGTCTCCCCCTTTGTTATCCGAGGCTTGGATAGCAAAAAGCGAAGAGTGCCTCGATTGGCGTGACAACCAATCCTTCTTGGGAATCGAGGCCCTCTTGGGTCACCTCTTTAGTTTCCTAGCACCTCTACCGTCCTGGATAGGATCACCTTTAGGGGCAACTACAAGTTGTGTGATAACAAGCCTAATCCTAATACGGACCTAGTAGTAATATAAGAGTATGAAAGCTACCTTAGTATGGACTTAAAATAAAGGGTATGGCCCGCCTGGGTAGAATGGGAGGTATTAGTAGTCTAGGAGCAAATGTAGCGTTAGTCAAGTAGCCCAATGATGGAATTTCCATCTCTTCCCTAAGCAACCACTTTGTCAAATAAATATAAATGGCCAAGTTATTCAAGGCCAATTAATAAGTTGCGTATGATTTGCAGCCACGTTAAATTCCCAATCATATCTGGATGTAAATCTCTTTGGATTTAATCACGGGGTTTCCTAAGGAAGGAAATACAACAATCATTATGGTGGTAGTATATCTCCTAACAAAATATGCTTGCTATAGTGGCTTACCACACCCTTTTACACCATCACTGGTAGAACAAGTCTTTATGGATAAGATTTTAAGCTCCATGGCACGCCAAATTCTATTGTATCTAATCATGACCCTACCTTCACAAGAAATATTTGGTAGGAGTTTTCAAAACTTTAGGGTACCTAGTTGAATCTCAACATAGCCTACCGTCCCCAAATAGATGGTCAAACAGAAGTGGTCCAAAAATTATTGGAAACCTACTTGTGATGCAAAGCATCGGATAGGCCACACCACCAGTCCTAATGGCTTCCCCTGGTTGAGTGGTGGTATAATACCATTTATTATGGCTCCAAAAAAATAACACCATATAAATCAGTGTATGGCCAAAATCCCTTATCAATGGTTTCCTCTTTGCTAGGAACCTCCACGGTTCAGGACACGGACAACATACTTTGCACCAGAGCAGCTATTATCCACACCCTTAAGGATAATCTAGTTATGGATTAAAATAGAATGAAACAACAGGTAAATGAGCATCACTCCAAGCATTCCTTTTAAGTAGGAGATCAAAAGTTTCTTTGATTCCAACCTTATAAACAAAAAGTTCCTAAAGTATCATCTCCACTAGAAGCTAGATCCTAAGTTCTATAGACCCTACACAATCCTCCAACACATTCAAAGGTGGCCTACAAGCTCAATCTGCCAGATCACTCCAAGATTCACCCAATATTTAACATCTCTTGCCTTAAAAAGTGGTGGGTTCTAATTGTTAAGCACATACTATATAAAATTGGATGATTAAGGATGGCTCACCCAACCTAAGAAGGGTGAGGAAGGCTCTGGCTCCAGGAAGCAGCAATCTTCCTTCTAGGGAATGACAACAGCGTAGGCACACAATTAAAGAATTTTTGATCCAGTGGAAATATATGACGCCAGAAGATGCCACCTGGGAACCAACAAAGATTTTATGGAAATTTCTACACCTTCAGCGTTGAGGAAAATACTTCTTTTAAGGGGGGCAGGTTAGGGTCCTACTCTAACCCCCTTATATTAGGAGTTAGTCAAGTAATGTATATAACCATATCTTTTTAATAAGGTCAAGGAGTTAGTAGTCAACAATCAATGTAAAAAGCATATCTCTATTAATTAACTCCCACTATAAAGTTTGTACTTATTAATTATTTGGCCATGTTAACTAGTTAGGGTTTTGGATATTAGAAGCCTTTTAAAAGAGCTATAAGGCTATGAATGGTTTTTTCTATAAATTATTTTATCGGAGCTTTGTTCAAGTGAAAGGTTTACCAACCTTTAGAGGCGCATGAACACTGCTTTATCATTTTAATATTATAATATAATATCCATTTTTGTTGCATTTATGTTGCCTATTTATTAATTTTGTTAATTTGCACTATAATATGATAATTCTAACTTTATCTATCTGTGTTTATCTTTCTACCACACTAATCAGCAGGATTAAGTACACCACATTCTTGTTCTCTTCTTTAAACTGAGCATTAGTGGCTTACAAATATTCCAACCTTCCTCTATTTTTATACCCACTCTAGGTCTACATAGTTCTATTCAAAGTTCTGATAGCTACATCATGGTCTAGGATTCAAATTTTTAGACCATATGATCCATAAAGGAGAGACTTATATCCCACTCACTTCACCAACATGGACACCTCTATAAAATTTATATCTAGTCTCTATTCTCAATCTTGTATGAAGATCTTTGTCCTTATGATGGTTGCAATGCATGTTATAACACTGCAATGTAAAGTGCTAACTTCACTTGTATGTTTTATCTAATAAGAATGTAAAGCTACCAATATGCCAATCCACTACCGTTTGTTTCTTACTGTGGGCCTGCACACGAGGTGACTAGCTACACATAATAATTAAAGCCAATCATACCCAAGACTCTATAATTACTTTGGTCATTAAGAACTATGTTCTAGGTGTAGTTTTGAGAACCACTACTTTGCAATGCTATTAAGGATTGATGATATGGTTCAGGACAAATTCTTTGTTTGTAGACCAATGCTAATACAAGGAGAAGCTATTGTAAAAGGTTTTTTAACCCAATACCAATATTCTTGTCACTCAATTGAATAAGCAGTTGTGTCAATTGTTCAATTAGGTGACCAAATCACAATGTGCACTCACTTCCACAACATTGCTAGTGTCCGTGGTTTCTTTAATGGTGTAACAAATAAAAGTTTAATGATTTAAAGGCTCTAATAACTAATGAATTTGTGGATATCATGCACTATGAATAGGATTAGATACAAGAGTATCCAGTCATCCTATATATGCCTCCTTACACTCCCACAGCACCCAACGCTTTAACACCATTCAATATATAATTGTGTAATATAAATTATAAAATGACCATAATAAAGAATATGTTCATTACTCAAAGCCCATGAGAAGAGGCTGCATGGGAATGAGGCACTAAATTGATCCACTCATGCCTAATAAAATAGAGGGACCCAACATTAAAATAATCCTATCTCTCTTCAACTCCAACGGAATCACTTTAGCATTCATGGTGGAAAAAAAACACTACTCAATGGTAGTGTTCTCCTCATAAACGATTGGGGATTTGTCTATTACTCTTCCATGCGACATGCTCAACATAGCCTACTGCATCTCACTCTTGAGCTATAGGAAATGCCTTCTGTCAATATACTCCACATATAATTTGGTCCAGCATTCGGGATCCAAGGTAAGACACATTGTCGGAACCATTAGACTGGAATATTTTAGATATAAAATCAAAATCTCTCTAGATCATGTTAATCACACTTATATAATACGTCCCCCTCTAATATGCTCTAAAACCCCTCTATGATTCTACGTCACATTGCCTAGCTGCCTTTGTCCTAACCTTCACCTTCAACTTGGGGCTTCTGGGCTTTCATCCGGTTTGGGCCTCAACTTGGGGCTTTAATCCGGGAGGGGAGGATGGGAACCCTTTACTAGCTCTCTACCCTCCTTACCAAGAAGAAGTACAATAGAGTGAATGCCTTCTCTTATAGAGAAAGGTCATTCTCAAAACAAGTTCCCCCCCAAAATGGAAGGTTGAGATCATCTCCCCATTCCACAAAATCGAATGGTGGAGATGTCTCCTCAAGGGGGTGTGAATTGCCCATGTGGAGCACACAAGTGGAGTGGGGGTGCCTCGTAGGGCCCATACAAAACATCAAAGGTGTGCTAGGGGGTGTCTATATGATGTTTTAGCCCCCTAGCCACCATATCATGGCCCCACACCATATACAACATGCAAATCGAATCCCCAAGGTGGAGAAAAACGCCCCCAATGTCAACCTCTATAGTGAGCTGCCATGGAGAGGGCCCCACCATGCCCAAATACAATGTCAAACCTTACCATTTTACCTTAGAAATTACCTTTACCTTTGCCAACCATTGATTTTGCCATTTGCCTATAGTTGCCTTAGTCAAAATTTGATTTTCCATATAATTTTTGTTGGTTTATATGGCTGAAGCTGAAAATTGGGCTTTTGACCCACTTTTAGTGCCCGCATTGCCAAATCGTCTGCTGCAATGCGATAGTGGACCCCAAAAGTAGTAGGGATGACCATTCGAACGACTTCGATCCATCACTTAGGCATTGCTTGCCCCAAATCCATAATTTTTAATTAAAACAGGTCAAAATTGACCAATAATAATTAAAAATTTCTCAAATGCTTCAGTATTTTGCAATTTCGACACCTGCATGCTCATATGGGACCCCTGTAGATAATAATTGGCCAAAATCGAAATTCCGGTTGCAACATTTTTTCGGGCCCATTTTTGGCCTAGTCAACTTAGTTTGACTAAGTCAAATCTGGTCAACAATAGTGCTAGCTGCATACCTGTGTGTAAACATGGAGTGATAAGGCTCAATTAGACAAGTTAGTACATTACTAAGCAATACATTGATAACATGGTGATCAAAAATACATTAAATCCCGAGATAATACAAGGCCCCGGTGAGGTGGGCCCACCACCTCCAAAAGACTAAAATGCTATGCACATCTTATAGAATTGACCACTCTGCTGACTTTAGGTGATGCGGTCAACAAGGCAAAGGACACGGAAAGACAAGGATGAAAATCATGTGACCCTTTGGACAACTCGGGAAAGCGGGGGTCCACTGAGATAAGTATGCCATGACAGAACACGGGGAAGGGCGGTGCCTTACAAATGGGTATAGTGCGGGGAAACCACCACTAGCCATCTAACAAGTATCTTACAACTCACATCCGTATCCAAAGACTCCGTGAGGTTCTTTTCTAGAGCCTCCAAACTCGGTGTCCAGCAAACCGTAACTTGAGACTCTAGGGGGCAATCTTGAGCTTGTCCCTTGCTCCCTCTCACCTCCTTGCCCCGCAGGACTAGGTGAGGAATAACCACTACAAATGCTGACATGTACAACTGACCAGTATCCATGTGTGTTTATAAACACATTGCATGGATTTTACAATGAGTTTCATACTTAGCCCTTTTTTGGCTAGATTTTACATTTACAACATAATGGTCCTTTCTGGCCTGATTTACATTTCTTCACTTACATCAAGGCCCTCTTGGGCTACATACATATCTCAAAAGATATAAACATGGTGCTCATACTGCAAAGGTAATGGGGGTGAGCAATACATGCTTCGATGACTAACGGGGAACACCCGGTGAGGCTACACAATCCTAACTGCATTGCAACATCGGGGGCAACCGACAGGAGCAAATCCCAGGTCTAACCGTGTATCTCACACACTAAAGAGCCGAGGCACAATAAACAGGGAGTCATGGCAAACTCAGAGATCAGTGGGGAAGGGGTCCTCGGGATCACAAATCAGAATCCAAGTCGGGAACAAGTATCATGGATGAGTCGGATGGATGGAGACAGTGATAATGGAGCTAAAGTCAGCTACCGAGAGGGACTAAGTGATCAAGTCTATGCCAAGTGTAGAGGGCATGACTCAGCGTGCATATACATAAGTCTAACAGGAGGGGTGGACTGACATAATCAAGGGCCCAATCACATCATACAATCGCTAGATCACCAAATATATCATCTCATGCAAAGTTAGTGTACTAACAAGTATAAAGAAGTCTAATCTACAACATGAGCACTAATCATCAAATGCAATACCTGCTGCACCATATACCTGTTGCTACTGAAGCTATCTGTGAGCTGGATCTCTGCTGAATCCGGGCACATAGTAAACCAACAATATACTGTGATAGTCTTGATCAGAACAAGACTAAGCAACTGTCTCAAATGGGCTTATATCAAAGCCTAGCAAGGGAAAGGTGACCCTGTGGTAGATGGTAAGTGACAATGTCTATGACACTGTCCAACTGCCTGTCCCCTCTCATATGTCTTGCTAGGGGCAATCTGAACAAAAATTCCTCGTCTAAAGGCAGTCGATCTCTGATCTGGAAAAAAAAGCGTTGTGCGGTCCTCGGCCGCACAGTCTGCAGTATGGTAGCTCCAGCTAACATAGATGTGATAACAGAGAGTTCTTGGGCTTATAAGCCTACCCTAATACCACTGTAAAGGTTTCTACTACAGAGAATGCGAAAAGGTTGGCCTTCCTTCCTTGAGAAGTAAACAATGAATTATTTCATTTGCGGATTCACCCTGCTATTTTCAACACGTAAACTGCCTATTTTGTTTTTTATTAATCGCGAAGCTTTTCTCTTTCTTAAGTCAGGACATAACGCTAAAGCATAGCTCTGCTCAGGTAATGTTGGCTTCTTTTCACCCAGTAATAGCTCTGCTTTTTGAGGGGAAGAAATCAAATAGTAAGGTTATCCCTTTCACTGGCACAGAACTAATTTAGAGGGGAAAATATAGTTATAACCCAGGTACGGAGTGCTCAACCAAGGGAGAGCAAAGACAGTATTAAATTAGTAATTATTGTCCCTATTGCCTTTGCTTTTGCCTCTACAGAATGGAGGGGAATGACTTGCGATAGGCTTCCACACTTGTGTCACTTTGTTGATCATTAAATGTTTGATGGTAGACATACTTGGTTTTTCCATTGTTTGCAATTCCACATCTGGCAATATCCATACTTCAACTAGATTTGCATCTTTACAATTTGTGATGTCAATTAGATCCATATTGGTTCTATTACCTCTCAAACCCTCACCTCTAGAGATAAAGGCCTAAAAGTTCAAGTGAGGCCTTGGAGGAACTAAGAGGGAGGCCATTTTCACCTCACCAACCCTCTTCTACACTTTAGGGTAGCTCTCCTCTAGCAAAAGGAGAGCTTCCCTAGGATAAGATTGTTGGAATTTTCGGAAATGGGTTACAAGGTGAAATGAAAAGTAAATTCTACCAAAATAACTTATTAAGTTTGAGAAATAGAAGTGGATGAGTGGACTGGAGATTATCAATTGGGCAACAGATTCAATTAAATGCTTTGATGGGAGACTATCTTAATGATGAAAAAAGGTTATTAATGCTAAAGAGTACAAGCTACAACAAACCATCCCCTTGCTGTCAAAAACTGTTGGAACAGATAAATTCCAATACACACGAAGCTTATTATTATCTAGAAAGAAGTTAATGTGCATTTAACCAAAAGTACAGAAAGAATGCATCAATAAACTACATTCCATGGATAACATAAAGGAGGACTAGAGCTATCACTTTTACACTTCATAATGTATAAGTCAAGATAACTTACGCAAATTGGGGACAACCATAAAAATTCTACAAGACATCCTCATCCATGAAGCAGTACATTGATCCTCCAATCACATGTAAAGAATTTCCATTAAGCTCTGGTACATGGTACCAACATGGTACCAGTACCAACGCACCTTCAAATATGTGCCCAGGGAGAGAGGGTCATTTTTTCATGACCATGACGGGTGTTATCCAGCATTTTTTGAGTGGTGGTCATGGCCCGACCCTTTGGTCCTTCTCTTAGGAGTACTATGGCTTAGTGGCATTGCTGACTACCTCATTATAGGGCTTGTAGCCCTGAGGTTGGTGTCTGGGGCTCCTAGGGATGGGTCACTAGGTCACATGATCCCCCACTTGTTTCTTTACTCTGGTAACAATTCTTCCAGCTGTGAGGCTCTTGCCTCTCTTCCAGGTCACCTCAGGCACCCTCCTGGTCCCTCTTCATCCTAGCGCTCTCTCTCCTTGGGCCTCTTCTAGTGATGATGTCATCATCTCATCCAAGTCATATTGCTTGATTTGGGGGGGGGCATTGAGGGATTATCAGCACTGTTGGGGTTAGATGGGGCATGACGTCCCCCCTACTTACTCCAGCCTTCAGTTCGAAGTAATTCGCTCATTTTTAACTATTTTAGTCATTTTTTGGTAAATTATGGGGAAAATGCCCCAAGTTACCCACAGATTTGATTATTTTATATTATTTTATGTTATACTTTTAAGTTGACATGTTATAATTTCAAATTGACATTTTAAAGGCATGTCAGCCTGGTTATTTGTAAAAGTGAGTGTGAGATCATATAAATAACATCTCCTCACTTCATTTTAAAAACACAACTTATGGGACAAAATACTCATGTTCCTTGTTTACCCTAGATGAGCTTTATGAAGTGATGCGCACCTCTTGAGAGGGAAGTCTTCTTGCTTTTTGGATGAAGTTGGTTACTATTTTGCTTTGCTAATGCTTTGTGGATGCTAGAATGGTTGGAATAACTCATGCTCAAGTAAATCTATTCCATTTTTAGTCTTGCTTGGTGAATGGTAGGTAAATTTTGCATCTTGAATGACTGAATGGTGGCCCTAGGGCTGCATTTTTTTTTAATAGGGCTTTTATCTGTCTTTTTGTCCTCTTAACATAGTAAAAAGGCTCCCAAGAGGAGGTTTTTACAAAGTTTGGCCTTGGATCTCCAAGTTTGCCCCAGTTTAGGCTCTTGAAACGAACCCTAGAGGTTGTTTCAAGAAACCCTAACCTAGTTGACAAGGAGAAATACCTCCAAGAGGAAGGTTGGTCACCTTCCTCTAAGGCTAGGGTTAAGGGTAATATCCATTAAAATCCTAAGTTTGTCTTTCTCTTTTACCTAAAAAACCCTAATTGTGCATTTGTAAATATTTAGTTTAGGTTTGTTTTTAGCATTTTCTTTTGTAATTAGGTCTTATTTTTGTTTTTGTACATATTAAAACCCTAACCCTAATTGCAGTCCTTAATCAGCCCTAGCGGCCTGCTTTCTCTCTCCTTCTAGGGTTCGATCTTCCTTTCTTTGGCTTCGCCCTCCTTCTCTTCACCCTCCTACACCTTTGCTCCTCTCCTTTTCCACTTCGCTCCTCCCTTTTCCCTTTTCCCTTTTCCTTCCATCCCTCTCTTCCTTCCTTTTCCTCCTCTCCTCTTCTTCGTCCCTTAATTTCCCTTCTTTCTTCTCCTTTCTTTCCTTCTCTTCTCCTCCTTTCCTGTACCTCTCAGCCTGCTCCAACAACCCTAAGCCTCCCTCAAAGACCTTCGACCTTGCCTCTCTAAGGCTCGGTCCTCCCTTGACCTCGGTCCTTGTTTTTGAGCTTTCTCTAAGGCTGTAACAGCTGTAACTTGCCACCCTTTACTGTTGTTAGGGTCTGCAAATTGGCAAACTGTCAACACTTGGACAGTCCTCTCCTTTATGCCATAATACCTACACAACACAACACAAACAAAGTCAACTTCTAATTGCATTGATTTACTGTTTGAAGACTGCCATAAGAGGTCTAAAATTACTTTATATACAGTCTGAAAACTTATTTTTAATACAGGCATATTGATGATGAAAGTGGTTGAAATTGGAAATAGTGTTCGATTATCTTACTGCTGTTACAAATTGCTATTGAAGTGACTGCCATACTGTTGTTAATACTCTAGTCTCTCATACACAATCTAAAACCTACTCTTATTTGGTTGTCATAGAAAGTGGTTAAGTGTTGACGCTATACTATCTACATTGGATATTTGAAACACATTTGTTACACACATTGCACTTAACCTACTGCTCTTACATACTGCTGTTAGGACTGTTATCATACTGCTATACTGTGTTGACTGTGATATTACATCAGTCCTTTAAATTGTCATTGAAAGGGTATTTCATATACCATTGCTGTTATTGAATGACATAGTGTAACATGTTGATGTTATGGTTATGATCTCTAATGTGCTTGGATGTTATTGAAAGTCAGTCTTGCATATCTTGAACTACATATACTGAATTGCTATATCTGTTCTTAGCGTCTATGAACACTTTCTATGAGTAGTATGTCTTCTTCAATCATAGGATTGTATTGATTGAAGGCATTGGTTGCTAACTTGGTCTTCTAGAAGCCATAGCATCTTCTATCTTAAGTGTTTGCAGAGCATCAAAGGGCTCTCCCCTTGGAGGTTACTGTTATCACACAACTTGTAGTTGCCCCTAGAGGTATCCCATCCGGGACGGTAGAGGAGACACGCAACTAAAGAGGTGACCCAAGATATGCCACGGTTCCCAATGCAATGCGGGAGTCACGTCAACCGAGGCACTCTTCGCTTTAGGTCAAGGTGTAACTAGACCAAGGGGGAGACCCTATACCCCAATCACAGTTGATTGGACCCAAACAAAGGTTTCTAAGGGTGGATAAATGATGAGTTACGGAAACCAATGCAAGGCTAAGTGGACCTAATGGTTAAGGAATGGTTGAAGGTGGTATAATGGATAGTTAGTGTTTCAACCTATGTATGGTTTAGGCCACATGAAGGGGTATGATTACTAGGTATAGTACCATGTGTTTTCACAAGTGGGTATTGTCTTCTTGGGAAGCGTGAAATGGTTATAGGTGGACCCACAAGGTGAAGTTATGTATGAGGTTGGTACTATAGGTTAGGTATAGACTAGATCTATAAGTTGGAGTTGGTTTTAGGAGTACTCATGTGTTAGATCTAGGGCTTGACACAAATCCCAAGGAGTGCGACTTGCTTGGTGATGGACTAGTGCCTTGTCAAGTGGGCTAATGGGGTCAAGAAGTATGTCAAAGTGTAGATCGGGACACCTAGAAGCCAAGTCAAGTGGTTTGGAAGAGATCCAATGGTTGGATCTTACTAGATCTAGGTTTTTAAGTGATGACCAAAAGTGGACCACAATCCCTTAAAACAAGGAATGCAATCCCCAAGGCGGATCTTGACGAAAGGACAGTATAGACCTAGGTTTCAAGGCATGGGCATTCCAAATCCACGAAAATCTCCAACACCCACTTCCTAGAAGTGGACCAACTCAAAAAATCAAGGGGGGGCGATTTGCTCAAGGAGGGTCCAAAAATGGGTTTTGGTGGACCAAATTAAGTCCAATGGCCACCAAAATGTAGATCCGGGATGTTAGTACCCCGATCTATGTATCTTCAAAGTTTCAAGTGAATCCAATGGCTAGATCTTAGTAGATCTAAGTTTTAAGGTACCAAGAAGATTAAAAGGGGGTTTCAACCCCTTAAAACATGGAGAGATGTCCACAAGGTAGTTTTCACCAAAGTAAGGATATGGGTTTAGGTTATCAAGTGTCTAGATTCCAAATCAAGTGAGATCTCACCTACCCATGTGCTAGATCTAGCCCAACAAGCCTCTCTCTAGGAAGTGCGATTTGGGTCAAGGAGGGCTTTTTGCCTTGAAAAGTGGGTCAATTCTTAGCCAATCACCACCAAACTATAGATCCAACTAGGGGTGGATGCTATAGAGGTGGGTTTTCAATATCTTTTCAAAAGGAGGGCTAGATCTAAGTAGATCTAAGAAACAAGGGTTTTAATTTGATTAGGGTTTTTGTGATCTAGAAATTATGGAAGATTCAAGGAAGAGAAGATCATACCTCTTGGAACATACCTGGATGAAGAGATGAATGCTAGTTGAGACGAGGATTACTTTGCCAAAGATCAAATGGAGAATTGTTGAAGCCCTCTTGCCAAATCGATTTTTCCAAGCCACATGTGATTCCTTCTAACCTGTCAAGCCAAGGAGCAAAGCATCAATTAGTTTAACAAATCGAAGGTAGATGCAAGCAAGAGATAAGCACATGGTGGGGCTAGGAGGTATAAATCCTTGCTAGCTCACCCCAAGGCACAATGAAATAATAAAAAAAATGTCCAATAATAATAATGACCAAAACTGTCCTCAGAATCCATGACAGTCGAGCAGTAAATGTCCTCCTGTGATCAATCTGGAGATACCCACATGGTGAAAAATGACTGGAAGATAGTGAGATCAACCTGGAAGACCTCTGTGAAAACCAAATGCCAAAACCTTGCCTCAATTGTCCAAATCGATTTCCTCAGTGACCACTTTATCCCATTTTTTAACTGCCTCGGGAACTGTGAAAGTGCCAAAACTGCCTCCTAGGGTGCTAGCGCTGTCCATCTGAGCCCACCAGGCTCTCCGGGAGGGGGGATAAATGGTAATAACAAGTGGCTGGACCACCCCCTCCATCATCAGCGCCCTAGGTGAACTGGCCTCTCGGGGCCCCTGCTGCTCAGGCTGGGAAATCAGCCCCAAATCTGGTCAACAAGTGTAAAACTGCATCAATCACTGTCAGAAGTGCCCGGAACTGAAAGATAAGTGTCTCAATGGATCCAGAAGACCCAAATCCACTAGGAATGAGTACTCATACACCCTGGGTTGCCCTAATGGGCCAGCTGTAGGGTCCACCATATATGGACAATGTATAATCTGCTGATCTGTAATAATAATAACCTGCTGAACTGGATCAAACATCATCTGTATCATATGTCCATCATATGATATCATCATCAAACATGTGGGACCATAAATCATCATCAATAATCATCATACATGGTCCACATCATCACGGATCCCAAGAATATATATAATCAAGGATAAATCACATCAGTAGACTAAGACAATGCTTCTTTAATCACTTCATAGCTAAGCTCAAAGTATAAATTCCATTCAGTGGCATTAATCAAGTTAACATATTCCGTGATTATATAAAATTACTTGCACCATAGTTCAAATGACAAACTTACCCATTGGACATGGTCAAACTGCTAGTGAAGGATGAAGGCTAGGAGCAAGGTTGGGCCAAGGGTTTGACTTGTCTAACTTAACTCAAAAATACTTTGGACTGGGAGAAGGGGGAAGCTACAAACTCTGTGCTGGACAAAAGAACACGGGGAATGGCTGTGCCTCACAAATGGATAAGTTGTTTAGAGAGTGCTTATTCAACTTAGGCATCATGTCTACATCAAGTTGATCCAGGTTCATTAGGATCATTCAATTTTATTTCCATGGCCTTTTTGGCCTACATAACCCTTCGGATTTCAGATGTGCTGAGAAGCACAACTAGTTGCAGCTTGCATCCAGGGCATGTTTTTCACATATTTATAAGGTCAGCAATTGTTTAGATATAACTTTTAAGAACCATTGCTTTTTGGACCTTTCTTATACTCTTCGAGGAGTATTTTTAGCTTTTCATTGCTCTTGCCCTTTTTTGTTTCCATGGGCGAATTTTTTAGTTTCCATAGGTAGAACATGAGCTTTCAGTTTTAGCCAACAACATCTCAAGTGACTAGGGGGAGTTCGAGCCAATGCCAAACATCGGGACAACCGACCAGAATGATTTAGGCCTACAATCCAACTCACCAAAGGCAAGTTCTGTCACCAACTCAGAGCCGAGACACTGAGTAAACAGGGATGCGGTCCAAACACAGAGGTAGAAAAATGGGGAAGTCCTCGGTATCAGAAAGTCAAATGAGACAAGTCAGGGTTTAAAGTCAAACAGGAAGGTCATGTATGGATGGAGACAAGTGAATATGGAGCCTACACTAGCAGACAACTGGTGTCGGGAAAGACCATGTCTATGTAAGGTGAAATACCAGTAAGTTTTGTTAAATGACCTAAAAGTGCAAGCAATTGTCCATTTTATGATTTACAGTTCATTTTAAGTAGTTTGCCACATCAGGAATAATATACCAAGCACATGCTATAATCATGACTAAATCAACAAGCTAATAATCCACAGTCAGTGAGAACATATCCATAGATCATATAACATCATCATAATAGCAATCATCATGCATCATCTGAAACACTGCTGAAGTACATCTCTAGGCACTGAACTGAAACTGTAATGGGATAAGTGGTCACATCAGTCATCAAATCTGAACTCTCAAGGCTCAGCCTTGACACAAGGTCATACAATATCTGAATAATGTACTGCTCTGATCATGAGTGATCCAATATATATAGCCATGCTCTGGAATAAATGAAGCTCTGGAATGTGCAGATATCTGCTGTACAAGAATAGTAGCCCTGCTACTATGGTGTGATAACAGTTACAACACTCCAAAGCAGTTGGAGGTGTGACTAAAGTGACAGTGGTCACTGCTTTCCTACATTTGTTCATCAGACACTAGCCCTGCTAGTTCATCCGATAACATTTTTGACACCGTTGCCGAGGAACTCAAGATCAATTGAGGTGACTTATCCGTGCAAGAACGACACATTGGTAAATCCTAAGGTATGTCCTTGTTATAAATATATATATTTTTGTGAGGACTAACTTGACAGGTTTGTTTGGAAACTCCACCAAGAACTCAGTCCATAAGTACAGGTACGCTCCTTGTTCCTTACCTTGGTGAGATTTGCTTTGCTTGACTTTGCAGGTCTCTCCCGGTGGTTCCACCTTGACATAATTCAAAAAGGTACTCAATGAGGGAAAACTTCAAAAGTACTCTTCTCCCTGACTTTAGTCATATTTTGCTTAAAAGAAAAGATCGTCTTCAGGAGAGATTGGTAAGTGATCAACAAACCTTCGATACTCTACTTGATATACATAAGCTCTTTGTTGATCCTAATACTCAAGTAAACATGTCTTTCGCGGCTTTTGATTTCTCTAACATTGCTAACTCTCCTAACCAATTGTTGAAGTTTAAAGATATTAGAGAATTTCCTGTCTTTTCTGGTTCTGATGCTATCATTGCTGCCCAACATTGGGATGGGATGGAACGTTGTTTTATGCTCACTGACACTACTCATCTTGATGTTAAATTTAAAGCTTTTGTTTCTTGCTTGACAGGTGATGCATGTGAATGGTTTAAGTCTTTGCCTACTCAAAGTATATCTACTTATGATGATTTGAAAAAGAAGTTTTTTGAGAGGTGGCAAGAAAAGAAGGATCCTATGTTATTGAATAATGCTTTAATGACTCTAAAGAGAAGCGAAAATGAGACAATTGACGAGTTTGATCACAGGTTTGACAGAATTGTAAAAGAGTTTCCTGCAGATTGCAAGCCTCCTGATACGATGATCTTGTCATATTACTTGAAAGCATTCTCAGGAAATTGTATGTTTCACCTAAAATTGGATAGGCCTCAAGACCTTGTTGTTGCAAAGAAGAAGGTAAGAATTCTGGATCACAGTTGGAAGGTTGCTGGAAGGCCAGAAGTGGATACTGACAACCACGGACTACTTCACTAAATGGGTTGAGGCTATGCCGACAAAGCGATCTACAGCACATGTGATTATAGACTTCTTGGAGGACAGGATCATCACCCGTTTCGATACCCCATCCAAGATTGTGACAGATAATGCAGCAGCTTTTACTGGTGGTGAGTTGTCTACTTTATGTTTTGAGTATGGCATTGTACTATCACATTCTTCAAATTATTATCCTCAGGGGAATGGACTCACCAAGTCGAACAATAAGAATTTGATGAACATTCTAACGAAGATGGTCGGTGACAACAAAAGAGCGTACACCTTTGGGAGCCCTTTCTATTGGAGCATTCACTTGGGAGGTTGATTAATTGTCACTCCATGCCATATTTGGAGGAGTTTCCAACCATTTGAGGTTGCATGTGCCTTTATACATGCCTCTTAGTTGGAGCATTCAACTTTTAGGAGGTTGAGATCACACTTCTATGCCATTAATGAGGAAAGTTCCACTTTGGAGGGGTTGTGTTGCTCATTTATTGGAGATCGTTTGATTTGGGAGGAGATCTAAGGGTAAACACCCTAGATCTAGGGTTCCTTCATTGCATGGAGACCACTCTTTATTAGAGTGCTACCTGTTCGAAAACCTTTTGAGGCTAGGTTTCAACTTCTACTTGTCATCATTCACCCTCATTTGATGGATGCACCCTCCCTCTTAGGCCTTTTCTTTCTTGGAGCTTGTACATGTGGCTTCAATCACCATATTTCATGTATCTTGTTGGAGTAGTTGAGTATTTTGTATTTGTTTACTCCATCCTAGGCTAGATATAGGGTTTTGTTATTATTTTAATGTACAAGGAAGAGGAGCGTAAATCTATATAAGTCTCTGTTCTCTCCTTCATTTGGCATGGTTGGATTTTGAGAGTTCTCTCTCTTTTGGAGCTTAATGGACACATCTTTCTTGGTGCAATTTGAAGTCTACGGTTTTCTTCTCCATTCAAAGTGTGGCTTATGTTCCTATTCCTCTATGTTACTAATGAATTGTGGAATTACTAGAACTTGTTGATTAAGGCCATATGATAAGAGTTTATTTACCTCATTTGAAGGGTTAATTGTGAGAATTATTTCCTATATTTCCCTTTGTTTTCTTATGTTTGAGTGTATTGATTTCCTTCCATCATCTTTCTAGAGTTGTTGCTCCTTGATACTTCATTTCATAAGTCAGACCCTAATTGACAAGGTTTTGATGTGGTACCTTCTCAGGCCTTCCTAGTCTATCTCTACTAGTCATTTTTCAGCATGTTAGGGTCTCATTATGGTATGTGTATGCAACCCTAATTCCCCTAACCTTTCATGAACTTACCCTCTTGACTCCATTTGCCCTTGTTAGATTGGCACTAGTCTCTTGGTCCTTCCATCACCCTTTTTATTCTATCATACTACAAAGACAAAATTGTTTTGCTAGGCTATCTCTTCACGTCACCTTGTCCATCATTGTCATAGCCTTAGCAATCCTATCTTAGGGAAGCCCCCTTGAGTTGGAGAAGATCCAACTTAAAGTGTAGACAGGTAGTTATTAAGGTAATAGTGGGTAACCCCTCTAGGTTATGGTTAGGCTAGCATTTTTTTTTTGGATCTTTAATCACACATGCTAGTTTGAGCAATAACAGAGCTTATTTTTCCTATCTAGTTCTCTTAAGGGCTTATTTTTTCTACCCTACTCTAGTTAACATCAGAAAATGAAAATGCTAAGTGTAATCATACAACCAACGCAACCATCTTAGCATTTTATTAAAGCCATAACTTCAAGTTTACTAAGTAATTTTCGGAAATTTACTTCAAGTTTAGCTTAGTAATTTTCACTCTTATCCTACAAACAAGCTACACTCTCATTGCTAGTAATTAATTTCTTTTACACTTGCAAAATATCACTTAAATTTAATTTCCAACAATCTGATTTTTTGTATATTAAATTTCTGATACAAGACTCTTGTTCTATTGGCAACACCAACTCTAAAACAAGAGCCTTGAGATGGTTTATGTTACAATTAACTTTTGGATGTTATCTGTGTAACCCATTTTATTTAGCTTTTAACTTATGGCAATTAAATTTTAACTTCTCACATATGGTTCAAGCTTATCTATTGTTGTTCAAGTTCATTGCAAATACATAACAATGATATAGCTAATGTCTTTTGGGTTGTATTACATGGATTTCACTTCAATACTTTGCTTAACAATCTAAGACTTAATTTGCTTAATGTTTTTGCTTACAATCTCATGCATATGCTGTTAAACAATCTTTGGATTTAAACAATTCTTCCACAATTAACTTTGCTCGTAATCTCGTGTCCATTTAAACACATCTTTAAACATTGGTAAGCAAATAAGATATGGTTTATAGCCGACTACTTCATGGTTAAATCTGATTTCATAATCTTCATACTTGATTTACATGCAATAATAACATGGATACTTTACTTGATTGATGAAATCTATTTGATGGGATATTCACATGCTCTTCGATTTCATGCTATGTTCCAATTTTATGTTATCTTTTGGATTAAGCAAGTAAATCATTGTGAGTAATAATAATCTTAATGAGTTGTGGTTAATTATATTGTGCATGAATTCTTGTTCCTACAACTTAAATGCCACTCAAAACACTTTCTTACTAATCTAAATCTACCCACAGTCTTTCACAAGTAATCTAAGGAATCTTCAAATCACTTAATCAATCAAACAAACCTCAGCTACTTTAGGGAATCCCCCCTTAGTGTAGGATTATTTTTCCTCACTAAAAGTGAAAGGAAACTTTACTTAGGTGACAGTTGTAAAGTTTCCATAGTTGCACTTGGCTAGAACCTGTTAGGAGAATTTGCTTTAGGGTGCCAGTTTTGTGGCAACAAGACGAATAGTCCAACTTTGGATAAACCATTGGCAATAGTATTCAATTCACAATATAGATGGGTGAATGATATCCTGTTAAAAAGTAGGATATCTTCCTTGAGTTGTTCTGCAAAAGGATGGATATATATATATATATATATTACTGCATGTCCCCGTTCCAAATTTTTGAGCGGTAACTTTTCCACCGCATTTCCATTTTGGATACACAGACCCATTTTCCCATATCATGCCACTTAGCCTAAAAATAAGACTGCATACTAAAACAAAAATTTATTCATACAGAGAATGCAAAATTCTGACATGCAAATGCAGAGGCACAAGCAATGGACCACATTATGCAGCCTGAGTACTGATGACTCATAACATCAGTTGCAATTTATAATAGCAAAAGTTCAGGACATGCTTTCAAATTCCTCTTTGCACTTCCAGTGACATTAAAATCTGCATGCAATCTTTACAACCATGCAGTATTGCGTTTCCAAGTATAAATTTATTCATTTGACAAAAGAATCAACGGCACTCCTCTTGTCTAAGTAATCTATGTCACATATAAGAAAGGAAAAAATTTGTTATGCCCTGACTTGGCGAGAAGTGAGATGATTAGTGAACAATTTCAAAAAGCAATTAAACTATTTGTCATAAACAAAACTGTAAGCATTTAAAACAATATTTCCAAGAAAACTGAGATTTATCTTGAGCAGATTCAAAAATTAGAAAATACAGAACTGAGGCATGAAAAGACCTGAGGGAAACTTGAAGGAGACCGTCCTGAAAGCATATACAAAACAGTACCACCCAAGCCATATAAGTCAGTCTGCAAAGTAGCACGATTTTGAAACTGCTCTGGGGCCATGTATCCATACTGCAAGTGCCAGGACAAAATAAGGTGCCAGCTGGTTAATATACACAAATGAGTCAAAAGCATCATCTGCTAATACTAACCATACCTGCAAGAAGCATAAATATAATCTTTGTTCTTTGTTCCTAGCAATGACAAAAGAAATATAACACGAAAGTTTCCATTGATTTTCTTTTAATTGAACACAAGGCTTTGTTTACAACGGTATGCTTTTAAGAAGAATGCACTCGGGCATCAAATGATAGGATGCATCAATAAATAGCAATCGATTATCTTATAGATGTTTTTTTCTCTTTTTACTTTTTTGAAAAATACTCATAGAAAATATTTACAAATAAAGATGCAAAAAGTGGAAAGATATATACAATGAGATTCATAGCCTCTGCCTGGGAATAACTAAAGAAAAAATAAAATCAGAGTATTCAACTGGATCCAAATATTTGGTATCTTTGATCAACAATGTTCCTTTTTGTTATGTATAAAATAGCATCGCTATTAATAATCTTAAAATATAAATAATAGATAATAAAATAAATATAATAAATAATTAGTTAGCCTTTAACTAAGAGTTAAAGGTGTACCTCTTTACCAGTCAATGCCTATAAAATAAACATACTAATACAATAAAGAATTAGTTAGCGTTTAACTAAGAGTCAAAGGGTGCACCTCTTCACTCTCGTGACCAGTCAATGACTATAAAGGTATACTGTCATGAGAGCATTGTACATCTATCATTCATTTAATAAAATATTTACACCAATAGGTGTTTATGTCTTAGAATTTGGAGTGGACTAGCATCTATGCTTTTCCTAGATTGCACGAGGATGAGACAATTGTACTGTCCAAATTGATTTTATGGCAATCATTCCAAATCCGAAACAAACAATTATAAAAGAAAAAAGAATATAAAAAATAACTAGTAGTTGATGCTTGGATAACTCTTAGCTAATGCATGTATAATGGACTTTAACTAGAAGAAGACAAGTGATAACATGTAGCTGAGGCAAAGACAACGGGTGATTACAACTACGCATGGAGAACAAGTAACATATAACTTATTTGGGGCACTTAACTTGTGGCTTATCAGTGTTCATAACCACAAGTTAAGTGGCTGTGCTAGTTATTATATACATTTATTGCAGAGATCATTTTGTCAAATCAATAATAACCGAGATTGTTATTACATTGGTATCAAAGCCGATATGACCACCAATTCAAGGGTTAAATTCTGCATGCTGAAGATTTTAAAAACAAAATGAATAAAATAACAAAAGAAACGAACAACACACTTAAGAAGCTACTCAAACCTCCCATATAAAATGAAAAAACGAATAATAGTAATGACTATTTGGAGAGATGCATGGAGTCAAATATTTGGAAGGACACATGGAACCAGGAAATTACTATAGCCGAACCTACGCCAAAAGAGGAACTGAAACATGATATCAACAGCTCGCAAGGTTTTAACGAGAAACTGCAGAAATCCAAGAAATCAGAATCGTTAATGAAACATGGAGATAAAGGAGAGTATCGCTATGGTTCTTCTGAAATAGGGATTGACGATAACAAAATTAGCTTGAAAGTTGAGACCCAGCGAATGAAGAAGATGCCCTAAAAGCAATGGTCTACCTGTTGTTGCTGCAACATCCCCCCCAAATTTTTGTAAATATTGGGGCCCCTCCTCTATTTTCAAGAGATGGAGGTCTGCCTAGAAGTCAAAACCACCAGAACCCTTCCTTACTTAGTTTTTCTCTAAAGAAAAGCCTTGGGTTTTCTTCCATTGAAGTTACTTTTGTTTTTTCCTAAGTCAAGAAAACTCACACTTTTGCACCGAAACTGCAGAAGAACTCGACCAGTTCTTCCGAAACTGCGGAAGAACTCGCCCAGTTCTTTCGAAACTGCAGAAGAACTCAAACCCTACTGCGACGAAAGAAAAATGAGTAAATCAAAACTCGTGCAGAAGAACTCACACATCTCTTCCGCAACGACGAAGGATCTCACTAAGTCCTTCCGAAATGGCGGATCACCTTGCTCGGTTTCGAAGCTCCCCTATCTTTCGGAAAAGTTGCGTGAGTTTTTTCCGGAACCTTTTCCACCAGCTTTTCCTCGACGGTGGAAGAACTCAGCTAAACGTTCCGCAACGGTGGATGGAGTCAGCTAAGTCATCTGATCCGTGACTTAACACATTGCCCACGGCGAAGTTCCTAGCTTCATTTGCGGAAGAACTCAACTAACCTTCCCGCAACGACGGTACAAACTCACGAAATACTGCCGCAACGGTCGAGAGAGTTAGCCGAATTTGTCTGGTTTCGACGGTCGCACTTAATACCAAGTGTGTTGATTTGACCCTGTCCGTACACGGTAATAACCCCGTTTTAATTCTTCAACCACCCTAATTGCCCACACGTGTCGGATTGCCATAAGTAGGGTTAGAACCCCGTTTGATTTTTTTTCCATTGTTTCATTGGTTGGAGGCCTGTTTTCATTTCCGTTTGAGACTACGAGCATCTACTCCAGGCCTGTTAGCTTCGCAGCAGTGTTATCATCCTCTTATACGATCAAAAATCTATCAGGTTGGTGCCCGTTAAACCCTGTATCCTGAATTTCATTGGCTAGTTTCATTTCTTTCATGGTGAACGCTGTAATCATGGTTGCATTTCTTTTATCCACATTGTTTTAGTCTATACGGCAACCTCCAGTTTCATCATGGCCAAAGGCTCAACCCACGGCCTTATTTGGCTGAGCGTATTCACCCCGGTTCCAACTTTGCAGGCCATGGACGTTCAAAGTCATTAGGCCATAATCGCCTATCGCGCATTTTGCTAAGAAAACCCTGGACGTTGTTGAGTCTAAGTCGATCTCGTCCACCCCGTCTCGAGGGAATCCTTGTTATCGCCCTGCTACATTTTTTTTGCTCCATTTGTGTACTATGAAACATGTCGTTATCATAAGAGCACATTACTATTGTGTTTCGTAGTTGCAATATGGCTCAGAATCACTATGCTGTTTCCGGATAATAATATGAGAGAAAAAGCCGGATTGGAATATGTAGGCTTATCCAATAATATACGGAAATAACTGATTTTAATCTAAAAATTGAAAGTAGAAGAATCATATCAAAATTATAGTTTGACGGTAGACAAACGAAGTTAGAAAGGTTTGGGTTGGATTGTTCAAGACTGGATGTTATGTGCAGAATGCTAGTCCAGATTGCTGATATTGCGATTATAGTTTTTCTTATATCTGCCTCTGCATGGTTTTTTGAGTAGGTTTGAAGTCAAAATGCCTAAAGGTGGCAAAAGAAAGTCGAAGGCGACCGAGCCAGGATTAGCTCAACCAAGAGTAGAAACTCTATTCGAAGACACCAAGTGCACTACAGGCGTCCCTCCAGAAGTCAAATGGGGAGACATATATCGTATGATAAGAGACCAGGACATCTCAGAGGCACTTCTCGAGGAGGAATACCTATACCGGAACATCAGAATCTCCTGCATATCCAAAGCATCCACACGCCGAGAGCTTTTCCCATGCTCGGAAGTAATTGGGTGGATCCTGCAGCACACGAATGCTGAGACAAGGGTTCTTTCAAACAGTAAAGGGGAAGCTTTCGCATCCTTTCATCCATCCTATATTGCAGCGGCTTACAAGCTGCCTCGGGCTCAGCAGTGGCTTGATGATAAATGGCTAGGACAAATCAAGATGGATAATCTAGAGATGGCCAGAAAGTTGTTGATCTCAGGAAAATAGATTAGAAAGGAGAGTGATGAGTACGAGGTTCAGAATCTAAGGCCTCCTTTCAGAATGCTTGCCCTCATGCTTAGCAGAATCTTTGGTAGGCCCGATGGTACTGTTTATATGCTCCAATGGGTCCCCATCATCCACTATGTAGCGTTCAGAGGAACAATTTTTAATTGGGCAGATATTCTCTCAGACAGCCTATCATCAGCCATAATGACTGCACAAGAAGGATTATTGGTAAAGAAGGCAGAATTTTACATGTCATCCTACTTGATAGACTGTATTGTGGCAAAGTGTCACTTTCCAAAGCTAGGATGTAACTGGAACCAGGCCGACACCCCGGTATACACCGCTTACAAACTCTTTTGGACTCAGAACTACAAAAGGCACTACCAACTCATTTGTGAGGAATTTATCATACATTTATATGAGTCAATGTTTAATGAAGAACCTAACTGCTTGTTTGAGAATGCCATGGAAGTCCTGGAAAACTATGGTGATTTCTATTTTTCACCAGGAGGCACCTACATAAGAATGTATGGAGGCTCTAAACCCCCATATATCCTACCCAGGTATGTTACTGACTACATAGTCCACAAAGAGGCAGTGAGAGAGGTTTTCCTTGATGGAATTGGTGGTACCTTGTACAAAGCAAAGAAGGCCTCCTTCCTGCCTTTACCTTTCTATGTCGGGGCTTACAAGTTTTTAGGGATTGCAACAGTAGAAGAATTTACCGCATAACTGAGGAATTTTCACTTCAGGGAAAGGATTTTTCAGAGGAATGATCAACGACGCAAAGCTGCACAACATTGCAGGGAGATTCATGCTAACTTTGAATATGCTCACTGTTGCCGCCTAATACACACCTGGGGGGGACGTGGCAAGAAACCTTCAAGCCGCTCGGTGTGTCCTTGGGGGCAAGTGAGAGTCAAGTGTTGTCACCTGATTACTCGACTCCTTCGTCTAGGCTTACTTCTAGCGAAGCCAAGGGGGGTGGTCCCTATAAAAATAATCTAAGGCTTTTAATCTATAACAAAAGATAAAAGTCTATTCTAGGAGTTAAAGATGACGAGATGATAAAATATAACAACAAAGCACTGCTTGTGAATTAAATCAAATAGCTAACCCAACATAAGATAAATAAGCATTCACGACATTTATGATTGACTTAAACACAGAAAATTAAAGACCAGTGCCGAGAATGTAAAAATGCTTGTAAGTACTGTTGTGTGGGGTTGCTTGTGTAGTCTTAGTGAAAGTATTGCAGTGGCTCGGTTGGTAAATTTTATAGTTATTAAATGAGTAGTTAAGGAGTGGGTTGATTCTTGGTTTGGCCCAAAAGAAAACTAAACTTCGAACTGAGTGCTCTAGCAACCTTACCAAGTGTCCAACCAAGCGAGGATGAACCCGCTTAAGAACCTGCTGACTCTGTGGATTCAGTCCATGCAACCTCCCGAGTTCTTAGAATTGGATTTTAATGGATTGACCTATTAACACTAAATACCTTACACCCGTTTCTGATTGAGCCAACTGTTCCGACTAAGCTGCAGTGGTCAAGAGCATACTCCGAGTTTGGGGCGTTGTTCGTTTTATTAAATAGGTATGAGTGGATGATTAATCTACACTAAACCCCAAGCATAAAGCAAGGGGGGTTAATTTTAGGATTAAATTTTAAGCACAGAATAATAATTTGAAATAAACACAAAAGCATATAAAATGAAAAATGGGTCCTTGGAGGATGTTGTGTGCTCGAGTGTGTTATTTAATTACTACTGCTTGAATGAAAACTAATCTAAAACGAAAAAAAATAAAAATAAAAAAGGGTGTGAATCCCCCCTGGGGGGATTGGGTTCAGGCGCTGGAATTGCCTGCTGTGCTCTTTTTATTTTTTTTATTACAACTTGGAAACTTAAGAGAAATACTGCTTGCCCTTTATCATTAGGGAACAAGTCAGTTTACAATGTTAGAATGATGTAAGGGAGGTAAAACTAGCTCCCCGGATGGCTACGGACACCTCTGAACCTCAGACTCTGAGCTTTAAAAAGCTCAGACCTGCTAAAAGACAAAAAAAACCAGCGAACTGAATTAGTCTTAAAAATGCCAAGAAACACTTAAAAAGTGTCTTTGACGTTGCTACAAAAAATTGCAAAAATTTCTAACTTAGCTAGCAACCTAGAACTAAATAAAAATGAAGCTATTAGACTCTTTAGATTGCTACTTGCTTAGATCTATTAATCAAATGAACTTTGAAGCAAGATTTAGATTTAAATAGGACAGTAACCGAGATAGAATAAAAAAATGGATCTAGAAAAGTGAACCCATGGGGGTTGAACGTTTTGAAGAAAGGACAATGGAGTCAAGCTCCCAGATGCACCGATAGGATCGAGACTTGGTTTGTATTTACTGAATGAAGGCACGATCTAACATGTTCGTGGACTTCTCCAGCTTAGGCTACCTGTAAACAGCTGCAAACAACTAGCAAGGGGATAAGAGCATATGTGTAGATAATTAAAAGAAAGCAGCGATGCAATGAATTCAAACAAGAAATTACATTACTCTTAACCTCCTAATATCATCAACATGAATAAGCAAACTATAAAGTATTACTTACAGATCTTATAGAAGATAGCTTCCCTTTAAAGACATATAATCCCAACAATACTAGCTATGAAACATAATACAGTATACCTCAGATGTGCAAGCATGAAGATCCAACCAAAGACAATCACCAGACTAGCCTCCAAAGCCTTCTTTATTAAACTCAGAAAAATATTACAATACAAATATAAGCAGAGGTTCCACACTTTCTGATCTTTACAATGGAGCCAAGCTCCTCAATATATAGCACAAGGAGAGTGAGCTAGGGCGCAAAACCCTAAGGAGACAAAGCTCCTAGTTTGTAGAGCAAGTAAACTCAATGGCCAATGGAGAAGCACCATTTCTCTTGGACAAAAACACCTCAAAGAAGAAATTGCCGAATTTGATGAACAAGCTGCCCCCTTGTGAAGCTCACGCATGAGGAAAAAAGAGAGCGTGTTGGCAAGTGTTTGATGTTTCCAAGTTGAGGAGCTTTATGCTGAGAACATTGATTGGTTCTTCAAAATAGAAACTTGCCCACATGGGTGGTGCCAACTCCTCATGCTAGCCGCCACCACTCCTTTGGCCTACCACCCATCAAATCGTAAACATGGTCGTGGAGAGGCTGGCCCACGTGAAGCATCCGTATAACTCTTTTAAAAAATGATTTTAATACATATGCTTTGAAACATAAGTTATAATCTCCCATCAATCCGAGTTGTCACGGGTGGCCCACTCTTCAACTTATATTCCACACAAGAGATTCGTACGGCCGTACGGCTGGCCCACGTGAGGATATGCGAGTCATTTAGTTTCATGTTTCAAACTTTAACTTTGTCCATAATTTATATGCTTTGAACCTTTAATTATTAATTCAGCCAATCATATGACAAATGCCATATCTAATTGCTCAAGCGTGGATGGATGGCCCACGTGAATGATGAGGCCGTACGGATTTGCAATTTAGTGCTTCACCCTTTAAATTGGTCAAAAATTATATGCCTTGATACTTTAGCTAAGTTGCTCACCTTATGTGATGTCATGCCACCTCAATTGGCATGTGCATTATTCAATCTTTTTATAACTTTGACTTTTGACCAAGGTGCAATTTGATGCATTTTTAGCATTAAAATGCCACTTTATAGCTCTGATAGACAAAACTGCTCCACGGGGGTTTTTGGTCACCCAAAATGTAGGAAAACTGGGTACTGGGGTAAAGAGGATGCTTTGAGCTTGAAAATGAGCATCCTTGCGTCAAATTCTGACTCCGGATAAGACTTTTATCACCTTTTGAAATTTTTTAATTAAACCATTAAAAAAATGGCTTAAAAATGCGGAAAAATATTTTTTGTCGGAATTGGCTGAAAGTTCAGGGGAACCTAGTACATGACAAAACGATAAAATTCTAGCGCCTAGCATGTTTATACATGTTACAAAATGGGCTCTAATAATCCCCTAAGGCCTAACCCCCACTTTGGGCATTCCAGCTTTGGAGGAGCAGGAGAAAACCTCATCGATTATACTCGGCTAAAGGCAAGGCATAATCGACAAGGGAAAAAACTCCTTGGAATACCTTCTTTGGTTGTCAAGTCCTAGGGAACCAAGTCACTCAAAGACCACCATGCTAGTACGCTTATTACAAACCCCGTGGGGAACGGTCATGTACTACAAAACATAAAAAAAAGGGCCCTTGAACAGGCCAAGCTTGGAACTTCTGAACACTGAAAAGCACAAGTGATTGTGCAACACTGGCGGCTCACTGAAGTCCAACTCTAGCGCAACTCAGTTGGTAACACTCACTATTATGATGAAGATGAAGAAGTGTAGAGAGGGGTCAGTAACATGACCGAACTACAGATTTGCCGACTCAGCAAATTCAGGGCCAGTTCTAGCTCTGGTGTTGTCAAAGAAGCAGAACAGCAGCAAGAAAAGGAAACAACAGAAGCCGCTGAAGCTCTCTCTAGAGAAGAGCAAAGGCTCAAGGAAGAAGCCGAGAGAATCCAAAGAGAAGCTGTTGAAAGAGCAAACAACGCGAAAGAGGATGAACTTCGGGAAGAAGAAGCCCAAAGGATCCAAGTAGTAGAAGAAGAAGCTCGAAGAGTTCAAGAGGAAGAACGAATCAGATTGGAAGGAATTTCCAAACAGGCAGAAGAGGAAGCTCAGAGAAAGGCTGCAGAGGAGGAAGCGCAAAGGAAAGCGGAAGAAGAAAAAAAATTGAAGGAGGATGCTGAACCAAAGAGGCCAAACATCCAAGACATGGATGCGGACATCCCCATAAGAGACCTCCCGCTTCTCCCTTTTACACCATCAAAGAGTAGCACGGTGTCCCAATGGGACAGGTTCGCTTATAACAAGAAGAGGAAATCCATTGTCAAAGAAACAGTGACTAGAATGAAGAGACCTTTTCAACCAAATATTGTCACCAAACATGAAACCACAATCATGCAAGGTACTAAGCATGCATACAAACTCGTGGCATCTATTTCTGTGGCCTCTGTTCAAGCAACTGCCGACAATATTAACATGTTGGCTGACGAGTTAGAATTAGAAAAGGGAAGAGCTCGCCATTTGCAGGAAACTCTGGTCAAAGAACAGAATTATTCAAATTTGATGGTTGAGAAATGTGACACCCTTGTGTTAGAGAAGGGAGAACTAAACAGAAGATTGCAACATCTAGAAGCTGAAAAGAGAGCTTTGGTGATACAATGAGGACCTTGGAAGCAGAGAAGAATAACCTTGAAAGAAAGAACCTGCAACTAGAATCCGAAAAGTTTGATACTATTCAACAGATTGAGGATATCAAAGAGAATATGGAGAAGTTGGCAGATGGTAGGGAATTGTTGGAACAACAGTTAGAACACGCGAACAGCAAGGTTGGTGATATAAGTCCTTTTCACGAGCAAGCTTGTGAAATATTGAAAAGGACCTGTTATCACACCATAGTAGCAGGGCTACTATTCTTGCTTAGCAGATATCTGCACATTCCAGAGCTTACATTATTCAAAGCTTGGCTATGATGACTTTGTACTTTCTGATCACTCATGATCAGAGCAATGTATTTCTCAGACTTATGTTAGACCTTGTGTCAAGGCCGAGCCTTGAGAGTTCAAATTTGATGACCGATGTGACCCTTTATCCCATACAGTTTCAGTTCAGTGCCTAGAGATGTATTGCAACAGTGTTTCAGATGGTATATGATGATTATTCTTATGATGATGTTGTATGACCTTTGGATGTATGATCATTAACTGTGGATTATTATCTTGTTGTTTTAGTCATGTTCACAGCATTGGCTTGGTATATAATTCATGATGTGGCAAACTGTATAAAATGAACTTTTTACTTGCACATTTAGGTTGTTTGACAAAACTCACTGGTTCACTACCTTGCATAGATATGGTCTTTCTTGACACCATTTGTCTATTAGCTTAGGCTCCACCTTCACTTGACTCCATCCATCCATGACTTTCCTTATTTGGCTTTAACCCTTGACTTGTCTTACTTGACTTTCTGGTATTGAGGACTTCCCCTTTTTCTACCTCTGTGTTTGGACCGCGTCCCTGTATGTTTAGTGTCTCGGCTCTGAGTTGGTGACAAAACTTGCCTTTGGTGAGTTGGATTGTAGGCCTAAATCATTCTGGTCGGTTGTCCCAATGTTTGGCATTGGCTCGAACTCCCCCTAGTCACTTGAGATGTTGTTGGCTAAAACTGAAAGCTCATGTACTACTTATGGAAACTTATATAAATTCGCCCATGGAAACTAAACAGGGCAAGAACGATGAATTGCTAAAAATAGTCCTCGAAGAGTATAAGAAAGGTCCAAAAAGCAATGGTTCTTAAATGCTATATCTAAACAATTGCTGACCTTATATATGAGTATAAACATGCCCTGGATGCAAGCTGCAATTAGTTGTGGTTATCAGCACACCTGAGATCCGAAGGGTTATATAGGCCAAAAAGGCCATGAAATGAAATTGAATGATCCTAATGAACCTGGATCAACTTGATGTAGACATGAAGCCTAAGTTGAATAAGCACTCTCTAAACAACTTATCCATTTGTAAGACACCGCCATTCCCTGTGTTGTTGCTCATTCAGTATATACTATGGTGTGTATTCCCTTTCCCATATCCAAAGTGTCACAATGTTAAGTCAGTCAGTCACCCTTTGGCCTAGCCAGTTTATTTTTAGCCTTCACCCTTCACTAGCAAATTGATCACAACTATGAAGTGAGTATGGTCCTGAAAGTCTAGTCTGAGTCATATAAATAATTAATGACAATATATATTTGGATTTAGATCGCCAGTAATGACTACTTTGTGTTATAATTGCTATTTGAATGAGTTGTAGAGCATGCATTAACCTTTGACACTTTGCAGCAGCTTCAGATGGTAGTATGAGTTATATTGGGTCAATATTGACCTGGTCAAACCTAGTTTGACCAAGGTCAATCACAGGACATGAGATTATTGGACCTTATGGTGACACAGGTAGATGATATATGGTCTATGTACATGTACATGATGGTTCTATGCATCAGATACAGGTTTATGATGATGATCTAAAGTTTTCACCATTATTTGATCATTTACAGATTATTATTATTTCACCTGTTCCGGTATATTGGGTATATTATATGATCATGCAGAGAGCTATATGGTGTATGAGTACACATCTTGGATAGTTTTGGACCTTCAGAGTCCAATGAGACAGTCTATTTTCAGTTATGGGCAGTTACAGTGATGATTTTGCCTCAGTAGGCTGTCCTAGTGTAGTTTTGGTCTATCGAAGACCCTGTCAGAGCAGAGATGATTTTTATTTGGTTCACCTAGGGCACTAATGATGGAGGGGTGGTCCAGCCACTTGTTTTTACCATATTACCCCCCTTCCGGACACACTGGTGCCCTCACCTTGACAGCACAGGCACTCCAGGAGGTAGTTTGGGACAGGTACACGCTTCCCGAGGCAGTTTTGGATTGGTAGAAATGGCTACAAAGGAATTCGATTTGGGCTACTGAGGCAAATTTTTGGCATGGGATGATCAGTGATGATGAGTGGGATGTCTTCCGCACCTTCTCCAGCAGTTTCAGCTTCATCGAGGCCCACATCCATCACTTATGGCACTTTCTGATGACTTCTGATGTCTTTTAAGGCCTACGATTTGTAGGCCTACGATTTGTCCATAGAGGCACGATTTGATATATCGATGACTATTTTATTATTATTGTGCTATGGGGATTGACCAAGGGTGGCTAAAATTACCCCTTGGACCCACCATAAGCTTATTATTATATTTTGTCATCATGATTTGGTGGGATCCCCTCTCCTAGGGCGATTTTGTCCACTTATTGTTATATTTTATGGTTGATCCATGTATTTTATTGTTGAGCTCATCTCAACCATTGATTAGATCTTTTGATCTTTTAATCTTAGCCACTCATGTAAAAAGTGGTTAGGATTTTGCTCTCTCCCCATCCTATTTAAGGAGGGAGCCTCTCATTGTAAAATCATCTAGAGATTTTTGGCTCTTGGCTTTTGGAATAAAATTTCTATCTTTTGGAGTACATGCTTGGGTTGGAGTGGATGTTGGTTGTTTTGATTGTAAATGCTTTTGTCCATTGCACTGGAGGATCTATTGTAGCTATCTTGCATATTTGCCATATCTTTTTTACAGGTGGAGAAGACTTCTTCAACAAGTACGAAATAGTGGGGAGGCTTGCCCTTCAAGCTTGGAGGAGGACGTTTTGGGTTAAACAGGGAGTGGTTTTGTCTTTGCACCAACTATTCTTACTTATCTCTTTCTTACTTGTATCTACCTTCAACATGTTAAACTGATTGATGCTTTGCTCCTTGGTTTTGACAGGTTAGAGGGACACATATGTGGCTTGGAAAAATCGATTTGCCAAGAGGGCTTCAAAAATTCTCCATTTGATCTTTGGCAAAAGTAATCCTCATCTCAACTAGCATTCATCTCTTCATCCAGGTATGCTCCAAAGGTATGATCTTCTTCTTCTTTGAGTCATCCATAATTTCTAGATCATAAAAACCCTAATTAATCAAAACCCTCATTTTGGTTTTTCTTAGATCTACTTAGATCTAGCCTTGCTTTTGAAGAGATATTAAAAACCCACCTCTATAGCATCCACCCCTAGTTGGATCTATAGTTTGGTGGTGATTGGGTTAAAATTGACACACTTTTCAAGGCAATAAAGCCCTCTTGAACCAAATCACACTTCCTTGGAGAGGCTTGTTTGGTTAGATCTAGCATATGTAGGTGAGATCCCACTTGATTTGCAATCTACACACTTGATAACCTACCCCTAGACTTTTACTTGGGTGGTTTCTACCTTGTGGGCATCATTCCACATTTTAAGGGATTAAAACTTCCTTTTAAATTACTTGGCACCTTAAAACTCAGATCTAGTAAGATCTAACCCTTGGATTGACTTGATTTTCTAGATCCACATAGATGAGTGCCTAAGCTACTTGGATCTACAATTTGGTGGCCATTGGACTTGATTTGACACACCTTATCCACCTTTAGGCCCTCCTTGAGCAAGGTCGCACTCCCTTGGGTGACTGAGTTTGCCCACTTCTAGGACCTGGGTATTTGAGATCTCAATGGATTTGGAACAGGCATACCTTGAAACCTATATCTAGAGTATCATTTTGTGACAATCTGCCTGGGGGGTAGCATTCCCTGTTTTAAGGAATTGTGGTCCACTTGGGTCATTTCATGAAACCCTAGATCTAGCAAGATCCAACCACTTTACCTCAATTAGCCCACTTGTCTTGACCTCTAGGTGTCCCGATCTACACTTTGACATATCTTTTGACTCCATTAACCCATCCAACAAGGCACTAGTCCTCCTTAAGCAAGTCGCACTCCTTGGGAATTGTGTCAAACCTTAGATCCCATATGTGGGTACTCCTAATTTCAACTTAGATCCATAGATCTACTCATTACATATCCTCTAGTGCCAATTGCATCCCTTAATTTCACCTTGTGGGTCCACATTAAGCCCTTTCAAATATCCCAAGAAAGTGGGTCCCACTTGTGTAACACATGGTACTATACCTTGTCATTTTAACTAATCATGTGGCCTAAATCATACATTGGTTGAAACACTAATCATTTCTCAAACCAACTTCAACCATACTTTAATTTCTAGGTCCACTATACCTTGCATTGGTTTCTGTAACTTACCATTTACTCATCCCTACGAACCTTTGTTTGGGACCAATCATCTTTGATTGGTTATAGAGTCTCCCCCTAGGTCTTGATTCACCTTGACCTAAAGTGAAGAGTGCCTCGGTTGATGTGACTCCCACCTTGCATTGGGAACAGTGGCATCTCTTGGGTCACCTCTTTGGTTGTCCATCTCCTCTACCGTCACGGATGGGATACCACTAGGGGCAACTACAAGTTGTGTGATAACAATACTATCACCTAAATCCCAGTTCCTCCGTTTAGGCTAACTCCTAACGAAACCAAGGGGGGTAGTCCCTACAAAGAGTTGACTATGGCTCAATGTATTTTAATGTTTTTAAGTGTATGGTATGATGCGGATGGGTGTTGTTTAGGAGTTTTTGTGATGAGACCAAATTATAAATAAGATAACAAGATAAGATGCAATCCACGTTGCTGAATAAGATATCAAAAATGACAGTACGTTTCAAGATTTGAGTTTCAAAGAAAGCATCCACAAGATAAAGTAAAACCACAAGGACAAATGGTCTTGATCAAGATATGAATTTTAAATAACCAGTGCCTTATGGAGTCAAAGAAAAATAAAGATGTGATGCTGAATGTGTGGGTCTTGAAAGGTACTGTTCGTGAGATCGTTGTGCAAATTATCTTGATAAATTACAAGTTTTAATGGTCTTGATTATTAGGCTAAAAACTAGGATATCAAAAGTCTGGGAATAATACTAGTAACCTCTTACATGATAGGTGGAAGCTGCCCAGATTGCAAAAAGGGTAAGTGTTCAATTGGCTTGACCACCCTTGAGTCTGACAGCGGGATTTCGGCACCACCTATTTCAGGAAACAACCTCAATATTTTTCGAAGGGCAACGCCTGTTCGTTGGTTGGGGTAAAGTTTTATTAAATTATCACTTGTGAGATTAGCGAATCCAACACCTTTCTGAGTACTAGCCCAACCCTTTCAGGTTGGCAGAGCATATGGGGGTTGGATAATTGACCAAGATAAATTAATTATGAAGGGGTGTGAGTTGGAATATTTTATTATTAAAGCACAGTTCTACTCTCCGATAGAGAGCGCTCTTGACTTAGTCTTAAGACCAAAGTTCAAGAGACTTTAATTAATCTAAATGCCTAATGCAAGGGAAATGCAACAACTAAATGGTCACCGACAGAGAGTGCTCTTGACTTGGATTTGGCCAAGTTCAAGAGACTTTAGTTCTTTTTATGAAGTAGGAGCAATTGTAACTTGACGAACCAATATGAAGCTTTCAATGACTGAAAATAAAAATATGATAGCAAGATGTAACAAGATACTTGAGATAAGTTGAAAACAAACTTAGTGTTCTACCAAACAATACTAATCTAAAGGTGGGATCTACCTCCGAACAAGGTTGATCACTAGAACCACTAGTCCTTGAGACTTTCAATCTAGCTGTAACTTCGGCAAGGAGGCTAATGGGGAACGAGAAGCTACCACAAAGCTATGTGGCCCTTGGGATGCAATCCCAAAGTTTGCTTACTCTAGTCAAAACTTGGAAATGGAAAATAGAAATGAAATATTAATCTAAGAACTAAAAGAAAAAGAGATCTAAGCAAAGCAAAGCACAACACTCTTCCCCAAATGGGGAAGAAGAACCCAAAAAGTGGAGGACTCCTCCACTTGACTTTTTATTAATTTGATACAATTGCTTTTGGAGATAATTCCTTTAAAGGTCTTTAAAGTAAAGATGAAACTTTGAAAAAATTGGAACTAGCTCTTAAGAGCCATTACAAAGGATAGTGAATGGTATATTCGTGTGTTGAACCCTCCTTGTAGCTTGTCAAAATGTTGTTTTGCCTGGATTTCTTTGCTCCAAAAGTTTTCAAGCCCTTTTCCACTTTCAAAATACCTACAACAAAACTCAATCTCAAAGCACCCTTTAGCTTTAGTATACAAAAGGAAACCTAGATCTAGAAATAAAATTTGAAACTATCTAACTTTGGAAAGTGTAAAAGTGTGATGTAAAAAACACCTAACTTACTAACTTTTCAAAGAGAATGCTAGTAACAATAAAATGCAAAATGTGAGATCTAGAATGCAAAAAAAACTGACTAAGCCTAACAATGTAAAAGTAAACTAAGAATGGAACTAACACTAACTTAAGCAATTCGTTTTTGTGTTTTTAAGGTATTTTTAGGGCTCTTTTAGGAGGGACGAATGGAGGACAAGGGAAGGTTTTGAAGACAAAAACGAATGGATGAGGAGAGCTTAAGGAGGAGGGACGAATGGAGTGAAAAAAGAGGGAAAACTAGGATCAAACGAAGGTTGAGGAGGATGGTTGGACGACTGGATGAAGAGCAAGGTGACTAATCTAGGCTTAAAACACAAAACTTCAACTTTTGGATCAAGATGGACAAAGGGTTTCCACAAAGTATGAAGGTGGATCTTTATGTAACCAATAACCAAGAAAATGAGAGATTGTTGATGGAGGAAGAGACGAGTCTCTTTTAAAATTGTTTCTTCTCTTGAAATGAGGAAAAAACCTTCAAGACCTGCAGAAGATGTTGATTAGGTGCTGAGAACCACTGTTAAGCAAAGAATGACTTAATCTCTAAGCCTTTCTCCACCTTGGGAAACCCCTGCAAAAACCTTGTTATGAAATACACAAAGACCAAACAATATATTTCTAAACAAAGCTAGAACATATATTGAATATTGAATTTGCATAAACAAAGAACAAAGTGAAAGAGATATCACCAATAGTGTGAAGAACACCCCAAATACTCCAGCATGGACCTCCAAAGCCTCAACTTTATTCAATACATCAAACAAATGTTACAATAATATTTTGGCAGAGTGTTCATGCTCAAAATCTCCATGAGAGAATGGCCAAAATGGCATCTCTTTATAGCGAAGACTAGCTACCTAACACCTAAGTCGAATTGGCATGAAGGAGAGCCAATGGCACTAGATGCAATTCGAATTCCAAGTCAAAATCTCAATCAACATCATGATCAAAGCCAAGCTTTGGAGTTAACTCACCAAACAAATCGAATCTCAGTGGTTGGAAGTGGGGAGGTGGCCTCCACCTAGGCAAGGTGCGCCCCACTCTCCATAGGAACCTGTTATCACCTAAGTTGTAGTTACCCCTATGGATGTATCCAGTCATGGATGGCAATAGGGAAGGGCAACTCAAAAGGTGCAACCACGATCACCTCGACCTCCAATAAATGGTTGTCACGCCAATCGAGGCAACCTTCGCTTTATGTTATCTAGCCCAGACAACAAAGGGGGAGACCCGATCTACTCCCGACAGGAAAGATCAAAACCAAGACACCAAATCAGGATATTTCTAAGTGAAGTTAGGTGTATGGTTTATCCTAGACCTTAGGATGAAGTCACAAGCCAAGTGAGGGGTTCAATAGGTATAGCTTTGGTTCATAGTTGATGTGAGAGTGACTTCTAATGTTTGAAGTGAGATCTAGGGTTAGAGTACTAGTTCAATGTTGGAAGATCCACTGCCTTGGGAACCGTATCCAATGCAGGGTAGTTTAGGGATTAAATTGGGGCTAACTAGTACAAGTGACAAGCTTGACCATGATACATGATAGCTTCAAGGGTTTAGTTCACCATGCAAAAGTCAATCCAACAATCTAGGAAAGTTGAATTAACTTGGAGAGTAACCAGTGCCTTGGGAATTGGGATAATGGAGTCAAAGTGGGGTTGACTTGTGGTTAAGGACTCCTAGTACTTGGGACAAGTGGGCAATAGAGGTCTTGATGGATGAATGTGTCTGGATCTAGGTTTGACCCAAGTGGACCACAATCCCTTAAAACAAGGAATGCTGTCCCCAAGGCAAGATTTGACAAAGTGATAGTCTAGACCTAGGTTTTGAATTATTCCCATTCCAAATCCGCAAGAATCTCAAGTACCCACGTCCTAGAAGTGGACAAACTTACTTCTCCAAGGTGGTGCGACTTTACCCAAGGAGGCTGAAAAGGTGGGTTAGGTGGGTCAAGACAAGTCTGATGGCATCCAAACTTTAGATCCGGGTAGGTTAGTCAAGTAGGAGTATGGATCAATAATTTCACGGCAATCAGACGGCTAGATCTTTCTAGATCTGAGTTTAAGTACACCTAATGGTCCAAAATGGGGATTAAATCCCTTAAAATGTGGAATAGGGCCCACAAGGTGAATTTCAGGAAAGTAACAATCTGGGTGTATGTTATTTGATGTGTAGATTATGGATCAAGCGGGATCTCAAACACCCACCACCTAGATCTAGGTCAACTCACAACCACCAGGAAGTGCGCCTTGCCTGGGAGAAGCTAAGTTGGCTTGGGAAGGGGGTCAAATGGAAGCCAATCCTCACCAAACTATAGATCCGGGATGCCGTGGATGCTATAGAGGTGGGTTTTCAATATTATGCCCAACAACCCACTAGATCTAAGTAGATCTGAGAAAATGTAAAAAGGGGGTTTTGAAATATTTAGAGTTTTAACAATTTATGAGCTATGTCAATGGATTGGATAAAGGAAAGAGAAACAAACCTGTGGATCTTACCTGGGTAACCTTGTAGATGCCTTGATGATGATGATCTATGCAAACCCGATCAATTTGAGAAGCTTTGTGGTAGTACTCTATGCAAGTCGATTTGATCCAAGAAGCCAATGCGCCCTCTCTCCTGCACAACAAACGTCAACAATATTAGATTTGATGCATCAAGAGATAAGACTAATGCCACAAGAGAAGTAACAGAAAGATAGCATAGATCACAATGAAGCTAATGATAACCCCCTGATACAAGCGAATGCCAAGAAAGTCGATTTGAAGAAGCCTTGCAAAATCGCCCTTGTTGAAGTCGCCCTCCTGTAGACAAACAATGATTTCCAAAAAAAAAATAGATCTTACCACAATTTCCAAATGCTAGGTTGCAATAGACTTTCCAATCACCATCTAAGAACACCAGATGCAAAGGAGACCACAAGAATTTCCACAAGAATATTTTTCTATACCAATAATCCAAGAGCAAAAGACCCCTTACAATGAGAGGCTCTCTCCTTTAAATAGGAAGGAGAGGCACCAAAACCCTAACCACTTTTTGAATGAGTGGCTAAGATTAAAAGATACAAATGTCTAATCAATGGTTGAGATGAGCTCAACAATAAAATACATGGATCACAAATAAAATATCATGAGTGGACAAAATCGCCCTAGAAGAGGGGAATCCCACCAAATCATGATGACAAAATATCATAAGAGGCTTATGGTGGGTCCAAGGGGTAATTTTATCCCTCCTTGGTCAATCCCCATAGCACAATAACCAAAAAATAATCATGAATGTACCAAATCGTGCCTCCATAGTGAAGTCGTGGTCCTCAAAAGACCTCAAAAATCCACAGAAAGTGCCATAAGTGATGGATGCGGGCCCCGATGAAGCTGAAACTGCTGGAGAAGGTGTGGAAGACCCCGATCTATCATCACTGATCATCCCAAGCCATAACATTGCCTCAGTAGCCCAAATTGATTTCCTCAATAGCCATTTCTACCAATCCTGAAATGCCTCGGGAAGCGTGAAACTGCCCCAAACAGCCTCCTGGAGTGCCGGCGCTGTCAAGGTGAGGGCACCAGTGTATCCGGGAGGGGGGTAATATGGTAAAAACAAGTGGCTGGACCACCCCCTCCATCATCAGCGCCCTAGGTCAACTGGATAAAAATCACATCTGCTCCGACAGGGCCTCCGACAGACCAAAACTGCACTAGGACAGCCTACTGAGGCTCAATCATCACTGTAAGTGCCCGGAACTGAAAACAAACTGTCCCATTGGACTAAGAAGGTCCAAATCCATCCAAGATGTGTACTCATACACCATATGAGTCTCTGCATGATCAAAATAAATACCCAATATACCGGAACAAGGCCAATAATAATGATCTATAAATGACCAAACACTGCTGTACCCCAAGAATCATCATCATAACCCTGTAGCTGCTGCATAGAATCATCATGTATGTGTACATAGACCATATATAATCTATCCATATCATTATAAGGTCTAACATCTCATGTCCCATGGTCCTCCATGGTCAAACTAGGTCTAACCAAGACCAAATATAACTCAGACCATCATCCAAGGCTGCTGCAAAGTGTCAAGGTTAATACATGCTCTACAACTTATTCAAATAGCAATTATAACACATAATGATCACAACTGGCGATCTACATCCAAATATATAGTGTCGTTAATTATTATTATTACTCAGACTAGACTTTCAGGATCATACTCACTTCATAGTTGTGATCAATTTGCTAGTGAAGGGTGAAGGCTAAATTAACTGGCTAGGCTAAGGGATGACTTGACTGACTTGACTTTGTGACACTTTGGCAAGGGAAAGGGAATACACGCCATAGTATATACTGAATGAGCAATAACACAGGGAATGGCGGTGTCTCACAAATGGATGAGTTGTTTAAAGAGGGTTTATTCGCCTTCACAGATGCGCACAATCCATAATACAAATAAGGCCAGCAATTGTTTAGATATAGCATTTAAGTTCCATTGCTTTTTGGGCCTGAAGTTTCCATAGCCTTGATCTATGTGTGTTTATAAACACATTGCATAGATTTACATTTATTTTAGGCTTTCTGCTGCAGGTGTGTTTTTAAGGCACTTGTTTACCTGAGCACTTCTAGGTGTGTCATGGACAGCTTGTTTACCTAGGTATTTATTTTCCAAAAGATATAACATTTTATTTTCATGGCCATTTTCATTTGGCATGCCTCTCATTCATGTGTGTTTAGAAATACATTGCATGAATAGGCTTTTCATACAAGATATAGCATTTTATTTTTTCCAGATTTTGTATTCATGGCAGCACCAAAAGTTTCAGGTTTAGCCAACACAACTTTAGTGACTAGGGGGAATTCCAAGGAACTCCAACTCACCATAGGTAAGTTTTGTCACCAACTCAGAGCCGAGACACAATAACAAGGGAGCTCATCCAATACAGAGGCTACAGCGGGGAAAAGTCCTCCATGCCACTAGTCAAGTAGTAAGTCAGGGTGATAATCTAAAAGGTAGGTCATGGATGGATGAAGACAATGAAATGATGGAGCCAACACTAACAAGCCAAAGTATGGTGGAATGATCACCTCTATTCTCCCTAAGGAGGGTACATACCAATGAGTATGAATAGTGAACTTCTAAGTCTGAGTAGGGACAATATAATATATATAATAGATCAACTAGGTCCAAATATCTATATGATCGCCAGATCATGACACTAAGTGCTAAGACATGCTATAAGAATAAGTATAAAAGCAATCTAACCATAACACCATGATATACCTGCTGAGTCATATACCTGAAAGCTCATCAACCTGTACCATCATCTGTCCTCTGAAACTGCTGCTGCAACTCTGGGCACTACTGACTGCTCTATACCAATGGTATAATGGCTATATCGGTCATCTCTCCGAGTGTCCCGAGACTCAGTCATGGCATGGGGAATACAACTGCTGTCCACAATCTGATAGTGATCCAATATAGATGCTCATCTCAGCATCTCAAATGTAGGGGAACTGGCTGAATAGTGTACTGGCATCAGAAAAATAATGTATGGTAGCCCGGCTACTATATATGTGATAACAGAACCATCACCAAGCGAATGAGAAAGAGCCACGCTATCAATCACGAGTTGTGACCTAGATTGGCATGAGGGTTGAAGAGAGACATGTCACGAGTTGCTTTAAAGTCTAACTCGCCTTCACTAAGAGCCAATGCCTTGTCATGGCCATGACTTTAGGAGGGCACCCAACTGGCAATAAATGCCAATCAATCAACTCAAACATCCACTTAATCTATGCCACATACACCAATTCGACTTTTGCATGAGGGAGGGCGAATTTACTTGATGGAGATCTCTTGTGCTGACTATATACTCAACTGAATGATGACTGAGATGATTGGAATCTTCATTAATGTCCAGTGCATGTCAATTAGCCTTTTATTTTAATCTTTTTTGGATTATTTTGGAGAGATTTGGATTATCTCCAAAATATTCAATTTTACTATTTTAATTAATAATTTCTCTATAACTGGGTTTTTTGAGAAATTATTAATTATGAGGCTGAATCGACATCCGAAACTTAGGATAAACTAGTCCAAGGATCATGAATGATTTTTGGCTTAAGGTTGGAGCCTTCAATCATCGAATTCGGATCCCAGACGACTGACATATTACAAATTGAAATTTCTCTATTTAAACTATAGAGAAATTTATTATAATTTAAAAATAATTGAAAAACCCAAAACCGGAGGACCCGGTAAAAAAATTTTGAAATTTTTTTTAGGGGTCCTAGAGACCTAGGACATGACCAACACCTATTCTAATAATGTCTAGTAGGCTTATATACATCAGTTGGAGTCTAATAACCCCCCATGGCTAAAATTTTCAAAATCGGGCATTCCAACTTTGGAGGAAGCGAGAGAAAACCTCATCAATTATAGCTCGGCTATAGGCAAAGTATAATTGACAAGGAAAAAAACTCCCAGGAATACCTTAGTTGCTTAATCAAGTCATGGGGGACCGAGACACTCAGAATCCTACTAGCACACTTTATTATAAACCCCATGGGGCCATGGTCATGTCGACTGAAAAACAAAACTAACTAGCCAATACTGGCTAGGCACAAATGCTGGATCATCTGATACACTGGAGTACATGTTATCACACCATAGTAGCAGGGCTACTATTCTTGTTTAGCAGATATCTGCACATTCCAGAGCTTCCATTATTCAGAGCATGGCTATGATGATTGTATATTTTGTGATCACTCATGATCAAAGCAGTGTATTATTAAGACTTATGTTAGACCTTGTGTCAAGGCTGAGCCTTGAGAGTTCAGATTTGATGACCGATGTGACCCTTTATCCCATACAGTTTTAGTTCAGTGCTTAGAGATGTATTGCAGCAGTGTTTCAGATGGTATATGATGTTTATTACTATGATGATGTTGTATGATCTATGGATATTTTATCATTGACTGTGGATTATTATCTTGTTGATTTAGTCATGTTCACAGCATCGGCTTGGTATATTATTCCTGATGTGGCAAACTGTTTAAAATGAACTATAAATCATAAAATGGACAATTGCTTGCACATTTAGGTCATTTAACAAAACACATTGGTTTTCCACCTTACATAGATATGGTCTTTCCTGACACCAGTTGTCTACTAGTGTAGGCTCCATATTCACTTGACTCCATCCATACATGACTTTCCTATTTGACTTTAAACCTTGACCTGTCTCATTTGACTTTCTGATACTGAGGACTTCCCCATTTTTCTACCTCTGTGTTTGGACCGCATCCCTGTATGTTCAATGTCTCGGCTCTAAGTTGGTGACAAAACTTGCCATTGGTGAGTTGGATTGTCGGCCTAAATCATTCTGGTCGGTTGTCCCGATGTTTGGCATTGGCTCGAACTCCCCCTAGTCACTTGAGATGTTGTTGGCTAAAACTGAAAGCTCATGTTCTACTTATGGAAACTTATAAATTCGCCCATGGAAACTAAAAAGGGCAAGAGCGATGAACAGCTAAAAATACTCCTCGAAGAGTATAAGAAAGGTCCAAAAAGCAATGGTTCTTAAAAGCTATATCTAAACAATTGCTGACCTTATATGTATATGAAAACATGCCCTGGATGCAAGCTGCAACTAGTTGTGCTTATCAACACACCTGAGATCCGAAGGGTTATGTAGGCCAAAAAGTCCATGAAATGAAATTGAATGATCCTGATGAACCTGGATCAACTTGATCTACAGACATTATGCCTAAGTTGAATAAGCACTCTCTAAACAACTTATCCATTTGTGAGGCACAGCCATTCCCCATGTTATTTTGTCTAGCACAGATTTTGTAGCTTCCCCCTTCTCCCAGTCCAAAGTATTTTTGAGTTAAGTTAGACAAGTCAACCCCTTGGCCCAACCTTGTTCCTAGCCTTCATCCTTCACTAGCAGTTTGACCATGTCGAATGGGTGAGTTTGTCATTTGAACTATTGTGCAAGTAATTTTATATAACAAAGGAATATGCTAACTTGATTAATGCCACTGAATGGATGTTATATTGTGAGCTTGGCTGTGAGAATGATTAGAGAAGCATGTCTTAGTCTACTGATGTGATTTATCCTTGGTTGTATATTGTTGGGATCCATGATGATGTGGGCCATAATCAAAAATATACAAGGAACTGCTATGCAATCATGGTAGCCCAGCTACTATGGATGTGATAATAGGTCCATGTACCCTCACCTAACTAATTAAATGACCCTAGTACCCACCTAATGTCACCCTACTTGTGTTTTATGTTTTATAAATATGACTTTATTATTTTGACCATAAATGTTGGTACCCACCCAAGTCACTTTTATATTTTATATTTTATTGATTTCAAACTTATTAGTACTACCCTAATTTAATGGAACTCTAACTTGTGTAAAGGATTATTGTATAACCTCTCTATAATATCCTAATATCATATTTATTGAGGTCTTTTGTTTCTCATTTAGCAAGTTGACAATCCAATCTCAGCTTTGCTCTCTCTATGCTTGACGTCAAGGGTTCCACTACTGCTTGCGTGTGTTTGAAGGACGCCCACCTGTTGAGTATTTCAGATCTGGTTTGAAGTTATTGTTAAGGGTTTTATGCTCCTAGTTTAAGCCGTCCAGCCAACTGTGAGCTCTACTAAGGAGGGCTGCAACCTGTTGTATTATTTGTCTAATCAGTGCCCTATTAGAAGCTGGTTGGGGTCCGATCTGTTTTTATTGAGGATTGAGTTACTTGTTGCAGCTTGCATAGGGTCCGATCTACTTGCTCAATATTTAATCTGCTTGTATGAGACTCGTTCTGCTATTTGAAGCCCTCCTTGGAGACCAATCTGCTGTCGCATGCCTGATTTGAGGTCTGATCTGTTGTTTAGGAAAGCTGTGACCCTAGATCTGCATACTAGTTGTCCTTTAGTGGAGGTCGTGAGGTTCTAGGGTGTGTTGGTGGCACATTTGAGTAGGTCGTGAGGCCTTAGGGCTTGAATTACCCTACTGCATGATTACCTGTAGAGGTTGTGTCTGTTGACTATCTATTTGAGTGGGTTTTAGCTTGTATACACAGATTGGACTGAGTTCTCAAGTTATGTATTGTTGTTGAGTCTTATTTGCCCAGATCTAATTGTTAAGACTCATCTCTGGTTCAGATTGTTACGCTGAGTTGCACTTGTGGACAGGTCTGTTTATTTGACCACCTGTGGTTAGCTCTAATATGCTTGTTTTTTATCTCTTATGTTGAGACATTGTTGAAACCATATTTATTTTGTGACTTTGTTGACCTCTATTGTGTTGAGTCTTAATTGAGACTGTAATTGTGTTTTTTACTGTCATTGACTGTTGCCTTCAACCTATCATCTCTCTCTCTAGTTTGTACTAACCCTCTAGTAGGGTCATCTAGTTCCTAGTGATTGATTGGCCTCTAAGAGGCATAGTATTTTATGAAAGTAAAATTTCTGAGTATAAAACAGGAAGGGTTACACACCCCAGGTAAGTATCCTCACTTGTCTCTTTTATTGTTAATTAATCAAGTTAGTTATTTTGTTATTGTTGATTACATGTTATTGAAGATTACTGTAACACAAGGATCCCTTGGTAGTGTTAAAGTTGAAAAGTTGAAAGAGACGAAAATTATGTTTTGTTGAAGACTGAAGTTATTGATGTACTAATTTTATTTCAGTACTTGTTTATTAAATGTAAATTTCAATTAAAGCACATTGATTTCTATTTTACTGCATAAAACCATAACCCTAGCCAAAATTTAGCACTGAAAACCTTGTACCGACTGAAAACCTCTGATATACTAGCTAGATGATGTATACCTCTGACATATGTCCTTGATGGCCCAGCAGTAAAGAATGTCCATGTGAACAAATACAAGAATACAAGTCATCATCATATTTGACTCATCACATAACTAGTCATGCTCTACATGGTGACATACCACCACATAGATATCTTCAAACAGGTTCACAGGATGCATGATTTATCCATTAACCAATACTAAAACAACATCAAGGCATTAAAAAGAGTTAATTTCTCCTTAGGTGTGGAGTTAATTATGGTTAGAAATGGTTAGTCAAGTGAGGTTCTAGTGCAAGGAGATGGATTCCAGACAAGAGGGACAAGGGAAACTCTAATTTCTTCACCATTTGAACAAACACTAGGGATGTGTTCACAAAGGGAGTCAAATGAAAAGAGGTACAACCCCCTTGTACCCTGACAATCAAACTCCCCACCCCCTTTTACTTTATTTGCTTGGCAGCTTCATCTTGGACTTGGTCTTCAAGGACTAGTCTTCATTTTATTCTTGGACTCTTCTTTCTTGTACTTCTCTTGCATTTGAGACCTTGTCCTTGTTATCACACAGCTTGTAGTTGCTCCTATTGGATGATCCTATTAAGGATGGTAGAGGAGCCAGGCAACCAAAGAGGTGACCTAAGAGGGTCTTGATCCCCGGATGGATCAGTTGTCACGCCAATCAAGACACTCTTCGCTTTATGCCACCAAAGCCCAAGCTAGCAAAGGGGGAGACCTTGATCTAACCCAAAGGGATAGATCTGAACCAAATCACCAGATCAAACTATATAGATAGAGTACGTAAGGTGATCAGTTAATGAAACCCTAGATCTAAGGGATGAGGCAACTATAGGGATTATGTTTGAGTTAAGAGGCTTATGATTAATGAATTATCAACCCAATGTGTTTAAAATAGTTTTTTAGAAGCTTTAATGAAAGATCTACGATCTACGTGCCAGATCAAATGATCAATTCTACTACCCTGGGGGGATTGAAGGCAAAACTTGATTAAGTGTCCAAAGTAGCGAATTGGATGGGAAGTGGGGCTTTCTAACACCTTAATGAAGTTGCTTGGAGATGGATCTGACAATATTGACACACACAAGCAAAACCCATATCACAAACCAACCGAAAGATGAGCAAACCAAGGAGGTCGAATTCGTTGAAGATCAGTGCCTTCCGGATAGGGAAAAAGGAGTCCTCCAAGGGTGATGCCCTTGAGAACCCTCTTCAGGCTAAGGCTAAAGAGAAATACCCAAAAAGGATTTTCCAAAAAATTAAGTTGTGTGACCCAGAGAATTTTGATAAATTTTTAGCTAGGGTTTTGAAATTAAATCTGAATGATGACTAATGGAATAGAACTTGAAACAAAGGAAAATAGATGGGAACTTACATGTATGTCTTGTAGATTCCCAATGCAATGATGCTCTACCCCCCTTGAATCAATTTTTGGCCAAAATGATGAACTCCAAGATGGAAACAATTTGCCCAAGTTGAGCTAGTGCTCTCTCCCTCCTGCAAAGACAAACTACTCTGAGATTTGATTCACAAGAGAGAAAGTAAATGATGCAAGATAAATAAAAGAGCATAAACAGTGATCAAAAATACAATTCAAACCATTGCCTGTTAGTTAAACTCGTCCAGTGGATAGATCCGGAGTACCCCCACGAAATCTCTCTAAGTGAAGTTGCCCTCCTGCAAATCACACACTATCTCTAGCATATATAGCATGGAATCATAATCACTTAGCTAGAACGTCTTAGGCAATTAGATATACAATCAAGCATGAGAGTTATCTTCAACAAAGACATAGATTTTCCAAAAAAAATATTTTAATGCCAATATTCCAGAGCCAAAAGTCCCTTTACAATGAGGGGGTCCTCTCTCTTAAGTAGATCTGAGAGAGACCAAAACCCTAACCACTTTTTAAATGAGTGGTTGATATTAAAAGATACAATGAAGATCATCAACGGTGGAGATCTTTTTAATTTTTACATACATGGATCAATGATCAAGTCAAAGAGGGGGGTGCACTTTTTGCCCAATGACGCCCTAAGAGGGGCCAATACAACATGACATCATGGTATAACATGGAATAATATCATAAGGGGGTCACTAGGAGCATAAATCACCCTAGGAGCCCACATTTTTCCAAAGATATAACATAGTGACATGATATACATAAATGATCAATCATCAAATGTGCCCCAAGGGAGAAGATGTCATCTCTAGGACAAAGATAACATCATGTGGAGTCCATTCCAGATGAAGCAAATCCATGTAACATGCATCTACAACCATATCTCATCATCATCAACCATCCCCATGCCATTTCCTCACCCACGATAGCCAAATCGATTTTCCTAGTGAAGCCATGGTCATTTTTTATGAATAAAAACTGTCAGTTCATCATTCTGGAGAATAAATCCATCATTAAGTCCATTTCCTTTGCCCAAAATCAACATCTGAGTGCACCAAATGAATCAGAGATATGAAATCCACTAATAGTGACTACACATACTCCAGAGTCCATATGTCCATCAAAATATGCATCTAAAGCCCAACACCACATCCAGTATATAAAAATTGCCATAAAAATAATAATAATAATCATCTGGGAGCATGATAATATGGTCATAACGACTGGCTGGACCCCATACTCCCTCTGTAGCACCATAGGAGAACCAAAATTATCTCAAAATGTGCTAACAGGCAATTTTATATGGCAAATATGCAATAAAGTGATACACTGACCGTAACCTCATCTGTAAGTGCCTAAAACCGGTATCTGAGTGTACCAATGAACTCAGAAGGTCCAAATCTAGTAAGGATGAGTAGTCATATGTCACGTGACCACCTGGATAATCATCTGTAAGCTCAACCATGCCCGGACAATAAAAATAATGGTCTGTAAATAATAATAATAATAATAATCCATCAAACCATCACATGAAACCTGTGTCTGATGCATGGAACCATCAAATGGGCACCATAGGACCACAAATAATCAATCTTGAACATCATCGGTCCAACTCATCCCAGATCCTGTGGTTGACTTGGTCAAACTGGGTTGACCAAGTCAAAACTGATCAAAATAATGACCCAGGGTCAAACTGACTGATGCTGCAAGTGCAAATGGATAAGATATGCTCCTTTAAATATTTCAATAGAAAAAACAAAGCATAAAGTGGCATTCTACTGGCGATTAAGCAATTAAAACACCAAATATAAGTCTAGATTAAAGCAATCAATTACTAAGAAAAAGACTCTCAAGTGTATACTCATTTTATGGACGTGACCATTTTGCCAGAAATGGGTGAAGGTGGAAAAGACAAGGCTATGACAAGGGAATGACTTTACAACTTCAACATTGTGACACTATGGATAAAGGGAAATGGAAAGCCACTTAAGCATATGTCGAAAAAAGACACACAAGGAATGGCGGTGTCTCACAAATGGAATAAGTTGTTTAGAGGAGTGCTCATTCAACTTTAACAAATGTCTACAACTCACATCCAAGCTTGAAACCAGCTCCGTGAGGATCTTTTGTAGAACCACCGTGACTAGGTGCACAGTTAACCGTAACTTGAGGTTCTAGGGGACACTTAGAATTAGTTGTCCCTTACTCCATCTCACATCCCAACCCGTAGGCTCCGTGAGGAAGAAATCATTACATTTCAATCATGGCCAGCAGTCTTTAGATTTATCATTTATTTATCCACTGCTTTTTAGGCCTTTAACCCATTGGACTTTGCATGTGCTTAAAAGCACAACTAATTGCAGCTTTCATCCAGGGTGTTTTACATTTCATTTCATAGCCCTCTTTAATTTGTGCTTAAAAGCCCAGTTTACTTTCATTTTATCATGGGCTTGCACTTTCAGAAAATATAACAATGAATCACATAATGCATGTAATGATGGTAGAACAATTTGCTTCAAGTTTTAGCTGACACAAATCAAGCAACTAGGGGGAATCATCCACAATCAAGACCAAACATCGGGGGAAACCGACCAAAGAGGTCAAGGCTTCAGAAATCAGCTCACCTAAGCTCAGGAACTAACACCAATAGGTTCTCCTAGCCCAGAAGGATCAAGGCTTCGGTAAGTTCTGTTGCACAACTTAGAGCCGAGACACATAACAACAGGGAGTCTATCCAACATAGAGACATAAGTGGGGAAGTCTGCAATATCATAGGCTAAAGTGTAAGTCAGGACACAACCAAGAACGGATGGTAACAGATGGACAGGGAAAATGACAAGCGATACCATAACTAGCAAGCCATAAATGGTGGGAATGACCAAGTCCATACTACTAAGAGGGTGAGACCAATGAGTATACACAAGAAATTCTAATTCCAAGCAATTAAATCACTTCTATTCTAAACAGTCAACCAATAACCACATACATATATACATCGCTAGGTCATGACCACTAAATACTCAGTCAGGCTACCAAGATAAGTAAAAGAGCATACATAGATGTCCAATGCACAACCATATACCTATTGGGTCATATACCTGCATAAACCATCATATGGACCATCAACTGTCACTAGAACACTATTGCTGCATAACTCTGGGCATTGTCATCATAACTGCTCTAGATGGAATAAAATGGCCACCTCAGTCATCAAATCTACGTTCATGAGGCTCAACCATGGCATAAGACTGAAAATATCTGCTCTAGGTCTGCTGAAAATATGAGTGATCATAGAATAGTTGCTCATCATCTGCCGATCTCATGTACCTCATAGCAAAAGGGCTGGCTCAGAAAAGTACTGGAATCTGGTCTGAAGACATGGTAGCCCCGGCTACTATGAATGTGATAACAAAGCCATCCATTAAAGATATTATGGGCTTGCCTCCTACTAAGGATCAATACAAGCTGAATAATGATATGCATGGACCTTTTGGAGAGATTGGGGCTGAAGGTTTGGGAAGCCACTTCAACAGTATGATTCCAAGAAAATGTATTCTATTTTGCATCTAAAGCACGCTTTTTTTCCTATGTTGAATGCTAGATGGATGAGTTATAACCCTAAAGCTAGAGGGATCCATTGATTGCATAGTGTCTAGTCACTCCAACTGAGTTACAAGCTCCACATCTTTGTCTGGTTAGTTGTCTACCAAGGGAATCCCTTAAATCCCACCTTGCCAAAAGTTGGTCAATAAATGGATTGTATCCTTATTGCAATCGCTCCTAGACCTTGAAGCATATTCTATGGGAATGTCTATTTGCTAGATCTTGCTAGCAACTAGTGTAGGATAGGCATTCATTGGTTCTTTAGGGACAACTTCATTGGTGTGCAACTCTTCTTGGTGACTCAAGGTCCTTGGTATTGTCTCACTTTTCTAGCATTTGGGATTGCCTTCGGATCACAACCTTGTTTACAATCTGGAAACTTAGATTCAAATATGTCTTCTCTAATGAGGTCAATTCAGTTCTATTTTTTATCACTCTTGGCGAGAAGAGGTATGTATGCAATTGCCTGCAAAAGGTTATCTCCTAATTAAGGATGCCAAAGAGTTAAATGCTTTAGCATTGTTATCCACTAAATTGAACTTAGTGGATTCCGAGTGAACCGTCGAAGACATGAACAATCAAATTGTCCATCATCATTGTTCCAAGATCCATCAAGCCATTTGTTTTGGCCCATTGTAAAATTTGCATGTCCAGAACCCCTTGGGGGAATTGTAATAAGTTGGTCTAAGCATGCTTTTGTTTTGTAACAGGCTTGGCCTACCTTAGGTGTAGCTATCAAGGGGATACTCTAGAGTGTTTTTTCCTTAGGAATTATGCGTTGCGCTTCAGTGGCGTATACTTATTGAGTTTTTCACTCACAACTCCAAAGCTAGAGTATTTTCCATGGTGGTCAAACCTTAGGAGGTTATTAAAGTCTAAGTGTCTATGTATTTTTACATACTAGCCTCAATAATGAGTTGTACAGACATGCACTAGGTCCCCTAGGAATTTGAGTCAGTTCTGAGAAAAATAATTTTTCCCATAAACTTAGGCTATTTTTTAATAATTTAATTGGGAAAATTAAAATTGTTATAAAAATGTGGTTAGGAGGAAGAATTAGACATGGGAGTGCTTGTTTTCTAACTCAAAGCACCCACTTAACCCCCAAACCCACTTTCCCAAGTTTTCGAGTAATTATTTATCTCCAAAATTGAATATTACTCGAAAATGGTAAAAATGACCAAAAAATGGAGAAAATAAAGAAACCGGCAATTTCTAAAAACTCAGAAACATGCCGAAAGTGAATTTTCTGAGTTGGAAAAGTAAAGTGGAAACATTCCTAAGCTTTCTAAAACACTCTGGAGTGTTTCTCTCGGCATTTAAAGGCAAGATGATTTTCTTCTCCAAGTGGGGCGCACTTCCTCATAGAAAGGGCGCAACTCTCAAGAAAAGATAGAAACTTGTAAGATAAAGCAAAGAAGTGGAGTTAGGAATTGGAAGGAAGCTGATTTCAACCTTTTCCAACCCATTACAACTCACGCCAAGTTGTTTACAACTAATCAAGTGCGCCCTGTTATCAACTGATTTGTACAATAGTTGAAACCTTATTGAGCCGCCAGTGTTGGAAGACATCAGTGTTCACTTCCAGAGTATCTGGATTTCATATATTTGGGTCTAGCCAGTTTTGGCTAGCCAGTTTTGTTTTTGAGTCGACATGACCATGGCCCCATGGGGGTTTGTAATAAAGTGTGCTAGTAGGGTCTGAGTGGCTCGGTTCCCCATGACTGGATTAAACAACTAAGGTATTCCAGGGAGTTTTTTCACTGTCAGATTATACTTTGCTTCAGGCGAGATATAATCTCTTGGTTTTTCTCCCGCTTCCTCCAAAGCTGGAATGCCCGATTTTGGAAATTTTTGCCATGGGGGGTTATTATGGTCCAACTATAATGTATAAACCTACTAGACACTATTAGAATAGGTTCTGGTCATGTCCTAAGTCTCTAGGACCCCTAGAAAAAATTTCGAAAAAATTTTACCGGACGCGTCGGAATTGGGGTTTTTAATATTTTAATTATTTTTAAATTTTAATTAAATTTCTCTATAGTTTAAATAGAGAAATTTGAGTCTGTAATATGTCAGTCATCCGGGGTCCGAATTTAGTGATTGATGGCTCGTTTCATAAGCCAAAAATCACACATGACCTATGGAGCAGCTAAACCCAACTTTCGGATGTCAATTCAGCCTCATAATTAATATTTTCTCTACAAAGTCATTTACGGAGAAATTATTAATTAAAATAATAAAATTGAATATTTTGGAGATAATCCAAATCTCTCCAAAATTAATCAATTTGATTAAAATAAAGGGCTAAATGACATGGCAATAGACATTTATGAGGATTCCAATCAACTCCAAGTGATTCCAGTCAACTATCCAGTCACCAGCAAGAGATCTCCTTGAGCCAATTCGCCCTCTTCCATGCAAAAGTCGATTTTGGTGTGTTGTCAGTTAGTAAATGGGTTGGTTGGTTTGCATTTAAGACTAGGGTGGGCGCCCTCATGACTCATACAATCACCAAGCTTAGCTCTCCTTTGTCATTCGAATTAGTGCCTACCACCATTCCACATGTCATCCCACCAACCAACTCGCCCTCCTCTCAATCCTCATGTCAATCCTCATTAGCTCACGTGGATCCTAGTTGGGGTTTGTCTATTGGTTAGTCCATGCAATCACCATTAGATTGGCTCCTCTACCATTCGAATTAGCACCTACCAAACCTCCACTTGCCATCCATCATCTAGCTCGCACCTCCTGAAAGCTCACGTCATTCCTACCTCAAGCTCACGTTTATCCTTGTTGTAACTCGTTTATTGGATGGTGATACACTCATACCTAGCATTAGAGTCGAGCTTGCCACCTCTTCCATTTCACCTACCACAAACTCGAGTTGTGATGCCAAGCCTTGCTTTGATTGGAATTCAAACCACTTGTCTTTGCCAATTCGACCTAGGGTTTAGCATCTTGGATTTTACTATAAAGAGAGGCCCTTTGGGGTTATTATCTCATGGAATTTTTGTGCACCATTACTCTGGCAAATTTGTACTAGATCATAGCAATTGCTATCTTGAAATAAAATAACGACTTTGGAGGTCTATATGGAGTGCTTTACTTGTTCATGAGGATTGTCTACACATGATAAGGTGATATTGTGCTATTATATTTGCTCATATTTGTTGTATTTGATCATTCTTTTGATTAGAAGTCTTTTTTAAGACCATATGATGAACATTTGAAGGTACAAGTTGTTCATTTATGTTGTATTTCATGTGATGTAGAAGTGCAAATTATAGTTGGCAATATTGATGCATCTTCTAGTCCCATTTTATTTGACATACTAAGTTTGATCAAGTGCTCTTGTGAGTTTTATGTATTGTGCAGATATATAGAAGTGAAGAGGAGTTTGAGCTTGGATGCATCTCTCTCTCCTTCACAAACATCTTTCTAACATGTTTGGCATTTCAGGGCTCTCCAAAAGTTAATCAAATGGTTCAAGCTTGACCTTGAAAAGTGTTCTAAACTCCATCCATCAAATATTTTATCAAATTTGGTTACTACATCCCAAAGGTTTTCTTCTTCAAACCTCAAATTTTTCTCCTTGAATCCTTTATCTCGACTTGCTAGCCTATTCCTCCTTGCCCTAGTCTAGTCCTACCTCCTTCTAGTCTCCATCATTCTTGACTGTCCCATTGCTTTTGGCAGCCTTAGTTGACTGTCCCATCCCTCTTACAGTCACTTAATTGACTGTCCCATTTCCTTTTTGGCAGCCTTGGTTGACTGCTCCATTTTTCTATTGCTAGTTTGTTGGCTGCCCTTCCATTTTCCCCTCACTGCTGTCCTTGTTTCTCTTCATTGACAGTCCCTCAACTCTTTCTTTTTGGCAGCCCACGCCCCATCTTTAGCCACCCTATTTTAGCCTCTCGTCCCACTTCTTTGGTCTTATCTTTCCCCCATTCGTCCCACTTCTTTGGTCTTATCTTTCCCCCATTCGTCCCACTTCAAGTTTTATCCTTTCTCTCTTTGCTCTCGTCCCATTCCCCTTTGCCCTATCTTCCCTCCTCGTCCACTTCCACATTAGCCCTAAAACCTACATACACAACAAAAGCAAATAAACAATTGTTAGTAATAGTTTTTGTTAAGTTGTTAGTAGTATCTTGTCACATTTATTTAGAAGTTGGTGATTAGATCTTACATTTTTGGAGTATTGATAGTTTTGTGTTAAGTCCCATTTAAAAAAATTCAAAATACTTGCATTAGCATCTTAGGGGTAATTTCTATTTTGTCATAGCTTGCATGTAGATTTAGATTTAGGATTTAGTTAGTTTCAAATTTCATTATTGGTTTTCACTAACATTAAAGGGTGCCTTGTTAAATGATTTGAATTGTTGTAGGTGTTTTCAAAGGAGAAGAAAGTCAAGAGGCTTCAACTACAAGAATCCATCAAGAATACAAAGAAGACGATCCAAACCAAAACTAGTATTTATCCTTTGTAATAGTTCTTAGGATTTCATTTTAAATAGTTTCCAAGTTATTTATTTCAAAGTCCCTACAAGGGTTCATTCCCAAGGGCATTTGTACTCTCTCAATAAAGTTGCAAGTGGGGTTTTTAAGCCCCCACATTCACTTCCCCCATTTGGGGAAGTCTTGTAGTCTCCATTGGGTGGTTTCATTTTCTAGTTTAGATCCGTTATATGCTCTTAGATTAGTTTCTATTTCATTAAGTCTTGGTTATATTTTCCGCTTTACTTACCCCCATGCTCTCCCGAGTACGGTCTTTGACCTGAAAGAGATTCTTGGGTAGATTAGAGTTCATTTTCTATTCAGTACTTTACTTTTCATCTTGTACTTCTCTTCCAAACCTTGACTAGAGAATAGCTAACTTTGGGATTGTATCCCAAAGGCCACATAGTCTTGTGGTAGCTTCTCGTTCCCCCATCAGCTTCTTGTGGACATCCAGCTAGCTGGAAGGTTTCCAGGACTGGTGGATTCTAGTGGTTGATCTTGTTTGGAGATTGATCCCACCTTTTAGATTAAAATTTGTCTTGTAGAACACTAGAGTTTCCGGTTTTATTTTATTTGGCAAAATAGTATTGTTAAGCATATTTCATATATTTCCAAACTATTATATTGTTTAATCATTTCAAGTTGAAGTACATTGCTTTTGCAAACTACTAGCTGCTTCTTAAAACGAAGCAAAGTCTCTTGAACTCGGCCAAATCCAAGTCAAGAGCACCCTCTATCGGAGGGCATTTTAGTATTGCATCATTCCCTGCATTAGGCATTTGTTAATTAGCAAGTCTCTTGAACTGTGGTCATAAGATCAAGTCAAGAGCGCTCTCTGTCGGAGAGTTGAACAAAGTGCTCTAAAATAAAACTCTTCAACCCATAATCCCCTTTAATTAATTTATCTTGGTTTCTGTCTTACACCCATATGCTCTGCCAACCGGAAATGGTTGGGCTAGTACTCAGAAAGGTGTAAGATTTGTTAATTCACAAGTGATAACTTTAATTAAAACTTTACCCACAACCCCAACCAAGACAAAACCACTGAGTTCTTCCTACAAGAGGTGGTGCCGGGAAACCACTGTCAAACTAGAGGGCGGTCAAGCTGCAAGCACACTTGCCCTCTTCTCTTCAACCCATAATCCCCTTTAATTAATTTATCTTGGTTTCTGTCTTACACCCATATGCTCTGCCAACCGGAAATGGTTGGGCTAGTACTCAGAAAGGTGTAAGATTTGTTAATTCACAAGTGATAACTTTAATTAAAACTTTACCCACAACCCCAACCAAGACAAAACCACTGAGTTCTTCCTACAAGAGGTGGTGCCGGGAAACCACTGTCAGACTAGAGGGCGGTCAAGCTGCAAGCACACTTGCCCTCTTTGCAATCTGGGTGCTCCCGACCTATCACCTAAGGTTGCCAGTATTTTTCTTGGACAAGGTTCCACTCCTTTTGATACCTTTGTTCTTAGCCATAATAATCAAGACAACTAAAATCTTAAATTTACCAAGATAAGCTGCAAAACGTTCTCACAAACCTTTATTTCAAGCACTTGTATTAAGCATTTCAATCACTTTTACACTTCTGACTCCATAAGGCACTGGTCCTTAATCGCAATATTTTATTTGCTTAAATATCAATAATGGAGTATTTGTTTTAAATTTGCGTAAAGTGTGATTTATTTCTTATCCAAGTGTATCTCTCATCTTCTGTTTTGCAACGTGGATTGCGTTATCTTGTTTTTACATTAAGATATTAGTGTGTCTCTCATTCTCAAAAACTCCTAAACAACACACATCCGCATCACAACACCAAAAATATTTTAAACACACAAAGAGCCTTAGACAACTCTTTTTTAGGGACTACCCCCCTTGGCTTCGTTAGGAGTTTGCCTAAACGGAGGAGCTGGGATTCAGGTGACAGTACCTGGCTCATTGCTTGCCCCCAAGGCCACACCTCTCTCACTTGTAGTGAAGAGACAGCTTTCGAAAGATTTTCGCTGCTGGTGTGCAGTTTGGCGGACCACACGCCCCTCTCTTGGCAAGTGCGCCACCCCCCCTCTGGCTCTCTCATTTATCTATTTAAGCAAGGTTGCTTCACTCATTTGGGAGGGAAGCATTGAACCTCTACTTTTGTAACTTGTTTATCATTCTCTTCGGAATAAAATTGAAAGGCTTTGGAGGCCATATGCTGTGCAGTTGTCCCATTTGATGTGCATTTGGTTGATGTTCTAAGGTGATATCTGGTTAATCACTTATTATTTTGCAATAATTGTAGATTTATCTAGCATAGACGGCCTTTGTGCCCATAGTATAAGCATTCATTGTTTTTTATTTACTTATAAATGCTTGATTAATTAGAGATAGCGAAGCAATAGGTGTATTCAGTTGTACTAATGCCCTTCTAATCTCTGTTAATTACGTATTCTAGATTTAATCTCTTTTTGCAAGTGTTTGTGACAGTGCAGGATAGAAATCCGAGGGAGGAGGTTGAGATCAGTTGCATCCCCATCGACCTTCGGTGTTGGTTGTCTTGGTCTAATTGTTGTTGAGTTGCAGGCATCTTTGGTTATCCATTCTTTCAAAACCGAAGTTGGGTTCTTGTTTCTTTTATGCTATTAAAATCAAAATATTTCTTGGTTCCCTTACTCTTCAACAAGTAGATCATTTTAAAGTTTAGCATACATCTCTTGTTGTATATTTATGTTAGATCAAAAGAAGCATTTAAACTCATATTGTAAGCTTGAATCTAGCATTAGAACTTAATACTTGTGCCTCATTTTTTTATCTTCGCAGAGTATTTACTATTAAGTAGTTGTATTTTTTATGTATTATTTAACTAATCTACTAACATTTATGTCATTTTAGCTTGCTGATTTTGCAGAATTGAAGAAAAAAAAGAAGGAAACTCTGGCCAAAATTTGAAGATTTTAGCCATCCAAAGCCCAAAGATCCCCTCTTTCTTCTAAGTTTCTCTTCTTAACTATTTGTAAGCCTTCCTGATTCAGATTTATAAAATAAAAGGCATTCTTAAAGCTAAAAGCATTTTGTAACAAATTGTAATAAGAAGCAAGTGAGCTACACAGGGCCCATATTCCATCCTCCCTAGGGGGATTCGCGTTTTTCCTTTTCGTGGTGTGATTTTTTCTAACATTTTCCATGCAGGTTGTATACTTTGATTAAGTAGTTTAATTTTGTTTTATTTCATTTTCACCAGTTAAATAAAGTCAGTCTCGTTGCCACGAAGTATGCTCTCACCACCACACAAAGGTACTACCAATTAGTGGTGGTTGATCAGAAAGTGACACATAGATTCGGTGAACATATCTTTTTCTTCTTCAGTTTAATTTTCTTTTTTTGTTTAGCATTTTTTTTAAAGCATCCAAAATTTGAACAAACATTTTGTTGTTTCTCAGAGTATGCTCTTTCCCTTTGCGAGCATTGGCCTAGTCCTGCGGAAATCAGAAAAGAGTGCAGCAACTTATTAATTCTCAAACATTTAATTAAAAACTCACATAAATAAAATCAACACCCCCAAACATAGTGAAAATCCGGCACTCGATCACTGAGTATTGCATGGAGAAATTTCTCAAAAGAAGCGGGAACCACTGGAGAGTGACCTTAGGGCACCGTTAGGGTACATCCTTGTTGGTGTAGTGGTGAACACGCTCTCAAGACTCCGCTCCATCCCACACATCTTTGTGAGGAGCCACATTTGCCTAGTTTCCGGACATTACTCCTCGTACCTAACGGTATATTTGGAGCTCCCATTTTCCCCTTAATTAACTCATCTTTTAATAAATTCCTAAAACTGACCAAGAACACAATTACAAAACATTTTCTTTTACAGCAACACTTATTTTGACTCCACGGCACTGATCTTTAATATTTATAATTTGCGTCATTCAGCTAAGCTATATTTTGTCGTGATTATTCTATTCATATGTGTTGTATAGTTGTTTTCATTTTGCAATTGTCTTGATCAATATTTTAATTCCAAACTCCTAAATAACAATTTTCATCCAAAAAAAACTAAGTACCTAAAGCCTTTGTAACTTTAATAGGGTCTACCCCCCTTGGCTTCGTTAGGAGTTGAGCCTAAACGGAGGAGTCAAGATCAAGTGACAATACTTGAATCAAGACTTGCCCCCAAGGACGCACCAAGCAGCTTGGAGTTTTCTGCTGCATTAACCCCAGGTGCGTAAGAGGCGGCAACAAGCATATTCTGAATTTATTGCTGCCCTAGCCACCCTACTAGCTATCAGGAAGAGGATATGAGACATCATTGTATATACCCTTCCATTTTTGTTTTTCCATTTGCCATCTATCTCATACATTTTCTCTTGTAATATAAGACATATTTTCCAAAATAGAAAGTATAGTTTTATTTCACAAAGTTTAATATTGAGGACATATAATGTCAAAACAAAAGGAAGAATTGCCCGCGGGAGTGTGATCTAGCAGCAAGGAAGTAAGACTTGTATCCACATGTAGGCCTGGGTTCAAAACCCCTCAAGTGGGTACGGATGAAGCCGAGTGCAAGTTTTAGGTGACTTTGAAGGCATAGATATGCCCCTCATAACACAGTAGCTCAACCAAAAAGATTCTATAAGATGTATTTCTCAAAAAAATAGCAATAAACCCAATATATAAATCAAATCAATTATAGAATGAAGAACCCCAAAAAATGTACAAGAAATAAGAAGCTTTCATGTTTTACTCAATACATAGAGATACTTCCAAATGTGATGCTTATATCTGTTTACATGTGACATGACTCATGCAAATACAGAAACCAAAACCAATCGAGAGTTAATGTTAGAAACTATGTGCCAATGTGGGCATTAACTCTATTAAAGCATTTGGATTGAGTGTACTCATCAGTATTGTTTTATCCATACATTCATCTGAAAAAAATTATCTCATTTTAAAATGATTAGAATAAATCTAGCTCCACTCAGCTTGCAAACAACATTACATAGCCTTTGTCATAACAAATATCTTATTCATTCATACATCACAACTTCAGCAATGTATTTCCAAACAAATAAGCAACTGAAGTCAGAATAGATCAAGACCTCAAGAACAAAAATGGATGTGTAGATCTCGCACCGTGCCTACAACCGTACTTCCAATCATAGTCATAGAAACTGCATCTTGAACGGCTCCAAAGTCAACCAAGCTCACTGTCTTTGTTTTTGTATCCAAGATAATGTTTTCTGGCTGTCAATAAAAAGGAACTTTTTCTTTTAAAACTCACAAAAAGAGAGATATAAAAAACACACTATTTGAATGTTTAAACACACTATTTGAAAATTCATTAATGTTATAAAACAGGCTACAGCAGGTACGCTTGAAAGCATTGGTCAACTTAAGTACATCAAACATCCTTCTAACTGAAGACTAATAGAAATGCAGATGTTAAAGTAACAAATGGAAAAATCCCAAGGGACTTTTTTCCGTTCTTACTCACTTGGCACTGAGACATTAAAAGCATTCCTGAATATCATCATAGAAGTTTATAATCCAGAGTTTTATTTATGATTTTTGTAGAGACCCCATTGATTGAAAGGTGGCAGCAAAAGATGTTAGAATAAGAACAGTAACTGATCTCTCAACCAAGGCAGACATGATGAAGTGACTGATAAAGTCATCCATGTTGCATAGCTAGGAAAAGCATTGCCTGTTAGACAGAAGGCCACTAGTACAAATGTCATTCCTAGATAAGTATCACTAAAGGACATCATCCAGATTATTAAAGATCAGCAACCTGACATGGGGATGAGGATGGATAGGTAATTTCTTGACAAATTTGAGTATTACCTTTGCTTTAAAATGTTACGGCTGAATGAGAACCGTGTCTAGAAAAAAATTAAGATTGAAATTTGCTTTGTGCAGCAGTAATGAGTGTTTGGAAACTGAGTCTTATAAAATGCTTCCAATCTGACCTTCAAGATCTGCCTCAGGAACTTTTTGACTGCAATAGCATCTAGGTCAACCAAATCAAAGGAATCCAAAGAGAGGACCTATTGCCGCCTAATACGCACCTTGGGTAACGTGGCGGAAATCTTCAATCCACTGGGTGCGGCCTTGGCAGCAAGTCTCAAGTCAAGTGCTGTCACTTGATCTTGACTCCTCCGTTTAGGCTAACTCCTAACGAAGACAAGGGGAGTGGTCCCAAAAAGTAACTAAGGTTTTTTAGTTTTAAGTTACGAAAGTGAAAATGACTTAGGAGTTTGAAATGATTCACTGAAGCAAGACCTTGCAAAATAAAAATTGAATCAACAGCATATAAAAGAAAGAACCAATTCACATATAATTTACTTAAGCAAATATGATTTGTAAGATGTAGACCAGTGCCAGGTAAAATAAGTACTGCTGCTGTGACGGGAAAGTAATGCAAGTGTCTTGTTTGTTAGTTTTAATTATTAATGATGAGTGGATTAATGAGTGGGTTAATTTAGAGTAAAGTACAGTACTGAAAATGAAATACTCTAAAGTTTGGCCCAAAGAAAGCTTATTTCTTTGAATTGAGCGCTATTGCAACACTACCAAGTGTCCAACAGGGCGAGGCATAACCTGCTTAAAGTAGCCCCATGACTCTGTGCTAAGTCCAACGTGACCTCCCGAGTTCTCGTAAATAAGCTACTATGGATTTCCCTACTAGACTAGTCACTTAGCTCCCTCTCTGATTGTCCAGATGGTCGGGCAAAGCCTGCAGTGGACAAGAGCATACGGGGCACTAACTCAAGATTCGTTACAATTATTATAGATAAAGACAATGAACTTTACAAAAGCAATAAAATGTTATCCTAATTACTAACTACGAATCTCTTTTCTGAGAATCACCTACTCAAGGAAGCCCTTTCAATACCATCGTACTTTGGGAAAGCATAGACGAAGGTTCATTACTTTGCAAAATGTAAAATAACTGAAAAATATGACTATATTAAACTAATCTAACAATAAAAAGTATACTACCATGCAAGTTAGTATCAAATGATAAAACAAAAATGGGAAAAATCACACCACTAAGAAAAATGCGAATCCCCGCAGGGGGGATGGGGTGTGGGCATTGGGTAGCCCACTTGCTTCCTTTATTATCGGCTTCTTACAATAGTGAAATGGTTGTGATCCTTTGTACAATAGGATCACTACGCTTACAAGTTTATGGGAGATTTTAACAAAGTTAGAAAGGTAGAACATGGTGTGAAGTCTTGGATCGTCCGGATCTTCAAAATTTGGGCATAGTGCCTCTCTACTTGTTCGTCAAAATCTAGAAAACAGCCAACAACTATTAGTAGAAGATGCCCAAAAACACTTTAAAAGTGTTTTTGGACAAGCTTAAAAAATACTCAAAAAATAAGCTAAGTTAACTATACTAAAAGACGACAAAATAACTAAGGAAAGCAAGCCTTCCTTAGGATCTTAGCTTGCCCTTCTGAGGAAGCCAACAAAAGCACCAAACTTGTCAAATTTGCTTTTAAAATACTTGAAAGAGACCTGTTATCACCAAACTTGTAGTTGCCCCTAAAGTTGGATCCAAGATGGATGGCAGAGGGGATGGGTAACCAAAGAGGTACAACCAAGATAAGCTCGACTCCCAATGGATGGTTGTCACGCCAATCGAGGCAATCTTCACTTTATGTCATCTAGCCCAAGACAACAAAGGGGGAGACCCAGATCTACTCCCGATAGGAGAGATCAGACCAAAACACTAGATCAAATCAAGTATGGATGAAGTACGTAAGGTTTATGGTAAACCCTAGATCTATGGATGAAGTCACAAGACGTGTAATGGGTTCGATCAAGAGGTTTAAGCAATGTTGATTTGGTCCAACTTGGTTATGTGAGTGACTTATGAGATTTGAAACAAGATCCAGGATCAGGGTACTAGTCAAAGATGAGAAAATCCACTGTCTTGGGAACCGTGTCCAATGCAGGGTAGTTAGGGACCAAATTGGGGCTAACCAGTACCAAAGATAAGCTTGATGAGTGGATATGACAATGTCTAGGTGTTCAAGCAGCAAGACAAAGACCAAACCACAAGCAAACTCAACAAACCAGAAAAGTCGTGAGGGCTTGGAGAAAGATCAGTGCCTTGGGAAATGGGCCAAATGGAGTCGGATATCCACCAAACTGTAGGTCAAGGATGTTGAGGTGTAAAGCTAGGTGGGTCTTGAAAATTAGGATCATCCAATGGCTAGATCTCAGTAGATCTGAGATCTAAGATGTATCACCAAGTGACCCAAGTGGGGCTCAACCCTCAAAATGAGGAATGGGGCCCACAAGGTGAAAATCACTAAAGTGACACACTAGGGGTAGGTTATCAACAGTGTAGATTATGGATCAAGTGGGATTTCACCTACCCAGGTGCTAGATCTAGCAAAACTCACCTGTCCAAGAAGTGCGACTTCACTTGGAGAGGCTAATTTGCCTTGGGAAATGGGTCGGATGAAGGCCAATCCACACCAAACTATAGATCTGAATTGTCGTGGATGCTATAGAGGTGGGTTTTAAATGTTTTACCCAAAAGCCAAGTAGATCTTAGTAGATCTGAGAAAATGTAAAATGAGGGTTTTCAGTCACTTAGACAAATGGATAGATCATGGAATGAGAAATTTACCTTGAGATCATACCTGAGTGATGGATGAAGATGCCTTGTTGTTGAGGAAGATTCCCGCAAAGATCAAATGGAAGATCTTTGATTTTCCTTGCTTGAATTGATGCCCTAGCTCCACACATGTGCCCTCCTCTACCTGTCAAACCAAGGAAAGTCGATTCAATCAAAATGATCAAGCATGGAGGAAATACAAGTATAAGCGAATGATAACATGAAATAGAAGGTCCTAGGACAGTAATACTCCCTGTTACCGACGAAGAAACCCAAAGAAGAAGCAGGGAGAGTCTTCCCCTACTAATGCGTCCTCCTTGAATCAATTCGGCCTCCACCTGTAGATGACAAAATCATGGAACAAAATCGACAGCAAGAGAAATCTTCAATAACCCAGTGCAAAGGAAGAATCAACGAACGAACTCCAAAAGCATTCACCACAACATAACAGATAGATGCAATAGTATTTTTCTATTCCAATAATCTAGAGCCAAAAGTCCCCTTTACAATGAGAAGCTCTCTCGCTTAAATAGGATGGAGAGAGTCCATAATCCTCACCACTTTTTGAATGAGTGGCTAAGATTAAAAGATCAAAAAATCTAATCAATGCTTGAGATGAACTCAACAATACAATACATGGATCACTAATAAAATAATACATCAAATGGACCAAATCGCCCCAGGAGAGGGGGTCCCACCAAAAGTGAATGATAAAACATAAGATCTAGCTCATGGTGGGTCCAAGGGGTAATTATCAACACCCTTGGTCAATCCCCATGGCACAATATCCAAAAATAAATAATCTAGACACCAAATCGTGCCTCTCTGGGAAAGTCGTGAGCCTTAGGAGGCTCCAGAAATCAATATAAAATGTCGAATGCGATGGGTGTGGATCCCACTGAAAGCTGAAACTATTGGAGAAGGTGTGGAAGACATCCCACTCATCATCACAAGTCATCCCATGCCATAACCTTGCCTCAGTAGCCCAAATCGAATCCTTCAGTAACCATTTTCACCATTTCTGGACTGCCTCAGGAAGTGTGAAACTGCCCAAATTGCCTCCTGGAGTGCCTGCGTTGTCAAGGTGAGGCCATCAGGCTATCTAGGAGAGGGGTGATATGGTAATAACAAGTGGCTGGACCACCCCCTCCATGCACAGCGCCCTAGGTGAACTCATCAACTCTCTGCTCTGCTCTGACAGGGCCTCTGATAGGCCAAAACTGCACTAGGATAGCCAACTGAGGCTAAACATCATTGTAACTGCCCGGAACTGAAAACAAACTGTCCCATTGGACACAGAAGGTCCAAATACATCTAAGATGTGTACTCATACACCATATAGACCTCTGCATGGTCAAAAATAAATACTCATCATCTCCGGCAGACCAAATAATAATAATTTGTAAAAGTGTTGAAAAGCACAAATCATCATCATAAGCCGGAAACCACTACATAGAACCACCATGGTGACGTGTACCAGACCATATATCATATCTCTGTATCATCTGAGGTCTGCCACCTCATGTCCTGTGGTTGACTTTTGGTCAAACAGGGTTTGACCAAGTCAACATGACCAAAATATAACTCAAACTGTCATCCAACTGCTGCAAGGTGTCAAAGGTTAAAACATGCTTTACAATCCATTCAAATAGCAATTATAACAAAAAGTAATCATTACTGGCGATCTAAATCCACATATATAAAGTTATTAATTATTATTTATAACTCAGACTAAACTTTCAAGACCATACTCACTTCATAGTTGTGATCAATTTGCTAGTGAAGGGTGAAGGTTAAAAATAAAATGGCTGGGCCAAGGGATGACCTACTGACTTAACACTATGACACTTTGGATATGGAAAAGGGAATACACAACATAGCATATACCGGACAAGCAATAACACAGGGAATGGCGGTGTCTCACAAATGGGTAAGTTGTTCAAATAGTGTTTACTCACCTTGGAAGATGCTCCCAATCCATAATACAAATGAGGCCAACAATCTTTTTGATATAGAGTTTAAGTTCCATTGCTTTTTGGGCCTTTAGTTTCCATAGCCTTTGATCTATGTGTGTTTATAAACACATTGCATAGATTTACATTTCATTAGGCTTCTTGCTGCAGGTGTGTTTTTAAGGCACTTGTTTACCTAAGCACTTCTAGGTGTGTCTTTAGACAGCTTGTTTACCTAGGTATTTACATTTCACAATAGATATAACATTTGATATTTCTTTGCCAGATTCATTTGGCTTTTCACAATAGATATAACATTTTCTTTTCACAATTTTGTATTTATGGCAGTACTATCTGTTTCAGGTTTAGCCAGCAACATCTTTAGTGACTAGGGGGGATAATCCAACTCACCAAAGGCAAGTTTTGTCACCAACTCAAAGCCAAGACACAATAAACAGGGAAGCTTATCCAATACAGAGGCTACAGCGGGGAAAGGTCCTCCATGCCACTAGTCAAGTAATAAGTCAAGGTAATGAACAAACCGGGTAGGTAATGGATGGATGAAGACAGTGAATAATGAGACCAACACTAGCAAGCCAAAGTATGGTGGAAATGATCACACCGCTAATCTCCCTAAGGAGGGTAAAACCGATGAGTATAGGTCAAGAACTTCTAAGTCTGAGTAGGGACAATATGATATATATATAAAAGTACAACCAGGTCCACATATCTATATGATCGCCAGATCATGAAACTAAATGCTAAGACATGCTATAAGAATGAATATAAAAGCAATATAACCATAACACCAAAATATAGCTGCTGAGTCATATACCTGAATGCTCATCATCTAAACCAACATCTGTCATCTGAATTTGTTGCTGTAACTCTGGGCAATACTGACTGCTCTGTATAAATGGCTAAATGGCTACATCGGTCATCTCTCTAAGTGTCCTGAAACTCAGTCATGGCATGGGGAATAAAACTATTATCCATAGTCTGATAGTGATCCATAATAGATGCTCATCTCAGCATCTCAATGTAAGGGAACTGGTTGAATAGTGTACTGGAATCTGAAAAATAATGTATGGTAGCCCGGCTACTATATATGTGATAACAAGACCCTTTAATCAAGCCTTAAGATTTACTTTGAAACAACTTGCAAGAGGAAAACTTTAACGCTAGATCTAGATGAAAAATGGTAAAAAGTTTAAAGCAGTTTAGATCTAAGCAAATAGAATTAAAGAACTAGACCTGCCAAATGATATTACTTTTGCAAGGAAAGTAGATCTAAACTATAATTCAATCTAATAACTGGTAACCAAGAAAAGATTGGTATTTTTTAATTGAAAGAAGGTGAAGCAACTGGAAACCCCTTGAACTTGGGTTGTGGAATCGTAGAGGTGGATCATAGAGGGATTATGTCTTTCTTGTAAAGATCCGGAGTGAAAGAGGAGTCAAGCAAGATCTGCTTTCTTCTCCGGATGGAAGTACCTGCAAGAGCTTAAAATATACTTGCCACAAAGCCTATCAAATCTGTAATGTCTACACTCAAGGTTAGGATATCATGAAAGTAAACAAACTAAAACATGAAAATTCCTTGGCCTCTAAGCATAAACGAATAAATGAATGAGCTAAATAAATTAACTATTCATTCCCACGGATTAGAAACAACTATTCTAAGGCAGAAAGCTTGACAAGCACAAATGGACAAATCTAACTAAGATACAATTACCCCTTACGCACAGTAGACAATCAACATCCACACATCCAATATGATACACCCATGTAGTCTCCAAATCTTTTATTCAACGAAAAGATACAACAGAATTACAATAGAATTTGAGCAAAGCTTCAATCCTTCCATCAAGAAAGAGGAGAATGAGCCTGCTTTTATAGCCAAAGAGCCAAGAGGGGGGGCGCATCCTCAACTAGAGATGGAGGGCGAGTTAGAAGAGGAAATCAAGGGATTTGATGTTGAGTTAAACGTGAGAGGATGGCGCCACCTCATGAAGAGATGCACCCCTCTTCCTTGGATATATCACCAACCAACAATGGGCTGCCACATGAGCTAATGCGCCCTCCTTGAGAGAGATGCGCCCCCCTCATGAAGCAGCTAACTCGCCCTCTGAAGATTCGATCCCAATCACCTCCGACTTGACACTATTTAACTTAGATTTGATCCTCAATTCAACTGAAACATGTCTAGGACAACTCTCCTTTGATTATGGGATTTGCTTTTTCTCCATATTTTCTATTTTTTGAGTTTTTTATTCACTTTTTGCCTTTTTCGAGAGAGTTTTAATTTAAGTGATAAATATTAATAATCACTCAAATTATCATCAAAGTGAGTTCAGGGGTATAGTGGGTGCTATGAGTTAGAAAACGAACACCCCCATGGCAAAATCCACCTCCTAACCATTTCTTTATGCTTTTTTTATTTTTTACATTAAAAAATTGACCCATTTTACGGGAAAAAAAATTATTTGCGAAAAATTAAAATAAACCTAGGGGGGCCTAGTGCATGTTCATAAGACTCAAAAATGTTGACTAGCATGGTAATATACATAGACACCTAGAATTTAACAACCTCCTAAGTCCTAACCACCAGGGCGAGTACTCCAACTTTGGAGGTGTGAGTAAAAAACTCAAAAATTATACAAGGAAAAAACACTCTGAAAAAACAACATATAATTAACAAGGAAAAAACACTCTAAAAAATGCATCTTCATTTGTTCAAAGGTATCTTTTCCAAAGATCTCAGTTACGGAAACAAATTGGTGCTGATATAGCCTTGCTATCAAGGTTATTCTAAGAACATTTCTGAGACAAGGATGGATGTGTCAAGGATTGAAGCAAACACCGTCAATGAATATCAAGCTTAGTTGAAGATTGGTCTAAGAGTTTCCAGTATTGAAGAAGGGTGCACTTGGGGGTGCACTGTGGTTGCCAATTCTGGTAAAAGTAGCAAGTTACACTGAAGTTTGCACAACGATTTGGGGGGCTACATCCTGTGTCTGCCCACAATAAAATCTGGGCATAGACAAGTCACTGCTCACTGAATAAAAGGATTATTCTTGTGGCTGTCACCTACATGCTAGATATTGCATGCAATTAAGTTTATTGGCGAAAATCTTACCAAGAAAAGGTCAAAATTGATACAGAGCTTAGTTTATTACAGGAAAATTTGAGAAATCCAGAGGCAAAATTAAAAGAACAAGCTACCCAAATATAAATTGATCATGACAATGTTCATGGATTAACGCAACTAGCAAGATTGTGTCCTGGGAGACAGAATTGGCGAATGCCTTTATTTGGTCGAATCTCCAGCAATTTTTGGAGACGATGAGAAATAGTACATTACCAAGTTGCTGAAAGAAATATTCTGCAGGAGATGGTTAAGATTGGTAGGAGAAAGGCAGATATGCAGGTAAGAGATAAGATCTTGGTATTGTTAGATTCCTGGCAGGAAGCTTTTGGTGGTCCAAGAGGAAAATATCTACAATATTTCTGGGCCTATGATGAACCACAGTGTACAGGAGTTGAATTTCCAGAACAGGTTAATAAAAACACACCTCCAATATTTTCTTCTCCTCTAACACGTGGAATAACAGGACACTCCCAACCAGGGTATGGGATGCCAAGCCATATTGCATCCACGCTTGATGAAGCAATTGCCTCTAAAATGTCAGTTTCAAGTTTATCTGAGATGGAAGCTGCTCATGGAGTAATGGAGGTCCTGGCTGAAATGCTTCATACAGTGGATTCAAATGACAAACAGGCCGTCAAGGATGAAGTTGTAACAAATCTTGTCGAACAATGTCGTTCCAATCATAAGAGAAGTCTTCTTCCGAAAATACTTGTGAAACACACGATGCAGGTCATATGGAAGAAGATAGTGACGCTCGACCAAGCCCCAATGTTGTTGGAGGCACACTGAAGAGTGTTGCAACTGTTGGTCACCAAGTTTTCGCTCTTCAAGATAACCTGTTATCGTTTTGAGCAGAGCTTTCAGGAGGCCGACGATCGCTGAATCACGCTCAACCATGCTCAATGCTCGAAACATTAAAGACACGGATCACTCATCATCTTGGTAGCCAAGTAATGAAATGGGAAGCTGTAGCCATCATGTGGCAGCCAAATGATTGATGCGCAATTGAATACAAAGCTCGGGTTTCAACAATCTCCACATCACAGAGGGTAGCTGATCGGGGTTCACGCCGTGACAGCCGAGTCGAGGAGTTGGATACACATTTCATTTCTTGACAGCCGATTGCAGAGTTTCCATCAACACCAAGGGCTCGGGTTTTCATCGAAGTGGTCAAACGCACAGCAGAAGTCAAGGCTAAATCAGGGTCATGCCATTGATCATCAAGTCGAGATACACATTTTCTTTTGGCGGAGAATTGCAGATATAAATCTCTCACCCACTCAAAGTTGGCCCACGGTTAGTTCCTATGCTGAGTCATGGGGTTCAACAGGTTAGGAAATTTCTTGCCGAACTTACAATTAATCCGAGATCAGGGCGTGAATTTCCTATCAGCCGAGTCGATTGAGTTCCATAGATTTCGCTGTTGTAAGACCCGCATCTCTTGTGACGGTCAGTTATAAAATGGAGTTCCACGTGGTGCAAAGTGGTTGTTGTGAAGTTTCTGCTCGGGGTATTTCCACCGTTACATGGAGATTTGAAGCAACCGGCTTAACTACCTATTGACCCACACGTCATATTCATTGGCAACCAGTTTTGGAAGAGTCGACTTCATGATTAGGAACCAGGATGTAAGTGGTTGTTGGAACATGCAGCAATCTACTTTATGATGGGTTTTTCACCTTTAAAGGAAGAAAAATCAGCTAGAACAGGGGTTCTTTTAAATAATCAGTGGGGTCATGTATTCGATTAAGAGAAAAAGGTGGATCTAATTCATTTTTTCTACTTTTTCTCTCTGATATTTTATTATTTTCTGTTTTATGTTATGAGAGGGTTTTTGGCCTATAAAAGCCAGCCTCTTTCATTATAGAATGATGGAAAAACTTTCTGGGAGTGTCTTTTTCCCGTTGAGCTGAATAGAAAATCATGTTGGGTTTGTGGACAAATTGGGCATCTCTCTGTGGTTGCGTATTTTCATTTTAAGCTGTAGAGTAGATCTAGCATAGAAGGCTATATTCTAGTCCATTGGGCAAACATTTGCGGTTGCCAAGTTGTTTGTTGACGTTATGTTTTCAGAAGGCCATAGGAGTAATAGAATGTAGTCGGTTTTACTTATATTCTCCTCGTCTTTGATTATGGAACGTACTAGATTAACCTCACCTATATGAAACACAAGGCCTCTTTGAGTCCTCTTTTTTACTCCATGCTCCCTTCTGGTACTGGCACTGGCCTTTCCTTGAGGACTGATCCTCCCGTCTTTTCCATCACCTATTCAAAACACATCTTTTTGTTACATTTGTTTCTCTAAGGTAGCCTCTTCCATTTCACCTTGCCCTCCGTTGCATCTGCCTTAGCGATCCTATCTTAGGGATACCCCCCTTGAGTTGGAGAAGAGCCAACCTGAAGCGAGAGGAGAGAAGTGTGGTGACATTGGCCTCTCTCCTGAGAGTTGTCATCCAGCTGGTGTGTTACATTTTGGGCTTCAGCACACGCATGTCAGTTTTGGGCGACAACAGGCATAAAGGAGGAAAACGGTGAGATGAGGTAAATTGTGGAAGCAAAGGTCAAAGAAGATAAATAAGAATTCTCTGGTAGCACCAAATGTTGAAAATATTAACAAGGACAAGTGCCTGAACCTTACCCTTACTTCAGCTTAGTAAAAAGAGATTTTTTTTATTAATGCAGAAGTGTTATTTTTGCATGAAAAAGAAATTAAGGATTTGGAAGTTGGAACTCTAAAAGTCACAGAAGTGTTATAAAAGAGAGTCAGAGGGTAAAGGTGAGGTACATGAGACATTGCAAGAATCAAAAGCAGTCGAGAAGACAAAGCAAAGAGAGGGGCACACTTCATCTAGAGGAGAGGGCGAATTCATCAAAGACTGATATTGCTTCTGAGAGAGAGAATTCACCAGTAGAGATAGAGAGGGAGAATTACAAAGAGGGCGATTCAGCAACAGTGGAAAAGGGAGCGAATCCCAAGACAGTCAGAAGGGAGAGGGGGGGGAATCCGAAGGCAGTCATTAGTAGTGAGCAAGCACAAAATCCAAGGTCGATATTTCATAGATAAGTTTGAGTGAATACTGTATAATAGATCAGTGTATTTCTTCTAAAAGATAATAAAGAACTTCTACTCTCTCACTGGTTTTCCCAGAAGGGTTTTTCCAGGGTCACATTGACCAAAAATCTATGTGTCAATTTATGTGTGTGTGTTAACCACCAAGCTAGCTAGGTGGGCAACCATGTACCATGAAGACAAGCAAAGTATACCTAGCAAATTTTTCAAACTCCAGAAGACTCAGCAGGGCAATATTGCCCCTTTCTTCTCTTGTTCTTCTCCATGAAATTTTGTAAGGATATGTTAGCATGATGGTCATATTTTTGTAAAACTTAGATGCCTAGGAATTTTTCATTAGGGAAGTCATTTCATCAAGTGTTTTTTCCCTTGGATAATTAAAATTTATTTTTAGTGATTTTAATTATCTGAGTTTTCACTCAAAAATTCATCCAAAGTGGTGAAAGGCGTTCTAATGATCGAGTCCATGGGGTAGTTAAGGTCTAGGAGCATTGTATATTACCATGCTAGACATTATCCAGAGTCTTGCGTAATTTCATTAAGTTTTGCATAGTAATTTTTAATTATTTGTAATTAAAAAATGTCCCTCAGCATAAAAAAGTTGTAATGTAAAGAGGGATAAGTGGCACCTAATGCCCATAAATAAGGGTATGATTACTCAAAATCAATGGCATGAGACCCTCTACACCCTTGGACCAAGTTTGGAGTCAATCCGTTGAGTTTTGACAAGGTTTTGGACATATTTTCCTAAGTCAGTCAAGAAAATCAAGAAAATTAGCCATTAATTAGAATGACAAATTTTTGTAAAGTTCCCAAAGTCACTTGGAGATGGGAAATAAAGTTTCCTAATGTCATAATATGTGCCTAAGGTGAAATCAAGTGGGGCCCACCATGCAAGTGTTTCACAATATTGAAGTGGTCTCCCTAAGGGGTTTGCCCTCCCTCTTCATGGCATTGGAGAAAATTGAATTTAAGCCAAAGTATGGGGTCCCACCCTTTGAGCCTAGCGATGAAGTTTAAAGCTTTAGAGGGGGGTTTCCCTTGTTAAATTTTGGGTTAGGTTAGGGTTTGAAGCAAAAAAATCAAAATTTCTATACTTTAATGCAAAAATTAAATTTATAACCAAGCATTAGAAACAAATAGTATAGCTGTAACAAGGCAAGATAAACTTAAAACATAATTTTCATCTCTTTCAACTTTAACACTCCCAAAGAGGTCCCTCTGTTAAAGTTGAAACCTTCAGTAACATGTAATCAGCAACAGTAGTATAACAAAGTTATAACAACAGTAACATATCTAACTCACAATAAAAGAAACAAATCCGATTACTTAGCTGAAGTGATGAGACCTTACTTAAACTCGGAAATTTAACATTCAGAAATAGATTGTGCTTCTCAGAGGCAAGTCAATCTATTGCAACAATCTGACCCTTACCTGAGGGTTAGTACAAACTTGAGAGAGAGAGATGATGTGTTGTAGGATAAGGAAGGGCTTAGGACAGGCAACAGTTACCCAGTAGTTAAATGGAAGCCCTAATACAACAGCAAACTCAAAACCCAAACATCCTTCAACAAAGTAAGTGACAGTCACCAATGGACCTCAAATCACTGTGGATATGAACCAAACAAAATCCCAACAGGTAGTGACCTTGAGAAGTTACATGTGACAGCCATAGCAAGCATTAACACAGTAGATTTGATCCAAAGCAAGCTCAACACTGTAGATTTGGGCTCAAACAATCTGCAACCCCCACAAGCAACCCTAAGTACAAGAGATCTGACCTAGGCAAGGTTCCAACAAGCAGCAAACTTCTCAAATAATAATATTCATCCCACAAACAGTCTCGAAAAGATGGCAGCCTCCATAAAACACAACAGGAAGCAATAGATCAGCCCACAAGAGGTAACAGTCTTCTCGAAGGACAACAGGATGAACACAAATCAGACCACAAGAAGTAACGACCACCATATGCAAGCAGAGATAGGTCACGGCCCTCCCAAAATAGGGCAGCAACAGACCTAAACTAGTTGCGACCTGCAACCGACCTCTTTGTCGTCTAATAGTTATAGTGCACCGAAAATAGTGTTACCACCTAAAGTTGCACTTTAGTTGGACTTCAGTGAGCCGCCAGTGTTGCACAATCACTTGTGCTTTTCAGTGTTCAGAAGTTCCAAGCTTGGCCTGTTCAAGGCCCCTTTGTTTTTTATGTTTTGTAGTACATGACCGTGCCCCACGGGGTTTGTAATAAGCGTACTAGCATGGTGGTCTTTGAGTGACTCGGTTCCCTGGGACTTGACAACCAAAGAAGGTATTCCAAGGAGTTTTTTCCCTTGTCGATTATGCCTTGCCTTTAGCCGAGTATAATCGATGAGGTTTTCTCCTGCTCCTCCAAAGCTGGAATGCCCAAAGTGGGGGTTAGGCCTTAGGGGATTATTAGAGCCCATTTCGTAACATGTATAAACATGCTAGGCGCTAGAATTTTATCGTTTTGTCATGTACTAGGTTCCCCTGAAGTTTCAGCCAATTCCGACAAAAAATATTTTTCCGCATTTTTAAGCCATTTTTTAATGGTTTAATTAAAAAAATTCAAAAAGTGATAAAAGTCTTATCCGGAGTCGGAATTCGATGCAGGGATGCTCGTTTTCAAGCTCAGAGCATCCTCTTTACTCTGGTACCCCGGTTTTCCTATCTTTCGGGCAGTCAAAGCGCCCCGTGGAGCAGTTTTGCCTATCAGAGCTACAAAGTGGCACTTTAATGCCAGAAAAACATCAAAATGCACTTTGGCCAAATGATTAAAATATTCAAAAGTTGAATTATATCACATGTCAAATGACATGGAGTGACATCACATAAGGTGTACGATTATATGGTAAAGCAAAGCATATGTTAAAGGTTGGTTAAAAGTCAAAATATATATTTTTTTAAAACAAGTGAATCGCCTTCCTTCCTCACGTGGGACCTCACATGACATGGCCGTGAGCATTTTGGTTGGATGATAGCCCAATGGATAGGCGACTACATGCATGGTTTAAAGTATATATTATAACTTGGTTTGAAATTGAGATTTGTTTTAAACTTATGCGCCCTCATCCCTTCACGTGAGCCTCTACCCTCACGACCGTACGGATCTATTGTTGGGCAAGTTTGTTGTGAGGTGGCCCACATCATATGACATGGCATAATACCATGAGGATGGGCGAATACTTCATGGTCAAAACTCTTTTTTTTAAAGGTTGAGCAAAGTTTGAATATTTCCATATGCTCCACATATCTTCACGTGGGCTGGCCGTACGGTTTCCATGATGGAAAGTTCAAGTGGTGGGCTCTCCTATCTTATGAGGTGGCACAAGCATGGTGCAACTACTAATTAAGTAAACCATTCGAATGCACCAGCCAACCTAGCATTCAACGATTTGTGGAAACATCCACTCGCTTCATCATCCTCATGCGTGAGTGCTTTCAAAGTGGGCAGCTTGCAGCAGTTTCCGTTTTGAAGTGTTTTTGTCCAAGAGAAATGGTGCTTCTCCATTGGCCATTGCGTTTACTTGCTCTACAAACTAGGAGCTTTGTCTCCTTAGGGTTTTGCGCCCTAGATCACTCTCCTTGTGCTATATATTGAGGAGCTTGGCTCCATTGTAAAGATCTGGAAGGTGGAACCTCTGCACATTTCTATTTGTAATATTTTTATTTTTGAGTTAATAAAGAGAAGGCTTTGGAGGCTAATCTGATTTGGTGATTGTCTTGGATTGGATCCACATGCATGAATGAGGTAAACTGTACTTATGTTCCATTGATTAATATTGTTGGGATTGCATTTCTTGGGTAAAGAAGTTATCTTCTTATAGATCTGTAAGTAACTCTTTATAGGCTGCTTACATATGTAAATGATATCATGATGCAAAGAATGATGGTGTTTCTTGCTTGAAATTCATTTTTCTATTGTTTTATGGTTTATTGTTATACAAATGCTCTTAATCCCCTTGTTAGTTCTTGGTAGCTATTTACAGGTAGCCCAAGTTGGAGAGCACAAAGAACTTGCTTGATCTTGTCTTCATTTCAACATTGTCGATCGAAGTGTAGATCTTATCGGTGCATCAAGGAGTTTGACTCCATAACCCTTCTCTTCAAAAGCACTCAAACCCCATGGGTTCATCTTTCTAGATCTCCCTTTTTAAATCTATCTCGGTTACTGTCCTATTTAAATCTAAATCTTGCTTCAAAGTTTATTTGATTAATAGATCTAAGCAAGTAGCAATCTAAAGAGTCTAATAGCTTCATTTTTATTTAGTTCTAGGTTGCTAGCTAAGTTAGAAAATTTTGCATTTTTTTGTAGCAACGTCAAAGACACTTTTTAAGTGTTTCTTGGCATTTTTAAGACTAATTCAGTTCGCTGGTTTTTTTTGTCTTTTAGCAGGTCCGAGCTTTTTAAAGCTCAAAGTCTGAGATTCAGATGTGTCCGTAGCCATCCGGGGAGCTAGTTTTACTTCCCTTACATCATTCTAACATTGTAAACTGACTTGTTCCCTAATGATAAAGGGCAAGCAGCATTTCTCTTAAGTTTCCAAGTTGTAATCAAAAAAATAAAAAGAGCACAGCAGGCAATTCCAGCGCCTGAACCCAATCCCCCCAGGGGGGATTCGCACCCTTGTTTATTTTTTTATTTTTTTTCGTTTTAGATTAGTTTTCTTTCAAGCAGTAGTAATTAAATAACACACTCGAGCACACAACGTCCTCCAAGGACCCGTTTTTCATTTTATATGCTTTTGTGTTTATTTCAAATTATTATCTTGTGCTTAAAATTTAATCCCAAAATTAACCCCCCTTGCTTTATGCTTGGGGTTTAGTGTAGATTAATCATCCACTCATACCTATTTAATAAAACGAACAACGCCCCAAACTCGGAGTATGCTCTTGACCACTGCAGCTTAGTCGGAACAGTTGGCTCAATCAGAAACGGGTGCAAGGTAATTAGTGTTAATAGGATAATCCATCAGAATCCAATCCTAAGAACTCGGGAGGTTGCATGGACTGAATCCACAGAGTCAGCAGGTTCTTAAGCGGGTTCATCCTCGCCTGGTTGGACACTTGGTAAGGTTGCTAGAGCACTCAGTTCGAAGTTTAGTTTTCTTTTGGGCCAAACCAAGAATCAACCCACTCCTTAACTACTCATTTAATAACTATAAAATTTACCAACCGAGCCACTGCAATACTTTCACTGAGACTACACAAGCAACCCCACACAACAGTACTTACAAGCTTTTTTACATTCTCGGCACTGGTCTTTAATTTTCTGTGTTTAAGTCAATCATAAATGTCGTGAATGCTTATTTATCTTATGTTGGGTTAGCTATTTGATTTAATTCACAAGCAGTGCTTTGTTGTTATATTTTATCATCTCATCATCTTTAACTCCTAGAATAGACTTTTATCTTTTGTTATAGATTAAAAGCCTTAGATTATTTTTCATAGGGACCACCCCCCTTGGCTTCGCTAGGAGTAAGCCTAGACGGAGGAGTCGAGTAATCAGGTGACAGCACTTGACTCTCACTTGCCCCCAAGGACACACCGAGTGGCTTGAAGGTTTCCTGCCGCGTCCCCCCCCAGGTGTGTATTAGGCGGCAACAAATAGCATTCGGGAAGATTACTCTTCACGCATCTGAGGGGTCAAGTGGTGTGGCCAAGGGTATGGTCAAGCCTCCCTAGTTAGTGCTCTGAAAGAGTGGATCGAGCATCACTGTTGAACTTCATAGGTGGTTAGAAGGGCTATAGAGTTTAGATAATCACAATTGACTATAAGCCTTGGTTTGGGATTTCTGCTCTTTAAAGTACATATTGTCTATTTTATTTCAGTATTTTCATTGTATCATTTATTTGTATAGCATTGATTATATAATATTGAAATGTGTCTATTTTATTTCATTGAATATCTTAAGTGGGCATCAATTACAAAAATATAGCCAGGTCGATGTTTGGGTCTAGATAGGTCATCTTGAAAGCCTTAGAAAAAGCTTGGCTAGGATCTCTCCCTTGATTAGTCTAGACACATTTACTATTCGGCCTGGGAAAACTAAACAGTGGATTCCCTTCTAGGAGTGACATGTTAGGTTGGGGATCCGTAATTGTGCCGGTTTAGCAACCGATTCACTTGTTGATTTCAGGGCTACTAGGTTGTGCATAAACAGGCATGTCTTTTAATTTAATTAATAATAGTTCTTTTCTTTTATCTCCTTATATTATTTATTGTTTTTTATTTATTTATTGAATTGTTTATTATGATGCTTTAGTATTGTTTTTATTTATTTATTTAACATAGACTATGTTGAAACTATGTCCATTACAAGCTACAGTATGTACTTGCACTCCATCTTGAGATAAGAAATGAAGTTTCTAGCTGTCCATATCTTGTGTAATTTTCAAATTTGAATTTCAGCTATATATGTTCTTTATGCATTGCTATTTACAGCCATTTATGTCTCACTGATTTGAAATAAATAAAGGGACTTGTTATCACACCATGGTAGCAGGGCTACTATTATTCTTGTTCAGCAGATATCTGCACATTCCAGAGCTTCCATTATTCCAGAGCATGGCTATATATATTTTGGATCACTCATGATCAGCAGTATATTATTCGGATTTATGTATGACCTTGTGTCAAGGCTGAGCCTTGAGAGTTCAGATTTGATGACTGATGTGACCACTTATCCCATACAGTTTCAGTTCAGTGCTTAGAGATGTATTGCAGCAGTGTTTCAGATGATACTTGATGATTATTATTATGATGATGTTGTATGATCTATGGATATGTTCTCACTGACTGTGGATTATTATCTTGTTGATTTAGTCATGATCATAGCATGTGCTTGGTATATTATTCCTGATGTGGCAAACTATTTAAAATGAACTGTAAATCATAAAATGGACAATTACTTGCACTTTTAGGTCATTTAACAAAACTTACTGGTTTTTCACCTTACATAGACATGGTCTTTCCCGACACCAGTTGTCTGCTAGTGTAGGCTCCATATTCACTTGCCTCCATCCATACATGACCTTCCTGTTTGACTTTAAACCCTGACTTGTCTCATTTGACTTTCTGATACTGAGGACTTCCCCATTTTTCTACCTCTGTGTTTGGACCGCATCCCTGTTTATTCAGTGTCTCGGCTCTGAGTTGGTGACAAAACTTGCCTTTGGTGAGTTGGATTGTAGGCCTAAATCATTCTGGTCGGTTGTCCCGATGTTTGGCATTGGCTCGAACTCCCCCTAGTCACTTGAGATGTTGTTGGCTAAAACTGAAAAGCTCATGTTCTACCTATGGAAACTTAATAAATTCGCCCATGGAAACAAAAAGAAGGGCAAGAGCGATGAAAAGCTAAAAATACTCCTCGAAGAGTATAAGAAAGGTCCCAAAAAGCAATGGTTCTTAAAAGCTATATCTAAACAATTGCTGACCTTGTATAAATATATGAAAAACATGCCCTGGATGCAAGCTGCAACTAGTTGTGCTTCTCAGCACATCTGAAATCCGAAGGGTTATGTAGGCCAAAAAGGCCATGGAATAAAATTGAATGATCCTAATGAACCTGGATCAACTTAATGTAGACATGATGCCTAAGTTCAATAAGCACTCTCTAAACAACTTATCCATTTGTGAGGCACAGCCATCCCCCGTGTTCTTTTGTCCAGCACAGAGTTTGTAGTTTCCCCCTTCTCCCAGTTCAAAGTATTTTTGAGTTAAGTTAGACAAGTCAAACCCTTGGCCCAACCTTGCTCCTAGCCTTCATCCTTCACTAGCAGTTTGACCATGTCCAATGGGTAAGTTTGTCATTTAAACTATTGTGCAAGTAATTTTATATAACAACGGAATTTTAACTTGATTAATGCCACTGAATGGAATTTATACTTTGAGCTTAGCTGTGAGAATGATTAGAGAAGCATTGTCTTAGTCTACTGATGTGATTTATCCTTGATTATATATTCTAGGATCCGTGATGATGTGGACCATGTATGGATAATTATTGATGATGATTTATGGGCCCACATGTTTGATGATGATATCATATGATGGACATATGATGCAGATGATGTTTGATCCAGTTCAGCAGGTTTATTACTACTTCAGATCAGCAGTTTATACATTGTCCATATATGGTGGACCCTACAGCTGGCCCGTTAGGGAAACCCAGGGTGTATGAGTATTCATTCCTAGTGGATTTGGGTCTTCTGGATCCATTGAGACACTTATCTTTCAGTTCCGGGCACTTCTGACAGTGATTGATGCAGTTTTACACTTGTTGACCAGATTTGGGACTGATTTCCCAGCTTGAGCAGCAGGGGCCCCGAGAGGCCAGTTCACCTAGGGCGCTGATGATGGAGGGGGTGGTCCAGCCACTTGTTATTACCATTTACCCCCCCTTCCGGAGAGCCTGGTGGGCTCAGATTGACAGCGCTAGCACCCTAGGAGGCAGTTTTGGCACTTTCACAGTTCCCAAGGCAGTTAAAAAATGGGATAAAGTGGTCACTGAGGAAATCGATTTGGGCAATTGAGGCAAGGTTTTGGCATTTGGTTTTCACAGAGGTCTTCCAGGGTGCCATCACTACCTTCCAGTCAGTTTTCACCATGTGGGTATGCCCAGATTGATCACAGGAGGACATTTACTGCTCGACTGTCATGGATTCTGAGGACAGTTTTGATCATTTACATTATATTGGACATATTTTATTATTTTATTGTGCCTTGGGGATGAGCTAGTAAGGATTGATGCCTCCTAGCCCCACCATGAGCTTATATTGTCATGTCCTAGTCACCATGAGGTGGATTTTGGTACTTATCTTTCTCTAGTGGATGACGTCACCCTCTTATTGTACCATTTAGTGAGGGCGCTATTGTTATTTTGAGTGATCCATGCGATATATTGTTATGGATCATCTTAGCCATTGATTGTATGATGAGATCTTTTAATCTCAACCACTCATTTGATGTAGTATTATGGAGTGGTATAGGGTTTTGGTCTTTATTATCCTATATAAGGAGGAGACCCCCCATTGTAAAGCTCACCTTTGGAGCTCTGGAGTATTGGAATAGAAGATTTTTTGTGGAGCACCTCTCTCTTGCATTGTGGATTCTCTTGCATATTGAATATACAGTATCTCTTCTATGTATCATTGTGGATTTTGGTGCTTTTACTAATCTTTTGACAGGAAAGTCGAATTGGAGAGAGGAGGGCGACTTCATGAGGGTTATTGTTGGAGGGATCCACATATTCTCTCTTGGGTTGATCTTGTGACAGGGAGTATCATTATTGTATCTTCGTGACATAGTGATGCTTTCTATTACATCTTTCTACCATTTTCATAATCATCTTGCTTGACTTGTTTCTTTGATCTTGTCTTGTAGGAGGAGGACGATTTGGCTATCTTGGAGAAGGACGTTTTGGTTGGAGCACTTGGATCTCACTCTTGAATATACACATAGGAGAATGTTATCAACTTGCAAGGTGGCCACAAGCAATTGAGGTAAGATCTACAAGGTATGTGCCTCTTTCATCCATTCTATCTTCATTGGTCATAAAACCCTAATAAATCAAAACCCCAATTTTGGTATTTCTTAGATCTACTTAGATCTAGCCTTGCAATTGAAAAGATATTAAAAACCCACCTCTATAGGATCCACCCCTAGTTGGATCTATAGTTTGGTGGTGATTGGCTAAAAATTGACACACTTTTCAATGCAAAAAGCCCTCTTGAACCTAAATCGATTTTCCTAAGAGAAGCTTGTTGGGTTAGATCTAGCACATGGGTAGGTGAGATCCCACTTGATTTGAAATCTAGACACTTGATAACCTATACCCATATCTTTACTTTGGTGAAAACTACCTTGTGGACATCTCTCCATGTTTTAAGGGGTTAAAACCCCCTTTTGATTCTCTTGGCATCTTAAAACTCAGATCTACTAAGATCTAGCCATTGGGTTCACTTGAAATTTTGAACATACATAGATCGGGGTACTAGCTACTTGGATCTACAATTTGGTGGCCATTGGACTTGATTTGGTCCACCAAACCCACTTTTTGGCCTTCCTTGAGCAAATCGCACCCCCTTGAAAATTTGAGTTTGTACACTTCTAGGAGGTGGGTGTTTGAGATTTTCGTGGATTTGGAATCCCCACGCCTTGAAACCTAGGTCCATACTATCTTTTTGTCACGATCCGCCTTGGGGGTTGCATTCCTTGTTTCAAGGGATTGTGGTCCACTTAGGGTAATCACTCAAAAACCTAGATCTAGTAAGATCCAACCATTAGATCTCATTCAACCCACTTGACTTGGCTTCTAGGTGTCCCGATCTACACTTTGACATACTTCTTGACCCCATTAGCCCACTTAACAAGGCACTAGTCCTTCTCCAAGCAAGTCGCACTCCTTGGGATTTGTGTCAAACCCTAGATCTAGTACATGGGTACTCCTATAACCAACTCAAACTCATAGATTTAGCCTATATCTAACCTATAGTACCAACCTCACACCTAACTTCACCTTGTGGGCCCACCTAGAACCATTTCACATTTCCCAAGAAAACAAGACCCACTTGTGTAAACACATGGTACTATACCTAGTAATCATACCCCATCATATGGCCTAAACCTTACATAGGTTGAAACATTAACAATCTCTTACACCACCCTCAACCATACCTTAACCCCTAGGTCCACTTAGCCTTGCATTGGTTTCCGCAACTCATTACTTATCTACCCTTAGAAACCTTTGTTTGGATCCAATCAACTGTGATTGGGGTATAGGGTCTCCCCCTTGGTCTAGTTACACTTTGACCTAAAGCGAAGAGTGCCTCGGTTGACGTGACTCCCATCTTGCATTGGGAACCGTGGCATCTCTTGGGTCACCTCTTTAGTTGCCTGCCTCCTCTACCGTCCCGGATGGGATACCTCTAGGGGCAACTACAAGTTGTGTGATAACAGGACTGTTACCAGTTAAATTGTACTTAGTTGGACTTTCAAGTGAACGGGCAAAGTATGAACATGTTACGTGTTCTTTATCCATGTTTTGAAGTCCATCAGGCCTTTTTCAAGGCCCCTTTTTTAATTCTTTCTTCACATGTTCATGCCCCGCAAGGTTTGTAATAAAGTGTGCTAGCATGGTATTTTTATGTAAAGGACTTGGCTTCCTAAGACTTGTCAATCAAGTCAGGTATTCCAAGGAGTTTTTTCACTTATTAATTATGTTTTGCGTTTAAGCAAGGCATAATTTTTGAGTTTTTCTCCTACTCCTCCAAAAAGCTAGAATGCCTAGCATGGTGGTTAGGTCTTATGAGGTTATTAAAGTCCATAGGTCGATGTATATGAACATGCTAGACACTAGAATAAATTCATATGGATATGTGCTAGGTCCCCTAGGTGTTTTTTTTTATGTTTCGGAAAAATAAAATTTTCCTATAAAATCAAGCCATTTTTTAATTGTTTGGTGAAACATTTTAAAAATGTAATAAAAGTGTGGTCTAGGGGCCAATTTTGCCATGGGGGTGCTCGTTTTCTAACTCAAAGAACCCACTTTCCTAAGTGTTTAAAAGATTTATTGTTCACTTAAATTACTTTTGCTAAAAAAAGTCAAAAAGTGAGTAAAAAATAGGAAAATTTAAAATAATGTGAGAAAAAAAATCAACTCCTAAATCAGTGGAATCTGGTCTAAGTTGAGATCATAATTGATTGAGGAATTTTTGGAGGATATTGAGCATTTTGGGGCAACTTAATAAAGGAAACTTTCTCCCATAAAAGAGGGTGCATTCCCATGAAAGGAGGGCGCATTCTATGAGAGGATGAAGCTGATTTTGTGGCAGCCTTGAAGCTGGATTTATGGCAGCATTCAAGCTGCTTTTTGGGCAGCCAAATAGTAGGGTCTAATCCCATAAATTTGGGAATCAATCCCTCCATCTAAGGAATTCGCCCAAGTCAAGCTATTGCGCCCTCCTCTCTCATTTCTTATAAATTGAAGGCAGCCCTCTCATTGTTCTCTAGTTGGAGTTTGAGATTGAGAGCTTGCTATTGTATTTGCTTATATTATTTATGAGAATAAAGGAGACTTCGGAGGTCAAGCTTGGTGTACTTCTTTGATGAATGGTTGAATGTCATGATTTTCATTGAGGTAACATGTATTTGAGCTGCTTGTCTTTCTCTTGCATCTAAATCTAGCTTATTGTAAGGATCGGTATCGATTTATAAGTAAGGTTAGGCAATAGTTCTATTGTTTTAATCTTTCATATATGCATGTGTAGAGATCTAACTTTGATGTTTCATTTGTTTATGAGCATTATAAATTCGATTTCTTATATGTCTATGTCTAGATTTGATGTTGTGTGTTCAAGTTGATGTGATTTGCAGGTTATCTCAAGTGGATTAGTGAAGGATCTTGCTTTCTTCCTTCATTTTTCTAACATCATTTTGCAGACTAAGTCCCTCAGTTCTCCACCGGAGGGCTAAGCCTCTTCTCAAGAACATAAAGCCCTTTCTTATGTCCCTCTCTCTTTCATCCAGTTTCTTGTTACGGTTACTTTATGCAATTAGAATAATAGATCTATATTTCTTTGATTCAATCATAAGTAGATCTAGTGTTTTAGTTGCTTTAAGATCTAGTTTATTTTACAAGTTCTTATCATTCCTAGACTAGATCTTGTTATTTAAGCATTTTTCGAAGATATCATAATTGCTTATCTTAAATTTTGAAAAAGAATGCTTAAGTTTGAATTTAAATCTGAATCTAGCAATTAGAGTGCTCAAATTTGTTTGCCCTCTTAACCGAGGCAAGCAAAGATCCCATTGAACTAACTTTTTAGCTTGTTTCAATGGTTATTTCTTGCTTTCCTTTTGTTCTTAACACTTAGAAATTTTTCAAGTATTTTTGTAGGATGTCCCAAAGAACTCTTAAAGTGTTTTTGGGTGTTTTCTACTAACATATGCTGGCTGGTTTTCTGATTTTTATGAGTAGGTAGAAAGGCATGCTGGCCAAATTTTCAAGATCTGAAGCTTTTAAAACATTCCACACACCTTTATCTACAAGCAACATTTTCCAAAAAACCATTGTAAGCCGACCGAATCCTTTGTTATAAAGGATCAAAGGCATTCCAAAAAGAAAAGGAGTTTTGTAAAAAGAATAATAAAGAGATCAAGTGGGCTACCAGCACCCACACCCCATCCCCCCAGGGGGGAACTGTGTCGACTCTATTTTTGTGGTTTGTGATTTTTAGTTTAGATTTCCTTTTTCACAATTAACAATATCAACCTAGGAATAAAATTAACCTTGTTGGATCCGTTTCAACGGCAGGCCACAAGTGCACTCAGGACTCAACTCTTTTACATTTTTTTAACAATATCCAGATTTTTTAGTAATTTTATCCTTGCTTTCCCGAAGTACGGTGCCACGAAAGAACTTGCTCGAGTAATGGAATTCAGCCGGAAAAGAGACCCTTGGAAGTAGATTAACCAAATAGAAAATCCTATTTTTGTTTAAAATAAACCAACGCTTATCTTCCCATATGCTCTGGACCGCTGCAGCACAGTTCGATCAGTTGGTCAAACAGAAAGGGAGGTAAGCATTAGATTAATAGGAAAATCCACACAAGCTAACCTTCGAAAACTCGGGAGGTCGCAGAGAGTGACTACCACAGAGTCAGGGGGATACCCATTAATGAGGTTTGTCCTCTCCTCGTTGGACACTTGGTAAAGTTGCTTATGCGCTCAGTTCGAGAAGGAAAGTTTTAGTGGGCCAAACCAAGAAAAAACCCACTAATTACCATCACCCTTAATAATAAAATTTACCAACTGAGACACTCGCAATACTTACTTGACACAACAAAGCACTCCAAAACACTTTTCAGTTTTTGCATCTTTCATATTGTGCACTGGTCTTGTTGTTTATTATTTTGTTCAATTTTTATATGCAAAATTGATGACGATGGATGTTATATGCTGTTGAATTTCAATCTTTATTGTTGTCATAGTTGGAAGAAAAAAGTTTTTTTTTTTTTAATTAACTCCTAGATTAGTTGTTTTTCACTTTTAATAGATTAAACACCTTAGATTTTTTCCTTTTTAGGGTCCACCCCCCTTGGCTTTGCTAGGAGTAAGCCTAGACGGAGGAGTTAAGTTTCGAGTGACAGCTCTTAACTTTGACTTGCCCCCAAGGCCACACAGAGCGGCTTGAAGATTTCTGCCGCGTTTTCCCAGGTGTGCTTCCAGGCGGCAACATTTTGGCGCCATTGTCGGAGATAAATCTTTTTATTCCCGGAATTCGACTTTTGTTTTCTCCTTTTTTGTTTTTGCTTTGTTTGATGAATGTTTAGAGTAGATTTGTAATTTTCATCTAGCGACTCCAGTAACTTTTTCCCTTTTTATAATTTCAAAGAAAAGCAAAAAATAGAATTTTTTGTGAGTATTTTAAAAGAATATTTTTTATTTCTCACATGGCGACTCCATTGAAGGGATAAAACCCTTGTATCTCATATATATTGTTGAGACTTCTTGTGTGTAGATGAGCCCATACAAGTACAGAAATTTTTAAAGGCTCATGGTTGAACCGAGGCATTGATTTGTTCCGATATGGGTATTGAGAGAAGAGAAACTGCTACTCGGATCTCCCTTGCATGTCCACCCATTGATTTCTTCAGAATTCCTGGCTTTCCTAATCAGTTTGAGGGTGAAAAGACATCTTTTTCCCTTCCTATTTATTATGGGCATGATGGGGAACACTCAGCAAGATTCCATATTGTGATGTTCCTTTCACGAATAAGCGAGTCTAACATACACCATGCAGATCATATGACACATATGTTTGCTTCTTCTTTTCAAGGGGATGCCTCAAGATGGTTTTATGAGGACCTTCCTAACAAATCTATCACTTCCCTCATTGGCTTCTTTAGAATATTTTTAAGACAATGGCATCATGGTGAAGATCATATTGAATCATTCATTAGAAGCACTCTTGCTTATTTCTTTCCTTCAAAAGAATTTCATATGGAAGAGCCTGAGTTATCCAATGTCAACATGATGTATGACACGCCATTTTCAAAAACTCATGTCGATCCCATTAAAGAACAGCATCATGAACCATTCATTGAAGATATTACTAAAGGCCCTCCTCATATCACCTCAACAGAAGAGGTTGCAGAGTGGGAATTGTTTCAAGACTATTTCAGTGACGATGAGTACATTTGTATTCTTGATCCACTTCCAGAAGAAGCCATTACTGAATCCAATATTGAAATCCATGAGGAGGCTTGTAATGTGTATAATAATAATGGTTTGGAAGGTTTCCTTCCTTATGACCTTTTTTTTCTGAAAAGGAGGATTATGAGCATGAAGAGAACATACATAGCCTGGAATATGATATAAGTGATGAAGAGTCCCTCATGATTGACATAGACATTGATGATGATAATTGGACATTTATAGAGAACCCCATTTATGCTATGTATGAAGAAGTAAGTAATGAGCCGGAATTCTTTGAAGACATGATTGAAAATCCCATATATGACATATCTGAGGAAAGGAAGTTTGATTTAGAATCCCTTGATGATTTTATTGAAAAACCCATTTATGAAGTGTTCAGAGAAGGAAGCATGGAACTTAACACCTTGGGATATCTTTGCATGGAGAAGCAGCATGAAATCTTTTTATATAATCAGTATGAGCCATGCATGAGCATCAGCAAGGAAGACCTGAAAAAGCAGTGCAATAAAGAGTTAGATCAGATACAGCTGATTGAAGAGCAGTCTCAGCAATCATCTTCACATACAAAGGTTCCTTATGACTTGGAGCAGCTTGGGGTATATGCTTTCACAGAAATTTACTGTCAGAAGAGCCCTTCAGGTCATTATGATGAGGTAGTTGGTATGCCTTATCATCATAATTTTTTCTCGGCCCTATCCAGTCATGGAAAGAAGAAGCCTGCAGGAGGACTTACCATTTGGGGAAGCGCTCCAATGATTTACTACATGTTTATAATCTCCCATCCAACCCTCCCTTCCAGAATATCCATGCAGGTTTGCACTTTCTAATAAGCATGTCCTTGCTTTGGCTAGTAACCAAAGACAAGGAAAAATCTGTTATATTGATATAATGTAAAGGTGGTACATTGGATTTATCATTTTACTTAGCATTTTATTTTATACCATGCTTAGAGTAGGAAAATAAGCTCCTCAAAGTGAGCATTTACTGTACGCAGTTCTTTCTAATACTTAGGAATAATAACTTTTATCTTTTTGGTTTTTATGAATAATGCAACTTATGGTTCATTGGCTTCTTATAAGAGCTTGTGCTAATAAAGGTTTGCTTGTCAAGTTGAGATGTTTTTACAGGTCATAGAAACCGGAGATTTGTGTGTTCTTGTATGCTCTCCTTGCATGAAGACCAAATCAAGCATGCGTCCTGTAGTTGGAGCCAGATGTTACCAGCTACGTTGTACTTAGTTGGACTTTCAAGTGAACGGGCAAAGTATGAACATAATACGTGTTCTTTATCCATGTTCTGAAGTCCATCAGTTCTTTTTCAAGGCCCTTTTTTTAATTCTTTCTTCACATGTTCATACCCCGCAGGGTTTGTAATAAAGTGTGCTAGCATGGTATTTTTATGTAACGGACTCGGATTCCTAGGACTTGTCAATCAAGTCAGGTATTCCAAGGAGTTTTTTCACTTATTAATTATGTTTTGCATTTAAGCAAGGCATAATTTTTGAGTTTTTCTCTTGCTCTTCCAAAGTTGGAATGCCTGGCGTGGTGGTTAGGCATTTGGAGGTTATTAAATTCCATGTGTCAATGTATATGAACATGCTAGACACTAGAATAAAGTCATATGGACATGTGCTAGGTCCCCTAGGTGTTTTTTTTATGTTTCGGAAAAATTAAATTTTCCCGTAAAATCAAGCCATTTTTGAATGGTTTGGAGGAAAATTTTTAAAATGTAATATAAGTGTGGTCTAGGGGCCTGTTGCCGCCTAATACACACCTGGGAGGGACGCAGCAGGAAACCTTCAAGCCGCTCGGTGTGTCCTTGGGGGCAAGTGAGAGTCAAGTGCTGTCACCTGATTACTCGACTCCTCCATCTAGGCTTACTCCTAGCGAAGCCAAGGGGGGTGGTCCCTATGAAAATTAAACTAAGGCTTTTAATCTACAACAAAAGATAAAAGTCTTGTTATCACACAACTTGTAGTTGCCCCTAGAGGTATCCCATCCGGGACGGTAGAGGAGTTAGGCAACTAAAGAGGTGACCTAAGAGATGCCACGGTTCCCAATGTAATGCGGGAGTCACGTCAACCGAGGCACTCTTCGCTTTAGGTCAAGGTATAACTAGACCAAGGGGGAGACCCTATACCCCAATCACAGTTGATTGGACCCAAACAAAGGTTTCTAAGGGTAGGTAAGTAATGAGTTACGGAAACCAATGCAAGGCTAAGTGGGCCTAATGTTTAAGGTATGGTTGAAGGTGGTATCATGGATAGTTAGTGTTTCAACCTATGTGTGGTTTAGGCCACTTGATGGGGTATGATTACTAAGTATAGTACCATGTGTTTACACAAGTGGGTCTTGTTGCCTTGGGAAGTGTGAAATGGTTCTAGGTGGGCCCACAAGGTGAAGTTAAGTGTGAAGATGGTACTATAGGCTAGATCTAGGTTAGATCTATAAGTTAGAGTTGGTTCTAGGGTTACCCATGTGCTAGATCTAGGGTTTGACACTAATCCCAAAAAGTGCGCCTTGCTTGGAGAAGGACTAGTGCCTTGTTTAGTGGGTTAATGGAGTCAAGAAAGATGTCAAAGTGTAGATCGGGACACCTAGAAGCCAAGTCAAGTGTAATGGGTGTGATCCAATGGTTAGATTTTACTAGATCTAGGTTTTTGAGTGATGACCAAAAGTGGACCACAATTCCTTAAAACAAGGAATGCAATCCCCAAGGTAGATCGGGACAAAAGGATAGTCTAGACGTAGGTTTCAAGGCATGGGCATTCCAAATCCACGAAAATCTCCAACACCCACTTCCTAGAAGTGGTCCAACTCAAAACTCCCAAGGGGTGCGACTTTCTCAAGGAGAGGCAAAAAGTGGGTTTGGTGGACCAAACCAAGTCCAATGGCCACCAAAAAGTAGATCCGGGATGTTAGTACCCCGATCTATGTTCCTTCAAAGTTTCAAGTGAGTCCAATGGGTAGATCTTAGTAGATCTAAGTTTTAAGGTACCAAGAGAATCAAAAAGGGGGTTTCAACCCCTCAAAACATGGAGAGATGTCCACAAGGTAGTTTTCACCAAAGTAAGGATATGGGTATAGGTGATCAAGTGTCTAGATGTCAAATCAAGTGGGATCTCACCTACCCATGTGCTAGATCTTACCCAACAAGCTTCTCTTAGGAAAATCGATTTAGGTTCAAGAAGGCTTTATGCATTGAAAGGTGTGTTAATTTTTAGCCAATCACCACCAAACTATAGATCCAACTAGGGGTGGATCCTATAGAGGTGGGTTCTTAATATCTTTTCAATTGCAAGGGTAGATCTAAGTAGATCTAAAAAAATACCAAAATTAGGGTTTTGATTTAATTAGGGTTTTATGACCAATGAAGATAGAATGGATGAAAGAGACACATACCTTGTAGATCTTACCTCAATAGCTTATGGCCACCTTGCAAGTTGATAGCATTCTCCTATGTTTATATTCAAGGGTGAGATCCAAGTGCTCCAACCAATTCTCCCTTCTCCAAGATAGCCAAATCGTCCTCCTCCTACAAGACAAGATCAAAGAAACAAGTCAAGCAAGATGATTATGAAAATGGTAGAGAGATGTAATAGAAAGCATCAACTATGTCACGAAGATACAATAATGATACTCCCTGTCACAAGATCAACCCAAGAGAGAATATGTGGATCCCTCCAACAATAACCCTCCAAAAGTCGCCCTCCTCTCTCCAATTCGACTTTCCTGTCAAAAGGTTAGCAAAAACACAAAAATCCACAATGATACATAGAAGAGATACTTTATATTCAATGTGCAAGAGAATCCACAAGCCAAGAAAGATGTGCTCCACAAAAAAATCTTCTATTCCAATATTCCAGAGCTCCAAAGGTGAGCTTTACAATGGGGGGTCTCCTCCTTATATAGGATAATAAAGACCAAAACCCTATACCACTTCATAATACTACATCAAATGAGTGGTTGAGATTATAAGATCTCATCATACAATCAATGGCTAGGATGAATCCATAACATAATATCACATGGATCACTCAACATAACAATAGCGCCCTCACAAAATGGTACAATGAGGGTGACGTCATCCCACTAGAGGGGTAAAAAGTACAACAATCCACCTCATGATGACTAGGACATGATAAAATAAGCACATGGTGGGGCTAGGAGGTGTAAATCCTTGCTATCTCACCCCAAGGCACAATAAAATAATAAAATATGTCCAATGTAATAATAATGACCAAAACTGTCCTCAGAATCCATGACAGTTAAGCAGTAAATGTCCTCCTGTGATCAATCTGGAGATACCCACATGGTGAAAACTGACTGGAAGATAGTGAGATCACCCTGGAAGACCTCTGTGAAAACCAAATGCAAAAACCTTGCCTCAATTGCCCAAATCGATTTCCTCAGTGACCACTTTATCCCATTTTTTAACTGCCTCGGGAACTGTGAAAGTGCCAAAACTGCCTCCTAGGGTGCTAGCGCTGTCAATCTGAGCCCACCAGGCTCTCCGGGAGGGGGGATAAATGGTAATGACAAGTGGCTGGACCACCCCCTCCATCATCAGCGCCCTAGGTGAACTGGCCTCTCGGGGCCCTTGCTGCTCAGGCTGGGAAATCAGCCCCAAATCTGGTCAACAAGTGTAAAACTGCATCAATCACTGTCAGAAGTGCCCGGATCTGAAAGATAAGTGTCTCAATGGATCCAGAAGACCCAAATCCACTAGGAATGAGTACTCATACACCCTGGGTTGCCCTAATGGGCCAGCTGTAGGGTCCACCATATATGGACAATGTATAATCTGCTGATCTGTAATGATAATAACCTGCTGAACTGGATCAAACATCACCTGTATCATATTTCCATCATATGATATCATCATCAAACATGTGGGACCATAAATCATCATCAATAATCATCCATACATGGTCCACATCATCACGGATCCCAAGAATATATATAATCAAGGATAAATCACATCAGTAGACTAAGACAATGCTTTTTTAATCATTCCATAGCTAAGCTCAAAGTACAAATTCCATTCAGTGGCATTAATTATATTAACATATTCCGTTGTTATAATAAATTACTTGCACCATATTTCAAATGACAAACTCACCCATTGGACATGGTCAAACTGCTAGTGAAGGATGAAGGCTAGGCAGCAAGGTTGGGCCAAGGGCGTGACTTGTTTAACTCAACTCAAAAATACTTTGGACTGGGAGAGGGGGAAGCTACAAACTCTGTGTTGGACAAAAGAACACGGGGAATGGCTGTGCCTCACAGATGGATAAGTTGTTTAGAGAGTGCTTATTCAACTTAGGCATCATGTCTACATCAAGTTGATCCAAGTTCATTAGGATCATTCAATTTATTTCCATGGCCTTTTTGGCCTACATAACCCTTCGGATTTCAGATGTGCTGAGAAGCACAACTAGTTGCAGCTTGCATCCAGGGCATGTTTTTCATATTTTCACAAGGTCAGCAATTGTTTAGATATAGCTTTTAAGAACTATTGCTTTTTGGACCTTTCTTATACTCTTCGAGGAGTATTTTTAGCTTTTCATTGCTCTTGCCCCTTTTTTTTTGTTTCCATGGGCGAATTCATTTAGTTTCCACAGGTAGAACATGAGCTTTCAGTTTTAGCCAACAACATCTCAAGTGACTAGGGGGAGTTCGAGCCAATGCCAAGCATCGGGACAACCGACCAGAATGATTTAGGCCTACAATCCAACTCACCAAAGGCAAGTTCTGTCACCAACTCAGAGCCAAGACACTGAATAAACGGGGATGCGGTCCAAACACAGAGGTAGAAAAATGGGGAAGTCCTCAGTATCAGAAAGTCAAATGAGACAAATCAGGGTTTAAAGTCAAACAGGAAGGTCATGTATGGATGGAGACAAGTGGATATGGAGCCTACACTAGCAGACAACTGGTGTCGGGAAAGACCATGTCTATGTAAGGTGAAATACTAGTAAGTTTTGTTAGATGACCTAAAAGTGCAAGCAATTGTCCATTTTAAGGTTTACAGTTCATTTTAAATAGTTTGCCACATCAGGAATAATATACCAAGCACATGCTATAATCATGACTAAATCAACAAGCTAATAATCCACTGTCAGTGAGAACATATCCATAGATCATACAACATCATCATAATAATCATCATCATGCATCATCTGAAACACTGCTGAAATAAATCTCTAGGCACTGAACTGAAACTGTAATGGGATAAGTGGTCACATCAGTCATCAAATCTGAACTCTCAAGGCTCAGCCTTGACACAAGGTCATATAATATCCAAATAATGTACTGCTCTGATCATGAGTGATCCAATATATGTAGCCATGCTCTGGAATAAATGAAGCTCTGGAATGTGCAGATATCTGCTGTACAAGAATAGTAGCCCTGCTACTATGGTGTGATAACATCTGGCTCCAGCTGGGACAAGTGCTCTAAGGGAGAGAGCGCTTGAGAACCTCAGAATCTCTGGTCTCGAACTGCTCTGCATCAATCTTCAATCCAGCACTGCACCATCCTTGCTTTCAACTTTTATCTTGCACCTGTACCTGCTCTAACAGAAACTAGAATACCATCATGGAGCATGTATGGGATAAAAACAAAACAAAACTGAAAACTAATCTAAAGCATAAACTGAAAATGCGTCAAAATATAAATTTAAACTAACATGGCATATATTAGTATCATTTATCATTTTTATTTACTGTGCAGGAGGACAAGAGTACTTCTTTAATCAGGCAATCTTGCACAGGCAGCCAACAATATAAATGCTAACTATAATTTCTTAAATGTATGCAGGAGAAGAGACAAGCTTAGGAAGGAGCAAGACTCAACTCAGGCAGAAACAAGAAAAAGGGACAATACTCGGCACACAGGAAAAGAAAAATCACACAAATCCTACTGCTCAAGTGAGCTTATTCAGAACCTATCTATTCTAAACAGGCAAGGCAAGGCATAGTCATTTAAAAGGGATAAGGGGGTAATAGTGTTTCAGCAGTACCCCATTTACTGGCAGCTCCAATTCACACCCATCCAATGTTTCCAACCAAAAGGAATTTTTACCTGCAACTCTACTTATTTGATAGGGACCCATCCATATCTTTTCAAACTTGCCATGGTTTCCAGGTTTTTCTTTGTTCTTATCCCACAGTAGAACTATATCACCAACTCCAAAATTTATGTCCCTGCTCCGTTGATCAAAGGTTCCTTTTATTCTTTCTTGTTCCAACACCATCTTATCCCATGCTTCCCTTCTGTCTTCATCTAGTTCTACTAACTTGTCAATTCTTGCTTGCATGGCTTCTTGCTCAGTGGAACATTGTCGCAGTAGTTCATACACAGGGATTTGAAGATTGATCGGAAGCCTACAGTTTTGTCCATACACTATTTCAAAAGGAGCTTTTCCTGTTATTCTCTTAACTGTTGTTCGATCTGCCCAGAGGGCATACTTAAGCTTGACATCCCAAGTCCTTTTGTTTTCACCGACCATTCTTTTCAGAAGTCTGATTAGGTTCTTGTTGCTTGACTCAGCCAATCCATTTCCCTGGGGGTAATAATTGGAGGAGTGGGATAGAGTGATGCCATGGTCTGAACAAAAGGTTGTCATTTCCGTCTTACTAAAAGCTGGGGCATTATCGGTTGTGATTTTACAAGGGCAACCATATCTGGAAACGATGTTTTCTTCTAAAAATTTGACCACTACTTCTGCGGTGCATTTCTTGGTAGGGATAGCTTCAACCCAGCGAGTAAAATAATCTGTGCAGGTCAAGATGTATTTATATCCCCCTGAAGAGCTTGGGTTTATTGGTCCTACAAAATCCATTCCCCATTGTTGGAAGGGAGCTTCTATAATGACTGGGGTCAAAGGCAAGGAAGGTAGTCTAGGTTTTCCTGAATAAAATTGACACTCTTGGCATGTTCTAATAAATGTGTGCACATCTTTGAACAAGGATGGCCAATAATACCCAGCTCTCATGATCTTAGCAGCTGTGGTTCTAGGTGCATAATGTCCTCCGCATAATCCAGAATGCATTTCCTTGATGATTCTCTGGGAGTCATCATGATTTACACATTTGAGTATGATTCCATCTGGATTCTTCCAACCCAAACCATCTTCAGTTAAAACATACTTAGATGCTTTTAGCCTCAAAGCTCTTCTTTGGTGGTCTACAAGGTGGTCTGGACAGGTCATATGTTTAAGGTAGAAGATAATGTCTTTGTACCACTCGTGATCTTCATTAATATAAAGGATCATGTTATTTTGCTGCTGTTTGGAATCAGTTAATAGCTGTGCCAACCCTTGCCCTTTCACTATCTTGATTGGTTTGATTTCAATGTCATACTCTTGAATCCTAGAAATCCAGTTTCCCCTAACACCTATGCCATCAGGCTGAGATAAGACATCTTTTACCGCTTGATAAGGGACGTAAGCCATAATTTTGGAGTATCCGATATATGTCCTAAAATGTTTTAACGACTTGACCAAAGCATAGGCTTGTTTTTCAGTGGTTGTGTAGTTTAGTTCCGCATCTCTAAGGTTTTTACTCATAAAGGCAACCGGTTGTTCATGGTTTTCTTCATTCTTTTGCAACAACACACCTGCTATGGTATCCTCGGAAGCATAAGAATAAATCAAAAACTCCTTATTGTAGTTTGGGCTTACTAGGACAGGTGCAGAAGCAATGGCTTTCTTTAGAGACTCGAATGAGGTATCACATTTCTTATCCCAAACAAATTTCACATTTTTCTTCAGCAAATTATTCAAAGGCTTGGCCAATTCAGCTAAATTAGGGATGAATCTCCTTACGAAGTTTATTTTTCCGAAAAATGATCGTAACGAGCTGACATCCTTTGGGGGAGTTATGGCTTGGATTCCTTGCACTCTCTCTGGATCAATTCTAATGCCTTCTTTGGACACAATGTGACCTAACAACTTCCCCTCATCTACCCCGAAGGTAGACTTTTTAGGATTCAAGGATATTCCAAATTTCCGACATCTTTCGAAGATTTTCCTTAGATGTTTTACGTGGTCTCCCCTGTCTTTTGAGAAGACAGTTAGATCATCTTGATAAATTGCAATGATTTTGCCAATTAGACCCTCAAATGCATGATCCATTGCCCTTTGAAATGTTGATCCTGCATTCAAAAGCCCAAATGGCATTCTTATATACTCGAAGGTTCCCCACGGGGTGGTGAAAGTTGTCTTCCCACGATCTTCCTTCTTGATTTGGACCTGGTTGTACCCAGAAAATCCGTCAAGTAGGGATAACATGCCAGCCCCTGTTACACTTTGCAACAGATTTTCCATGTTGGGCAAAGGATAGTTGTCTTTTAGAGATGCTTGATTTAGGTTCCTAAAGTCAATACAAATTCTAATCTCCCCGTTTTTCTTCCTTACTATTACAGGATTGGATACCCAGGTTGTATGCCTAACTGGTCTAATGATACCTGCTGCCAACATCTTTTCCAATTCCTTTTTAACTAAAGGAGCTAACTTAGGGTTCATGTTTCGCAACTTTTGTCGATATGGTTTGGCTCCCTCTTTAAGAGGAATGGTGTGTTCTATGATGGACTGATCGTAAGTTTTTAAATCATCATAGACCCATGCAAAGATATCTTTATACTCTCGGATTAACTCAATAATTCTTCTTCTTTCTTCTCCTGAGGCATTTATCCCGATTCTGATAATTTTTGGAGAACAAGCAGACCCTACATTTATTTCGATGACCCCATCTACAGGTTCAGATCTCTTACCTTTGTATTCATCATGCCTGTTAAAATTTCTCTCAAGGGGGAAAGCAATTTCTGTGACATCCATACCTTCAATTGAATCACCTTTTATCTCATCCTCGAAATTCACCATTGGGGTTTTGGAAGCATTTAAAAATCGTATGATTTGGGCATCACTGTCAAAGACTTGCCAATGGTCTTCATTATCGGGAACAGAGGGTCTGAATAAAACTTCAAGTTTGCAGTTTTCTTGTTTTAAAGATTCAGATGTTTGAAGAGTACTGGCCATTACGGATAGCTCATCAGCCAAAGTATTTTGTTCTCGGGGAACAGCCTTAATCCCGAAGGCATCAAAGCATTCAATGGTGTCCCAAACTGCATTTCTATAGTCTCTAAGTCTATTATTCTTAGCTGCGAATTTGTTTTTTATCTGGGACACAATGAGGTCAGAATCTCCTGTGACAGATATTGATTTGATTTTTCTTTCTCTGGCAATTTCCAAGCCCAGAAGCAATGCTTCATACTCTGCCACATTGTTAGTGCACTCAAACTCTAAACGGAAAGAAAACAAACTCTTTTCTCCCGATGGTGAAGTTAAGACTATACCGGCTCCTGCACCATGTCGGGAACGGGCCCCATCAAAATGCATTTTCCAGACTTGTTCATGTGAAAAAGGCTGCTTTTTAACCTCCTCCCAGTAATTTGCTAGAATCATGAAGTTTCCAATTTCATCACTTGAATACATTGCCTCAGTGAATAAATGTTCAGGTGTTTCAACATGTTCTTTCATGGGTGGTTCATTGAACAGAGTTATGAACGAACCTTCTTTGGTTGGGATTGTGGCATATGTCAAATCCATTTGGACACTTCCTCCCAATCTTGCAGACCATTCCCTGGATAGCAACATTCCCCACGCATCAGGGATATCTAGGACTAAGACATTCATTGAGAGCTCAATATCAGAGCAGGCAGCCAACCTAACAGGCAGGTTTTCAATTATCCCAATAGATTTCACAGTCTTGGAATCCATGCCACATACATTTCTGTAGGGCCTCGTGGGTACTAACTCAAGTTGTTCCATGACTCTCAAAGGCATGACACTTACTTCAGCTCCTGAGTCCAACATGCAATTATGTAATATTAGACCATTCACTTCCAATGCAATATAAAAGGGTGGAAATTTTCCAGAGTTGTCACCAGAGACACTTTGGATCATGACAGGGGAATCCCTAATTTCTGCAGAAGCTTTCTTAGGAGCTTGCTTCCTTGTTTGAATCCCAAGATGAGTAGTAGCTCTTTTGTGGAATGAAGGGATCTTGAAAATTTCACAAAAAGGAATAGGCATGTTTATCTTTTCTAGGAAGCTTGTAATATCTATGTTTAGGTTGTGGGGGTTTTTCTTATCCCTTTCATTCGTATCTAAACCTAGGAACTTCATAATGTCATGTTTAACAGACGGGATCTTGATTAGGTCTTTCAGGGAAACCGAAGCAGACGAATTGGCTAGCTTACTTGGAATGTTTGTTCTAGGGAATTCCTTATTAGGTTTTAGAATCGTGGGAGGTTTTGGTTGTTTTCTCCAAAGGGTTGCTTTGGGAATGTTCGTTTTATGGGGAGGATCGATTTTTATTGCTTGATCTTTCTTTTTGTTTGTAGGAGGAGATTGGCTAGTGTTGGTCACAGTTTTACCCTTCGAAATGACCTCAGGAGAAAGCTTTGGAGCTTTTGGCAAGATTCTTCGGACAGGTTGATGCACTGTCTTGCTAGGCTGTGGGTTAGTCGTTATAGGTTGCTGAGTCTTGGGAGGACTAGCCTGTGGAGGGATTGAATTGCTACAGATGGATTTTAACATCTCTTTGGTCTGTTGATCACGTCTTTTGAAATCCTCATCCTGATTTTTGAGATATGTAGCAATGTTGGTGACCATTTCACACATGTTTGTCATAAATTCCATGGTCATTTCGGGAGAGATGTTGTTTGGAGTAGACATCTCTTTGTGGGTTCTCTTCTCAGCGGAGTCACGATTAGGAGTCGCCAGGTAGATTTTTAAGCTCTACTACCAAGAGGTATGTCGTTTAAAGTGCAGAGAGATAGTGAGACACAAAGGTGTGTTGAACCAAGGTAGGCCCCTACCTCCCCGGCAACGGCGCCAAAAATGTTATCGTTGGCAAAGAGAACGGGAGGAGAGGTTTTTTTGAAAAATATATGTCGAACCAGGGTAGGCCTCTACCTTCCCCGGCAACGGCGCCAAAAATGTTATCACACAACTTGTAGTTGCCCCTAGAGGTATCCCATCCGGGACGGTAGAGGAGTTAGGCAACTAAAGAGGTGACCTAAGAGATGCCACGGTTCCCAATGTAATGCGGGAGTCACGTCAACCGAGGCACTCTTCGCTTTAGGTCAAGGTATAACTAGACCAAGGGGGAGACCCTATACCCCAATCACAGTTGATTGGACCCAAACAAAGGTTTCTAAGGGTAGGTAAGTAATGAGTTACGGAAACCAATGCAAGGCTAAGTGGGCCTAATGTTTAAGGTATGGTTGAAGGTGGTATCATGGATAGTTAGTGTTTCAACCTATGTGTGGTTTAGGCCACTTGATGGGGTATGATTACTAAGTATAGTACCATGTGTTTACACAAGTGGGTCTTGTTGCCTTGGGAAGTGTGAAATGGTTCTAGGTGGGCCCACAAGGTGAAGTTAAGTGTGAAGATGGTACTATAGGCTAGATCTAGGTTAGATCTATAAGTTAGAGTTGGTTCTAGGGTTACCCATGTGCTAGATCTAGGGTTTGACACTAATCCCAAAAAGTGCGCCTTGCTTGGAGAAGGACTAGTGCCTTGTTTAGTGGGTTAATGGAGTCAAGAAAGATGTCAAAGTGTAGATCGGGACACCTAGAAGCCAAGTCAAGTGTAATGGGTGTGATCCAATGGTTAGATTTTACTAGATCTAGGTTTTTGAGTGATGACCAAAAGTGGACCACAATTCCTTAAAACAAGGAATGCAATCCCCAAGGTAGATCGGGACAAAAGGATAGTCTAGACGTAGGTTTCAAGGCATGGGCATTCCAAATCCACGAAAATCTCCAACACCCACTTCCTAGAAGTGGTCCAACTCAAAACTCCCAAGGGGTGCGACTTTCTCAAGGAGAGGCAAAAAGTGGGTTTGGTGGACCAAACCAAGTCCAATGGCCACCAAAAAGTAGATCCGGGATGTTAGTACCCCGATCTATGTTCCTTCAAAGTTTCAAGTGAGTCCAATGGGTAGATCTTAGTAGATCTAAGTTTTAAGGTACCAAGAGAATCAAAAAGGGGGTTTCAACCCCTCAAAACATGGAGAGATGTCCACAAGGTAGTTTTCACCAAAGTAAGGATATGGGTATAGGTGATCAAGTGTCTAGATGTCAAATCAAGTGGGATCTCACCTACCCATGTGCTAGATCTTACCCAACAAGCTTCTCTTAGGAAAATCGATTTAGGTTCAAGAAGGCTTTATGCATTGAAAGGTGTGTTAATTTTTAGCCAATCACCACCAAACTATAGATCCAACTAGGGGTGGATCCTATAGAGGTGGGTTCTTAATATCTTTTCAATTGCAAGGGTAGATCTAAGTAGATCTAAAAAAATACCAAAATTAGGGTTTTGATTTAATTAGGGTTTTATGACCAATGAAGATAGAATGGATGAAAGAGACACATACCTTGTAGATCTTACCTCAATAGCTTATGGCCACCTTGCAAGTTGATAGCATTCTCCTATGTTTATATTCAAGGGTGAGATCCAAGTGCTCCAACCAATTCTCCCTTCTCCAAGATAGCCAAATCGTCCTCCTCCTACAAGACAAGATCAAAGAAACAAGTCAAGCAAGATGATTATGAAAATGGTAGAGAGATGTAATAGAAAGCATCAACTATGTCACGAAGATACAATAATGATACTCCCTGTCACAAGATCAACCCAAGAGAGAATATGTGGATCCCTCCAACAATAACCCTCCAAAAGTCGCCCTCCTCTCTCCAATTCGACTTTCCTGTCAAAAGGTTAGCAAAAACACAAAAATCCACAATGATACATAGAAGAGATACTTTATATTCAATGTGCAAGAGAATCCACAAGCCAAGAAAGATGTGCTCCACAAAAAAATCTTCTATTCCAATATTCCAGAGCTCCAAAGGTGAGCTTTACAATGGGGGGTCTCCTCCTTATATAGGATAATAAAGACCAAAACCCTATACCACTTCATAATACTACATCAAATGAGTGGTTGAGATTATAAGATCTCATCATACAATCAATGGCTAGGATGAATCCATAACATAATATCACATGGATCACTCAACATAACAATAGCGCCCTCACAAAATGGTACAATGAGGGTGACGTCATCCCACTAGAGGGGTAAAAAGTACAACAATCCACCTCATGATGACTAGGACATGATAAAATAAGCACATGGTGGGGCTAGGAGGTGTAAATCCTTGCTATCTCACCCCAAGGCACAATAAAATAATAAAATATGTCCAATGTAATAATAATGACCAAAACTGTCCTCAGAATCCATGACAGTTAAGCAGTAAATGTCCTCCTGTGATCAATCTGGAGATACCCACATGGTGAAAACTGACTGGAAGATAGTGAGATCACCCTGGAAGACCTCTGTGAAAACCAAATGCAAAAACCTTGCCTCAATTGCCCAAATCGATTTCCTCAGTGACCACTTTATCCCATTTTTTAACTGCCTCGGGAACTGTGAAAGTGCCAAAACTGCCTCCTAGGGTGCTAGCGCTGTCAATCTGAGCCCACCAGGCTCTCCGGGAGGGGGGATAAATGGTAATGACAAGTGGCTGGACCACCCCCTCCATCATCAGCGCCCTAGGTGAACTGGCCTCTCGGGGCCCTTGCTGCTCAGGCTGGGAAATCAGCCCCAAATCTGGTCAACAAGTGTAAAACTGCATCAATCACTGTCAGAAGTGCCCGGATCTGAAAGATAAGTGTCTCAATGGATCCAGAAGACCCAAATCCACTAGGAATGAGTACTCATACACCCTGGGTTGCCCTAATGGGCCAGCTGTAGGGTCCACCATATATGGACAATGTATAATCTGCTGATCTGTAATGATAATAACCTGCTGAACTGGATCAAACATCACCTGTATCATATTTCCATCATATGATATCATCATCAAACATGTGGGACCATAAATCATCATCAATAATCATCCATACATGGTCCACATCATCACGGATCCCAAGAATATATATAATCAAGGATAAATCACATCAGTAGACTAAGACAATGCTTTTTTAATCATTCCATAGCTAAGCTCAAAGTACAAATTCCATTCAGTGGCATTAATTATATTAACATATTCCGTTGTTATAATAAATTACTTGCACCATATTTCAAATGACAAACTCACCCATTGGACATGGTCAAACTGCTAGTGAAGGATGAAGGCTAGGCAGCAAGGTTGGGCCAAGGGCGTGACTTGTTTAACTCAACTCAAAAATACTTTGGACTGGGAGAGGGGGAAGCTACAAACTCTGTGTTGGACAAAAGAACACGGGGAATGGCTGTGCCTCACAGATGGATAAGTTGTTTAGAGAGTGCTTATTCAACTTAGGCATCATGTCTACATCAAGTTGATCCAAGTTCATTAGGATCATTCAATTTATTTCCATGGCCTTTTTGGCCTACATAACCCTTCGGATTTCAGATGTGCTGAGAAGCACAACTAGTTGCAGCTTGCATCCAGGGCATGTTTTTCATATTTTCACAAGGTCAGCAATTGTTTAGATATAGCTTTTAAGAACTATTGCTTTTTGGACCTTTCTTATACTCTTCGAGGAGTATTTTTAGCTTTTCATTGCTCTTGCCCCTTTTTTTTTGTTTCCATGGGCGAATTCATTTAGTTTCCACAGGTAGAACATGAGCTTTCAGTTTTAGCCAACAACATCTCAAGTGACTAGGGGGAGTTCGAGCCAATGCCAAGCATCGGGACAACCGACCAGAATGATTTAGGCCTACAATCCAACTCACCAAAGGCAAGTTCTGTCACCAACTCAGAGCCAAGACACTGAATAAACGGGGATGCGGTCCAAACACAGAGGTAGAAAAATGGGGAAGTCCTCAGTATCAGAAAGTCAAATGAGACAAATCAGGGTTTAAAGTCAAACAGGAAGGTCATGTATGGATGGAGACAAGTGGATATGGAGCCTACACTAGCAGACAACTGGTGTCGGGAAAGACCATGTCTATGTAAGGTGAAATACTAGTAAGTTTTGTTAGATGACCTAAAAGTGCAAGCAATTGTCCATTTTAAGGTTTACAGTTCATTTTAAATAGTTTGCCACATCAGGAATAATATACCAAGCACATGCTATAATCATGACTAAATCAACAAGCTAATAATCCACTGTCAGTGAGAACATATCCATAGATCATACAACATCATCATAATAATCATCATCATGCATCATCTGAAACACTGCTGAAATAAATCTCTAGGCACTGAACTGAAACTGTAATGGGATAAGTGGTCACATCAGTCATCAAATCTGAACTCTCAAGGCTCAGCCTTGACACAAGGTCATATAATATCCAAATAATGTACTGCTCTGATCATGAGTGATCCAATATATGTAGCCATGCTCTGGAATAAATGAAGCTCTGGAATGTGCAGATATCTGCTGTACAAGAATAGTAGCCCTGCTACTATGGTGTGATAACATCTGGCTCCAGCTGGGACAAGTGCTCTAAGGGAGAGAGCGCTTGAGAACCTCAGAATCTCTGGTCTCGAACTGCTCTGCATCAATCTTCAATCCAGCACTGCACCATCCTTGCTTTCAACTTTTATCTTGCACCTGTACCTGCTCTAACAGAAACTAGAATACCATCATGGAGCATGTATGGGATAAAAACAAAACAAAACTGAAAACTAATCTAAAGCATAAACTGAAAATGCGTCAAAATATAAATTTAAACTAACATGGCATATATTAGTATCATTTATCATTTTTATTTACTGTGCAGGAGGACAAGAGTACTTCTTTAATCAGGCAATCTTGCACAGGCAGCCAACAATATAAATGCTAACTATAATTTCTTAAATGTATGCAGGAGAAGAGACAAGCTTAGGAAGGAGCAAGACTCAACTCAGGCAGAAACAAGAAAAAGGGACAATACTCGGCACACAGGAAAAGAAAAATCACACAAATCCTACTGCTCAAGTGAGCTTATTCAGAACCTATCTATTCTAAACAGGCAAGGCAAGGCATAGTCATTTAAAAGGGATAAGGGGGTAATAGTGTTTCAGCAGTACCCCATTTACTGGCAGCTCCAATTCACACCCATCCAATGTTTCCAACCAAAAGGAATTTTTACCTGCAACTCTACTTATTTGATAGGGACCCATCCATATCTTTTCAAACTTGCCATGGTTTCCAGGTTTTTCTTTGTTCTTATCCCACAGTAGAACTATATCACCAACTCCAAAATTTATGTCCCTGCTCCGTTGATCAAAGGTTCCTTTTATTCTTTCTTGTTCCAACACCATCTTATCCCATGCTTCCCTTCTGTCTTCATCTAGTTCTACTAACTTGTCAATTCTTGCTTGCATGGCTTCTTGCTCAGTGGAACATTGTCGCAGTAGTTCATACACAGGGATTTGAAGATTGATCGGAAGCCTACAGTTTTGTCCATACACTATTTCAAAAGGAGCTTTTCCTGTTATTCTCTTAACTGTTGTTCGATCTGCCCAGAGGGCATACTTAAGCTTGACATCCCAAGTCCTTTTGTTTTCACCGACCATTCTTTTCAGAAGTCTGATTAGGTTCTTGTTGCTTGACTCAGCCAATCCATTTCCCTGGGGGTAATAATTGGAGGAGTGGGATAGAGTGATGCCATGGTCTGAACAAAAGGTTGTCATTTCCGTCTTACTAAAAGCTGGGGCATTATCGGTTGTGATTTTACAAGGGCAACCATATCTGGAAACGATGTTTTCTTCTAAAAATTTGACCACTACTTCTGCGGTGCATTTCTTGGTAGGGATAGCTTCAACCCAGCGAGTAAAATAATCTGTGCAGGTCAAGATGTATTTATATCCCCCTGAAGAGCTTGGGTTTATTGGTCCTACAAAATCCATTCCCCATTGTTGGAAGGGAGCTTCTATAATGACTGGGGTCAAAGGCAAGGAAGGTAGTCTAGGTTTTCCTGAATAAAATTGACACTCTTGGCATGTTCTAATAAATGTGTGCACATCTTTGAACAAGGATGGCCAATAATACCCAGCTCTCATGATCTTAGCAGCTGTGGTTCTAGGTGCATAATGTCCTCCGCATAATCCAGAATGCATTTCCTTGATGATTCTCTGGGAGTCATCATGATTTACACATTTGAGTATGATTCCATCTGGATTCTTCCAACCCAAACCATCTTCAGTTAAAACATACTTAGATGCTTTTAGCCTCAAAGCTCTTCTTTGGTGGTCTACAAGGTGGTCTGGACAGGTCATATGTTTAAGGTAGAAGATAATGTCTTTGTACCACTCGTGATCTTCATTAATATAAAGGATCATGTTATTTTGCTGCTGTTTGGAATCAGTTAATAGCTGTGCCAACCCTTGCCCTTTCACTATCTTGATTGGTTTGATTTCAATGTCATACTCTTGAATCCTAGAAATCCAGTTTCCCCTAACACCTATGCCATCAGGCTGAGATAAGACATCTTTTACCGCTTGATAAGGGACGTAAGCCATAATTTTGGAGTATCCGATATATGTCCTAAAATGTTTTAACGACTTGACCAAAGCATAGGCTTGTTTTTCAGTGGTTGTGTAGTTTAGTTCCGCATCTCTAAGGTTTTTACTCATAAAGGCAACCGGTTGTTCATGGTTTTCTTCATTCTTTTGCAACAACACACCTGCTATGGTATCCTCGGAAGCATAAGAATAAATCAAAAACTCCTTATTGTAGTTTGGGCTTACTAGGACAGGTGCAGAAGCAATGGCTTTCTTTAGAGACTCGAATGAGGTATCACATTTCTTATCCCAAACAAATTTCACATTTTTCTTCAGCAAATTATTCAAAGGCTTGGCCAATTCAGCTAAATTAGGGATGAATCTCCTTACGAAGTTTATTTTTCCGAAAAATGATCGTAACGAGCTGACATCCTTTGGGGGAGTTATGGCTTGGATTCCTTGCACTCTCTCTGGATCAATTCTAATGCCTTCTTTGGACACAATGTGACCTAACAACTTCCCCTCATCTACCCCGAAGGTAGACTTTTTAGGATTCAAGGATATTCCAAATTTCCGACATCTTTCGAAGATTTTCCTTAGATGTTTTACGTGGTCTCCCCTGTCTTTTGAGAAGACAGTTAGATCATCTTGATAAATTGCAATGATTTTGCCAATTAGACCCTCAAATGCATGATCCATTGCCCTTTGAAATGTTGATCCTGCATTCAAAAGCCCAAATGGCATTCTTATATACTCGAAGGTTCCCCACGGGGTGGTGAAAGTTGTCTTCCCACGATCTTCCTTCTTGATTTGGACCTGGTTGTACCCAGAAAATCCGTCAAGTAGGGATAACATGCCAGCCCCTGTTACACTTTGCAACAGATTTTCCATGTTGGGCAAAGGATAGTTGTCTTTTAGAGATGCTTGATTTAGGTTCCTAAAGTCAATACAAATTCTAATCTCCCCGTTTTTCTTCCTTACTATTACAGGATTGGATACCCAGGTTGTATGCCTAACTGGTCTAATGATACCTGCTGCCAACATCTTTTCCAATTCCTTTTTAACTAAAGGAGCTAACTTAGGGTTCATGTTTCGCAACTTTTGTCGATATGGTTTGGCTCCCTCTTTAAGAGGAATGGTGTGTTCTATGATGGACTGATCGTAAGTTTTTAAATCATCATAGACCCATGCAAAGATATCTTTATACTCTCGGATTAACTCAATAATTCTTCTTCTTTCTTCTCCTGAGGCATTTATCCCGATTCTGATAATTTTTGGAGAACAAGCAGACCCTACATTTATTTCGATGACCCCATCTACAGGTTCAGATCTCTTACCTTTGTATTCATCATGCCTGTTAAAATTTCTCTCAAGGGGGAAAGCAATTTCTGTGACATCCATACCTTCAATTGAATCACCTTTTATCTCATCCTCGAAATTCACCATTGGGGTTTTGGAAGCATTTAAAAATCGTATGATTTGGGCATCACTGTCAAAGACTTGCCAATGGTCTTCATTATCGGGAACAGAGGGTCTGAATAAAACTTCAAGTTTGCAGTTTTCTTGTTTTAAAGATTCAGATGTTTGAAGAGTACTGGCCATTACGGATAGCTCATCAGCCAAAGTATTTTGTTCTCGGGGAACAGCCTTAATCCCGAAGGCATCAAAGCATTCAATGGTGTCCCAAACTGCATTTCTATAGTCTCTAAGTCTATTATTCTTAGCTGCGAATTTGTTTTTTATCTGGGACACAATGAGGTCAGAATCTCCTGTGACAGATATTGATTTGATTTTTCTTTCTCTGGCAATTTCCAAGCCCAGAAGCAATGCTTCATACTCTGCCACATTGTTAGTGCACTCAAACTCTAAACGGAAAGAAAACAAACTCTTTTCTCCCGATGGTGAAGTTAAGACTATACCGGCTCCTGCACCATGTCGGGAACGGGCCCCATCAAAATGCATTTTCCAGACTTGTTCATGTGAAAAAGGCTGCTTTTTAACCTCCTCCCAGTAATTTGCTAGAATCATGAAGTTTCCAATTTCATCACTTGAATACATTGCCTCAGTGAATAAATGTTCAGGTGTTTCAACATGTTCTTTCATGGGTGGTTCATTGAACAGAGTTATGAACGAACCTTCTTTGGTTGGGATTGTGGCATATGTCAAATCCATTTGGACACTTCCTCCCAATCTTGCAGACCATTCCCTGGATAGCAACATTCCCCACGCATCAGGGATATCTAGGACTAAGACATTCATTGAGAGCTCAATATCAGAGCAGGCAGCCAACCTAACAGGCAGGTTTTCAATTATCCCAATAGATTTCACAGTCTTGGAATCCATGCCACATACATTTCTGTAGGGCCTCGTGGGTACTAACTCAAGTTGTTCCATGACTCTCAAAGGCATGACACTTACTTCAGCTCCTGAGTCCAACATGCAATTATGTAATATTAGACCATTCACTTCCAATGCAATATAAAAGGGTGGAAATTTTCCAGAGTTGTCACCAGAGACACTTTGGATCATGACAGGGGAATCCCTAATTTCTGCAGAAGCTTTCTTAGGAGCTTGCTTCCTTGTTTGAATCCCAAGATGAGTAGTAGCTCTTTTGTGGAATGAAGGGATCTTGAAAATTTCACAAAAAGGAATAGGCATGTTTATCTTTTCTAGGAAGCTTGTAATATCTATGTTTAGGTTGTGGGGGTTTTTCTTATCCCTTTCATTCGTATCTAAACCTAGGAACTTCATAATGTCATGTTTAACAGACGGGATCTTGATTAGGTCTTTCAGGGAAACCGAAGCAGACGAATTGGCTAGCTTACTTGGAATGTTTGTTCTAGGGAATTCCTTATTAGGTTTTAGAATCGTGGGAGGTTTTGGTTGTTTTCTCCAAAGGGTTGCTTTGGGAATGTTCGTTTTATGGGGAGGATCGATTTTTATTGCTTGATCTTTCTTTTTGTTTGTAGGAGGAGATTGGCTAGTGTTGGTCACAGTTTTACCCTTCGAAATGACCTCAGGAGAAAGCTTTGGAGCTTTTGGCAAGATTCTTCGGACAGGTTGATGCACTGTCTTGCTAGGCTGTGGGTTAGTCGTTATAGGTTGCTGAGTCTTGGGAGGACTAGCCTGTGGAGGGATTGAATTGCTACAGATGGATTTTAACATCTCTTTGGTCTGTTGATCACGTCTTTTGAAATCCTCATCCTGATTTTTGAGATATGTAGCAATGTTGGTGACCATTTCACACATGTTTGTCATAAATTCCATGGTCATTTCGGGAGAGATGTTGTTTGGAGTAGACATCTCTTTGTGGGTTCTCTTCTCAGCGGAGTCACGATTAGGAGTCGCCAGGTAGATTTTTAAGCTCTACTACCAAGAGGTATGTCGTTTAAAGTGCAGAGAGATAGTGAGACACAAAGGTGTGTTGAACCAAGGTAGGCCCCTACCTCCCCGGCAACGGCGCCAAAAATGTTATCGTTGGCAAAGAGAACGGGAGGAGAGGTTTTTTTGAAAAATATATGTCGAACCAGGGTAGGCCTCTACCTTCCCCGGCAACGGCGCCAAAAATGTTATCACACAACTTGTAGTTGCCCCTAGAGGTATCCCATCCGGGACGGTAGAGGAGTTAGGCAACTAAAGAGGTGACCTAAGAGATGCCACGGTTCCCAATGTAATGCGGGAGTCACGTCAACCGAGGCACTCTTCGCTTTAGGTCAAGGTATAACTAGACCAAGGGGGAGACCCTATACCCCAATCACAGTTGATTGGACCCAAACAAAGGTTTCTAAGGGTAGGTAAGTAATGAGTTACGGAAACCAATGCAAGGCTAAGTGGGCCTAATGTTTAAGGTATGGTTGAAGGTGGTATCATGGATAGTTAGTGTTTCAACCTATGTGTGGTTTAGGCCACTTGATGGGGTATGATTACTAAGTATAGTACCATGTGTTTACACAAGTGGGTCTTGTTGCCTTGGGAAGTGTGAAATGGTTCTAGGTGGGCCCACAAGGTGAAGTTAAGTGTGAAGATGGTACTATAGGCTAGATCTAGGTTAGATCTATAAGTTAGAGTTGGTTCTAGGGTTACCCATGTGCTAGATCTAGGGTTTGACACTAATCCCAAAAAGTGCGCCTTGCTTGGAGAAGGACTAGTGCCTTGTTTAGTGGGTTAATGGAGTCAAGAAAGATGTCAAAGTGTAGATCGGGACACCTAGAAGCCAAGTCAAGTGTAATGGGTGTGATCCAATGGTTAGATTTTACTAGATCTAGGTTTTTGAGTGATGACCAAAAGTGGACCACAATTCCTTAAAACAAGGAATGCAATCCCCAAGGTAGATCGGGACAAAAGGATAGTCTAGACGTAGGTTTCAAGGCATGGGCATTCCAAATCCACGAAAATCTCCAACACCCACTTCCTAGAAGTGGTCCAACTCAAAACTCCCAAGGGGTGCGACTTTCTCAAGGAGAGGCAAAAAGTGGGTTTGGTGGACCAAACCAAGTCCAATGGCCACCAAAAAGTAGATCCGGGATGTTAGTACCCCGATCTATGTTCCTTCAAAGTTTCAAGTGAGTCCAATGGGTAGATCTTAGTAGATCTAAGTTTTAAGGTACCAAGAGAATCAAAAAGGGGGTTTCAACCCCTCAAAACATGGAGAGATGTCCACAAGGTAGTTTTCACCAAAGTAAGGATATGGGTATAGGTGATCAAGTGTCTAGATGTCAAATCAAGTGGGATCTCACCTACCCATGTGCTAGATCTTACCCAACAAGCTTCTCTTAGGAAAATCGATTTAGGTTCAAGAAGGCTTTATGCATTGAAAGGTGTGTTAATTTTTAGCCAATCACCACCAAACTATAGATCCAACTAGGGGTGGATCCTATAGAGGTGGGTTCTTAATATCTTTTCAATTGCAAGGGTAGATCTAAGTAGATCTAAAAAAATACCAAAATTAGGGTTTTGATTTAATTAGGGTTTTATGACCAATGAAGATAGAATGGATGAAAGAGACACATACCTTGTAGATCTTACCTCAATAGCTTATGGCCACCTTGCAAGTTGATAGCATTCTCCTATGTTTATATTCAAGGGTGAGATCCAAGTGCTCCAACCAATTCTCCCTTCTCCAAGATAGCCAAATCGTCCTCCTCCTACAAGACAAGATCAAAGAAACAAGTCAAGCAAGATGATTATGAAAATGGTAGAGAGATGTAATAGAAAGCATCAACTATGTCACGAAGATACAATAATGATACTCCCTGTCACAAGATCAACCCAAGAGAGAATATGTGGATCCCTCCAACAATAACCCTCCAAAAGTCGCCCTCCTCTCTCCAATTCGACTTTCCTGTCAAAAGGTTAGCAAAAACACAAAAATCCACAATGATACATAGAAGAGATACTTTATATTCAATGTGCAAGAGAATCCACAAGCCAAGAAAGATGTGCTCCACAAAAAAATCTTCTATTCCAATATTCCAGAGCTCCAAAGGTGAGCTTTACAATGGGGGGTCTCCTCCTTATATAGGATAATAAAGACCAAAACCCTATACCACTTCATAATACTACATCAAATGAGTGGTTGAGATTATAAGATCTCATCATACAATCAATGGCTAGGATGAATCCATAACATAATATCACATGGATCACTCAACATAACAATAGCGCCCTCACAAAATGGTACAATGAGGGTGACGTCATCCCACTAGAGGGGTAAAAAGTACAACAATCCACCTCATGATGACTAGGACATGATAAAATAAGCACATGGTGGGGCTAGGAGGTGTAAATCCTTGCTATCTCACCCCAAGGCACAATAAAATAATAAAATATGTCCAATGTAATAATAATGACCAAAACTGTCCTCAGAATCCATGACAGTTAAGCAGTAAATGTCCTCCTGTGATCAATCTGGAGATACCCACATGGTGAAAACTGACTGGAAGATAGTGAGATCACCCTGGAAGACCTCTGTGAAAACCAAATGCAAAAACCTTGCCTCAATTGCCCAAATCGATTTCCTCAGTGACCACTTTATCCCATTTTTTAACTGCCTCGGGAACTGTGAAAGTGCCAAAACTGCCTCCTAGGGTGCTAGCGCTGTCAATCTGAGCCCACCAGGCTCTCCGGGAGGGGGGATAAATGGTAATGACAAGTGGCTGGACCACCCCCTCCATCATCAGCGCCCTAGGTGAACTGGCCTCTCGGGGCCCTTGCTGCTCAGGCTGGGAAATCAGCCCCAAATCTGGTCAACAAGTGTAAAACTGCATCAATCACTGTCAGAAGTGCCCGGATCTGAAAGATAAGTGTCTCAATGGATCCAGAAGACCCAAATCCACTAGGAATGAGTACTCATACACCCTGGGTTGCCCTAATGGGCCAGCTGTAGGGTCCACCATATATGGACAATGTATAATCTGCTGATCTGTAATGATAATAACCTGCTGAACTGGATCAAACATCACCTGTATCATATTTCCATCATATGATATCATCATCAAACATGTGGGACCATAAATCATCATCAATAATCATCCATACATGGTCCACATCATCACGGATCCCAAGAATATATATAATCAAGGATAAATCACATCAGTAGACTAAGACAATGCTTTTTTAATCATTCCATAGCTAAGCTCAAAGTACAAATTCCATTCAGTGGCATTAATTATATTAACATATTCCGTTGTTATAATAAATTACTTGCACCATATTTCAAATGACAAACTCACCCATTGGACATGGTCAAACTGCTAGTGAAGGATGAAGGCTAGGCAGCAAGGTTGGGCCAAGGGCGTGACTTGTTTAACTCAACTCAAAAATACTTTGGACTGGGAGAGGGGGAAGCTACAAACTCTGTGTTGGACAAAAGAACACGGGGAATGGCTGTGCCTCACAGATGGATAAGTTGTTTAGAGAGTGCTTATTCAACTTAGGCATCATGTCTACATCAAGTTGATCCAAGTTCATTAGGATCATTCAATTTATTTCCATGGCCTTTTTGGCCTACATAACCCTTCGGATTTCAGATGTGCTGAGAAGCACAACTAGTTGCAGCTTGCATCCAGGGCATGTTTTTCATATTTTCACAAGGTCAGCAATTGTTTAGATATAGCTTTTAAGAACTATTGCTTTTTGGACCTTTCTTATACTCTTCGAGGAGTATTTTTAGCTTTTCATTGCTCTTGCCCCTTTTTTTTTGTTTCCATGGGCGAATTCATTTAGTTTCCACAGGTAGAACATGAGCTTTCAGTTTTAGCCAACAACATCTCAAGTGACTAGGGGGAGTTCGAGCCAATGCCAAGCATCGGGACAACCGACCAGAATGATTTAGGCCTACAATCCAACTCACCAAAGGCAAGTTCTGTCACCAACTCAGAGCCAAGACACTGAATAAACGGGGATGCGGTCCAAACACAGAGGTAGAAAAATGGGGAAGTCCTCAGTATCAGAAAGTCAAATGAGACAAATCAGGGTTTAAAGTCAAACAGGAAGGTCATGTATGGATGGAGACAAGTGGATATGGAGCCTACACTAGCAGACAACTGGTGTCGGGAAAGACCATGTCTATGTAAGGTGAAATACTAGTAAGTTTTGTTAGATGACCTAAAAGTGCAAGCAATTGTCCATTTTAAGGTTTACAGTTCATTTTAAATAGTTTGCCACATCAGGAATAATATACCAAGCACATGCTATAATCATGACTAAATCAACAAGCTAATAATCCACTGTCAGTGAGAACATATCCATAGATCATACAACATCATCATAATAATCATCATCATGCATCATCTGAAACACTGCTGAAATAAATCTCTAGGCACTGAACTGAAACTGTAATGGGATAAGTGGTCACATCAGTCATCAAATCTGAACTCTCAAGGCTCAGCCTTGACACAAGGTCATATAATATCCAAATAATGTACTGCTCTGATCATGAGTGATCCAATATATGTAGCCATGCTCTGGAATAAATGAAGCTCTGGAATGTGCAGATATCTGCTGTACAAGAATAGTAGCCCTGCTACTATGGTGTGATAACAAGTCTATTCTGGGAGTTAAAAAGATGATGAGATGAAAAATTAACAACTAACCACTGCTTGCAAATTAAATCAATTGACTAACCCAACACAAGATAGATAAGCATTCACGACATTTGTGATTGAAACTTAAACATAGAAAATTAAAGACCAGTGCCGAGAATGTAAAAAAAAGCTTGCAATTGCTGTTGTGTAGGGTTGCTTGTGTAGTCTCAATGAAAGTATTGCAGTGTCTCGGTTGGTAATTTTTATGATTATTAAATGAGTAGTTAAGGAGTGGGTTAATTCTTGGTTTGGCCCAAAAGAAAACTAAACTTCGAACTTAGTGCTCTAGCAACCTTACCAAATGTCCAACCAGGCGAGGATGAACCCGCTTAAGAACCTGTTGACTCTGTGGATTCAGTCCATGCAACCTCTCGAGTTCTTAGGATTGGATTCTAATGGATTGTCCTATTAACACTAATTACCTTGCACCCGTTTCTGATTGAGCCAACTGTTCCGACTAAGCTGCAGTAGTCAAGAGCATACACCGGGTTTGGGGCGTTGTTTGCTTTAATAAGACATGTGAGTGGATGATTATTCTACACAAAACCCCAAGCATAAAGCAAGGGGGGTTAATTTTAGGATTAAATTTTAAGAACAGAATAATAATTTGAAATAAACACAAAAGCATATAAAATGATGAACGGGTCCTCGAAGGACATTGTGTGCTTGAGTGAGTTATTTAATTACTACTGCTCAAATGAAAACTAATCTAAAGCGAAAAATAAAAAAATAAAAAAGGTGCGAATCCCCCCTGGGGGGATTGGGGTCAAGCGCTCGAATTGCCTGTTGTGCTCTTTTTATTTTTTGATTACAACTTGGAAACTTAAGAGAAATATTGCTTGCCCTTTATCATTAGAGAACAAGTCAGTTTACAATATTTGAGAGAAATAACGATGGTACTTGAAACCGGTTCTCTCTGGGTAGTTCAGGAAGCTCCAAATGCAAGTTTTATTTAATTTTCTTACTCCAACCTGTTTATGAAATCAAAATAGATCAGCGAACTATCTTGGTTAGAAAATGATAATCAGAACACTTTAAGAGTGTTCTGACAATGCTACAAACTGTCAAAATCAAAACCAAGGCAACTAGTATACAAACATGTTTTGGGCAATTTTTTGAGTTTTTAAACTAACTTTCAATTAACTTTTTATGTGCAGAACCAAAGAAACCAGCAAGCTCTTTTTATCATAAAATGGCCAAAAACACTTAGAAAGTGATTTGACCACTTATGTAAAATATGCCTAAAAGACTGATGCAAACTAGCTAAACTAAAATGAATTAAACAACTAAGTAAGGCAAGCTATAAAGCTTGTCTTCTTAGGGTCTTTACTTGTCTCTTTAAGAGATAATGAGTAAATGATTTAGGCACTTAAACTGCTTGGTAACGGACGTTGTAAAATGAAATACTCTACTATGCTTTGGATCTACTTCGAAATTGCAAAATAGAGAACTTAAACAACCTAGATCTAGATTATCAAATGTATCAAAATTATTAGGTTGCAAATTCGACTTTAGATCTATCTATGAATGAAACTTTATAATTCAAGATCTAAAAAAGATACAAGGAAAGAGTAACCAATTTAGATGGAGAATTTTGGATCTTGAAGACTGAACCCTGGGGGGTTTGAGCAAGTGAAGAATGGGCCTTGGAGTCAACTTCTTGGTGTACCGGTGGGATCTACCAATCTACCTAAGTTTGTTGAAAGAACAGTAGATCTAACATGTTCATCCGTTCATCCAACTTGAAGCCACCTGTAAAATCACAAAGAGACTAGCAAAGGGATAAAAATAACCTGTGTAAATAACCAAAAGAAAAATAGAGATGATGGATTCAAACAAGAATGTTCTCTACCTCTAGAATTCTAATGAAGTTTACAATAGATAAGATAGACTATAAAGCACTGCTTACCATTCGTAATGAAAATAATTTCTCTTTAAAGATAGATTAATCCAACATATACTAGCATAATGTACGATACAAATTTACCTCATAAGATGCAACATAACTGAGATCCAACACAACAAGTACACTAGGGTAGCCTCCAAAGCCTTAACTTTATTCTCAAAAACACAGAAATAATACAGCAATATAAGTGCAAAGGTTCCACCTCCAGATCCCTTACAATGGAGCCAAGCTCCTCAATTTATAGCAAAAGGCAACCCAGCTAGGGCGCAAAACCCTAAGGAGACACAACTCCTTGATTGTAGAGCAAGCAAACTAGATGGCCAATGGCAATGCACCATCAAACTTGGACAAAAACAGTTGAAAGCAAAAGTTGTCGAATTGAAGCAGCTCAACCGAGTGAAGAGAAGGTCGAACTTGATGTTTCCATGCTTTCGTTGATCTTTTGGATGATGCATTTTGATTGGAGAAATAAATAGAAACCTATCCAAAAAGCTTTGTGCCACCTCAAGAGGTAGTCACCTACCAAAATAACTCTTCCATAATTCAATTCCGTACTCAGCCGTGAAAAGGAGTCGGCCCCACGTGAAGGAGAGGGCGAACTATGTGAATAACATATACCACGTTGGAGCTGGGGTTTGATCGTTTTGATTGGAGCTTCAAGAGGAACGTAAAGCACGTGGGTTGTGCTACCTCCAATGAGGTAGGAGCCCACCATCACTCCAATCCGAAAATGCTAACGTGAGGATGACACCCACGTGAAAGTTGGGGGCCGTAGCATAATAATCGTTCTCCTCTAAATTCTTTACCATACACATGCTTTATCCTTTAATAAATTCGCCCATCTAATAAAAAAATGCCATGTCACATGTGAGCCTCTTCACCACTTGCAATTTACTCTTCACACCTCCATCCGTACGGCCGTATGAGGAAGAAACGTGAAGCATGGAATAGAATATTCCAATTTTGACTTTTAACTTAACTTTTAACATATGCGTTGGCTCCTTAATGAAAACGCCTTCCTTAATTGACTTTTGCCATGTCATTTTAGCATGTGACATATTCAACTTTTTTTAATAATTTAACTTTGGCCAAAGTGCATTTTGTAGCAATTTTAGCATTAAAGTGCCAAAATGTATCTCTGAATGACAAAACTGCTCCACGGGGGTTCTCGGTCGCCCAAAATGTAGGAAAACTGAGTACCGAGGTAAATAGGATGCTCTGAGCTTGAAAACAAGCATCCCTGTGCCAAATTCCGACTTCGGATCACATTTTTATCGCTTTTTGAAATTTTTTAATTAAACCATTAAAAAATGGCTTAAAAATGCGGAAAAATATTTTTTGTCTGAATTGACTGAAACTTCAGGGGAACCTAGTACATGACAAAACAATAAAATTCTAGCGTCTAGCATGTTCATACATGTTGCAAAATGGGCTCTAATAATCCCCTAAGGCCTAACCCCCACTTTGGGCATTCCAACTTTGGAGGAGCAGGAGAAAACCTCATCGATTATACTCGGCTACAGGCAAAGCATAATCAACAAGGGAAAAAACTCCTTCGAATACCTTCTTTGGTTGTCAAGTCCTAGGGAACCGAGTCACTCAAAGACCACCATGCAAGTACGCTTATTACAACCCCGTGGGGCACAGTCATGTACTACAAAAACTGACAAATGAGCCCTGAAAAGGCCAAACTTGGAACTTCTAAACTCTGAAAAAGGCACAAGTAAATGTGCAATACTGACGGCTCACTGAAGTCCAACTGTAGTGCAACTCAGTTGGTAACATCTAGCTCCAACTGCAGGACGTGTGATTAATCTTTCCTAGGAAAGGAGATCATTCGAGAACTCCAGATTCTCAATTTCCTGCATGGAAACATAAGTGCATCAGTCCCATATATATATGAAAAATAACCAAATGAAACATCTAAGTTACAACATTTATTCATAAAAGGAAACTATTGTACATAAGCAAAATTCAAACTAATGTACAAAACAATAATATACATAAAATAAATCTAACTAGAAAATGAAATGCAGGAGTAGGGTTTAGAAATTTTGATACAAAGATGCCCCCATGGGCATCAGATATTTTCAGTGTAGAATACTTTGAAAAGGCCTCCGTTGACTGGGAGGGTACACTTTTCGCCGTCCATACTGCTTAGGTAGAAAGCATTTGTGCCTGCTACTTCATGAATGAGATAAGGGCCTGCCCATAAACTGTCAAATTTTCCATGTTTTCCAAGTTTTTCCCTTCTTTTGTCCCAAAGTAGTATTGTGTCACCAATCTGAAATACCCTTGGCTTTGATGACTTATCAAAATTCTTTTTAACCTTCTCCTGATTCTTTATGCTTTGATCAACCACCTTTTGTCTGATTTCATCCAACTCAACTAGTTGATCCATTCTATACTGAGATGCATCCAGATCTGTGCTACACTCTTCTAGTAACTGATACACTGGCAACTTTAGGTGAACAGGTAAAGTAACATCTAATCCATAAACCAGTTCAAAAGGAGACTTTCCAGTTGAACTTTTCTTAGTAATCCTATCTGCCCATAGTGCAAATCTGATCTTACTATCCCAAGCTCTTTTATTATCTCCAACAATTTTCTTGACTATGGTCATTAAGTTTTTATTACTTGATTCTGCTAGACCATTACCTTGGGGTTAATAATTTGATGAATGTGATAGGATGATACCATACTTGAAACAAAAGGATGACATTTATGTTGAGCTGAATGCCTTAGCATTATCCGTGGTGATCCTAGCGGGCACACCGAATCTAGTGATAATCTTATCTTCTAAAAAATCCATGATCACTTTCTCGATTGCCACTTTCGTGGGGATTGCTTCCACCCACTTGGTAAAATAATCAGTGGCAGTTAGGATCCAAGAATAACCGTTGCTAGAATTATCCTTAAACTGACCAATGAAATCAAGACCCCACTGCTGAAAAGGGGCTTGGACAACTACAGGTTTAAGAGGCAAGGCAGCTAACTTCTGTTTTCCTGTGAAGAGTTGACATTGCTGGCAACTTCTGACATGCTTGTGAACATCTGAGAACAAAGTGGGGACAATAATACCCTACTCTAAGGACTTTATGGGCTGTTGTCTTGGCCGCATAATGTCCTCCACAAAATCTAGAGTGGAACTCAGCCATGAGTTTTTTGGACTTTAGCTCATCGATGCATCTAAGAATTAGACCATCTGGATTTTTCCATCCTAGCCCATCCTGGGTGATACAAAACTTTGTGGCTTTTAACCTCAAGGCCCTTCTTTTATGGCCAATAAGATCATCTGGGCATGTGAGGTTGGTTAGAAAATATATGATGTCTGAATACCAAGGAACCTGTTCAAGACATTGAAGCTCTTCTGATCTGACTCGTACTGACTCATTGTTCTGACATACCATCCCCAAGGCTTGCTCATTTCCTTCAGCCATCATGCGAGCTAAACCCTGACCTTTAACTAACTTGGTGGGTTTGATTTCTAAGTCATATTCTTCGATCTTAGAGACCCATTTACCCCTTATAGCAAGACAGTCTTGTTGTGATAAAATGTCCTTAACCGCCGCATGAGGAACATACCCTATAACTTTAGAGTATCCGATATACATTCTGAAATGCTTAAGTGATTTAACTAAGGCATATGCTTGTTTTTCCATGATAGTGTACTTAAGCTCAAAATTCTGTAAGGCTCTACTCATAAAGGCTATGGGTTGCTCCTGGCCATCCTTATTCTTTTGCAACAAAACTCCGACTATGGTGTCTGGTGATGCAAATGAAAAGATTTGAAAATCTTTGGAATAATCAGGACTGATCAAGACAGGTGATCTACAAATAGCATCCTTTATTCCACTAAAGGCTTCTTTACCCTCTTTATTCCATTCAAACTTAGGGTCCTTTTTAAGCAATCTCTGCATGGGTTTCATTAACTCGGCTAAGTTGGGAATAAAGCATCTGATAAAGTTGATTTGCCCGTTGAATGACTGTAAAGCTGTTTTATTACAAGGCAAAGGAACTTTCTTTATGGCTTCTACCCTCTCTGGGTCAATCTTGACCCCATCCTTGGAGATGATGTGACGAAGTAACTTCCCCTCATCAACACCTAAAACAGACTTAGCTGGGTTTAGAGATATGCCAAATTTTCAACATCGTTCAAAGATTTGTCTTAGGTGGTCAACATGATCAGTTCTTTTCTTAGAAAAAACTGTGAGATCATCCTGAAATATTTCTATGATTTTACCGATTAGCTCATTGAAAGCATAATCCATGGATCTCTGGAAAGTTGCCCCAGCATTGAGCAATCCAAAAGGCATTCTGAGATACTCGAAAGTGCCCCATGGGGTAGTAAAAGTTGTCTTATGCCTGTCTTCTTCGCTGACCACTACTTGGTTATACCCCGAAAAACCATCCAACATTGACATCATTCCAGAACCAGTTACTCTTTGAAGCAGTGTTTCCATATTGGGAAGAGGGTAGTTATCTTTTAAACATGCCCAATTCAGGTTTCTAAAGTCAATGCACAGTCTAAGGTTTCCATTTTTCTTTCTTACAACAACCAGATTTGAACACCATGAGGAATGTCTAGTTGGGGCTATGATTCCTGCTACTAGCATCTTCTGAAGCTCCTTCAAAACTATGGGGGCCACTTTGGGATTCATTTGTCTCAACTTCTGGCGAAAAGGTTTGGCATCCCCTTTTAAAGGGATAGTATGCTGGAAAACATCTTCCTGATACAACTTGAGCTCGTCATATGAAAAGGAAAAAATATCCCGATATTCCCGAATTAGTCTTATAAGGTCATTTCTTTCCTTTTCACTTGTACCCTTACCAATTTTGATTAGTTTAGGTTCAGTTTCAGTCCCAATGTTGATCTCTATGTAATTTCCAGCCTTTAACATTTCCTGTTCTGGCTTATGTCTATCCTGTCTGTCAAAGATGTGCTCCCACTCACCTATACTTTTAGGTATGGCATTCCTAGGTTGATCGTCTTCTTCCTTGTAGTCATACTTCTCTTCCTTATAGCCTATCTTACAATCAATGAATTCTTGGACATTATGTATAAATCTAAGGATTTGCTTGTCATCTTTGAATACCTGCCAATGATCTACATTATCCGGGATGGAGGGTCTGAAATTGATCTCAAATTTTCCTTCACCATTGATTATCTCTTCAGTCGGCTGGAGGGTTGAGGCTGCTACTGCTAGTTGGTCTGCTTCCTGATTTTCTTCCCTAGGTACTGATGTGATGTTTAGGGCATCAAATAATTCCATTGTATCCCAACAAGCATTCCTATACTTCCTTAACCTTTGACTCTTGCATGCAAAGGTGTTCTTGATTTGACATATAACTAAGTCTGAATCTCCTTTTATACTTAGAATTTTTATACCCATATCTTTAGCTATTTCCAGGCCTTGCAAGAGTGCTTCATACTCTGCAACATTGTTTGAAGCATCAAACTCAAGTCTAAAAACAAACTTGAAAGTCTGCTGAGATGGAGAAGTAATCACAATTCCAGCACCCTTTCCTGATCTAGAAAATGCACCATCAAAACTCATCCTCCACAACCCATTTACTCTATCATCTTTAATCTTTTCTTTAATAGGAGCTAATGTGTTTGCAAAAATTGAATAGTTCCTAGAACCATCTGACTCGTGAACATACTCATTATCTAGCACATTAGGGTCTTCAACATGAAATTTTCTTTCCTTTTCCTTATATAACCTGACATGAGCATCTTCATTAGCTGGGATCATGGCATAGGTCCAATCCATCTGTATGCAACCACCAAGGGAAGCAGCCCATTTTCTAGATAGCAACATGCCCCAAATGTTACGGACATCGATCACCACTACATCCATAATCAAATTCACATTAGGATATGCAGCTAACTTAACAGGTAAGTTCATGATAATGCCTTGTTCGGATATCCACATCATCTTTTTCAGGATCTTGCATGCAATTAGGGTTTGCATGCAAATTCTAGGGTTTGCATGCACTTGCATGCACTTTGCATGCATCCCAGTCACCAGTTTGATGCCTCCAGCACCTTAGCCACCTTATTCTAGCACCCAGGAGCCACTTACTTTAGAGTTTTAGCCCTCCTAGGCTGAAAGGCGCCCACTTCTCACCTACTGCCAGAGAAGGGCGCACTTGTTCACCTACCACTGCAGTTCCACTTCAGTTACACTTAGTTAGCTCCGATTCTCCCTGATTTGAGGCTAGTTTCACTCCCGACTGACTGTTTCACTTCCGTTGGACCTCCAGATTGACTAGATGACCTGTTCTGACTTCAGTTAGCCTCCCATGCGCCCCCACTGAGCCTCCTTCCCTTAATCAGTGCTACACACTTCAGTTACACATGACACACTCAGTTAGACTCAGATTGACACCTGGATGACTGGTTCTTGTGCATTGATGACCACCACCGATTGATGATGAGGACTCCTAGTTGGAGTCAAGCTACTCCATTCAGTGATTCGAATGACCTACTTAGGCAATTCGAATTGCTTCGTCATTGAGACAGTTTATATTGTAATCATTCACCCTTATTGGGAAATTGAGCACTGCTGCATGTTTTGCACAGTTTTGCACCATATTTTCTATGTTCATCTGTTGTGATTGATTTACTTGTTCATTAGATCTGCTGTGACTAATTTTACATGGTATCAGAGCCATTGCAGGGACAAGATCTCTTTTCTACAGGTGTTTGTACAAGAAGATTTGACTGAATTGCTCAAATTGCAAAAAGTTTTGGCATGAGATATCTCAAGGGCATTCGCTCCTGTGCATGCAAAGCTTGAAAATAATTCCAATACCACTCCAGAAGCTTGAGTTTCCACATAATTCCTAGATCTGATACATTGGACCCATTCAACATTGTTTGATCTCCAATCCCAGGTGTGATGCAACTCTAAAAGGGTGGATTGTTCGACCTTATTGTTCTTGTTTTATTGTGATTTGCAGGTTTATTGTCTCCATCAATTGCATTCGCTACATTGTGCATGCAAGCTCCTCTACAGCAATTGCATTCGCTACACTGTGCATGCAAGCTCCTTCTACATCAGTTTGACTCGCTCCTAGCAATGGAATACTCTTCTTCAAAGCCTATCCTCACCCCATTCAATTATTTTGATTGGAAAGATGATATGGAGATCATATTACGTTCAAAAGGTTACTACCGAGTCACTATTGGTCTTGAATTGGAGCCAAGCAATCTGTCAGATAGAACCAAACACTACAACAAGCTTGATGAAACTTATGGTCTTCTTTGTCTCTCCATCTCCAAAGATCTTCACTTCCATCTCAGCGGATTGAAGACTCCAAAAGCCATATGGGAGCAACTTGAAACACTATTTGGTAAGCAGGATGAGCTTAGGGCTTTTCAATTAGAGAATGAATTGATTGCCCTTAGTCCTGAGAATTTCGAGACCATCAATGAATTCTTCACAAAATTCAAGAACTTGAACTTACAATTGAAGAACAGTGGAGTTATCAAAGAGGATAAACAATTGATCCTCTCCATTCTAAGCAAGCTTGGGAAAGATTATTCGGTATTTGTCTCTACTTTCAATTCCAGTCGGCTAACTACCCCGAATTGGAAGATGCCTACCTTGAATGCCTTCATTGAGTCCATCACAAAAGAGCATGACAAGTTGATTCAAATGGGGTCCATAAGCTCCAAAGATTCAGCCCTATATGTTCAAGGACCCAAGATCTCGAATGGTAAAGGAAAGCAAAAGAAGGAGAAGCCCAAATTCGAGCCTCACAAGCAAAAAGACAAAGGCAAACAAACAGATGCACCATCCTGTTCGAAGTTCAAGCAAAAGGGCAAAGAAGGTAACCAAAAATCTAAATGTACTTATTGCAATCGTGGCTTTCATCCCGAAAGTTCATGTATGAAGAAGACTATAGATCAAATGGCCCTCCTTTTGGAAAAGAACAACATAACTCTTCCCGACGGTGCAAGGAAGAAGGATAGGAATGATGATCATGAAAGAGGACAAGCACTCATGGCAACGGTTTCGAAGCCCACTACTCTCTTGATAGATTCGGGTGCATCAAATCATATGGCTGCAAATATTGATTCTTTTTCCTCATTCGATCCAAACAGCTCCATCCCCATCCATTTGGGAGATGACTCAAAAATTTCTTCAAAGGGCAAAGGTACGATTCATGTAGATCATGGAAGCTTTCAGAATGTTCTCTATGTGCCTTCCTTGGCTTCAAATCTTCTTTCTGTGTATCAAATGACACACACTGGTGAACCGAAGCAAGTTACATTCAGCCCTAATACAGTTGAAATTTCTGATATCAAAAGTGGAAGACTAGTTTGTTGATGTATATGTAACTTCGGAATGTATTTCACATATATGTATATTGTATTCCTATAGAGATGGTATTATTCTTCTATAAGGAAGTGTCGTCATTTACATTGTAAGTGTCGTAACTTATACTTGATGGGTTATTAGACCACCTTATTTGGGGTCGGCCTTGTATAAGTCATGTGGGTCAAAGGGTTATTAGACCACCCTATTGGGGGTCGGCCATGTGGGTCAAAGGGTTATTAGACCACCCTATTGGGGGTCGGCCCACTCAGCATTATGTTATGTGGTTAAGTTCGAGCCTACATGAGTTAAGTAAAAAAGCAAGTCAAGTCAAGTATAAATAGAGTGCGGGAGGCACTCTATTTACTCACTCACTTCTCACACATGCACTCAAGGAGGAGTGGCGCACTTATGGAGGAGGAGGATCTGCTACTAGGTTATGGCTATCTCTCTTGGTTGGTTGTATCATTGCTCTATCTATCTCTGAAGAAGTTATTGGGGTTTTTCACCTTTATGGTTTTCCCCAAGTAAATCTTTGTGTCTCTTGTGTGCTTGCATTATTGTCTCCATGATTGATATGCTGTAGATATGCTGTATATGTTGTTCTCTCAGTTAAGATCCTAGATCAGATTGAAGTAAATTCTGAAAATCTAACATGGTATCAGAGCTAGCCTGAAAGAAGGCATGATATGGCATGTATGACACTTGTTGCACTTACGATGCTAGGGCTTGATATAGCAAAAACCAGTCATCGTAGCACTTTCGCTATAAATCCGTTTTGGCGAAGTTTTCGGATCTGAAATTGTTACAGGCCGAAGCTAAGATCTCCAGGTATCTTGTGTCCAAAGGACAACCTCTAATTCGTTGTACTTTGTGATTTATGATCTGTACAATATAGGGTTTCTGCCTCTTCCAGATCTGAGTCAAAATCAGGTGACCTTGGGAAAAAGGTCATATCTTGGGCTAGGAAGCTCCAAATGAAATTTCGTAAAAAGTGACAGGTATTACACAGTCTGTACTATCTCAGAAAACTTTTTCAGAGGCCGACGTTGAACCAGTGACATGTGGCACGCCGTACAAGTTCGCTCTCCTGTATTATCCCATAAACAGGTCACGTTGCGACATTTGGCATAACTCTCTCTCAGAGAGTCCAATTGAGGTCAGACCTATCAGGATGGAAAGGTAACAGGCCGAGATATCTCAGAAAAATTTTTCAGAGGCCGAAGTTAAAACAGTGACACGTGGCACGCCGTACAAGTTCGCTATCCTGTTTTATCCCAAAACAGGTCACGTTGCGACATTTGGCATAACTCTCTCTCAGAGAATCCAATTGAGGTCAGACCTGTCAGGATGGAAAGATAACAGGTTAGGCTATCTCAGGAAACTTTTTCAGACCCTGTGGATCAAAAATTTCGGAGTTACACCAGAAACAATCAGGTACATATTTCTGTCAAAACAGAATTATTTTTTGGTACCTTCATTCATGGCTTCCAGAATTTAGGGCTTTGGAGAAAGTTGGAATTTTTGTAATCGGAGACCACGGCTGGATGCTACTCATCAAAATAGAAATTTAGAGACCAAGATCAGAATTTTTGGTTGGGCAGAAGGCCGGGCTTGGTTAGACCCTAGTTCGGGAGTTTGATCAGAAAAGTGGAAAATTAGGGCTTCTGTAAAAATGGGAATTTTTGAAATCTGTGACCACGGCTGGAAGCTCCTCAGAAAAATAGAAGCTTAGATCTTTGGGTAAAACCTTTTGATGGGGAAAAAGAGTGGGTTTCATCAAACCCCAGTTCAGGGTCACGTCCAGTGAATCCGAAAGTTTCAAAGGCAAAATTGAGGAGTAAAACTTTGCAGTTTTCAAATTCTGAATATACTAGTTTGATCAGCTCATCAAGGCGCATATTTCTATCCTTTCGAAAGTTTGAAATTCAAAGTTTGAATTTTTGGGGTTTCTCTGACAAACCCATATCCAGCTCCAGGTCCAGTTCTTGCAAATCAAGTGGATTGGGTTAATCCTAGAAGAAGATGGATTGATCATCTGCATGAGTGAAGAAGTTCCTGTCTCAGAGGGAGATGAGGATAAGGCCTTACATAAGAAGATTACAAGCAATCTCGACAGGTATGACTCATCAAGGTATGTTTCGATATTTGTCCATGATTAAGTTTATGGTATGTTTGTCTTCATGTTATTACGGTTAGTACAATTTTGATTTTAGATTTGTCGTATAACCTTAACAAAATTATGAATGCATGATAGAAGATATTCATTGGTTAGGGTGTTGACACTTATGATTGTACTAATGCATTATGGTGTTGTATGAGGTTTATGTTGTCTACTAACATGAAAGGTACACCAAGAAAGACAAATCATGTTCTGGTCCAAGAACATATGATCATGATAACATGAGGACGAAAATTCATCCATTGTCATGGATCTCATAGAAGATCCATTTACGAGGTATGTATAACTTGGTTTTGTAATAGTTAACCTATGAGATATACAGGTTACTAGCACAAGTCATTGAAGAAGAACAAGAAGACATCATGTGAGTATGTTAGACATAAATAGCTAGCATGCTAATCCAGGTATGTTTTTCCTATATCAAGATAGAATCCTACCTTGTGTTAGGATCTTATACTGTTGTTGATAATGATTATTCATGAAGTCATAGGTTTGAATAATCATGATTGTATGCATATTATGTTTCTTACCATAATTGATGATATGACTAACCAGAAGAATCATGATGGTATAGGTTTGAATAATCACAGGTTTTATGCATTTTATATATCTTATCTTGATTGATGATTCAACTAACCTAAAGAGTCATAGGTTTGAGTAATTACAGGTTTAGACATGTTATGTTTCTTATGATTTGACTAACCATAAGAATCCTATATAAACCTTGAATGCTAATGCTTATTATTTCTGTTTGAAATGATCATGACTATACATGCTTGAGATTATTGTGTTTTAATAGTATACTAATGAATGTATGATTTTATATGAGATCACAAGGATAACACATTCATGATACTAATAAGCATGCATAGGGACCAAGGATGAATATGAGATTCAAGAACAGGTAATCCAGGAAGCAAAGATCAAGAGGGAGTACATTCCAGTGGTTTATGCAAGGATGCAGATATTCAGAGGGAGTTGACCATCTCTCTACATCCCACAACAGAAAGGTGTAGAAGAAGCTACTTGAGATTAGGACTCCAGCAGCTCCTGCAAGGAAGCGAAGACTCAGAGGGAGTCCACCCAACGAACAAACAAAGATAAGTATTTGAATTGTCATTTCTTAAATAATACTGTTCAATAATGTATATACTGATGTTCCTAGAATTAGGTTGTGTATTATGCATATTAGAATAATTGCATTGATGAACAGTATACTTCTAATATGCATGGGTAAGTGGCCTATGGCACTGTACAACATTCCATTGCTACTTATCTAGAATGAAACCTCTTTGCTGACATGTTGAGAGTTGTGCACACTCTTAACAATGTTCTGGTAGAGATTGGAAGGCATCTAGAAAGTTACGGGATATGGATAAATGTTGTATTGAAGCATTGGCTAAGATAATTGCATGATTGTATGACATATTTCTTTATGTGTAAGAATTTGTTCTGAAAATTATGAGATGTTTCTAATCATGCAATTTAACCTGTTTTGTAGGAAAGACCGTATATCTTCACCTACAAAAGGACTACAACATTTGTTCCAGCAACAAAGATATCTATTGAAGATATTGAAGTTCCCAGGATCTGGGATGAAGAAATGAAATGCCATGATCCGTCGATCATGAAAAATGATGTTTGGGATGTAATCCCAAAGACATGAAGGGAAGTTTGCTATGACTTCCAAATGGAACTATCAGATCAAGCATGTTGCAGATGGCAGCATAGAGAAATATAAAAGTGATGAAATAGAAGATACACCAGATGGATTCAAGACAGCTTCCTTGAATGGTGTAGATGAAGAAGAAGTGTATGTGGAGCAGCCACTTGGTTCTGAGACACATGATAGGAAATCATTTATGTGTGCAGAACTTGGTATGGTAGGATAGACAGCTTTCTATCCAGTTTGGGCTTTACCAAGAGTAAAGCGGATTCCAACCCTTACTACAAGGTTGAGGAAGGAAATCTAGTGATACTACTTTTGTATGCAGATAACCTATTTGTTACAGGTGAAAATAGATTGATTGCCAACACGCCGCAGAAGCTTACTACCGAGTTCGAGATGAAGAACTTGGGGATGATACACTATTTGTTTTTGGCATGGAGGTGTGGCAGAGTGCAGAAGGAATCTTCCTTGGACAAGGGAAGTATGTAGTATAGATCCTGAATAGGTTCGGGATGATGGATTGCAAGGCCATGGCCACACCTATGGCATCGAATCTGAAGCTTCTATGTGATGCTTCATCTGAGCTTATTGATGTCTCTATGTATCGTCGGATGATTGGGTCATTGATGTACCTGACGAACACAAGACCAAACATTTTCTTTGTTGTGAACACATTGAGCCAGTTCCTGACGGATCCGAGGAGTGTTCACCTGGTTGCTGTAAAGCATGTTTTGAGGTACCTGAAGGGTACAGTGGATTATGGGCTCAAGTATGAGGTGAATCAAAAGTTTAACCTGCAGGGTTATGTTGATTCAGATTGGGTTGGCAGTGCTGCAGATAGGAAGAGCACATCTGGGTGTTGCTTCAGTATGGGATCAGGTGTGATCACTTGGTTTAGCAGGAAGCAGTCCTGCGTAGCACTGAGTACAGCTGAGGCAGAGTATGTTGCAGCCTATTCAGCTAGTTGTGAGGAAGTATGGCTACGGAAGCTACTGTCTGAGTTATTTGATCTCCCATTGGAGGCTACTGGTATCTTCTGTGATAACCAGAGTTGTGTGAAGCTGTCCGAGAACCCAGTGTTTCATGACAGGTCGAAACACATAGAGATCAAATATCACTATATCAGGGATATGGTGCAGAGAGGAGCTGTGAAGCTCCTATATGTTGCGACGGACGAGCAGATTGCAGATGTGCTGACGAAGCCACTAGCCAGAGTGAAGTTCGAGTACTTCAGAGAGAGGCTTGGCGTTCTTCAGATCGAGGACACTTCGAGGAAGAAGTGATGGACACATTTGCTAAAGCCATTCCAAGCATGTTGGAAGGAGGATCCTTCACATGGCTGTGGATGTAAGCACTGGATAATGTGCATCAGGATGATGTACTGGTTTCTGCTTGGATATGATCAGTTGGATCATTTATGTATGTATGCATCATGTTGGATGCTGGATATGATTAGTTGGATCATTTATGTATGTATGCATCATGTTGGATGTTGGATATGATCAGTTGGATCATGTGTATGTATTTTGTATATGCATCATGTTGGATGCTTGGACCATGTATCTGTATATGTATCAGGTGAATACATTGTATGATCAGGTGGATCATGTATGGTGATATGTATCATGTATCAAGTGGATACATTGTATGATCAGGTGGATCATGTATGATGATATGTATCAGGTAGATACTTGGTATGCATCAGGTGGATGCATTGATGATCAGGACGATCATGAGTACATCAGGATGATGTATGGTGAGTATCAGGTTGATACTCTGTGGCCGTGGATCAGGTTGTGCAGATGAGCATGTCTGGGAGATCCTATAGGTAGGAGTTGTGTACCCGTAATAGCCTGGGATGCTCTTTCGAGACATTGCTTTGGGAGGACATGTAATTTGTGCCCTGGGAGATCTCAGGTCGGAGTTGTGTACCCGTAACATCCTGAGATGCTCTTGCGAGGTTTTGTCCTATGGCATGTAATTTGGGCCCTGGGAGATTTCAGGTCGGAGTTGTGTACCCGTAACATCCTGAGATGCTCTTGCGAGGTTTTGACATGACCACATGTAATTTGTGCCCTGGGAGATTTCAGGTCGGGAGTTGTGTACCCGTAACATCCTGAGATGCTCTTGCTAGGTTTTGTGGTGGACCACATGTAATTTGTGCCCTGGGAGATTTCAGGTTGGAGTTGTGTACCCGTAACATCCTGAGATGCTCTTTCGAGGTTTTGTGGTGGGGTCACATGTAATAGCGCCCTGGGAGATCCTACAGGTCGGAGTTGTGTACCCGTAACATCCTGGGATGCTCTTTCGAGGTTTTGTGACGCACGTAATAAGTCCTGAGGATTCCACAGTATGGCCAGTGATGATGAAGACCTGCAGGTGGTGGGCCTACATCCAGTATGAAAAAGGACTGGCTCTGTAGAACTTCCTATGACGAGTAGATTCAGAGATTGATTGAGATAGCAGCAGCAGTGACGATGATGATGACTCGATGACGATTATCTAGTGACGATGATCCAGAGAAGATGACTTGTGCTAGAAGAACTGTGCTGAGAAATACCTTCCTAGTTAAGAGGGAGTGTTGATGTATATGTAACTTCGGAATGTATTTCACATATATGTATATTGTATTCCTATAGAGATGGTATTATTCTTCTATAAGGAAGTGTCGTCATTTACATTGTAAGTGTCGTAACTTATACTTGATGGGTTATTAGACCACCTTATTTGGGGTCGGCCTTGTATAAGTCATGTGGGTCAAAGGGTTATTAGACCACCCTATTGGGGGTCGGCCATGTGGGTCAAAGGGTTATTAGACCACCCTATTGGGGGTCGGCCCACTCAGCATTATGTTATGTGGTTAAGTTCGAGCCTACATGAGTTAAGTAAAAAAGCAAGTCAAGTCAAGTATAAATAGAGTGCGGGAGGCACTCTATTTACTCACTCACTTCTCACACATGCACTCAAGGAGGAGTGGCGCACTTATGGAGGAGGAGGATCTGCTACTAGGTTATGGCTATCTCTCTTGGTTGGTTGTATCATTGCTCTATCTATCTCTGAGGAAGTTATTGGGGTTTTTCACCTTTATGGTTTTCCCCAAGTAAATCTGTGTCTCTTGTGTGCTTGCATTATTGTCTCCATGATTGATATGCTGTAGATATGCTGTATATGTTGTTCTCTCAGTTAAGATCCTAGATCAGATTGAAGTAAATTCTGAAAATCTAACATAGTTGCAGTCGGAAAGGCAAATCACACTGCAAAATGCTATGAGTTTTCACACTTTATTCCGCTTGCAAAGCCCACTGCTCTTCGCACACATGGTAATGAGGTTAGTAGGCTTTGGCATGAAAGATTTGGACATCTTAATTATAAATATTTGCTGCTGCTATCAAATAAATCCATGGTAGATGGGCTTCCACAACTCCGTTCCTCGAAGGGAATATGCACTGGTTGCATCATTGGGAAGCACCCCGAGCACAGATTCGACCGCGGCAAAGCTAGCAAAGCTTCTACTATTTTGGGATTGATCCATTCTGATATCAGTGGTCCGCTGCCCGATATGTCATTAAATGGTTCAAGGTATGTTTTGACATTTATTCATGATTTTTCCCGCTTTACATGGGTATTCTTTCTCAAAAACAAGTCAGAAGTGCTTGGAAAATTCAAGGATTTTAAGGCTTATGTTGAGACCGCCACTGAGAGCAAGATCAAAGCTCTTAGATCTGATAATGGTGGGGAATATATTAAATCCGAGTTGCTACAACTTTGTGCCCAAAGCGGAATTAAGATCCAACATACAGTTCCCTACACACCCCAGCAGAACGGTGTAGTAGAAAGGAAAAATCGGTCACTGAATGAGATGGCTACATGCATGATTGAATCAAAAGGTTTGGCTGCAAATCTTTGGGCTGAAGCAATCAATGTTGCTGCATATATACAAAACCGTGTTCCACATTCATCCGTGAAAGGTATGACTCCTTTCGAAGCATTCTTTGGTCACAAACCGGATGTGTCAAATTTGAGAGTTTTTGGCTCTACTGCATGGGCTAGAATTCCTTCCGAGAAGAGACGAGCTTTGGATCCACAAAGTACCGAGTGCATATTGATAGGATATGGGGAAGAATCAAAAGCATATAAACTCATGGATATCAAATCTAAAAAGATATTCATAGAGCGCAGTGTGCAATTTGAAGAACCGCTTCAAGAATTGCAACTAGTCGAGGAAAAGACTACCGATTCACCGCCTTCACCAGAAGAAGATCCGTGCAGCGATAATGAAGGTATGAGTTCTGATATTTCTGATATTGTAGCAGCATATGATGATCATGACATATCAGGTTCGGAATCCGACCATTATGATCCCCCTCAGTTACCAAAGTGGGCCCAAAACACTCTACAATCTGCTGGTTCGAACCTTGGAAATCCTGCTGATCCGAGACGAACAAGAGCAGACTTTCAAAGAGCAGGTATGGCTCTTTCTATTGTTGATCCATTTCTTCCTGAGATTTGTTATTTGATGGCTGGTTCAGATCCTACATCATACTATTCTGCTCATCGAGATCCGAGATGGAAAAGTGCCATGGATGACGAGTACAGTTCTCTTCAAAAGAACAACACATGGGAGCTAGTTTCTCTTCCACCTGGAAGAAAATTAGTGAAGTGTAAATGGGTCTACCGTACTAAAGTTGCTGCTGATGGCACTATCAGCAAATATAAAGCAAGGTTGGTGGCAAAAGGTTTCTCCCAAGTCCAAGGAGTGGACTACACTGAGACCTTTGCACCGGTTGCAAAGATGGATTCCATCCGCCTTGTTTTAGCTATTTCCGCATCCAAGCACTGGGAGGTGCACCACATGGATGTGAAGAGTGCATTTTTACATGGAGACCTTGCTGAAGAGGTATATATGCAGCAACCAGAGGGTTATACATCAGATCCATCATTGGTTTGCAGATTGAAGAAATCTTTGTATGGGTTAAAACAGGCCCCAAGAGCTTGGTACGCAAAGATGGACTCCTTCCTTCTTTCTCAGAATTTCCAAAGATGCAAATCTGATCCGAATGTGTAGCTTCAGCGAGTTAAAGGTAATTTGTTGGTTATTGTACTTTATGTTGATGATCTTCTCATTACTGATAGCACACTTACTTCAATAAACAAGCTAAAATCTGCCTTAAATCTAGCTTTTGACATGAGCGATTTGGGTTTGCTGAGTCACTTTTTAGGCTTGGAGATAGCTCAAAATTTTGATGGGATCACTATATCTCAGCAAAAATATGCTTCCGACCTGTTATTGAAGTTTAATATGGCTGAATGTAAGGCAGCCCCATTCCCATTCCTCTCAGGAATCAATCTTGAGGAGGGAGATTCTACACCGCTTGCAGATTGCAGTATGTATCGACAGTTGATTGGTTCACTACTTTATTTGACACACTCAAGGCCTGATATCTCATATGCCGTGAGTGCCGTGTCAAGATATATGCAGCAGCCACATGAGCTTCATTGGCGAGCAGCCAAGCGGATCTTGCAGTATGTGCAAGGTACGAGACATTTTGGCATACATTATGCTGCAGATTCTGAGCTTGATTTCATTGGTTTTACTGATTCAGATTGGGCAGGTGATAGCATTGATCGGAAGTCCACTTCCGGTTATGTTTTCATTGGTGCTATTTGCTGGTCCAGCAAAAAGCAAGCAACCATTGCACTTTCTTCAGCAGAGGCAGAGTATCGAGGGGCAGTCAATGCCTGCATTCAGGCAGTTTGGTTGCAGGGTATTCTTTCCAAGTTTGGTTTTGGTGGCACTATTTCGACTGTCCTATTTTGTGACAATCAAAGTGCTATCAAGATCTCCACAGATCCAGTTCAGCGGCAGAGGACCAAACACATTGAGATTCATATGCATTACATTCGACAGTTGGTGCATGACCACACCATCATTCTGCAATATTGCCCTACTGATGAGCAAATTGCAAACATCTTCACCAAGAGCTTCACTGAGAAGAAGTTCTCTTACCTCCGTTCACTGTTGGGGGTGAGTTCCATCATGGTGGAGACAGATTGATTCATTATTATGCTTTAGCTTGAGGGGGGGCTTTCTTCCCACTGGGTTTTCCCTCTTTCCTCACTTAGTTTATTTTCAGCATTTTTTGGATTATTGCATCGGGGTGACCTTTGGTCTTAGTTACCAGGGCCCCACATTATTTTTTTTGCACATCATAGTCGAGCTTGAGGGGGGTGTTCGGATATCCACATCATCTTTTTCAGGATCTTGCATGCAATTAGGGTTTGCATGCAAATTCTAGGGTTTGCATGCACTTGCATGCACTTTGCATGCATCCCAGTCACCAGTTTGATGCCTCCAGCACCTTAGCCACCTTATTCTAGCACCCGGGAGCCACTTACTTTAGAGTTTTAGCCCTCCTAGGCTGAAAGGCACCCACTTCTCACCTACTGCCAGAGAAGGGCGCACTTGTTCACCTACCACTGCAGTTCCACTTCAGTTACACTCAGTTAGCTCCGATTCTCCCTGATTTGAGGCTAGTTTCACTCCCGACTGGCTGTTTCACTTCCGTTGGACCTCCAGATTGACTAGATGACCTGTTCTGACTTCAGTTAGCCTCCCATGCACCCCCACTGAGCCTCCTTCCCTTAATCAGTGCTACACACTTCAGTTACACATGACACACTCAGTTAGACTCAGATTGACACCTGGATGACTGGTTCTTGTGCATTGATGACCACCACCGATTGATGATGAGGACTCCTAGTTGGAGTCAAGCTACTCCATTCAGTGATTCGAATGACCTACTTAGGCAATTCGAATTGCTTAGTCATTGAGACAGTTTATATTGTAATCATTCACCCTTATTGGGAAATTGAGCACTGCTGCATGTTTTGCACAGTTTTGCACCATATTTTCTATGTTCATCTGTTGTGATTGATTTACTTGTTCATTAGATATGCTGTGACTAATTTTACATGCCTATGGTATCAATTTCTCTAGAATCCATTGCACACACATTCTGATAAGGTCTTGTGACTTTCAGGTTCAATTGTTCCATGACTTTTTTAGTTATGACGTTGGATGTGGCACCTGAATCAAGCATGCAGTTATGGAGCAACATGTTGTTGACGACTAAGGATACATAGAAAGGAGGATGCTCTTCCTTGCGAGGATCTATACTATGTAGTATAATAGGAATATCTTCATTGATTTTCTTAGGAACATCAGGAATGACTTGTTTAGGTTTCTCAGAAATGACTTCTTTTGGTTTTTCCTAAACTTTATCCTTAGTCTTTTCTAGGACCTTTTCCTTAGGTTTTTCATACATAACTTCCGTAGGTGCTTCATCAATATTTCCACTAGCTTCTAAAGACTTTATCAATCTATCCTTTTGACCTGGCATTTTAATTACTTCAGTTACAGGAACAAGCATTTTAGCACCAGCTAGCCAACTAACTACATCAACATTCAGTTCTGGGGAAGGAAGATGAGTTACCTTAGGAATATGCAGATCTGATTTGATGGGGATGGTAGTCTTTCTTCTCTGATAGGTGAAGCCTTTGAACTTTGCTAATTCTTTGATCTCTTCAGGTGTAGGTTTCTCTCCATAAATTTTTGTAACATTGTCCTTTTCCTGTGCCATTTCCTTAGCTTGTTTCCAAACATCCTTTGGCAAAGTGTGAGTTTTACCAACATGATTGATATACTCAGGTTGATTTGAATACCCTACAAAGTTGTTGACTTCAGGAGGACCTTGTTCATTTATGTAGTTAAACTTAGGACAAGTTGACTCATCATGAAATTCATTACAAGCCCTACAGAAAGGGGGAGCCTCTTCCATAACCATGTTGGCTGAATCAAGTTGACTAGGGATCCTCTGATTGTTGGAGGGATACTTTTGCTTCCATTCATTGTTCCGTCTGGGGGGAAACCTATTGGAAGGCATGTGAGATTTTTCTCTTTCCATAGCAATGAGTCTGTTTTGCATGGAATTCATTTGTGCAGCATGATTGGCTTCCATAGCTTTGATTACATCTGTCAATTCTCTCAAAGGATCTTTTGCTAGGTCCTTGCTATATGTTGATGTTGACTTGTCTTTGTTGTCTGACTGTTTTGATGTAGTACCTCTGGTGAAACCTGGAAGATTGGACTTTCCGGATGACTGAATGTTCTTATCAATCTTTTCAGCTATAACTTGGGCTTTCTTAAGATCAACAGGTTCCTTATCCCTAATTTGATATCTCATCTCTCCATTGAAAGATTCAATATAATGTATGAGGATTGAGCCATCAGGAGGCTTAATCTCGGCATGCAAGCTTGAGATGAGATTGTTGAATCTTTTGTTGAACTCTTCCATAGTCTCATTCTCATTCTTCTTCATGTTGTTTAGGGATGCTAACAGGTACCTATCTTCTTTCTTGTCTCCCCACTTGGCTAGAAAACCCTTCTCAAACTCTTTGAATGTTTTGAAACTGCCAGTATCTAGGTCTGAGAACCAATCAAAGGCATCTTCTTCTAAGGATAGCGCAAACAGCTTCATCTACACATCTTCATGTTTAGCGTTAAGACACCATTTATTATAACATTGTGAAAAAGACTTTAAATGTGTCTTAGCACTTATGGCATTGTTACCCTGAAATGAAGGCAACTTTTCAATTGCCTTCTCAGTTACGACATGAGGGTACCCTACGATTGCAGTAAAGTCTAGAGGGCTAAAAAAATCTCCCATGTCTTCTGGTGGATTAGACTCTTCAAACAGATGGTGAATATCTAAGATTGACTCAAGTCTAAGATTTTCGAGTATTCTCCGAGAGTTTTGTTTATTCAATCTTCTTCTATATACCTTTTCAGGTTCAGGAATAAAATTGAATAAACATTCCAAATTTCTTCTTGTTGAATACTTCATTGAATTGTTTAAGAGTGGAGTCGCCAGATGGACCGAGTAAAATTTAAATATTCACAGGATACATCAAACAAAGTAAAAAAGCAAAAAGAAACAAAGGTCGTGACCCGGGAATAGAAAGGTTTATCCCCGGCAACGGCGCCAAAATGTTGCCGCCTAATACACACCTGGGAGGGACGCGGCAGGAAACCTTCAAGCCGCTCGGTGTGTCCTTGGGGGCAAGTGAGAGTCAAGTGCTGTCACCTGATTACTCGACTCCTCCGTCTAGGCTTACTCCTAATGAAACCAGGGGGGTGGTCCCTATGAAAATTAAACTAAGGCTTTTAATGTACAACAAAAGATAAAAGTCTATTCTAGGAGTTAAAAAGATGATGAGATGAAAAATTAACAACTAACCACTGCTTGCAAATTAAATCAATTGATTAACCCAACACAAGATAGATAAGCATTCACGACATTTGTGATTGAAACTTAAACATAGAAAATTAAAGACCAGTGCCAAGAATGTAAAAAAAAACTTGCAATTGTTGTTGTGTAGGATTGCTTGTGTAGTCTCAGTGCAAGTATTGTAGTGTCTTGGTTGGTAATTTTTATGATTATTAAATGAGTAGTTAAGGAGTGGGTTAATTCTTGGTTTGGCCCAAAAGAAAACTAAACTTCGATCTGAGTGCTCTAGCAACCTTACCAAGTGTCCAACCAGGCGAGGATGAACCCGCTTAAGAACCTGTTGACTCTGTGGATTCAGTCCATGCAACCTCCCGAGTTCTTAGGATTGGATTCTAATGGATTGTCCTATTAACTCTAATTACCTTGCACCCGTTTCTGATTGAGCCAACTGTTCCGACTAAGCTGCAGTAGTCAAGAGCATACTCCGGGTTTGGGGCGTTCGTTTTAATAAGACGTGTGAGTGGATGAATATTCTACACTAAACCCCAAGCATAAAGCAAGGGGAGTTAATTTTAGAATTAAATTTTAAGAACAGAATAATAATTTGAAATAAACACAAAAGCATATAAAATGATGAACGGGACCTCGGAGGATGTTGTGTGCTTGAGTGAGTTATTTAATTACTACTGCTCAATTGAAAACTAATCTAAAGCGAAAAATAAAAAAATAAAAAAGGTGCGAATCCCCCCTGGGGGGATTGGGGTCAGGCGCTGGAATTGCCTGCTGTGCTCTTTTTATTTTTTGATTATATCTTGGAAACTTAAGAGAAATACTGCTTGCCCTTTATCATTAGGGAACAAGTCAGTTTACCATATTTGACAGAAATAACGATGGTACTTGAAACTGGTTCTCTCTGGGTGGTTCAGGAAGCTCCAAATGCAAGTTTTATTTAATTTTCTTACTCCAACCTGTTTATGAAATCAAAACAGATCAGCGAACTATGTTGGTTAGAAAATGATAATCATAACACTTTAAGAGTGTTTTGACAATGCTACAAATTGTCAAAATCAAAACCAAAGCAACTAGTATGCAAACAACATGTTTTGGGCAATTTTTTGAGTTTTTAAACTAACTTTCAATTAACTTTTTATGTGCAGAACCAAAGAAACCAGTGAGCTCCTTTTATCATAAAATGGCCAAAAACACTTAGAAAGTGATTTGACCACTTATGTAAAATATGCCTAAAAGACTGATGCAAACTAGCTAAACTAAAATGAAATAAACAACTAAGTAAGGCAAGCTATAAAGCTTGTCTTCTTAGGGTCTTTACTTGTCTCTTTAAGAGATAACGAGTAAATGATTTAGGCACTTAAACTACTTGGTAATGGACGTTGTAAAATGAAATACTCTACTATGCTTTGGATCTACTTCGAAATTGCAAAATAGAGAACTTAAACAACCTAGATCTAGATTATCAAATGTATCAAAATTATTAGGTTGCAAATTCGACTTTAGATCTATCTATCAATGAAACTTTATAATTCAAGATCTAAAAAAGATACAAGGAAAGAGTAACCGATTTAGATGGAGAATTTTGGATCTTGAAGACTGAACCCTGGGGGGTTTGAGCAAGTGAAGAATGGGCTTTGGAGTCAACTTCTTGGTGTACCGGTGGGATCTACCAATCTGCCTAAGTTTGTTGAAAGAACAGTAGATCTAACATGTTCATCCGTTCATCCAACTTGAAGCCACCTGTAAAATCACAAAGAGACTAGCAAAGGGATAAAAATAACCTGTGTAAATAACCAAAAGAAAAATAGAGATGATGGATTCAAACAAGAATCTTCTCTACCTCTAGTATTCTAATGAAGTTTACAATAGATAAGATAGACTATAAAGCACTACTTACCATTCGTAATGAAAATAATTTCTCTTTAAAGACAGATTAATCCAACATATACTAGCATAATGTACGATACAAATTTACCTCATAAGATGCAACATAACTTAGATCCAACACAACAAGTACACTAGGGTAGCCTCCAAAGCCTTAACTTTATTCTCAAGAACACAGAAATAATACAGCAATATAAGTGCAGACGTTCCACCTTCAGATCCCTTACAATGGAGCCAAGCTCCTCAATTTATAGCAAAAGGCAACCCAGCTAGGGCGCAAAACCCTAAGGAGACACAACTCCTTGATTGTAGAGCAAGCAAACTAGATGGCCAATGGCAATGCACCATCAAACTTGGACAAAAACAGTTGAAAGCAGAAGTTGTCGAATTGAAGCAGCTCAACCGAGTGAAGAGAAGGTCGAACTTGATGTTTCCATGCTTTCGTTGATCTTTTGGATGATGCATTTTGATTGGAGAAATAAATAGAAACCTATCCAAAAAGCTTTGTGCCACCTCAAGAGGTAGGCAGCTACCAAAATAACTCTTCCATAATTCAATTCCGTACTCATCCGTGAAAAGGAGTTGGCCCCACGTGAAGGAGAGGGCGAACTATGTGAATAACATATACCACGTTGGAGCTGGGGTTTGATCGTTTTGATTGGAGCTTCAAGAGGAATGTAAAGCACGTGGGTTGTGCTACCTCCAATGAGGTAGGAGCCCACCATCACTCCAATCCGAAAATGCTAACGTGAGGATGACACCCATGTGAAAGTTGGGGTCCATAGCATAATAATCGTTCTCCTCTAAATTCTTTACCATACACATGCTTTATCCTTTAATAAATTTGCCCATCTAATAAAAAAATGCCATGTCACATGTGGGCCTCTTCCCCACTTGCAATTTACTCTTCACACCTCCATCCGTACGGCCATATGAGGAAGAAACGTGAAGCATGGAATAGAATATTCCAATTTTGACTTTTAACTTAACTTTTAACATATGCTTTGGCTCCTTAATGAAAACGCCTTCCTTAATTGACTTTTGCCATGTCATTTTAGCATGTGACATATTCAACTTTTTTTAATAATTCAACTTTGGCCAAAGTGCATTTTGTAGCAATTTTAGCATTAAAGTGCCAAAATGTATCTCTAAATGACAAAACTGCTCCACGGGGGTTCTCGGTCGCCCAAAATGTAGGAAAACTGAGTACTGGGGTAAAGGGGATGCTCTGAGCTTGAAAACGAGCATCCCTGCGCCAAATTCCGACTTTGGATCACACTTTTATCGCTTTTTGAAATTTTTTAATTAAACCATTAAAAAATGGCTTAAAAATGCGGAAAAATATTTTTTGTCAAAATTGACTGAAACTTTAGGGGAACCTAGTACATGACAAAACGATAAAATTCTAGCGTCTAGCATGTTCATACATGTTGCAAAATGGGCTCTAATAGTCCCCTAAGGCCTAACCCCCACTTTGGGCATTCCAGCTTTGGAGGAGCAGGAGAAAACCTCATCAATTATACTCGGCTACAAGCAAAGCATAATCAACAAGGGAAAAAACTCCTTGGAATACCTTCATTGGTTGTCAAGTCCTAGGGAACCGAGTCACTCAAAGACCACCATGCTAGTACGCTTATTACAACCCTGTGGGGCACAGTCATGTACTACAAAAACTGACAAATGAGCCCTAAAAAGGCCAAACTTGGAACTTCTGAACTCTGAAAAAGGCACAAGTAAATGTGCAATACTAGCGGCTCACTGAAGTCCAACTGTAGTGCAACTCAGTTGTTAACAGGGCCAATTTTGCCATGGCGGTGGTTGTTTTCTATCTTAGTGCACCCACTTTAACCCTAGACCCACTTTCCTAAGTGTTTAAGTGATTTATTTTTCACTTCAATTACTTTTGCTGAAAAAAGTCCAAAAGTGAGTCAAAAATAGGAAAATTTAAAATAATGTGAGAAAAAAAATCAACTCCTAAATCAGTGGGATCTGGTCTAAGTTGAGATCAGAATTGATTGAGGAATTTTTGGAGGATATTGAGCATTTTGGGGCAGTTTTAATAAAGGAATCTTTCTCCCATAAAAGAGGGCCAATTCCCATGAAAGGAGGGCGCATTCTATGAGAGGATGAAGCTGATTTTATGGCAGCATTCAAGCTGCTTTTTGGGCAGCCAAATAGTAGGGTCTAATCCCATAAATTTGGGAATCAATCCCTCCATCTAAGGAATTCGCCCAAGTCAAGCTATTGCACCCTCCTCTCTCATTTCTTATAAATTGAAGGCATCCCTCTCATTGTTCTCTAGTTGGAGTTTGAGATTGAGAGCTTGCTATTGTATTTGCTTATAATATTTATGAGAATAAAGGAGACTTTGGAGGTCAAGCTTGGTGTACTTCTTTGATGAATGGTTGAATGTCATGATTTTCATTGAGGTAACATGTATTTGAGCTGCTTGTCTTTCTCTTGCATCTAAATCTAGCTTATTGTAAGGATCGGTATCGATTTATAAGGAAGGTTAGGCAATAGTTCTATTGTTTTAATCTTTCATATATGCATGTGTAGAGATCTAACTTTGATGTTTCATTTGTTTATGAGCATTATAAATTCGATTTTTTATATGTCTATGTCTAGATTTGATTTTATGTGTTCAAGTTGATGTAATTTGCAGGTTATCTCAAGTGGATTAGTGGAGGATCTTGCTCGCTTCCTTCATTTTTTTAACATCTTTTTGCAAACTAAGTCCCTCGGTTCTCCACCTAAAGGCTCCAAAGCCTCTTCTCAAGAACATAAAGCCCTTTCTTATCTCCCTCTCTCTTTCATCCATTTTCTTGTTCCGGTTACTTTATGCAATTAGAATAATAGATCTATACTTCTTTGATTCAATCATCAATAGATCTAGTGTTTTAGTTGCTTTAAGATCTGGTTTATTTTACAAGTTCTTATCATTCCTAGTCTAGATCTTGTTATTTAAGCATTTTTCGAAGTTATCATAATTGTTTATCTTAAATTTTGAAAAAGAATGCTTAAGTTTGAATTTAAATCTAAATCTTGCAATTAGAGTGCTCAAATTTGTTTGCCATCTTAATTGAGGGAAGCAAAGATCCCATTGAACTAGCTTTTTAGCTTGTTTAAGTGATTAATTCTTGCTTTCCTTTTGTTCTTAACACTTAGAATTTTTTCAAGTATTTTTGTAGGTTGTCCTAAAGCACTCTTAAAGTGTTTTTGGTTGTTTTATACTAACATATGCTGGCTGGTTTTCTGATTTTTATGAGCAGGTAGAAAGGCATGCTGGCCAAATTTTCAAGATCTGAGGCTTTTAAAACATTCCAGACACCTTTATCTACAAGCAACCTTTTCCAAAAACCATTGTAAGCCTACTGAATCATTTGTTATAAAGGATTAGAGGCATTCCAAAAAGAAAAGGAGTTTTGTAATAAGCATAATAAAGAGAGCAAGTGGACTACCAACGCCCACACCCCATCCCCCCAGGGGGGAACTATGTCGACTCTATTTTTGTGGTTTGTGATTTTTAGTTTAGATTTCCTTTTTCACAATTAATAAAATCAACCTAGGAATAAAATTAACCTTGTTGGATCTGTTTCAACGACAGCCCACAAGTGCACTCAGGACTCTTCTTTTTTACATTTTTTTTAACAATTTACAGCTTTTTTGAGTAATTTTATCCTTGCTTTCCCAAAGTATGGTGCCACGAAAGAGCTTGCTCGAGTAATGAAATTCGGTCGGAAAAGAGACTCTTGGAAGTAGATTAACCAAATAGAAAATCCTAATTTTGTTTAAAATACACCAACGCTTATCTTCTCGTATGCTCTGGACCGCTGCAGCACAGTTCGATCAGTTGGTCAACCAAAAAGGGAGGTAAGCATTAGATTAATAGGAAAATCCACATAAGCTAACCTTCGAAAACTCGGGAGGTCGCAGAGAGTGACTACCACAGAGTCAGGGGGATACTCATTAATGAGGTTCGTCCTCTCCTCATTGGACACTTGGTAAAGCTGGTTATGCGCTCAGTTCAAGAAGGAAAGTTTTAGTGGGCCAAACCAAGAAAAAACACACTAATTACCATCACCCTTAATAATAAAATTTACCAACTGAGACACTCGCAATACTTACTTGACACAGCAAAGCACTCCAAAATACTTTTCAGTTTTTGCATCTTTCATATTGGGCACTGGTCTTGTTGTTTATTATTTTGTTCAATTTATATATGCAAAATTGATGATGATGGATGTTATATGTTGTTGAATTTCAATCTTTATTGCTGTCATAGTTGGAAGAAAAAAGTTTTTTTTTTAATTTAATTACTCCTAGATTAGTTGTTTTTATCTTTTCATAGATTAAACAGCTTAGATTTTTTCCCTTTTAGTGTCCACCCCCCTTGGCTTCGCTAGGAGTAAGCCTAGATGAAGGAGTTAAGTTTCGAGCGACAGTTCTTAACTCTGACTTGCCCCCAAGGCCACACCGAGTGGCTTGAAGATTTCTGCCGCGTTTTCCCTGGTGTGCTTCCAGGCGGCAACAGGGATAAAATGTTAAATGCTTTGACATCTAAGGAAGAATGCAAGGGGCTGATTTTACTACTGTTATACAGCTATAAAAGTGTATTTTCAGATCTGATTATTGGCTGATAAGTTACCCTAGAAGAGGCTCAAACTTATCTATTTGTTACCCTAGAGGGAATAGCCCCTAGAGAGCCCATTCAGATAACAGCGCTCTGCACTAATTAGAAACACATTCTCTCCACCTTCTGGGAGGTCCACACCAGCCATTCCTATAGCAACAACATGGTTTAGGTGACTCACAGCATGCTCCAAGCAAGAACCTGTTAATTTACCTATGCATGCTCCAAGGGGAAGACAGCCCTACCCATACAGATGTCAACTCATTGACACAACCCCAGAAGGAAATCAAAGTGCTTTTGAATCCAAAGCCTTTCATAATCACATAATTCATTGAAGTTAAAGATCAGATACAGAAAAACACGAAATTAGTTTTCCTGTAGCTACTAATCTGAATTGTCCTATTTATGGGACTGCAAAAAACTACTTTGAGATTAGAAGCTTTTAGATAAGATAAGATAAGATAATTTTATTAATGTCCAGCTAATAACCACAAAATTAGGTCAAAGGGACTGCTGAGTACAATGATATCATTACCTTAATGTCCCTGTGAATCACCGGAGGCCTTAAGTTTCCCAAATACTGCAAAATCTCCAGTACCTATAAAACGATCCCAAAAAAAAAAACAATCAACATGAACAGAGAGACTGAAGCAAACAACTATTATAAAAAAAAACGAACAAAGTTTAGTCCAAGATAAGTTATATCATCCATGATAAATGTTGATGTCTAATTATTACCTTCAAGGTAATTTCTTTGACTTCATCTTCAGATATACGCCAACCACTTTCTACAAGATCTCCTAGAGACCTCCCATTAGCAATCTTTTGGACAATGTAAAAGACACGATCACTCTCTGTATCTACCTGTCAAACATACCACAAACCCTTTCATCAAAAGAAAGATAAACAAATGTATCGTTAAAGTCACTATATGAGTTCATAGCAGGAGAGATGAAAGTGATGTTCTAGTGGTGACCCCATTGTCGATGTTCTGATGAAGGTGAACCCTATCTATATCAGCATCTGATCCATGCAATACTTTCTTCCTAGGATCTGATGAATGGATTCTGAATAGAGATAGTCAAGGCAATAAATGAGTGAGGCCCAAACATGAGGAAAAGATCCAGAGATTAACTCTTGCTCAAGTATCATGAGGTGAACTGTAAAAACGGATGAAGAAGAGCCTACTTCAATATGAATTCTTCAAGATTTATGAAGGAGATAAGATAGCATAATTTTATTAATGTCCAACAAGTGACCATAAATAGGTGGAAGAGACTGCTAGGTACATCAGAAACAATACATAGTGGGAGTGCAAGTGCAGCTCCTATAAAAGCATATTTATCCTCTGAGGTCAAAGACCTAGAATCTAAAATCTATCTTCAAAGGAAAAAAAGAGGTAAGCAATGATGTCTTTGTGGAAGGAAAAGGAAAGGCTTGTGCTGAACATAATGTTCAAAAATCCCATAACACCGATGCCCACATAAATCAGGGGGAATCTAGACCAGAATGCTGTGGTGCTCTCTCTGTATTTTTTAAGTCTTTGGAAAGTTAGCACAATCTGGGGCATTACATGTATAAGCTGTTTTGCTTTTGACATGACAGGGTGCCAATCTGGATCAGATGACAAGACTAAATGATATAGTGTCATAGACAAAGCTCAGTTGTCAAGACTGACTGGTGGGCTATCTCTTCTCCAGGTAGTTTACCTGGAACAACTGTGAGTTCTGCTTGGCAGTGCATCACTGTTGGCAACATGTGTAAAACTTGAGAATTGTTGACACAGGTAAAACAGTGTCCCAAGTTGACCTGTATTAGACTGTTTACCAACTTTTGCGATGGGAAGGCAACCCAAGAGTCTCCTCATCAAGCATAGGAAGTCTAGTCTGGTTTTGGAACCACTAAGATTGGTAATATGAATTTGGAACACCCAATCATGACTCTTATGTCTCTAAAAGTTATCATGGTTGAGATGTTATCCACATATTAGGCTTCTGAAATTCCATAATAGCAGATATTTAGTTACAGTTTCTGACATGTCAGTAGTTAGTTTTACCCCCACGCACAAGATCTACAGACCAAAGTCACACAACTTGAAATCAGCAATGACTTGATAAATCATAATGGATACTTAGCAACAGCTTGGAAAAATGCAGCAATAACTCAGATATGTTTAAAAAACCATAAAATATTCAGAATTTGGCAAGAAAAATCAGGGACCTTTTATATCGTGACAAATTCAAATCCATCATTTAGATATAAAATTAGACATAAGCTCGTGTAACTACCAAATACCAAACAGTCAAAATAGCCATATTTTTAGGGGGATGTGGATTGAGTTTTCCAACTTGGTCTCACTGAGTTTTCCCATACACAATGAATAGTCACTAAGCCAATCAAAAGTCACCTAGTCTTGATGTTAAGTTTTAACCAACAAGACTAAACAAGTTTTTCCAAGCTGGACACTTATGGAACAAGACAAGCGGGCTCAGCAAAACTTTGAAAGTTTTTGCAGGTTATATTACACTGCTAGACACCATACATTCATGAGGGTATCACTTTGTTAGACTAATTATGTCCCAAGTTCCAATTGAACTAAGATAGATATAGATCAGAGATACTCTAGGCACTCTAGTTACATATACTAATCCTAATGTACTTCACATCTGGGATATTACAAATGTGTTAAAGGGAAATTTCACTTATTGGTTAATTCATTTCATTCTGATTTTATTACTGCTGCTAAGAACCTTTCGTATATTATATTAAAGTGTGTTTGAAAGGCCTCATCTTTTATTAGTATCATCTTGTGATGCTGTAAGTATGGTAGATCTCTGTTGATGCAAACTCAATCACTACTATACCTCTGCTTGACACAAATATTTCTGCTTTTAACCATCTCATTGGTTGCTATATTCATACAACCATAGAATCTCACTTGACAAGGTTCTTGGCATACTTCAGATCTGAGACATTCTGAAGGGTATATTACTTTTATGTATTGTCTTCATATCTCTGTCATCCTACTACAAACACTTGACACCAAGACTGTCCTTGTTAATTTTATATAACAGCCTCCTAATTCATTCATAAGTTGACATATGATATTGGTGTTTATGATCAAGGTAAGAAGAGCTATAAACCTATACTTTTGATAGCCTAACATTCTAAAGAAATTTTCATTTGAAGGTCATAAACGCATTTGGTATTTGTGATTGGTATTCGGTCATAGATACTTTGGAGTGTTATTTAGGTGTTGTTATCACAGATATTGTAGTGCGGGGATTATCCCTCATTTTGTCAGAGCAGACCACATTTTTGAGCTTGGCCAGTACATTGAGTCTCGGAGGCAAAGCATACTCTACAGATGGTTGAGATTCATGGGTTGATATTATGACTGGATCAGTTGAGTGGGCGTTGTTTCAGAGTAGGAGCTCAGGTCATCTAGCTACTGATTTTGGGGTCCCTTACCATACATTTTGGAACCTTGGTTACAGTGGATTTCTCCACTACTTGACTGATGATTGGATCTTGGCTGACAGTGCCTCACAGTATCTGCAGATGATGTGTCCTACATATTACGGTTTGCACTTTACAGTGTGCCTTGAGGTTATTATATGGATGGTTATATGTGATATTGATTGACTTATTTACATTTTGATCTATCCTATAGCCTGTGATTATTTGATAAGTATGATGAGTAGCACACTAGCATAGTATCATATTTGGTGTTAGTTTTTGGGTTATATACATATTGTTCTTTGGCAAGTCTCCACAATGTTGCTCATATCATTACCTGACCCTTTGGTTTCCCATGATGACATCTCCCCTTCTTCCATCCCTTACATATTGCATACTATAAATCCTTGTTGATCTTGATACAGCTAAGTGACTCAAGGATTCTCCCCCTCTGTGACCTCTTTGTTAGGATGGCCTCCATGTTTTCCTTGGTGTCTCGGCTCTGATGTGTGTGACAAAACTATACAAAGCTTGAACACTTCCTGTCCAATAGCCACCAATGTTGAGTTCTAAGCCTAGGTAGTCTAGTCACTGGAAGATCACCCCCATAGACTTAAACAAGAACTCCCCATCCTTGAAATTGGTTAGTGACTGGGAGGGTAGGTAATCCTTGAATTAAGAGATTAAGCCTACTTGCTCTAAAAAGGCATTACTATGGAAACTCCGTCGCACCTATGGACGGTGGCTGGCAACGGAGCTAAGACCATGTCATAACTGGGGCCCATAAAGCTATCCAGGGCCAGTACCTTTCAGTCATTAGCTAACTAAAGGATTGCAAAATGAGAAGTGTTCCAAAGAAATATCAAAAGAAATAAAAGAAAAAAGCATCAAAAGAAAAATCATTGAAAAGCAAAAGTTGTAAAGTGAATAAAAGGAGGCTTTGCTAGAGTCAAAGGGGTACTTTCTAAGCATGTCATCCATTTGTGAGACACCCTGCTTCCCTAGTGTTTGCAAACTAGCAAATGCCACAAACGATACCTGTCTCCTTTCATATCCAAGAGAAACTTGTCTCCCTTTGACTACTCGACCACCCATTCCACCCACTGACGAAGGTTGATCTTTGCAACATTGCGTGATGATTTTGACTAAAGGGTAACATGTATATAACTCATTTACTTGTACTTGATGTGCTGCTAAGTTTGTTGTGCTATCCTAACATGTCATATGAGGAGTCACATAGTAATCACTTCTTATAGGATATGATCTAGTGTTTAGTTGTTTATTAATATTACTTATAATTGAGTGTTGTGTCACCTCTACAGGCCTAGCAAATGATCATGCCACCATTTCTTACATTGGTCAAAGTTTAACTTTTTTGACTTGGTCAAACCCAAGTTTGACCTAGTCAAACTGGTCAAACAACATTATGGGATTTTTACATATACATCAGAGATCATATTTCAGCCTTTGGAGGCCATTTGGACCCCTCCAGATAGCATTTGTGGAAAATGGAATTAATTGGCTAAATTGGGAACATTTTCCTAAGGTTTGCCTAAGTAAAAATTAAATATTTGGAGCTGATTTTTCACGAGGCATTTAAGGTCAGGTTCGGGCACAAGGATAGTGCATTCTATGGTTTTTGAGGCCAAGGAACTCATCTGTGGCATCCAATTGCCATTCCAGGCAAGGGAAGTTTATGATCCAATTAATGGTACCTTAATTATTTTTATCCTAAGCTTAAAATGTTAAAAATTCCTAAGGTTTTGGATGTATGGCAATAGGACTCCGCGAGAGGAAAGTGATGACTTAGGTTATCGTATTTTGGCATCCTAAACACATTGGCATCATCAGATTACAATTCCGGCATTACCCACTTCACATTCAACATGTCTCAACTCTCTTCTAGGTGGGGCGCACTTCTCTCCAAGGGGGCTACTTGGGCAAATACAAAGTTGTACTTTAGCAAAAATCACAATGTAAAGCATGTAATGAGTCACTAAGGGGACCCCCTAGTGGCCCCTAGTGATAGAAAACATTTACAAGTTGTAACTTATGTGATTATACTTGGGCCCAAGGCAGCAATTCGCCCCCCTCCATGACAAAATCATTTTCAGATATTTTGTAATTTGTGTGTGAGAGAAAAGATCTCAACCCTTGATCTCTCTCTCAAATAATGTAATCTCAACCATCTATCTCTTTGGATTAGGGATTTAGCTCACTCTCAAACTATAAAAGAGAGTGGGTTCTTTGTTAATTTTTTTAGAGCTTATAGTCTGATTGCAACTTCCGATAAATTAACACAAATGCATGCATGGAATAAAATTCCTAAATCTGATTTTATGAACAGCAATACATAAGCTCAATAACAGTGATACAATATGCAGCAGAACAAGAAACCAGACACACCATAAACACAATATTTTTTACCCTGGAAACCCAATTGGGAAAAACCTGTGTTACCGGATCCGCCAGGGAGGGTCCCAGGATCCGCGGATCCGAGGTTCCGGATCCGGATCCGCCCAGATCCGCCAAAAATACGCCACCGGACGGTTCAAAAAAAATGGGATACGGATCCCGTCAATCAGAAACGGATCTGCGATAAATAGTCGCACTTGAAACGGATCCGCGACTTAAAAACCCCCACCGACGCAGATTTTTTTTGGACAGTGCTTCGCTTTTTCTATGCCACAGTATCCCGACGAGTTATCCCATGGGCCACGACTGTTCCAGCGAGTTATTCCATGGGTTCGACTGTTTCGGTAGTTATCCCAACGATTTATCCCACGCGGCATGATTGTTCCGTGTGCGGACAGGTCTTCCGACTTCAGGTAACCCGTGCGATCGGATGTCTTAAGACTACATTTAACTTTGTGCCGACGGGGAATTCCAAGTCTCGATTACATTTCTTTTTAAACTCTTAATTGGATATAAAATTATAATGTTTATCTCAAAGGTTATTATAGTGTAGAGTAAATAGTAAATGTTTTTAATTTGTATATATTATACATTAAATATCAATTATAAAGAAACTATATAAATGAATTATATTACTTAAGCTGTTATTATTATATTATATATTCAATGTTTTAGTCTATGTATAGTAAATATTAAATGTTTTTTATATTATTTTTTTTTTGTACTTGGCGTATCCTGGCCGTATCCGGATCCTGGCTTTTCAAAAATCTGGCGGATCCGTATCCGGATCCGGATCCGTATCCGCATCCGTATCCGTATCCTGGTAACTTAGGGAAAAACCAGTAAAATGGAGTTTTCTTGAAAATCATGCCAATGAGAAAAATAGGAATTATTACAGCAGAAATTTTTCAGAAATAAAGGAACCTGACACCTTGGAATGTGTGCCAAATCTCTTGGCTGATTCCACGCAACAAAAAGAGCTGCAAACTGTGCCTAGGAAAGTGTGCCTCAGCTCACACGTGTGCCCCAGCTGTACGGCCTGCTGCTGTACAGATGTCTTGGGATTCATGCACCCTCTCTGTTGTTGAAACTCTGCTGACATCAACCCTCACGGCTGCATTGGGATTTGTGCCCTCTTTCTATCCTCTCAACTGAAAAGTGCACCCCTTCTCTCAAATTCGTGCCCTCTTCTTCTGCTATTGGCTACTCATGAAAAATCGCTCCCTCTCAGTCAATCTCTGAATGACTGGTTGTGTTGTATCGAACCCTTACCCCCCTGCCTCTCTTTTATAACCGTTCAGTGAATTTTAGGGTTCCAAAACCCTAATTCTCTTTTTCCAAACTCACTTTAGAAAAATAAAGTTAAATTAATTAATTTACTTTTTCACTGAAAAATAATAAAAGTCACTTGCATGGAGCCTGGACATCTCATGCATGCTTCCGACATTGAATCCATGCAGAGCACTTGTCCTGAGTTACTTCAAAAATCAACACTCCCTCTTAACGAAGAAACTATTCTAAACCACTCCCAACTCCTCTCTGAAGAAGACAAACGTCCCCTTCACCAAAGTCTTCGTAGGAATGTCTGTAATCTGCTCATATGTAGATATGTACTAAAGCTTCACAGCTCCCCTCTAAACATAATCTCGGATGAAGTGATACTTGATCTCTATGTGCTTCGACCTGTCATGAAACACTGGATTCTCATAGATTTTGATGCAACTCTAATTATCGCAGTGAATGATGGTTGGCTGCAACCTTTAACCAAATAAACACACGAGTAACTTGCGAAGCCAAATAGTCGCACAACTCGCCTGACTGGCTGCCATATACTTTACCTCTACTAAGCTCAATGCCACTGACTTTTGCTTCCGAATAAACCACGACACTACTGCCGAACCCAAACTGAAGCAGCACCCTGAGGTGCTCTTTCTATCCATTGCACTGCCTGACCAGTTTGAGTCTGTATAACCTGTCAATCTGACTCCATCCCCCTGGTCATAACTCAAACCACACTCTATCGTACCTCGTAGCTACCTAAGCACATGTTTTGCTGCAACCCAATGCACTCTCCTCAGTTCCATCATGTACTGACTGATAGTGTTGATAGCAAAACAAATATCTGGCTTGGTACTGACGATACAACGTAGGATCAACCAACTCCAACTCAAAAGCATCAAGCTTCTTCAAGTTGGTCATCATAGTCGTTGCCATAGGCATGCACTCTGTCATCTCGAATCTCCTCAAGATGGCCACACCTCCAATCCCAAGAAGTAATGCATCAACCCGATGTCGTTCATCTCAAACTCCGAAGGAAGATCTCTCTTGCACCCCTCAATGAGGATTTCTAATCCCGTCAGGAACAGATCATCTACATATAGAATAAGAATAGAGGATCCTCACCAACAACAATGAAGTAAAGGTTTGGATCTGCCTCACTCTTCTCAAATCCCATCTGTTGCAAGTAACTGTCGATCCTGGAATACCAAGCTCTAGGAGCTTGCTTGAGTCCATACAACGCCAATGTTTGAAAAATCGGAATCGGTCGAGGGTCAACTCTGAATCGAAATCGGAATCGGAATCGGTAATGAATCAGTCATAAATCGATCGATTTGAATTTAATGAATCGATTTGCTCAAAAATACATAAAATATTTAAATTTTTAAGAAAAACAACATTTTCAAGATTCTAATCCATGATTCCATAGCATTAGAAACAAAATATCCAATGTCTGCTCATGTGTATACCATATAAGAGTCAATATATCAAAATGGCACAAAGTGTATTGTGCAATACATATCTAGGAGACTGGAACTGGAACAAAATACATAATCCATGAGGCCTACAGGCTATATGGTCAGTAGAGTCCAAAAAATAACATGCTAGATAGTCAACTACATAATAGTGAGTATGAGTCTGTGACTAGTACTACTACTATGTACTAAGTACTGAGTCCTGACTACATAGCCAACTGTGTCTGTCATACATCGTCCCTGATCAATCATCATGATCAAACTCATCACCACTGCTACTGTTAGGAGTAGAAGTAGAACTAGAACAAGAAGAACCAGAAGGACTAGCAAAGGCATCAACATTTGGCTCAATCTCAGGCTCCTCGGGCTCAAGCGCAAGGTCATCTATTATTGCAGTAGTAGTACTGGTTGAATGCTTACGTCGTCGTCGTCGCCTATAAGTACGAGATCATGGTCCACTAGTGCCTGTCGTGCCTGAAATCTCGGGATCGACACCTGTATGAACTAATGGCAACGGCAATAGAGGATCTGCATCTAAATGAGGCTCCAACAAGTCCTCCATCTCAACATCCAGGTCATCACCAAACTCTAGCTCTGCGGTCTCCACTACCCAATCTGAGGTTGGATCTATATCATCTAACAGAATGGGATCCGTATCAGGTCTTTTGTTCATCAATTGGTTGCATCTGAGTCGCAGGTTGTACTGCATGAAGACTAGATCATTTAACCATTTCTACTCTAAACGGTTTCTCTTCTTTGTGTGAATCTGCTCAAACAAAGACCAATTGCACTCACACCCAAAAGCGTTGCAGGTTTGACTCAGGACCCTGTTACCTCCCTTTTTGCATGGGTGGTCACTTAAAGACAAGGTCAGAAAGGAGGCTGCTGGGACAAAGGGCAGAAGATGAAAAATAGCTCAACATATCTAACACAGCAAGAAGCAGCAGGAGAAAACGCAGGAGATGATATGCACAGTGGCATTTCTTTTGGCAGTCTTGCAGCATGAATGTTGAATGATCAGACAGGTACATGTTCTAAAAATTTTAATCACAAGGGCATGCTACAGCCAAAGATACTTGAATCTCCTGTTGGTGCCAGTGTTGATCCTGTATTGCCCACATCAAATGGGGTTAGGGACATTGAGTATGAAGATATGGCACAAGATGGCAAAGTTAGAGAGATTGTTATGGATAATCCCCAATCGGATTCAATGCTCCAAAATAGTGATGAAGCAAAAGAACAAATTATAGTATCTTTAGAAGCAGATGAGGACAATCTTGAAGCCACTCTCTCTACAAAGCATTCTGTTACTTCTAGACTTAAGCAAGAGCTTATGGAAGCACAAACTGCAAATGCAGATCTAACTGAGGAATTGCGATCAGTTCGTGGACAACTAGCTTTTGAACAGTCAGGGTTTTTCAGACTAGAGGTAGATGTTGCAGAGCTACATCAGAAAATGCAACAGATGGAAGCCTTACAGAAGGAAGTAGAATTGCTTCAGTGCCAAAGAAAGCTATGTCTAATCAAGCTGTAATAAATGCTGCACGGAGACAAAACTCAGGTGGAGTTTGGAGTTGGATCACCGCATGACATGAAATATGCAATTCTCTTCTTGTAAATGCTAAATGCTCAGACAGGTCCGTGTTGAAAATTTTAATTCTCTGTTTGTTATCAAATCAAAAAAAAAGTTTTTGCATGAGAAATGCCACGTCAATTTCTATCTCCAGTGACAGATCTTCCATCTACCTACAAAATAAATGAAAAAATCCTATAGCAGCTCAAGACTAGAACAGAGGAAAAGCTCGGGATCCTTTACAATCATGACCACCATCGCGTCAATTGTTGAGCAATGTCAGAACTCGGGTTTCAAATAGGTCACAACCGCAGCAAGTACCTTCAAGGCTCTGGGTTTCGACAAGTTAATCAACGCAGCAGAGGTCGCGATTTTCCGCAGAGTTACTTTTAATACAAACTCAGGTTGTTCTCACACACTCGCAGTCACTTGGAACAGAAACGCGCCGAGCCTGTTGTTAGAGCTCGAGCTTCAAAAGATCACTCACACATGTCATAGCTAAATCGGCGGTCACTTCACCAACAGCCGAATCGCATACAAGCAATCGTGTTTTCCTTTTGGCCGTCGTGTCATGGAGTTTGGTCGTCTAAATAATGTTGATTGGCGGTTTCTGCGTGAAGGAGGTTGTGTTTTATGAGCAAACAGAGATCCCATCTGCGCCATGACACAGTCGGTGATTCCCTGTGGCATGTGGAGACTCAAGTTTCCCGATGTTTAAACAAAAGGTGCCAGTGTGAATACCGAAGCCAGGTCATGGAGATCGATTGTTGATTCACGACATTTTTTGTTGTTTTCGAATGGATAAGTGGCGGTTCAAATCAGCAGCGCCAGGGTTATAGTTCTCATAACTATTGGGCGTGGTTCATGGGCCGCGGATCACTTGACAGTCGTTTTCGTAAATTCCAGGGAAGATCCACTCGGCGGCCTCCACTTCTGTTGATGGACGGCGGTCTCTGCTCTATTCATACCTAAAATCGACGGACTCTGATTTACATCGGTGCCCAGTTGTATGCTCGGAATTCCATATCAAAAGTTTTAAACTTTGGATAAAATCGAATTTGACAGCCTTGGTGATGTGGCAGCTTGGAGCTACCGAACAGCTAGGTTTTCACTTTAAGTGGACTAAGGGTCCTCTAAAACGCATAAGTAGAGTCTTTTTAAGTTATGTGTTAGTTATGCAGTCATCCGAGGGAGAAAAAAGTGGACCTAACATGCCACCTGTTTTCACTATTTTATTATCTTTTCCCTTTTTTATGAAAGGATTTGAGCTTATAAAGAGGCCATCTTTCGTCATTGTAACCATGGAAAAACCTGGGAACTTCTTCTCCCGTGAACTTAATGAAAATATTATGGGATTCTTTGGACAAATTGAGTGTTTTTTGTGGCGTGAGCTTGTGATTTCTTTAAACGAGTGTGAGCATTTCCAGATTTTGTGTTTTGCTTTTTTCATGTAAGAGGCCATAGAAGGGTGACAATCCACCACATTGGAAGGCGAAAAATTCTTAGCAGCTGGCCTTCTTTTTCACTTTGGCGAAGAACTCTTGGCAGCCTGCTTTCGTTTTCCCTTTGTGAGCGTGCATACACAGGTATTGATCTTTTGTTTGCATAGCGCACCTCCTGCATTTAGAGAGGAAGAAGTACTCTTTCTGATCTGTCAAAACATTAGACTGAGCATGGTTTCCCCCTCAGTCACATATGACACAAGGCCCCTTTGAACCCTCTTTTGACTCCATTAGCCCCTCTGATATACTGGCACTGGCCTTCTCCTCGAGGACTGATCCTCCCATCTTTCCCATCACCCAAGTAAAAAATCTTTTTTTTGTTACTATTGTTTCTCTAAGGCAGCCTCTTCATTCACCTTGCCCTTCGTTGCACCTGCCTTAGCGATCCTACCTTAGGGATACCCCCCTAGAGTTGGAGAAGAGCCAACCTGAAGCGAAGAGGAGAGGAGTGTGGTGACATTGGCCTCTCTCCTGAGAGTTTTCATCCAGCTGGTGTGTTACATTTTGGGCTTCAACACACGCATGCCAGTTTTGAGAGACAACAGACCCGAATTGCAAACTTTTGCAATTGTTTACATTGACCACCAAATGCCTTCCACCATTGTGCTGCAAATGCGAAGAGTCAAGGCAATTAATTCAACAAATTAGATTGTGAATTTGGCTAAGAAATTAAGAATCGAGGTATTTACAATTTAAACTTTAAAGTTAAACAATGGAATTGTTTACCTGGTTGGTCCTCATCTATTGCAATCTTAGCCACATTTTTGCCAAAGGTACCTTTGGCGGCACTGAAAGAGGTAATCTGTCGATGTATCTCCAATTGGTTCACCTCATTTGGGACCATGCGCTCAAGGCAAGTATACACTCCATCTGATATCTCCCCACTCGGATCTTGATCAATGTCATCTCTATAATGATACCTCAGGTTTAGGAAATAGCCAGCTGCATGTATAGGGCGATGGAGTTGATTGCTCCATCTCCTATCAATGATCTCCCAAATAGGCCCATACTTGGATACTCTATCTTTGTATGCTGCCTTTATTTGCTCCTTTGCCTGATCCATAGCTTCATAAATGTATCCCATGGCCAACTTTTCCCCATCCACCAACCGCAACACCTTAACAAGTGGCTCAGTAATTGCCACAACCTTTGTTTCTTTTTTCCAACATGAAGAGCTTTTAATTTTCTTCTTAGTGTCTTTTCCATCTTGTGTGCGAGCCCAATGAGATGAATTCCATTCACCACTTGAAAACATTTGCTCCAAGTTCTGTGCTTGGGAAAGGAAAGATTGCAACGTGAGGAAGTGAGTTGCAAATCTAGTAATTGCGGGACTAACAAGCTCACTGCCCCGTGTGTGTCTCCTCATCAAGCTCAATACCCAACTGTGGTTGTAGATGTACTTGGTGATGCTTTTGGCATACTCGACAATGAACTTGATCTAGTCTTGTTTGCATACATCATCAAGCATGAGGTCTATGCAATGTGCCGCACATGGGGTCCAGAATATGGTTTTATGTTTTTCCTCTAACATCTTACCAGCAATAACATAGTTAGAGGTATTATCTGTGATGATTTGCACAACATTAGCTACCCCCAACACCTCAACAATCTCATCCAAAAGATGAAATAAGAGATTTGCATCTTTCACCTAATCAAATGCATCACATGATCTCAAAAACATGGTTCCCCGTGGGCAAGAGACAAGAAATTTTATAAGGTGTCGGCCCTTCTGATCTTTCCATCCATCTAACATGATAGTTCATCCTGTGTGTACCCATGAAGCTTTGAAATCCTTCAGGTATTCATCTATGGAAACAATCTCTTTTTGCAAAAGAGATCCCCTCAAGTCATGCATACTAGGGCCTCTGAAGCCCTTACCAACAGCTACAACAACATCCCACATAGGTTGGTAATAAGAAGAGCGGGCAACATTGAATGGGAGATCAACATCATACAACCATCTTGCTATGTATTCATGGGAAAATTCCTTGTACTGCTTCTTCCAGTGGTCATCTAAGGTGGGTTGAATTTGTGTTGGATGTTGCAACTGAGAAGCATTGAAACTGGCAGAAGTGGTGGGAGGTGTGAAATAGCTTTCAATGCTACACCTCTTTTTGGCTTTGCCCATATCTTGTGTAGTCTCGGAGGGCGGAACATACTGGAAAGGATCCCTAAGAGTGGTAGAAGGGATAGATGAAGAGCCTTCTTTTGAATTTGAACCAGGGGCATAGATCCCACCCATCAAATCAGCAAGCCTCCTCTTCTTCCTTATTTCTTCCTCTATCTCTCTTTGCTTAGCCTTTCCCTCTTCAAACTTCTTAAATTGTTCTTGCATATCAGCTCTAGTTTGTCCAATAACATCTAGTGGGGCTTCACATGCCTTAACTTGGCCTTTGATGGCAGCCAACTGCAGTTTAAGCCTAAAAATTCCCCCACCCTTAATCAATTTCTTGCAATAGTTGCAATATATGTCCCCTCAACAACACCTGCATGGATCCATGCAAGATCTTTTGCTTTTGGGGCCATGAGTATAGAATCCAGATCTGGATTCTAAGATTGAAGTTGATTGTTGAAGTCGATTGTCATTGAGGTTTGAACATGCAAAGACAAAAGAAAAAAAATTGAACATGCACATAATATGATAATAAAGCAAAATTCCAAACATAATAAGAAAAATTGAATTTTTAAATTCTGTTTAAAATTTAAAATATAAAATTTCTGTGTATTGTAAATTTGTAAGTTGTAAGTTTGTAACTATTGTTTACTTCGGAAATTTCTGTGTATTCCACTCCCACACAGCGGACTCTCCCCCCAGTCCAGACTCCCCACAGCCGACTCTCCACTCTCCCACTCTTCCAGCATCCACAGTCGCCCTCTTGCTAGTTGCTAACAGTTCCACACTATCCACGCCTCCACAGTCGGAAGCCCACCGGTTCGCAGTGACCACTCCACTCTCTCGCTGATCGTGGCTGCTATGGTAAAATGTAACAATGAATAGGCAAGGGTTGGGTTGGGGAGTAGTAAGTAGTAACTTAGGTTAGATTCTTAGAATAGTTTTAAAAATTAAAAAAAAAAACAGTTTTTTATTGCCCCACGGGCCCACAAAATGACCTAGAAAAATCGGTCGATTTTGGTCGTGGTTCGATGGATCAGACCGGTTCGGTACCGAACCGGTCACCCGAACCGATTTGTCAACCGACTTGAACCGGTCGGGTAATAAATCGGTCAATCGGCCGAAACCGAAACTGATTTGACCGAGTTTTAAAACATAGTACAATGCTTTCTTCAAGAGACACACATGTGACTCTTTCCTATGTGTCTCAAAGCCATGAGGCTGCTCAATGTACACCTCCTCCTCAATGACACCATTCAGAAATGCAGTCTTCACATCCATATGATGTATCCTCCAACCCATCTCTACTGCATTAGAAATCACTTATCTGATGGAAGTATATCTGGCCACTAGTGCAAAGGTCTCCTCATAATCGACTTCCTCTATCTATGAAAACCCCTACGCCACAAACCTTGCCTTGTACTTCTCCACACTGCCATATGCCGCATGCTTGATCTTATAGATCCATTTTGAATTCACCACAGACTTCCCCTCCGGCCTTGGGACTATATCCCACACATCATTTTTCATGATGGAGTCATACTCCTCCACAATGGCATCCTTCCATACTTGTCTCTCTGAGGCCTCCTCAAAACTAGTAGGCTCAGAATCAATGATATCGCACATCAATGCCATGTAGCTCGAAAACCTCTGTGGTGGCCTACTCTCCCTAAGCATTTTCCTAGGAGCCTCTACAAGCTCCCAAGCATCCTTCAAGGTCTGTTGCAGCCATCTCGACGTCTTCTTCCCTAAAGTGGAAGTGCCCTACTGTGTGGTAGGAGCCTCTCTCCTCCTCATCTGAAAGCTGGTGAACCACTAGTTCCTCCTCAACCTTCAAAGCATGTTGCTCCCCTGTCTCTACTGGAAGTGACTCATGTGACTTTTGAAATCCTCAAACTTTACATCCCACCTCACCATTGTTTTCCTCAGTGTGGAAATGCAAATCCTGTAGCCCTTCGAAGTCTCTGTTATCACATATATAGTAGCCAGGCTACCATACATTTTTTGTCAGATTCCAGTGCACTATTCAGCCAGTTCCCTTACATTGAGATGCTGAGATGAGCATTTATATTGGATCACTATCAAATTTTGGACAGTAGTTGTATTCCCCATTACCATGACTGAGTCTCAGGACACTCAGAGAGAGAACCGATGTAGCCATTATAGCATTTGTACAGAGTAGTCAGGAGTGCCCAGAGTTACAGCAGCAGTTTCAGAGGACAGATGATGGTTCAGATGATGAGCATTCAGGTATATGACTCAGCACGTATATCATTGTGTTATGGTTATATTGCTTTTATACTTATTTTTATAGCATGTCTTAGCACTTAGTGTCATGATCTGGCGATCATATAGATATGTGGACCTGGTTGATCTTATATATATATTCTATTGTCCCTACTCAGACTTAGAAGTTCATTATTCATACTCATTGGTTTTACCCTCCTTAGGGAGAATAGAGGTGATCATTTCACCATACCTTGGCTTGCTAGTGTTGGCTCCATTATTCATTGTCTTCATCCATCCATTACCTACCTTTTAGTTTATCACCCTAACTTACTACTTGACTAGTGGCATGGAGGACTTTTCCCCACTTTAGCCTCTGTATTGGATGAGCTTCCCTGTTTATTGTGTCTCGGCTCTGAGTTGGTGACAAAACTTACCTATGGTGAGTTGGATTTCCTTGTGAATTCCCCCTAGTCACTAAAGTTGTGTTGGCTAAACCTGAAACTTTTAGTGCTGCCATGAATACAAAATCTGGAAAATGAAATGTTATATCTTGTATGAAAAGCCCGTTCATGCAATGTGTTTCTAAACACACATGAATGAAAGGCAAGCCAAATGAAAATGGCTATGAAATAAAATGTCATATCTTTTGTGAAATGTAAACAAACTGTCTGTGACACACCTAGAAGTGCTCAAGTAAACAAGTGCCTTAAAAACACACCTGCAACAAAAAGCCTAAAATAAATGTAAATCTATGCAATGTGTTTATAAACACACATAGATCAAAGGCTATGGAAACGCTAGGCCCAGAAAGCAATGGAACTTAAATGCTATATCAAAATATTGTTGGCCTCATTTGTATTATGGATTGTGCACATCTGTTAAAGGTGAATAAATACTCTTTGAACAACTTATCCATTTGTGAGACACCGTCATTCCCTGTGTTGTTGCTCATTTAGTATATGCTATGGTGTGTATTCCCTTTCCCATGTCCAAAGTGTCACAATGTTGAGTCAGTAAGTCATCCCTTGGCCTAGCAAGTTTATTTTAAGCCTTCACCCTTCACTAGCAAACTGATCACAACTATGAAGTGAGTATGGTCCTGAAAGTCTAGTCTGAGTTATAATAATAATGAATGACATTATATATTTGGATTTAGATCGCCAGTAATGATTACTTTGTGTTATAATTGCTATTTGAATAAGTTGTAGAGCATGCATTAACCTTTGACACTTTGCAGCAACTTCTGATGATAGTCTGAGTTATATTTGGTCAATGTTGACCTCGTCAAACATAGTTTGACCAAGGGCAACCACAGGACATGAGATGGTTGGACCTTGTGATGATACAGATAGATGATATATGGTCTATGTACATGTACATGATGGTTCTATGCAGCAAATACAGGGTTATGATGATGATTTATGGTTTTCAGCATTATTTGATCATTTACAGATTATTATTATTTCACCTGTTCCAGTATATTGGATTTATTATATGATCATGCAGAGATTCATATGGTGTATGAGTACACATCTTGGATAGATTTGGACCTTCTGAGTCCAATGAGACAGTCTGTTTTCAGTTCCGGGCAATTACAGTGATGATTGAGCCTCAGTAGACTATCCCAGTGCAGTTTTGATCTGTCGGAGACCCTGTCAGAGCAGAGATGGTTTTTATTTGGTTGACCTAGGGCGCTGTGCTTGGAGGGGGTGGTCCAGCCACTTGTTTTTACCATATTACCCCCCTTCCGGACACACTGGTGCCCTCACCTTGACAGCGCAGGCACTCCAAGAGGCAGTTTGGGGGCAGTTACACGCTTCCCGAGGCAGTTTGGGATTGGTAGAAATGGCTACAGAGGAATTCGATTTGGGCTACTGAGGCAAAGTTTTGGCATGGGATGATCAATGATGATGAGTGGGATGTCTTCCACACCTTCTCCAGCAGTTTCAGCTTCATCGAGACCCACATCCATCACTTATGGCATTTTCTGATGATTTCTGAGGCCTCCTAAGGCCCACGATTTGTCCATAGAGGCACGATTTGGTATATTGATGACTATTTTATTATTATTGTGCCATGGGGATTGACCAAGGGTGGCTAAAATTACCCCTTAGACCCACCATGAGCTTCTTATTATATTTTGTCATCATGATTTGGTGGGATTCCCCTCTCCTAGGGTGATTTTGTCCACTTATGTTATATTTTATTAGTGATCCATGTATTTTATTGTTGAGCCCATCTCAACCATTGATTAGACATTTGTATCTTTTAATCTTAGCCACTAATTCAAAAAGTGGTTAGGGTTTTGGTGCCTCTCCTATCTATTTAAAGGAGAGAGCCTCTCATTGTAAAGGGGACTTGTGGCTCTGGATTATTGAAATAGAAAATTATTATTGCATCTATCTCCAGTGTTGTGGTGAATATTTTTTTGGTGTTCGTTCGTTGGTTCTTCCTTTGCACTGAGTTATTAGAGATCTTGTTTTGCCATATCTTTTGTACCACGTTTTTGCATCTACAGGTGGAGGCCGATTTGCTTTGAGGAGGAAGTATTGGTAGGGGAAGACTCTCCCTACTTCTTCTTTGGATCTCTTCGTTGGTAACAGGGAGTATTACTGTCCCAGGACCTTCTATTTCATGTTATCATTGCATATTACTTGTATTTCCTCCATACTTGACCTCTCTGATTGAAATCGATTTCCTTGGATTAATAGGTAGAGGAGGGCGCACTTGTGGGCTAGGGCATCAATTCGGCAAGCAAAATCAACAATTTCTCATTTGATCTCTGCAGGAATCTTCCTCAACATCAAGGCATCTCTCTTCATCACTCAGGTATGATCTCAAGGTAATTTCTATCTTCGTGATCTATCCACTTGTCTAAAATATTTCAAACCCTAATTAATTAAAACCCCCATTGTTACATTTTCTTAGATCTACTAAGATCTAGTGGGTTGTTGGGTATAATATTTAAAACCCACCTCTATAGTATCCACGCCATCCCAGATCTATAGTTTGGTGAGGATTGGCCACCATTTGATCCCTTCCCCAAGCCAACTTAACTTCTCCAAGCAAGGGCGCACTTCTTGGTGAGGTGAGTTAACCTAGATCTAGTTGATGGGTAGTTGAGATTTCGATTGATTTGTGATCTACACATCCTAAAACCTACCTGTTATCACACAACTTGTAGTTGCCCCTAGTGGTATCCCATCCGGGACGGTAGAGGAGACAGGCAACTAAAGAGGTGACCCAAGAGATGCCACGGTTTCCAATGCGAGGTGGGAGTCACGTCAACCGAGGCACTCTTCGCTTTAGGTCAGGGTGTAACAAGACCTAGGGGGAGACCCTATAACCAATCACAGTTGATTGGACCCAAACAAAGGTTTCTAAGGGTAAATAAATGAAGAGTTACGGAAACCAATGCAAGGCTAAGTGGACCTAGAAGTTGAGGTATGGTTGAAGGTGGTTTGAGAAATTGTTAGTGTTCAACCTATGTATGATTTAGGCCACATAATTGGGTATGATGACAAGGTGTAGTACCATATGTTTACACAAGTGGGTCTTATTTTCTTGGGATGTATGAAATGGCTTTAAGTGACCCACAAAGTGAAGCTAAGGTGTGAAATTGGTACTAGAGGTTAGGTAATGATTAGATCTATGGATCTAAGTTAATTTTAGGAGTACCCATGTACTAGATCTAGGGTTTGACACGATTCCCAAGGAGTGCGACTTTCTTTGAGGAGGACTAGTGCCTTATTGGATGGGCTAATGGGGTCAAAAGGTATGTCAAAGTGTAGATCGGGATACCTAGGAGCCAAATCAAGTGGGCTAAATGAGGTTTAATGGTTGGATCTTGCTAGATCTAGGTTTTCATGAAATGACCCTAAGTGGACCACAATCCCTTGAAACAAGGAATGCAACCCCCAAGGCAGATCGTCACAAAATGATACCCTAGACCTAGGTTTCAAGGTATGGGCGTTCCAAATCCACCAAAATCTCAACCACCCACTTCCTCAAAGTGGGCAAACTCACTTACCCAAGGGAGTGCGACTTTACTCAAGGAGGGTTAAAAGGTGGGTTAAGTGGACCAAATCAAGTCCAATGGCCACCAAACTGTAGATCCAAGTAGCTTATGCACCGATCTATGTGGATCTAGAAAATCATGTCAATCCAAGGGTTAGATCTTACTAGATCTGAGTTTTAAGGTGCCAAGAAATTCAAAAAATGGGGTTTTAATCCCTTAAAACGTGGAATGATGCCCACAAGGTAGAAATCACCAAAGTAAGAATCTGGGGGTAGGTTATCAAGTGTGTAGATTACCAATCAAGTGGGATTTCACCTACCCATGTGCTAGATCTAACCAAACAAGCCTCTCTCTAGGAAGTGCGATTTGGGTTCAAGAGGGCTTTTTGCCTTGAAAAGTGTGTTAATTTTAAGCCAATCACCACCAAACTATAGATCCAACTAGGGGTGGATGCTATAGAGGTGGGTTTTCAATATCTCTTCAAAAGCAAGGCTAGATCTAAGTAGATCTAAGAAAAACCAAAAACAAGGGTTTTAATCAATTAGGGTTTTTATGATCTAGAAATTATGGATGATTCAAGCAAGAAGAAGATCATACCTCTTGGAGCATACCTGGATGAAGAGATGAATGCTAGTTGAGACGAGGATTACTTTTTCCAAAGATCAAATGGAGAATTGTTGAAGCCCTCTTGCCAAATCGATTTTTTCAAGCCACATATGAGTCCCTCTAACCTGTCAAAACCAAGGAGCAAAGCATCAATTAGTTTAACATGTTGAAGGTAGATACAAGCAAGAGAGATATAAACAAAGCATAGTTGACACAAAGGCAAAACTACTCCCTGTCAAACCAAAACGTCTTCCTCCAAGCTTGAAGGGCAAGCCTCCCCACCAATTCGCACTTGTCCAAAAACGTCCTCTTAACCTGTAAATAAGATATGGCAAATATGCAAGATAGCTACAATAGATCCTCCAGTGCAATGGACAAAAGCATTTACAATCGAAACAACCAACATCCACTCCAATCCAAGCATGTACTCCAAAAGATAGAAATTTTATTCCAAGAGCCAAGAGCCAAAAATCTCTAGATGATTTTACAATGAGAGGCTCCCTCCTTAAATAAGATGGGGAGAGAGTACAATCCTAACCACTTTTTACATGAGTGGCTAAGATTAAAAGATCAAAATATCTAATCAACGGCTAACAATAAATCATAACAATACATCACATGGATCACCCAATATAATGATGGCGCCCCCACTAAATGGTACAAAAGGAGAATGACGTCATCCACTAGAGGGGTAAAGGTACAAAGATCCACCTCATAATGACTAGGACATGATAAAATAAGCACATGGTGGAGCTAGGAGGCATCAATCCTTACTAGCTCATCCCCAAGGCACAATAAAATAATAAAAGATGTCCAAGATAATATAAATGATCAAATCTGTCCTCAAAATCTGTGACAGACAAGCAGTAAAAGACCTCCTGTGATCAATGTGGGCATACCCACATGGTGAAAACTGGCTGGAAGATAGTGAGATCACCCTGGAAGACCTCTGTGAAAACCAAATGCCAAAACCTTGCCTCAATTGCCCAAATCGATTTCCTCAGTGACCACTTTATCCCATTTTTTAACTGCCTCGGTAACTGTGAAAGTGCCAAAACTGCCTCCTAGGGCATCTGCGCTGTCCATCTGAGCCCACCAGGCTCTCCAGAAGGGGGGGTAAATGGTAAAAACAAGTGGCTGGACCACCCCCTTCATCATCAGCACCCTAGGTGAACTGGCCTCTCAGGGCCCCTGCTGCTCAGGCTGGGAAATCAGCCCCAAATCTGGTCAACAAGTGTAAAACTGCATCAATCACTGTCAGAAGTGCCCGAAACTGAAAGATAAGTGTCTCATTGGATCCAGAAGACCCAAATCCACTAGAAATGTGTACTCATACACCATGGGTTGCCCTAATGGGCCAGCTGTAGGGTCCACCATATATGGACAATGTACAATCTACTGATTTGAAGTAATAAATAAATCTGTTGAACTGGATCAATCATCATCTGCATCATATGTCCATCATATGATATCATCATCAAGCATGTGGGACCATCAATCATCATCAATAGGCATCTATACATGGCCCACATCATCACAGGTCCCAATAATGTACAACCAAGGATAAATCACATCAGTAGACTAAGACATGCTTCTCTAATCATTTTCACAGCCTAGCTCAAAGTATAAGATCCATTCAGTGGCATTAATCAAGTTAGCATATTCCTTTGTTATATAAAATTACTTGCACAATAGTTCAAATGACAAACTCACCCATTGGACATGGTCAAACTGCTAGTGAAGGATGAAGGCTAGGAAAAAGGTTGGGCAAAGGGGTTGACCTGTCTAACTCAACTCAAAAATACTTTGGACTGGGAGAAAGGGGAAAGCTACAAACTCTGTGCTGGACAAAAATAACACGGGGGATGGCTGTGCCTCACAAATGGATAAGTTGTTCAGAGAGTGTTTATTCAACTTAGGCATCATGTCTACATCAAGTTGATCCAAGTTCATTAGGATCATTCAATTTTATTTCATGGCCTTTTTGGCCTACATAACCCTTCGGATCTCAAGTGTGCTGATAAGCACAACTAGTTGCAGCTTTCATCCAGGGCATGTTTTTCCAATACATATAAGGTCAGCAATTGTTTAGATATAGCTTTTAAGAACCATTGCTTTTTGGACCTTTCTTATACTCTTCGAGGAGTATTTTTAGCTGTTCATCGCTCTTGCCCTTTTTTTGTTTCCATGGGCGAATTTATAATTTTCCATAGGTAGAACATGAGCTTTCAGTTTTAGCCAACAACATCTCAAGTGACTAGGGGGAGTTTGAGCCAATGCCAAACATCAGGACAACCGACCAGAATGATTTAGACCTACAATCCAACTCACCAAAGGCAAGTTTTGTCATCAACTTAGAGCCGAGACACTGAATATATAGGGATGCGGTCCAAACACAGAGGTAGAAAAATGGGGAATTCCTCGGTATCAGAAAGTCAAATGAGACAGGTCAAGGTTTAAAGTCAAATAGGAAGGTCATGTATGGATGGAGTCAAGTGAATATGAAGCCTACACTAGCAGACAACTGGTGTCAGGAAAGACCATATCTATGTAAGGTGAAAAACCAGTGGGTTTTGTTAAATGACCTAAATGTGCAAGCAATTGTCCATTTTATGATTTATAGTTCATTTTAAACAGTTTGCCACATCAGGAATAATATACCAAGCAGATGCTGTAAACATGACTAAATCAACAAGATAATAATCCACAGTCAGTGATAACATATCCATAGATCATACAACATCATCATAATAATCATCATGTACCATCTGAAACACTGCTGCAATACATCTCTAAGCACTGAACTGAAACTGTATGGGATAAAGGGTCACATCGGTCATCAAATCTGAACTCTCAAGGCTCAGCCTTGACACAAGGTCTAACATAAATCTGAATAATATACTGCTCTGATCATGAGTGATCCAAAATATATAGCCATGCTCTGGAATAATGGAAGCTCTGGAATGTGCAGATATCTGCTAAGCAAAAATAGTAGCCCTGCTACTATGGTGTGATAACACTACCCCTAGATTCTTACTTTGGTAATTTCCACCTTGTGGGCCCTATTCCACATTTTAGGGGATTTAATCCCCATTTTGGACCACTTGGTATCTTTAAACTCAGATCTAGTAAGATCTAACCATTGGATTGCCTTGAAATTATAGATCCACACTCTCACTTGATCAGCCTACTTGGATCTAAAATTTGGATGCCATTGGACTTGTCTTGATCCATTTATCCCACATTTTACCCTCCTTGGGCAAAGTCGCACTTCCTTGGAGATTGGAGCTGGTCCACTTCTAGGACGTGGGTACATGAGATTTTAGTGGATTTGGAACGAGCATAATTCAAAACATAGGTCTAGTATGTCACTTTGTGAAATCTTGCCTTGGGGATAGCATTCCTTGTTTTAAGGGATTGAGGTCCACTTAAGTCAAACCTTGAATCTTTAGATCTAGACTTATTCATCCATCAAACCTTTAAATTGCCGACTTGTCTCATGCAATAGGAGTCATCAACCACAAGTTAATTTCATTTGACTCCATTATCCCAATTCCCAAGGCACTGATCTCTCTCCAAGTCAATTCGACTTTCCTAGATTGTTGGATTAACTTGTGGTTTGATCCTTGTTTGGTGGACTAAACCCTTTGATGTCATCATATACCATGATCAAGCTTGTCACTTGTACTAGTTAGCCCCAATTCAACCCCTAAACTACCCTACATTGGACACGGTTCCCAAGGCAGTGGATTTTTCTCACATTGAACTAGTACTTTAATCCTGGATCCTATATCATAAGTCACTCTTACATCAACAATGAACCAAAGCTATACTCATTGAACCCCTCACTTATCTTGTGACTTCATCCTTAGGTCTAGGATAAACCATACACCTTACTTCACTTAGTCTTAACTTGATTTGGTGTCCTAGTTTGATCTCTCCTATCGGGAGTAGATCGGGTCTCCCCCTTTGTTGTCTAGGCTAGATAACATAAAGTGAAGGTTGCCTTGACTAGCATGAAAACCATCTATTGGAGGTCGAGGTGATCGTGGTTGCACCTTTTGAGTTGCCCTTCCCTATTGCCATCCATTAATGGATACATCCACAGGGGTAACTACAGTTTAGGTGATAACAGTCTCACTGTACCCGACAAAGATGCCCTTCTCTGTCGTGGGTTCCAGCTTCGTCCTCTTCTCTAAAGGGACGTGGGAACAAGTAAGACACCCGAAAATCCGCAAGTGCCCAATCTCAAGCTTCTTCCCACTGAAAGCCTCCTCCGGATTTTTGTTCCCCAAAGCCTTACGAGGACTCATGTTTTGTATGTAGACTGCCATGTTATGTACCCGACAAAGATGCCCTTCTCTGTCGTGGGTTTCAGCTTCGTCCTCTTCTCTAAAGGGACGTGGGAATAAGTAAGACAACCGAAAATCCGCAAGTGCCCAATCTCAAGCTTCTTCCCACTGAAAGCCTCCTTGGGATTTTTGTTCCCCAAAGCATTACGAGGACTCATGTTCTGTATGTAGACTGCCATGTTGCATGCTTCTGCCCACAAAAACATAGGAATGTCCTGATTATGAAGCATGGCTTTAGCAGCCCCAATGATGGCCCTGTTCTTCCGCTCTGCAACCCCATTCTGTTGCAGGTCGTATGGAACTGTTAACTCTTTCTTGATCCCTACATGCACACAAAAATGCTTGAAAGCAATGGAGGTATACTCACCCCCATCGTCTGATCTCAACACCTTGATCTTCTTCCCCGTCTAATTCTCCATGAGAGCTTTGAACTTTTGGAATCTGTTGAAGACCTTATCCTTGGTCTTTAGGAAGTAGATCCAGGTTTTCCTAACTAGAATAGGGCAGGACATAAATGTATGCCCCAATATACTTGATGCCTCCATTAGCTGATATGTATGTAGGTATCTTCTCCCGATCACTCTGAGAGGGAGTGAGGAGATTGGTCCCATGATTGACTCCCTCGGTAAGAGGGAAGGTTGACTTTACTCCCTAACACGTTGTGATGGAGTGGGGAGATTTGTTCCATGATTATATTCCTTGCTAAGAGGGAAGGATGATGATACAAATACCAATGCATGCTCTCGATCACTCTGAAAGGAGTGAAGAGATCTCTCCTACATCCTGAGATGGGATGGAGAGGCCACTGCATTCTCCCGATCACTTCGAGATGGAGTGAGGAGATCTCTCAGACATCCTGAGATGGGATGGAGAGGCCACTGCATTCTCCCGATCACTTCGAGATGGAGTGAGGAGATCTCTCAGACGTCCTGAAAAGGATGGAGAGTCCAGCGCACACTCTCGATCACTTCGAGAGGAGTGAGGAGATCTCTCATGGAGAGATTTAGTGCATTCTCCTAATCACTCTGAAAAGAGTGAGGAGATCTCTCAGACATCCTGAGAAGGGATGGAGAGATTGGCGCACACTAGCGCACAATAGTACTCTTGTATGGACTCACCGATGGATTGGTTGAGTTGGTGCATGTTCCCCGATGGACTGGGTTAAGTTGATGCAGGATGGACTCTCCAATGGACTATGTAGAGTTGTTGAGATGATGTATGGACTCACCAGTGGACTGGTTGAGTTGGTGCATGTTCTCGGACGGACTGGGTTGAGCTAATGCATGATGGACTCTCCAATGGACTGTGCAAAGTTGTTGAGCTGATGTATGAATCCACCAATGGACTGAGTGGAGTAGATGCATGATGACACTTCTCAACGGAATGAGATTGTGTTGAAGAACTTCCGTATGTATAGAGATGTTCAAGACAGATATGATGTACAATTGAGATCTAGATGATCGAGATCAGTGATGCTAATGATGACCGTGTCCGAAGAATACCTTCCTTGTTAAGAGGGAGTGTTGGAAATAATGTAACTTCGGAAGTTATTCTTATTGTATCTTTGTTGTACCTTTTAGATTTTGTTGTAGCTCCTTTGGGAGAAATTATTAATGCATTTGATCATGTAAAGATCATGAAAGAATCAATGTAAACCTTGGGTCAGAGACTCAGAATTACCCAAAGGAAATAAATAATAAATGTAATTTTATTTTCACCCATGACAAGTCGGCCCAGTCAATTAAAGAAGTCGGCCCAGTTGAGGAAAAAGGTCAAATTGACTAATATAAATAGAGGATGTGCTCCTCTCATTCACACACTCACTCAACACAAGCTAATTCGCTCAAGTAGAAGTGAAGTTCGCTGCTGCAGTTAGAGAAAGCTTTCTTGGGGTTGCTACTATTGGAGAAGTTTCTTTTCTCTCTTATTCGTGATATCTGGATGTACTCTGATCTATGACCTGATTATCTCTATACGAAGGTTGTTGGGTTTTCTCCCTGTTGGGTTTCCCAGGATAAAAATTTGTGTCTATTGTTTATGTGCTTGGTTATTCTTTCAGTGATCCTGTTTTATTATCTGCAATTAATTATACTGCTAGAATTGTATAAAATCTAACAGGGTATTTACATCATTTACATTTAAACCCCTTAGTCTATCAACCACAGAGTACCACATTTAAATCCTTCTAATTTCCTTTGGGCACTCTGCCAAACCCTAGAAATCGATAAAGTGAGGTTCTGTGGGAAAGCTAGATAGTCTCTGGCAAGTACCCAAAGAAACTTGGTTGGGGACACCTCCTGTGGTTAGTTCGGATCTACTCACGTGGACCTAGGAAACCTAAAGAGAGAGGACCCTACCCATGTGACACTTAGGGGTAGTGTCTTGAGGTTTTGCCAGGTTAGCAGCCGATTACTCCTTGCAATCCAAGGGCTGCTAGTTTACACGACAACATTGACTATTGTCTATTTATTAGTACCATAAAATATCATTTGTTCTTTGCAAAAGAAAAGCTTATTATTTTTTTGAACAAATAGATTTAATGTAATAAATTGCTTTCAAAACATATTAATTAATCAACTCAACGCTAACCAAAAGAAAGTCATGTGCTGAAATTAGAAGAAAATAAATTTTTTGTCCTTGCGCAACATGAGAGGTTGGAAGGTCAGTGGTTGCCATTTCAAACAATAGATTTTAACAAAGGTAAGAAATGAGCTAAACCTCAAAGTAGTCAATATATTGGGGGATGCTAGGGTGCTTCAAGGATTGCAAGACCCGACATTCACGCTCAAAAAGGTCAAGATCCTGCAAGACAATTTGAGAAAAATGTCTGTAGCAAGAATAAGTCAGCTTCTGCAGGAGGAAATAAATTGACTTGCCTTCACAAAAGGACTAAAAAAGCAGCAAACTAAAGGCATCTCAACAAGATGATACCACTCATCAAAATGTCATCTATAACATAGTTGATAGACAAATCAAACTAGTCATCAGATGCAAAAATATAAATAATATCAAATATCAAATATTTGTTTCTGAAAAACATGAATTTTTCTGCATTCATTTATGCTATAAAACTAACATTACAGTTTCCATGTACAATGTAAATGCAAAAAAAATTAGCAGATATTGGGAAACTAGCATTGTTTGAAATGGCAACCACTGACCTTCCAACCTCTCATGTTGCGCAAGGACATGGCTTTCAAAGCAACCTTATTATCATCTCCCACCTCGGCTTCATATGTTATACTTGCACCGCCCTGACCAAGGAGACCAGTAATCCTATATTTTCCATCCACTATGTCTCCATATTTGTGAATCCCTTCAATGATGGACCTCTTATTGAGTGGTGATTCCTCGATTGTGTCATTTCTGCCATGCGAAAGATGCTTTGTAAATACCTTATTAAATACACAAAGTGGCATGGAACAAGAACGATAAACAAATCAAATGGGAAATGGACCAAAGTATCTTTTAACATAAGTATTTTCTGTAAACATATGACAAGGGAAGCAAAGAGCGAACCCATAACTGAATTTCAGCATTTATGGTAGAGGATCTGACATTATAAGTTCTTGAACACTGCCTTTTGGGGACAAATTCTCTTCTTTGAAATGGATTTGAACAGAAGAAAAAGGTTTTCAGTTGCTTTGGGACATCTGCACTTAATGGCTTTCTTCTCACAAAATTCCGTGAAAAATAATTTGGACTGGGAAAAATAGTGAAGATGATCTGCTCCTGTTGACAAAATTAGCATCCACAATCCAACATTTGACAAGTTTATTAAATCATACATGACGCACATCAATTTTCATTTTTCATGTCAAAACTTATTAGCTCATTCCTTGCAGGCAATCAATATGTCAAGGCAAGACTTAAAGAAGAAAAATAGTGATTTAAAGCAATCATACCATCTTAGTTATAGATTTGCAGCATGTTAATATATGGCACAACAAAAAGCTTTTCTCAAGGTAGACCCTGCAAAACCAACCCAATGTAAATTAATGCATAATGCTGTCCAATGCATCATGTCAACCATAAAAGGATCTTGGGAAATTGCATTCTTTAGAAGGATTAGAAATGTCATATTAAGAGGAATCTCCAAAGACATTCAAAAGCACAAAAAATGGATAGACAGCCACACCTCCGATACTAGTAAACATATCATTGATCCATAAAAATCTAAAAGATATAATTTCAGCTCCTGATATCCATCAAAAGGGAAGAGCAAAGCTCAAACACAATGAAGATAACTAGTACAGAGTACAATCAGTGTATGAAGGGATGAAACTATCATAGCTATAAAGCTAATCTATATATTTTTAGTTACAAAATCCTAACCTAAGACATGCCATAGTGCTTATAAAATCTTGACCCCCCACTCAAATCCCTAGTAGGCTAGACATTGCCTGCACAGGTTGGGACACGGTCTTGACAGTGTCGGACACGTGTTTTGACCGTGTCCTGAAAAAGGACATGGTCAAAACACATGTCCGACATGTGTCCTCATGGTGTTCGTGATGAATACAATGACATGGGATACTTGGCCCTAAATCAACGTGTCTGGTATCTTAGTATCTGAATATCCAAATACACAGCATTTTTGGATACTCCAATTCTGTTGTCAATTAGGGTTTTAGATACATCTTCCCTTCAAAGGCATTGAGCAGCTGCTAAATTTTTACTTTGCACATGATTCAGCTCTTACTGTTAAACTCACTTGAGCTTCAATCAAGGGTACTTTGCTTCCCTAATGGGCTTCATAAATAATGGAAGATAATTTAGTCAGTAAAAACAGTATGGTACTGTTATCACATCCATAGTAGCTGGGCTACCATGATTGCAGATCAGTTTCCTGTATATTTTTGAGCCAGTCCTTTACACATTTTTTTATGAGATCAGTCTATGATGACCAGCATTTTGATGATCACCTGCATATATTCAATGGATCCAGAGTTTGCACAGTTACAGTCTCATGCCAGGACTAAGCCCCATAACCCCAGGTCGGTGACTGAGACAGCCATTCCTCTATCATCCAAAGCAAATTGATGGCAGTGCCCATGTTATATTCAGATGCAGTGCTTCAGTGTTTTTTGGATAGTTCAGATCAGGGACTCAGATATATGATCCAGCAGGTATATTTTGGTATATGTGGGTTGTTGATGTTCTTTTCCTCTTATCTAGGTAGTTTATGACTGGGTATATTATGATGGTTGCTGGCTCTATCTTATTTGCTGCTTACTTGTTGTTTAGAATAGAAGTGGTTGGTTACTATTAACAGGAGGTTCTTGAATATACTCGTTCGTCATACCCCTACTCCATGAAGTATTGACTTGTCCATTCCCTATTTTAGGGCCTTCCATGGCACCATTAGTCATTTCTCCGTCCATCCATTATCTTCCAGTTTTGGGTTTATCCCGATTCACACCTTAGCTAGTGATCTCGAGGACTTCCCCCACCTAGACCTCTGTGTTGGATAGATTCCCGGTTTGCATTGTGTCTCGGCTCTGGAGTGTGTGATTTTAGTCACAGTGGTTGTTCTCCCCTAGTCCTCGAAACCAAGTATTCCTACAAACTGTGTTGCTAAACACTAAAGCATTGGATCTTAAATGCTATATCTAAGGGATGCTTAGTCAGCAAAAACAGTGTTGCTAAACACTAACTATGCATATCTATACTAGCTAGTCAGTGGCCAAGGGACGCGCACTCATCCTTTGTATGATATAAGGTTGTTTGCCCCTACAGGGCAACAGGGTGGTCACTCCATCGCACCTATGGACGGTGGCGGGCAATGGAGGTCATACCGAGTCATTATCTAAGGCCCGCCAAGCTATTTAGGGCACCTGCTCTTGGAGGTTGGCTAGTGAAAATCTATAAAGTGAAATAAATGTTAAATATTAAATGGGAAAGCTGACAAATAATAAATTGCTAAAAGGTTGCTTGTCTAGAGTCTATTGGAAGCATTCTCATCACTCTACCCATTTGTGAGACACCACCATTCCTCGTGTTATCTTCTATGATCTATCTAGTATATGTCTAGGTGATCTCCCTGGTTCCTTCATCCGAGAGATTGCAATGTTGAGGTTGTTGAGCCCTTCCCCTAGCCTAGCCTTTGTTTTCCACCTTCACCCATGGTTAGCAAATTGTTCAAGTCAGTAAACGGGTATACACTTGAAATTCTTGTTTTTAGTAGCTAGTTACTTTGATCTAGACTTATCTTATTTATATTATTTACATGCTTATGCCAGTTAAACATCATTCTATGCTTTGGTTTATGGTCACCTACTAAAATACTGTGAAAAACCATGGTTTGAAGAGTGTGGAGAAAGAAGGAAGTCCAAAAACCAGTCTCTTCTTCGAGGTGGACAACTAATCTTGAGGCCAAGACAATGGATGTGACAATGACACTTGAGTTAGACTCTGATCTCTCTTCCCTCAAGAGTGCTTTAGATAGGTGACATCTAGATTCACTTATTGGGAATAGGGCCCTTTTGGGTTCAAATCGAGACATCATAAAGGATCCTCTCGATTCAAGCCCTCATTTTTCCATTTCCTCTCCACTGGAATACAAAGCTTGTGAAGTTTCTGCTACTGCGTTGGATAGGGGTAAGTTTCTCTCTTCTCCATCCCTTTCTTTCTCGAATTCCTACTCGGTGAGAGACATGAGTAATAACAACAAGCCAGAGGTAGTAAAATCCTAGCCCTTGCACCTTTCTCTTCGAATCTCGAACTATGGACTTGTCGAATGACTTAGTCTCCGATTCGGTATCAGGGGTGGCAAAATCAAGCAAGACTTCTTCTGTTGTGTCAATTGATGGGCCTAGGGGAGGGAGTCATTACCTTTTAATATCTAAGAAGGGACGGGCCTAAGAATCCTTTCCTTCAGAGGGCTTAGGTCTAGACTCTCTAGGCGATGCCGGGAAACAACTAGTCGAGTAAAAGTCAGCCATAAAACGTACACAAGAACAAGTTATTTCCGATATAAATCAAGGTAAACAAAAACTTATTACAGGGGCCCCTAGAGCAGGACGATCCCCATCTAACTTTATCCCATGAAGATCTTGTCTATGAATGTTCGTGGCCTAGGGGGACAAGCTAAAAGATTGTCCCTAAAATGTCTTGTTGAGTCTAACAAGCCACTACTTATGCTTCTCCGGGAGTCTATGGGGTCTCATCATGTACTCATTCTTGAACTAAAAAAAGTTTTGGGGGGATGGAATTTTATTGCTTGTGATTTGATTGGTCTATTCAGGGGGTTAACTATGGGTTGGTGTGATGTTGTCACACTGACAAACTCTTTTTCTTTTACGTCAAGTCTTTTCACATAAGTCTTTGCAAAAGGATTGGGCTACTCACTATCCATTTTGAATCTCTACGGTCCATATTCTGGAAGACAGGACCATTGGGATTATTTTTTCTCCTCATAGAGTTTAAAGGTGGACAACCTCATCATAGGAGGTGATTTAAACTTGACCTTGAGTAGCAGAGAAGTGTGGGGTGACAGCTCTAGATGTTAATGTCTTGCAGGGTATTTTCAAAACAACTTCTCTTCTTCGGGGTGGATTGATACTGAACCACTAAAACTTCATCCCACCTGGACAAACAATAGATCAGGGCAAGAGGCCATTGCCAAGAGGTTAGATCGTTTTCTGGTGTAGGATTGTTTACTGTAGAAGGTGGCCCTATACAGGTCTTGGGTCGGAAACACTTGTTTCTCGGATCATTACTCGATTTGGCTAGAATTTGGTTCCCCGGATTTGAATCCTGGAATACCCTTTAAATTCAATCCTTGTTGGATTCCTGAGGAGGGTTTTCAAGATAATGTTAAGACTACTTGGAGGCATTTCTCCAAGGGGTCGGGGATCTATGCTTGTGACCACTTCTCCATCACTATGAAACAAGTAAAAGAAAAAAGTGTCGGCTTGGGCTGGTGAAAGATTTAGGACTCATGACTCTAAAATTGTGGAGAATGAAAAAGTCATGGAGGACTTGGTCAAGAGAAATGATAGTGGCATTTTCCGCCAGTCGGATCTAACAAAAGTTAAAACTCAAAAAACTTGAAACAACTCATGCTAAGTTATTATTGGATAGGGAACAAGACTGACGCATAAAGAGTCGGGCTACCTAGATTGCTGTTGGTGACCAGAACATGGTTTTTTCAAAATTTTGCAAATCATAGGAAAAGCACCAACACAATCTGAGACTTGAAAAACTCAGAAGGTGAAAAAGTGTGTTGCTTCAAGGAACTGGCAGATCTGGGGGTTACTCATTACAACACTCTTTTTAAGGAACCTGAAGGTTCAAATATTGTTGAACTACTAAAGGTTCTCTCCTACTTTCCCAGGTTGGTACATGAGGCAGAGAATGAAGCCCTTTTTAGGCCCATCACACAGGAGGAATTGCTTCATGTTCTAGAGACATTCAAAAAAGACAGAAGTTTGGGGCCGGTTGGCTGGACTGTTGAATTTTTTCTCGAGTTCTTTGATTTAATTGGTAATGACCTCCTTCGGCTTGTTGAGGAGGTAAGGCTATGAGGGAAGGTGCCATCCAACATTAACACAACTTTCATAGCCTTGATTCCTAAGACTAATTGCCCTGAGTCTTTTGAAGGTTTTCAACCTATCTCACTTTGTAATTGCTTGTATAAGGTAATCTCCAAATTATTGGCTTGTAGACTCAAGCCTCTATTGTCAAACTTTATTTCTGCTGAACAGTTTGGGTTTTTACAAGGTAGGAAGATACACGAAACCATTGGAAAAGTGCAGGAAGTTATATATTCCATTAAACTCTCAAAAGACCCAACAGTTGTTATCAAACTTGATCTGTCGAAAGCCTATGACAAGGTTTCTTGGCTTTACCTAAGGCTTCTACTTCTGCATATCGTGTTCTCCTACCTGGTGGTTAAGTGGATTATGGCTGTGTTTCTTTGGTTACCTTTGTTGTTCTTGTCAATGGTGTTGCTTTTAAATTTTCCAATCCCTCCAGGAGTTTGGCGCAAGGTTTCCCTCTCTCCCCCTATATGTTCCTTCTGGTAGTTGAAAGTCTCAGTAGGGCCCTAGTTGATGCAAAGCAGAAAAAATTGGTGAAGGGGGTCAGAGTTGGCGGAAGTGAATCCCTCACTCATCTTTTATTTGTTGATGGCGTGCTGATGTTTGGTTTTGGTTCTGAAAGGGAGCTTGATGTTTACAGGGACATTCTTGATCTATACAAAAAGGCCACAGGAATGGAAGTAAATGGAACTAAGTCTGCTTTCTATCATTACAATTTTGTAGAAGGACAAGAGATTGTGATTGGCAGGTACTTACCTTTCCAATCACTTGATTTCACTGAAGGCATTAAGTACTTGGGGTTTCACTTGAATCCCAACAATTATGGAAAGCATGACTGGCTGTGGTTAACTGGAAAGGTGGCAAAACGAATTGCACATTGGTGCAATCGTTGGTTGTCCAAAGGCGGTCGTCTGGCTTTAATTAAATCTGTATACTGGCACATATCCCTAAAGGCATTCTGGAAAAAATTCAAAAGTATTGTTTCAAGTATAAAGGTAATCATTGGGTTAATTGGCGAAGGCTAGCTCTTCCGAAGTCATTGGGTAGATGGGGCCTGAAGGATATACACCATTTTGGACCGGCTCTGGTTGCCACTTCCCTTTGGCACTTCATTAATAAAGATAGTCTGTGGAGGAGGATTCTGATACAAAAATATATAGCCCTTGGAATAATACTTGATTGGATTAGCAAAGAAAGAAAGAAAGAGTTTACATAATTTCTCCAATCACTATAAGGCATTGACATTGGCTTTTCCAGTTATTGGAAGGTTCCTAGCTTGGAAAATTAATGATGGAATGCTTGTCCATGTAGGTGCAGACATAATCGTGGGTTGTGACCAAAGAGTCTTTCTTTCTGAGGAGCTTATCCTCCACTGAATTCAGATGGAGAAAGCAACACTGAATCTATCCGTGGATCCAACTCACTCTACCATATGGAATCAAGGGTGGCAAACAGCTGAGAATTTATATTTGGCTGGAGAGCGGGCTTTGGAATGGCATAACTACACTGAGTCTCTACAGAAAGCACACATAAGAATACGGCCATGTGAGGGCAAACTTATCTGGAACAAGAACGTTGTTGGCGAGTTTTATTCTGCAAAGATGGGATATGAAGTTCTCTCAGGGACTAGGGAAAGGGGTGATACCTGGTGGTGGCACAAAATTTGGAAAGTTAAGGCACTGATGAAAGCAACTATTCATATGTGGCTTGCACTCAATAACAAGTTCTTACCTGGGAGATGATGAAGAGCAGAAATAAAGTCAGCCCTGGTATTTGCCTCCTCTGCAGGAATCACGATGAAACTTCTCATCATCTATTTCATACTTGTTCTTATACTCAACATGTCTGGTGTGGTCTAGAACAACAATTGGGACTTGTTAATTTATGGGCTCAGGAAACAATCGAAGAATGTTTTGCCGGTTGGTTTAACAATAAAGATTTGAAGCATCTGCATGCTCTTCCCTACTTGGGTCTTTGGGGTATTTGGATAGCCCGAAATTCAATTGTATTTGAAGATAAGTTTGTTCCTGCATTCAGAACAGCGGCACAGGTCTTGAGCCTTCTGCCTTTCTACAGGACCACAACAGTTATTAAGTACCCTAGAACTATTCTATCCCACGAGATTGACAAAGGCTTACCCTGGAGTGTTTTTTATGGTGCCTGCAATACGATGATGTGTGGTTGTGGCTTCATCCTTCACCTCTATGAACAGCATTATTATCAGGTGAAGGCGAATGTGGGGCGAGGAATGAACAATTCCAGTGAATTCATGGCACTCTTCCTTTTATTGAAGTTTGCAAAAAGACTGTTATATATAAAATAAAGATAATAATAAATAAATCACATAGCAAATATTCATAACTAATAGTTATTATTATTAGCTAACTAAAAGACGCATCCTTTCAAATGAAGAGATGCTAAAGGGCCTATCTAATGGCCACGCATTGTATTGTAATATCATCACTTATTATTAAATACATTTATATATCTTTTTGATCTATTTAATTATTAAGCATTCTGGATAATAAATCACATAGTAAATATTCATAACTAATAGATATTATTATTATTTATTATGTGATTTATTTATTATTATCTTTATTTTATATATAACAAAGACAGAGTCTTGTATCCCTCCAGGTTTTCGGTGACTCCAGTCTTGTATCCCTCAGCTCAGCTCTGAAACATTACTCTCAGACCACTCTTTGAACAATTACAAGAGGTTACGGACCTTTTCACTATGATTCAATTCAAGCACATCTTTAGAGAGGCTAATCAAACTGTTGATACTCTTTTGAAAGGACTACTTTTGCCAGAAAACTACTTTTCGCTACAGGTAAAAACTTATATTTTTTAGGCGTTTGATGGAAATTATGATGTGGAAACTAGTCTTGGAGAGCTTGATTCGCCACTAGTCAATCTAACATAAAGGTGTTTTATAGCTGAATTATTTTCCAATCAACAACTAGATATGATAGAAGAAAGGAAATAAATGCAGAAATAAAACAGCAAATAAGACAAGGGATATGTTCCTCACATTGCTTACTCATAGATGAATAATGTTTTCATTACTGGGCCTTTACATTAGAATGACAGCAAGAAATTTACAACACATTAGCAACAAATGAAGAGCATAGAAACAAATAACCATACTACAAAACAACAATACCTCACTTCTTCATTAATCTTCAAGCTTGATATACAAGGAAGCTCAACATCATCATCTCCAGGTTCCTACAATCTCCTATCACTTCATCACTTCTCAATCTCTACTCCGAACCCTCAAACACCCAATTACCAATTACACTGAAATGGAGAGAAAGCTCCTTTATATAAAGGTAATTTCATCTCTCTTACAATAAAATACAATTTTCTCTAACTAACTCCATGACAAGTCAAAGAAATAATATAATAATGGAGTAGTTAGGCCTTATCCCTTCAAGGTTGACAAGTCAAATGGTCTCCACTCTCTCCAAGAGAGGTCGCTCCACTAGAAAATATGAAATAATGTGCAAAATATCTCCAAGAGAGAGAGCGCTCCTCTAAAAATAGTATTTTGACCATGTCAAGAAGATAAGATGTCCACTTTCAAGTGTGCCTTCCAAGATGCATGCATGCAAAATACAATAAAGCATTCCTGAGCAGAAGATTTGTAAGGGAGAAACTCTTTTTAAGTTTGGCCGTCAACAGAGAATTGTCTGAAAGGTACTTCTGGAAGATTTCTTCCAGGGACATAAGATCTACCACCAGGAGTTGTGATTTCCATATCATTTCCTTGCCTAGGGGGAGAGAACATTCCTAAGGAAGGTAGTTCATTCTTTTTCTGGTGTTGAATTCTCTGGTGTATTTTTCTACATGCAGGACAATCTGCATGCTGGCCACGGTGCTCATTATCATATAACCCTGTATAAGAAGGTTGTGAGGAAGAAGGTACAGAGTTTGCTTCAGCTTGACGCTTAGCATTATTATATGAGGAGACAGAAGTAGAACGGATCAGTGGAGGTCTGAATCTAGGAGTGGGAGTTTCAACAGGGACACGGAAGGAACTCGATTCAGCATCAAAGGTATGTGGCTGAGTTTGAAAAGAACCAAGTAACCTTTCATTATTTCTAAGCTCATTATATTTAACTTCCCATCGACGGGGATAGTTAATACCTGTCCAATTGAATGTGACAGGGGTTCACTGTTTAGACTTATCTTTTTCCACCACGTTGTGCAGGTGCGAACTCTGGTGAACATGAGAACAGAGTGGAGGAAGAGTGTCATTCCCGAAACGGCAAACAACAGCACTTTTGAGCTGTATAATTTTAGAACCCTTTTCCATTTGAAACCCTTTGGGGAGAATATACGCATTCAGCAGGTCATATATATATGGATCATCCAGACTGACTGAATACTTAGGATAGATGGTACCAAAAGCTGGTCCATCATGCAGAGGTGCAGTAAAGCCACCTATAATAGCATCAGCAAAATTCATATGACGAGTATCTACAGCAACACAGAGAGATGAAACAGCAAGACGCGGGTGAACTAAGGGACCTAAACCAAGCTTTATGGCGCCTAAATGTACATACTTAAAACGTTGGGCTTTAGCCCAATCAATTTGGCTTTTTTCGAGCAGATCAATATGCACAGGCTCGTCTTTATCAGTAAAAGAAACATCTATAGAAGATACTTTTATTTGTGTTGCAGACTTGAGTGACCACCATTTTAACTTATAGACATCGGATGGTAAAATGGCTGGCAACTGCCAATTTTCAGAAGGATTAAGATTGTTGATATGAATGATTGATGAATCTGAAGTTGATGGTTCTTGGAAATTAGATCTACGTTTTGCTAAAGACACCTCTGTGTCAGTGGCTGACTCACATTCTAATTGGGTGAGCTCAACTGTATCCATTGCAGGGTCCATGATTTTAATGAGGTTTAGTGCTCACTTCTGATGGTCTCTGGCAACTTTGAGGACTTACCACGCCTATCCACGGCCTAACTGCCTCTCTGACTTTGGACAACCCAACTTAAAACCTCTCACGCCCTAACAATCACTCAGCGGTCATTTCCACCGCCTACCCGACACAGTTGTAGAATGTAAAGACAGATAACACAGAAAATAAACTGCAGCAGATTTAATAGATACAATTGCATAAACAAAACTTACAGAAACAATGCTTTAATTGGCTCTGATACCAAACACACCAAGATCTCAAAGCTTTCTTTATATATGCGGAATTACAACTTTTTATACATTCATCCTTCAACTGCAGATCGGCTTCGGAGGGCGAAGCTCGTCACTGCGACTCTGCAACACTAAATGCCTAAGCACAAAGTCTAGAGCTCATTTATCTTTCAGAAATAGCAAAGCTATAACTTCCAGAAGGCTTCCTGGAGCATCTAGATATGCTTACTAGCACCCTAACACACTGAAAACCAAACAGACATATACAGACAGAGCTTAAGCTTTTGATGCAATCTTATACCTCAAAGGCAAGTTGCAGAGCATACACCTTAGCTCGACTCGACTTGTAGAGCTTTCTCAACACATGAGGACTCCAAATTCGAATGAATATTATGATGCAATCTTATACCTCAAAGGCAAGTTGCAGAGCATACACCTTAGCTCGACTCGACTTGTAGAGCTTTCTCAACACATGAGGACTCCAAATTCGAATGAATATTATGAGACTCAAGTCTCTCTTTTATAATCCTCTAGCCAGTCATCCAGTTACTTACTACTGGCACTCATGAGTCAAAAGCAAAGGAATCCGGGGTAATGGTGGGACCACGCCATTATTATCTCGTCCCTTCAAGGCAAAGCCATATGGGGACCCGGACGACCAAATCTAAGCTAATGGCCAACAAGACTGACATGGCCGACAAACAAGGTAAGAATACCCGACAATACAAAGTGGATGCTTTTAAAGGCCGGCCCACCACGGCTTTCATGAAAAAGAAAACTATTAATTACAGAAGTAGATTCCCACTTAATCATAAGGGTCTCGAGCATGTCGGCAAAGGCAGACAACCTTATCTCTGATATCAACTCCTCTGCAGGTACAATCAAATCCTGATAGGATATCGTAATCCTCATCAAAATCTTCATAATCATCACCACTGGGTGGAGCATCTTCTGGCGGTGCTGGAGGGTACAGATAAGGGCCAAAGCATCTTTCTACGTCAGAGCCGTAGAGAATCTGATTTGGATCACATAAAAATTCACCCTCGAACAATGATTCAACCCGGAAGTCTAAAGGAAGCTTTCTGGTGTAAAGCTTGGAATCAATCTGGTTTCCATCATGGTCTCTTTTGACAAATTTCTGATTTATATACACAGTGTGCTCTAACCGCGTATATCGACCACCTTGGTGCCTCAGTAGGAATTTGAACCATAGATTATTCTGATCTGGAATCTGCATATCAGCTTGGAGATGCAAAATGAAATTTGCTCTTCTATTGACCCAATCAATTCGTGGGCAGAACTTATCTAGCAATATCTCAGTCCATCCATACCAAGATTTATTTCTTAAGTTACCTGGATCACCACAGATAACAATGGATCTTTCTTCACGGCAGAACTGCAAAATTAAGTTATAACTAGACCATGTCAAGTTACCTTCACCTATATCCACATACCAAACTGGTTCGTCGTCTTCTTCATTGCAGTCGATCCATAATTCTTTACACTTCTTCAGCTTCTCCTGTGCATTATTGAAACTTTTGAAAGCACTTCTTTCCCATTTTTCCAGAATTTGTATCTTCAAGGGATTTGTTTGTATCTGATTTATCAGAGTCAGATCCAGATATCTTTCAGCTTCATATCTAGCAGCATAATCTAGCAATTGTCTTCTTTCTTCTTTTGAAAGGCTTTCATCCCATGGCTTCAGGAAAAGACTATTTCTCGGCTGGTAAATAGGCTGCACTGGAGCCTTTCCTTTATTGGAGCTTGAACTAGAAGCACCAGCTGAAAACATATTGAGTGCAGGAGCAAACTGCGATGTCTCACAAGTTAACATATCAGCAGGACAATTTAAATAACCTGGTTTATATACAATCTCATAATCAAAGTTAGAAAGCCATATAAACCATTTCAAAATACGACTACTATTCTCAGCCATTAAATTTTCATCCTTAAAGATACCAGGCATAATCTTTAGATCAGTCCTTATGATGAATTTAACTGGTTTTAAAAACAGAATAAAATGCTGAACAGTCTTTTTGACTGCAAGGATCTCTTTGTGGCTGCTCGGGTAATTCAATTCAGCTGACTTAAACAAACCAGAGCCATATCCACAAATATTTTCTTTTCCATCAATTGCTTCTAGCAGAACACCACCCCATGTGGTAGAAGAAGCATCTGTTTCAATGATCAATTGACCAGATCCTTGTGGCAAGAATAGACGGTAAATCTTTGACTTTAGTCTTTATTTGCTTGACTGCTAAAGTCATTTGCTCACACCATTTTGGAGGATTTTTCTTAAGCCTTTGCTGCAAAACATGTATATCAGTGGCTTGACCTCGATAGAATGGCCGGATGTAGTTCAGACTACCTAAGAACCGTTGGAGCTGGGTTTTGTCAAGAATTTGATCAGGAAAATGGTCAAAGGAACTTAGTACATGCTTTTGAAGAATCACTTGACCTTTCTGAATCTCAAAACCTAGGAAATCCATTTATGTTTTTCCTATTTCCATTTTTTACTGTGACAAAACTAAACCATGTTTAAAAACCAACTCATAAAACTTTTGCAAGTGCTTCAAGTGATTTCGCAGGTTCTTAGAACATATAAGTATGTCATCAATGAATACCTACAACCATGGAATATTTCTGAATATATCTTCCATTCTCTTATGGAATTCCGATGGTGCATCATTGATCCCAAATGGAAGGACTTTCCATTGGTATTGTCCATGTGGAACAACGAAAGCAGTTTTAAATCTATCTTTTGCATCTATCTCGATCTGGTAGAAACTAAACTTGAAATCGAACTTGCTGAACAGAGTGCATCCTGAAATTCTCTGTAACAGACTAGCTTTATCTGGCAGGGGATATCTTACCTTTTGCAAAACTGCATTCAAAGGCTTGTAATTGACTACCAATCTTGGCTTACTTCTTTTTTGCTCTGAGTGCTTATTTACTACAAATGCACGGCATGCCCATGGACTTTTGGAAGGCTCTATCAGGCCTTTCTCTAGCAACTCTTTAACTTCTTTAGCACAGAATTCTCTTTCTGATGGGGACATTAATCTAGCAGAAGCTTTCATTGGCTTTATCTTCTGCAGAGGGTCGAATGGAAGAGACACGAAATACTTTTCCCTTTTCCAGAAAGCATTGGGGCTTTCTGAACAACAGTCCTTGATCAGTTTTTCTGTAATTGCTGCAAGAGTTTTATCCTTATGCATTTCTGCATAGGCAAGGCAACGTTCCATTTTATGAAGATCAACAACTTTAGGATTGCTGACAGGCTTAGACTCAATGACAGACTTGCATTTATATACAGGCTCAAAAAACAAAGGGCAAATAACAAGCTGAGACTTTATGGTACAGGAAAACAACATTTTAGTTGTATCTATTGAAAATGGACTCACTCTTTGCAAAAATTCTGAACCAATCACACAGACTTCTTTTAGACTATCTAATCTATACATAGACAATGAAATGGATTTATTTGATGGTTTAACTGAAAAATCCTCAACCTTACCAGCTAGGGAGACTAGAGTACCTTCTATTGCAGATCCATACTCTCGACTTTTTTCCCAGTAGAAAGTAGGTATAGCAGACCCTTTAGCAAGGTTAAATTGACAGCCTGAGTCTAGCATACAGTCTAAGGAATACGGGTTATATTCAAGAGGACAGAATAAGACTTTTATAAACAATTTAGGACCTTGAAAGGCTCCTAACAGACTTGGAACTTGTGAAACAGGAGACTGAGGAGAATGAGGAGGAGAGGAAGAAGGAGACTCTTCTTTTCTTTCAGGATTTGCCATTGCTTGCTCTAAATGCTTGCTAAGATCTTCATCTGATGATTGATCTTTTTCCATGACCAATATCTTAACCAAATCTTTCAATTCTTCAATTTCTTTAACAAGCTTTTTCAATGTCTGTTGCTTCTCTTTAATCTGCAGCCTTAATAATTTCTCTTTATCCCTTATGTAACTTTGTCTTTCTTCATGCCCATCTGGGTAATTTCTATATAGCTAAGCAGGATTGTATCTTGCTGACAAAATTGGAGATTCTATCTTTTCTTTACCGTTAGCAGATTTTTGTTTATCCAGTAAACTCAAAAGCTTTCGTTTTTCATCTTTGAGATCTTGTCTCTGGACAAACTGATAGACAAGAACTGTGGCTAATTTTAAATCAATCTCAGCCAACTATTTTTCAAGGGATTGTTGTTGATTGAATGAAAACATATTTAGAGAAAAATCAAACTCAGGTAGCAGCATACACCCCCCTAAATTTGCAATCTGACTCTCAGCAAAGCTAGAACTGGAACTGGAATCAAAATCATAGGCAGGGGCAAATTTAGCTAAAGCAACATTATCCTCATAATCTGAATCTGAAACAGACTCAAATTCCTCATCTGGCAAATAGATTATTTCTCCTAAAGGAGGAGAATCAACAGATAATTCAAAGAGATCCCACCAGTGTGGATCTAATCTAGAACAAAAGGCAGCAAGCCTTGGCCTTGACTTTCTTTTTGGACATTTTCCAACCCAATGACCTGATTTCCTGCAGATAAAACAAACATCTTTTTTGCCTCTCTCAGTACGCCTTTTCACATATCTTTTGGATTTATACTAAGATCTATATCTTCTATCTTTATGTTTGTACCCATATTTGGATGTGTTTGATGGCTTATCTGGGTGATACCTAGGGCTTGAAGTGTAAAATCCCTTTTTCTTTTTACACTTACATGATTCTTTGCCAAAATGTCCTCGGTTATGGGCACCACACCCCCAATCAGGCATCTGTGCTACATCTTTACAGAATGAAGCATAATACATCTTTTGGTGCCTTTTAAAGTCTTTACTCACTCGGCGTTCTAAGCAGTGCTCTTGCCAAGTTTCCAAAATATGTGCATGCAGTTGTGCCAGTGACATTCCTCTTAAGTCAACATTCTTATCTTTCAAAGCTTGTTCAACTGCATCTGGTACATGACCTGGAAAACTCCTAAGGTAATGCTTTAAGTAGGCAGGTTCTCCTGACTTACCAGAATATTAATAGGCTTTGCATATAGCAAAAATATTCTTCACTTTTACTCAGATCACAAAGTCTTGCAGACATGAAAAGTGAAGCAAGATGGTCATAGTCTTCACCATCTTCAGGACCATAAAATTCCTTACTTAAGGCTTTTAGAATTTGCTCATCTACATCGTCTGCAGCAAGCATCTCATTTCTGACTTCTTGGGGTAGCCATCGCCACCATTCATATGCTAATCCTGAGAGACCAGCAACTAATTGTGTTCCCAACATTTGGCCTGTAAGGTTATTGTCCTGTTGTTTCTTGTATAACACCCATTGTCCTAACATTTGGATAGCATTTGTTATATCTGCCCTGGTCTGACATTGAACATTCAAGACTGGTTGTTCGGGCATCTAGGACAACAAATTGTTCATAAAGTTGATTCCAAAATGGAATCTCTGGGATGGAGCTGTGGAAGCTTGAGCATCAGACATATGTACATCAAAAGCAGGAGGAGGACCTCGGGGATGACCCCTATTGGAGGACTGAGCTTCTTGGTTATGAAAACCAATTTCTAAAGCAGCTAACTGAGCAGAATACTTGGGATCTAATGCAGGTTTAAATTTATTGAACTCTGAGATCCAATTTTCAATTTCAACTATCTCGGCATCACTTTCTCCAAAATCAAAATCAGGCTTTTTCCCCTCTTGTGCACTAAATTGACTCAAGGAATGACTCTTATTGTGGGATGGTTTCCTTGTATGTCCTTTGGATGCTAAGGCAAAAACATGATCTAGTACAACATAAGACTTTTTCTGCAGATTCTCTGTTTTTGTCAACAGCTCTTCTAATACAGCCATTCTCCTATCTGATTTAGCAGAGGCATGCTCTATTGCTATTCTGATATCTGTGGAATCATGGAGGAGATGGTCTAACAATTCTAGCTTTGTTGCTAGAGTATTAATGTGTTGTTTTTGTTCAATCACACTATTTTCAGGAACAAAATATATCGCCATATCATCTATATTCCTTGCAGTGTGTGATTGTTGAAGGTTTCCCCAATTTGCTAGCTTGACTTCTTCTAATGATGACTGATCAAGAGCAGAAGATTTGTAAGGGAGAAACTCTTTTTTAGTTTGGCCGTCAGCAGAGAATTGTCTAAAAGGTACTTCTGGAAGATTTCTTCCAGGGACATAAGATCTACCACCAGGAGTTGTGATTTCCATATCATTTCCTTGCCTAGGGAGAGAGAACATTCCTAAGGAAGGTAGTTCATTCTTTTTCTGGTGTTGAATTCTCTGGAGTATTTTTCTACATGCAGGACAGTCTGCATGCTGGCCACGGTGCTCATTATCATATAACCTTGTATAAGAAGGTTGTGAGGAAGAAGGTACAGAGTTTGCTTCAGCTTGACACTTAGCATTATTATATGAGGAGACAGAAGTAGAACGGATCAGTGGAGGTCTGAATCTAGGAGTGGGAGTTTCATCAGGGACACGGAAGGAACTCGATTCAGCATCAAAGATAGAAGAATGTGCTCCATGGTCAACCTAGAAGAGTTCACCAAATGCACCGTTGAAGGTGCATGCAACCAAAAAACATTATAATACTCCTTGAAGGAGAGTGCTCCTCAACTAACTCCTCAAAATAGTAAATGCAGTCCACAAAGTGCATGAACATCTGTGCAATAAGTATCCTAGATGAAGCACGTGTAGGTATTTTGAGTGGCACATCCCATCATCACATGTGAACAAGGTGTGGAAAGGTGTGCAAGAACCAAATCAACAAGGAACTCCTTCTCATGTGGGAACCCAAAGTAGGTTGCTCCAACTAACTCCATAAAACAAGGTGCAAGGGGCCAAATAGGTGGAGCACTTCATATGCATGACAAGTCAAAGGTCTTGGGAACTTCAACAACCTCCCAAAAATAAAAAAGTGCCTCATCTAATGTGCAATCACTTCATCCTATTAAGTTTGATCAAATCAACATCTCCAAATAATAATAAAATATGATCCAAGGTGGTTACAACTCATCAATCATGTGCAAGTGGATAGAGTCAACAACCTTATCCACTCACCAAGTCAACAAGAAGCCCAACGAATTCCAAAACCAAGGGGATGGACCCTCCACACAAGCAAATAATGATACTAGCACAGCCACTTAACATGTGGTCGGTGGACGCCGATAGGCGATCACCGACCACAAGTTTAGTGGCTTCAGTTGTTGTTACTGCTATCACATATATAGTAGCCGGGCTACCATACATTATTTTTCTGATTCCAGTACACTATTCAGCCAGTGCCCTTACATTGAGATGCTGAGATGAGCATCTATATTGGATCACTATTAGATTTTGGATAGCAGTATGTATTCCCCATGCCATGACTGAGTCTCAGGACACTCAGAGAGATGACCGATGTAGCCATTATACCAGTTGTACAGAGCAGTCAGTAGTGCCCAGAGTTACAGTAGTAGTTTCAGAGGACAGATGATGGTACAGGTGATGAGCATTCAGGTATATGACTCAGCACGTATATCATTGTGTTATGGTTATATTGCTTTTATATTTATTCTTATAGCATGTCTTAGCACCTAGTGTCATGATCTGGCAATCATATAGATATGTGGACCTGGTTGATCATATTATATATATTATATCGTCCCTACTCAGACTTAGAAGTTCACTATTCATACTCATTGGTTTTACCCTCCTTAGGGAGAATAAAGGTGATCATTCCACCATACCTTGGCTTGCTAGTGTTGGCACCATTATTCATTGCCTTCATCCATCCATTACCTACCTTTTAGTTTATCACCCTGACTTAATACTTGACTAATGGCATGGGGGACTTTTCCCCACTGTAGCCTCTGTATTGGATGGGCTTCCCTGTTTATTGTGTCTCGGCTCTGAGTTGGTGACAAAACTTACCTATGGTGAGTTGGAGTTCCTTGTGAATTCCCCCTAGTCACTAAAGTTGTGTTGGCTAAACCTAAAACTTTTAGTGTTGCCATGAATACAAAGTCTGGAAAAAATGAAATCCTATATCTTGTATGAAAAGCCCATTCATGCAATGTGTTTCTAAACACACATGAATGAAAGGCATGCCAAATGAAAATGGCCATGAAAATAGAATGTTATATCTTTTGGAAATGTAAATACCTAGGTAAACAAGCTGTCTGTGACACACCTAGAAGTGCTCAGGTAAACAAGTGCCTTAAAAACACACCTGCAGCAGAAAGCCTAAATAAATGTAAATCTATGCAATGTGTTTATAAACACACATAGATCAAGGCTATGGAAACTTCAGGCCCAAAAAGCAATGGAACTTAAATGCTATATCAAAACAATTGCTGGCCTTATTTGTATTATGGATTGTGCGCATCTGTTAAAGGTGAATAAACCTTCTTTAAACAACTCATCCATTTGTGAGACACCGCCATTCCCTGTGTTGTTGCTCATTCAGTATATACTATGGTGTGTATTCCCTTTCCCTTTGCCAAAGTGTCACAAAGTTTAGTCAATCAAGTCATCCCTTAGCCTAGACAGTTATTTTAGCCTTCACCCTTCACTAGCAAATTGATCACAGCTATGAAGTGAGTATGATCTTGAAAGTCTAGTCTGAGTAATAATAATAATTAATGACATTATATATTTGGACTTAGATCGCCAGTAATGATTCCTTTGTGTTATAATTGTTATTTGAATAAATTGTAGAGCATGCATTAACCTTTGACACTTTGCAGCAGCATCTGATGATGGTCTGAGTTATATTTGGTCATGTTGACTTGGTTAAACCTAGTTTGACCAAGGTCAACCATAGGACATGAGATGGTTGGACCTTGTGATGATATGGACAGATGATATATGGTCTATGTACATGTATATGATGATTCTATGCAGCAGCTACAGGGTTATGATGATGATTCATGGTTTACAGCAGTATTTGATCATTTAAAAATTATTATTATTTGACCTGTTCTGGTATATTGGATATATATTTTGATCATGCAGAGACACATATGGTGTATGAGTACACATCTTGGATGGATTTGGACCTTCTGAGTCCAATGAGATAGTTTGTTTTCAGTTCTGGGCACTTACAGTGATGATTGAGCCTCAGTAGGCTATCTCAGTGCAGTTTTGGTCTGTCGAAGACCCTGTCAGAGCAGATGTGATTTTTATCCGGTTGACCTAGGGCGTTGTGCTTGGAGGGGGTGGTCCAGCCACTTGTTTTTACCATATTACCCCCTGCCGGACACACTGGTGCCCTCACCTTGACAGCGCAGGCACTCCAGGAGGCAGTTTGGGGCAGTTTCACGCTTCCCAAGGCATTTCAGGATTGGTAGAAATGGCTGTTGAGGAATTCGATTTGGGCTACTGAGGCTATGTTTTGGCATGGGATGATCAGTGATGATGGATTGATGTCTTCCACACCTCCTCCAGCAGTTTCAGCTTCATCGGGGCCCGCATCCATCACTTATGGCACTTTTTGATGATTTATGAGGTCTTTTGAGGCCTACGATTTGACCATGGAGGCACAATTTGGTATATTGATGACTATTTTATTATTATTGTGCTATGGGGATTGACCAAGGGTGGCTAAAATTACCCCTTGGACCCACCATAAGCTTCCTATTATATTTTGTCATCATGATTTGGTGGGATTCCCCTCTTCTAGGGCGATTTTGTACACTTATATTATATTTTATTAGTGATCCATGTATTTTATTGTTGAGTTCATCTCAACCATTGATTAGACATTTGTATCTTTTAATCTTAGCCACTCATTCAAAAAGTGGTTAGGATTTTGATGCCTCTCCTTCGTATTTAAAGGAGAGAGCTTCTCATTGTAAAGGGTCTTTGGCTCTTGGATTATTGGTATAGGAAAACTTTCTTGTGGAAATTCTTGTGATCTCCTTTGCATCTGGTGTTCTTAGATGGTGATTGGAAAGTCTATTGCAACCTAGCATTTGGAATTTGTGGTAAGATCTATCTATTTTGGAAATCATTGTCTTGTCTACAGGAGGGTGACTTCAACAAGGGCGATTTTGCAAGGCTTCTTCAAATCGACTTTCTTGACATTTGCTTGTATCAGGGGATTATCATTAGTATCATTGTGATCTATGCTATCTTTCTGTTACTTCTCTTGTGGCATTAGTCTTATCTCTTGATTATATCAAATCTGATATTGTTGACATTTGTTGTGCAGGAGGGAGGGCGCATTGGCTTCTTGGACTAAATCAATTGCATAGAAAACTACCTCAAAGCTTCTCAAATTGATCGGGTTTGCATAGATCATCATCATCAAGGCATCTACAAGGTTACCCAGGTAAGATCCACAGGTTTGTTTCTCTTATCTTGATCCAATCCATTGACATAACTCATAAATTGATAAAACCCTTGTTTCTTCAAACCCTCATTTTTACATTTTTTTAGATCTACTAAAATCCAGTGGCTACTTGGGTAAGATATTTAAAACCCACCTCTATAGTATCCACGGCATCCCGGATCTATAGTTTGGTGAGGATTGGCCTCCATTTGACCCTCTTCCCAAGGCATTTAGCCTCTCTAAGCAAGGGCGCACTTCCTAGTTTGGTGGGTTGACTTAGATCTAGTACGTGGGTAGTTGAGATCCCGCTTGTTTCATGATCTACACATCCAATAACCTACCCCCAGATTGTCACTTTTATGATTTCTACCTTGTGGGCCCTATTCCACATTTTAAGGGATTTAATCCCCATTTTGGACCACTTGGTATCTCTAAACTCAGATCTAGTAAGATCTAGCCATCGGATTGCCTTGAAATTGTAGATCCACACTCTCACTTGCTTAAACTACTTGGATCTAAAGTTTGGATGTCATTGGACTTGTCTTGAGTCATTTATCCCATTTTTACCCTCCTCAGGCAAAGTCGCACCACCTTGGAGATTGGAGTTGGTCCACTTCTAGGACGTGGGTACTTGAGATTTTAGTGGATTTGGAACGGGCATAATTCAAAACCTAGGTCTAGTTGGTCACTTTATCAAATCTTGCCTTGGGGATAGCATTCCTTGTTTTAAGGGATTGTGGTCCACTTAAGTCAAACCTTGAACTTGCCTCATGCAATAGGAGTCATCAACCACAAGTTAACTTCACTTTGACTCCATTAATCCCAATTCCGAAGGCACTGATCTCTCTCCAAGTCAATTCGACTTTCCTAGATTGTTGGATTAACTTGTGATTTAATCCTTGTGTGGTGGACTAAACCCTTTGATGTCATCATATATCATGATCAAGCTTGTCACTTGTACTAGTTAGCCCCAATTCAACCCCTAAACTATCCTGCATTGGACACGGTTCCCAAGGCAGTGGATTTTCTCACATTGAACTAGTACTTTAATCCTGGATCTCATTTCAAATATTATAAGTCACTCTCACATCAACAATGAACCAAAGCTATACTCATTGAACCCCTCACTTGTCTTGTGACTTCATCCTTAGGTCTAGGATAAACCATACACCTTACTTCACTTAGAGTTAACTTGATTTGGTGTCTTGGTTTTGATCTCTCTTGTCGGGAGTAGATCGGATCTCCCCCTTTGTTGTCTGGGCTAGATAACATAAAGCGAAGGTTGCCTCGATTGGCGTGACAACCATCTATTGGAGGTCGAGGTGATCGTGGTTGCACCTTTTGAGTTGCCCTTCCCTATTGCCATCCATGAGTGGATACATCCATAGGGGTAACTACAGTTTAGGTGATAACAGTTACGGAGTAAAGAAGTTGAACCCTTGCCAAGAGGGCAGTGTGCAATTCCAATTCATAATAAGATGATTTGATTTGTTCTTCCACAAACAAAAATAAATAAATAATTATTATGCTATTATTCTTATCACCTTAAGTACTTTTACCCAACCAAAATACATATGACAAATGAAATGATCTAATTGGAATTGGCTATGCCATTCTCGAAGTAAGACCAGAGAATTGTTGTCCTCCATGTTGGGCTTGTTCAAGTAGACTAGAAATCCCGAGTTTTTATTGGGTATCATAGTGTAATGAAGTATGTTTGTGTAGTTACTATTCTTGAAAATTGAAATTGAACCTGCATATGAAACCTGCATGATCACGCAGATGGTAATAAGATTCCAGTGTTGTTTGGCAAATATTAATTTTTTCACAATAATTTTGTACGGAGATCGGAGGTGGCAGAAACTCTGTTGCTCTACCGATTTGTTGAAGATTTGAACAAGCTTTTGTGGGTAGGATTCAATCCTGAAAAATATTGACAACTTTATCGAGTTGGAAGCTAGTATGGGTAGTGGGGCTCGAAAGCAGGCATCGGTAGAAGCAGAAGTCTGAATATCGAGCAGGCACATTGCGTTGAGGCAAGAAGTACAGCATCCCAAGTCTAAAATCCAAGCAAGAAACGTGCCCGTCTGTTGCCATCGAAATGCACACCTGGTGAGAAGCGCAACGGAAATCTTTTGAAGCTACTCGGTGTGGCCTGTTGCCGCCTCTTACGCACCTGGGGTTAACACAGCAGAAATCTTCAAGCTCCTAGATGCGTCCTTGGGGGCAAGTCTGAGTCAAGTACTTGTTATCACACAACTTGTAGTTGCCCCTAAAGGTATCCCATCCGGGACGGTAGAGGAGTTAGGCAACTAAAGAGGTGACCTAAGAGATGCCACGGTTCCCAATGAAATGTGGGAGTCACGTCAACCGAGGCACTCTTCGCTTTAGGTCAAGGTATAACTAGACCAGGGGGGAGACCCTATACCCCAATCGCAGTTGATTGGACCCGAGCAAAGGTTTCAAAGGTGAATGAATGATGAGTTACGGAAACCAATGCAAGTCTAAGTGGACCTAATGTTTAGGGCATGGTTGAAGGTGGTACAAGGATAGTTAGTGTTTCAACCTATGTATGGTTTAGGCCACTTGATTGGGTATGATTATTAAGTATAGTACCATGTGTTTACACAAGTGGGTCTTATTGCCTTGGGAAGTGTGAAATGGTTTTAAGTGGGCCCACAAGGTGAAGCTAAGTGTGAAGATGGTACTATAGGCTAGATCTAGGTTAGATCTACAAGTTAGAGTTGGTTCTAGGGTTACCCATGTGTTAGATCTAGGGTTTGACACTAATCCCAAGAAGTGCGCCTTGCTTGGAGAAGGACTAGTGCCTTGTTGGATGGGCTAATGGGGTCAAGAAGGATGTCAAAGTGTAGATCGGGACACCTAGAAGCCAAGTCAAGTGGTTTGGATGAGATCCAATGGTTGGATTTTACTAGATCTAGGTTTTTAGGTAATGACCAAAAGTGGACCACAATCCCTTAAAACAAGGAATGCAATCCCCAAGGTGGATCGGGACAAAAGGATAGTCTAGACCTAGGTTTCAAGGCATGAGCAATCCAAATCCACAAAAATCTCCAACACCCACTTCCTAGAAGTGGTCCAACTCAAAACTCCCAAGGGGTGCGACTTTCTCAAGGAGAGGCAAAAAGTGGTTTTAGTGGACCAAACCAAGTCCAATGGCCACCAAAATGTAGATCCGGGATGCTAATACCCCGATCTATGCATGTTCAAAGTTTCAAGTGAATCCAATGGGTAGATCTTAGTAGATCTAAGTTTTAAGTTACCAATGAGGTCAAAGGGGGGTTTCAACCCCTCAAAACATGGAGAGATGTCCACAAGGTAGTTTTCACCAAAGTAAGGATATGGGTATGTGTTATCAAGTGTCTAGTTGTCAAATCAAGCGGGATCTCACATACCCATGTGCTAGATCTAGCCCAACAAGCCTCCCTCAAGGAAGTGCGCTTTAGGTCAAGGAGAGCTTTTGTCTTAGAAAATGGGTCAATTCTTAGCCAATCACCACCAAACTATAGATCCAACTAGGGGTGGATGCTATAGAGGTGGGTTTTCAATATCTTTTCAAATCGAGGGCTAGATCTAAGTAGATCTAAGAAATACCAAAAACAAGGGTTTTAATTTGATTAGGGTTTTTGTGATCTAGAAATTATGGAAGATTCAAGGAAGAGAAGATCATACCTCTTGGGACATACCTGGATGAAGAGATGAATGCTAGTTGAGACGAGGATTACTTTGCCAAAGATCAAATGGAGAATTGTTGAAGCCCTCTTGCCAAATCGATTTTTCCAAGCCACATGTAATTCCTTCTAACCTGTCAAGCCAAGGAGCAAAGCATCAATTAGTTTAACAAATTGAAGGTAGATGCAAGCAAGAGAGAGAAAAACATAGAATAGTTGACACAAAGGCAAAACCACTCCCTGTCAAACCCAAAACGACTTCTTCCAAGCTTGAAGGGCAAGCCTCCCCACCAATTCGCACTTGTCAAAGTCGCCCTCTCAACCTGCAAATAAAGTATGGCAAATACGCAAGATAGCTACAATAGATCCTCCAGTGCAATGGACAATAGCATTTACAATCGAAACAACCAACATCCACTCCAATCCAAGCATGTACTCCAAAAGATAGAAATTTTATTCCAAGAGCCAAGAGCCAAAAATCTCTAGATGATTTTACAATGAGGGGGTCTCCTCCTTATATAGGATAATAAAGACCAAAACCCTAGATCTCAAAACCACTTTTTGAAATGAGTGGTTGAGATTAAAAGATCTCACAACATAATCAATGGCTAAGATGAATCCATAACATAATATCACATGGATCACTCAACATAACAATAGCGCCCTCACTAAATGGTACAATAGAGGGTGACGTCATCCCACAAGAGGGGTATAAAGTACAATAATCCACCTCATGATGACTAGGACATGATAAAATAAGCACATGGTGGGGCTAGGAGGTATAAATCCTTGCTAGCTCACCCCAAGGCACAATGAAATAATAAAAATATGTCCAATATAATAATAATGACCAAAACTGTCCTCAGAATCCATGATAGTCGAGCAGTAAATGTCCTCCTGTGATCAATCTGGAGATACCCACATGATGAAAAATGACTGGAAGATAGTGAGATCAACCTGGAAGACCTCTGTGAAAACCAAATGCCAAAACCTTGCCTCAATTGCCCAAATCGATTTCCTCAGTGACCACTTTATCCCATTTTTTAACTGCCTCGGGAACTGTGAAAGTGCCAAAACTGCCTCCTAGGGTGCTAGCGCTGTCCATCTGAGCCCACCGGGCTCTCCGGGAGGGGGGATAAATGGTAATAACAAGTGGCTGGACCACCCCCTCCATCATCAGCGCCCTAGGTGAACTGGCCTCTCGGGGCCCCTGCTGCTCAGGCTGGGAAATCAGCCCCAAATCTGGTCAACAAGTGTAAAACTGCATCAATCACTGCCAGAAGTGCCCGGAACTGAAAGATAAGTGTCTCAATGGATCCAGAAGACCCAAATCCACTAGGAATGAGTACTCATACACCCTGGGTTGCCCTAATGGGCCAGCTGTAGGGTCCACCATATATGGACAATGTATAATCTGCTGATCTGTAATAATAATAACCTGCTGAACTGGATCAAACATCATCTGTATCATATGTCCATCATATGACATCATCATCAAACATGTGGGACCATAAATCATCACCAATAATCATCATACATGGTCCACATCATCACGGATCCCAAGAATATATATAATCAAGGATAAATCACATCAGTAGACTAAGACAATGCTTCTTTAATCACTTCATAGCTAAGCTCAAAGTATAAATTCCATTCAGTGGCATTAATTAAGTTAACATATTCCGTGATAATATAAAATTACTTGCACACTAGTTCAAATGACAAACTTACCCATTGGACATGGTCAAACTGCTAGTGAAGGATGAAGGCTAGGAGCAAGGTTGGGCCAAGGGTTTGACTTGTCTAACTTAACTCAACAATACTTTGGACTGGGAGAAGGGGGAAGCTACAAACTCTGTGCTGGACAAAAGAACACGGGGGATGGCTGTGCCTCACAAATGGATAAGTTGTTTAGAGAGTGCTTATTCAACTTAGGCATCATGTCTACATCAAGTTGATCCAAGTTCATTAGGATCATTCAATTTATTTCCATGGCCTTTTTGGCCTACATAACCCTTCGGATTTCAGATGTGCTGAGAAGCACAACTAGTTGCAGCTTGCATCCAGGGCATGTTTTTTTATATATTCACAAGGTCAGCAATTGTTTAGATATAGCTTTTAAGAACTATTGCTTTTTGGACCTTTCTTTATACTCTTCGAGGAGTATTTTTAGCTTTTCATTGCTCTTGCCCTTTTTTTTTTGTTTCCATGGGCGAATTTATTTAGTTTCCACAGGTAGAACATGAGCTTTCAGTTTTAGCCAACAACATCTCAAGTGACTAGGGGGAGTTCGAGCCAAGGCCTACAATCCAACTCACCAAAGACAAGTTCTGTCACCAACTCAGAGCCGAGACACTGAATAAACAGGGATGCGGTCCAAACACAGAGGTAGAAAAATGGGGAAGTCCTCAGTATCAGAAAGTCAAATAAGACAAGTCAGGGTTTAAAGTCAAACAGGAAGGTTATGTATGGATGGAGACAAGTGGATATGGAGCCTACACTAGCAGACAACAGTTGTCGGGAAAGACCATATCTATGTAAGGTGAAATACCAGTAAGTTTTGTTAGATGACCTAAAAGTGCAAGCAATTGTCCATTTTAAGGTTTACAGTTCATTTTAAATAGTTTGCCACATCAGGAATAATATACCAAGCACATGCTATAATCATGAGTAAGTCAACAAGCTAATAGTCCACTGTCAGTGAGAACATATCCATAGATCATACAACATCATCATAATAGCAATCATCATGCATCATCTGAAACACTGCTGAAGTACATCTCTAGGCACTGAACTGAAACTGTAATGGGATAAGTGGTCACATCAGTCATCCAATCTGAACTCTCAAGGCTCAGCCTTGACACAAGGTCATACAATATCTGAATAATGTACTGCTCTGATCATGAGTGATCCAATATATATAGCCATGCTCTGGAATAAATGAAGCTCTGGAATGTGCAGATATCTGCTGTACAAGAATAGTAGCCCTGCTACTATGGTGTGATAACATCTGGCTCCAGCTGGGACAAGTGCTCTAAGGGAGAGAGCGCTTGAGAACCTCAGAATCTCTGGTCTCGAACTGCTCTGCATCAATCTTCAATCCAGCACTGCACCATCCTTGCTTTCAGCTTTCATTTTGCACCTGTTCCTGCTCTCACAAAAACTAGAATACCATCATGGAGCATGTATGGGATAAAAATAAAATAAAACTGAAATGAAATCTAATCTAAAGCATAAACTGAAATGCATCAAAATATAAACATAACTAACATGGCATTCATTTATCATTTTATTTACTGTGCAGGGGGACAAGAGTATCTTCTTTAATTCAGGCAAATCTCGACCAGCACAGGCAGCCCATAATAAAAATGCTAACTATAATTTCTTAAATGCATGCAGGAGAAGAGAAAAGCTTAGGAAGGAGCAAGACTCAACTCAGGCAGAAAAGTAAAAACGGGACAATACTCAGCACACAGAAAAAGAAAAATCACACAAATCCTACTGCTCAAGTGAGCTTATTCAGAACCCACCTAATCTAAACATGCAAGGCAAGGTAAGGAAGGTCAGGGATAATAATCCCTTAGCTCCCTTTGATTTATAGGGAGTAAGATTCGTTGGCCAGTCCCAGTGGTGAGAAAACACATCTCATCAATGCAGCGCTCAATAGTAAGTGGTCCAGCCCAAAAGTCACCTGATCCCCTGGATCGTATATAAAATAAATCATTAGGTACCACAACCTTATCACCAATTTCGAAACTTTGGCGATTTACAGATTGAGGGATGACTTCAATAGCATGTTCAGGAAAAGGTTGGATATCAGAAGTGCATTGGGGTTGAGGTGTAACTATATTTGAATTCCTATTAGGAGGAATTTCATCACATCTGGGAGGTCCACCGTTCAAGGGTACAACCATGCTACCAATCAAGATTTCTCCTATAGTCAAAAGGTCAGTATCAACATCCTTATTCATTTCAGCTTGGGTTAAGGGTGGAGGGCTTTGATTTTTACTACTTCCGCTACTACCCTCTCCTGATGGGATAGGAATGGTCATGTTTTCTAAAAATGCCAAATGGTCATCAGAGATGGGACTATGAATTGTGCTAGGTGTACTGTGAGTCCTCATATCCAAAGGTGCTGGTGTAGAGTCAACACCCTCTTCACTACTAGGTAACTCTCTAGGCAAAAGGAAGCTAGGGTAAGGATGAATCAACTGTGGGTCAGAGGGTTCTTCTTGAAAAATGGCTAGATTATTCAATGAAAAGTCTTCCCCAGGGGCATCATGGCTCAAAGCATGTTCTTGCCAACTCATAGAGTTGTCATTCACTTGCCTTAAAACCCCATCCTCTAAGGACAAATGGGACAAGTGATCAGGCACATCAGAGAAGTGATAATCAACTAGTTCTTCATCATTCCCCTCAGGTGAGGGAAGGTGTGTTCCTTCATTGTCATTTGTCCAAGGAGTGATGTGAGGTAAACCCTGTCTTCCTCTTTCTGTGTTAAGGTCAACTAGGAAAAGCCACTCATGTACTGTCCTAGGTATGTACTCACCCCTTCTAATTTGGTCAAAGTTACCCTCCGAAGTGTTTAGCTGAGTGGGAGGTGCAGGTTGGTCAATGTTTGGCCCTACACTATTGGGTTGGTTCGAGGTCCTAAGGTTTTCTGACACTTGAATGGAGCGAGGGTCAACTTCAATAATTCTTTCTTCTACCATGCTAGGATCATCATCATGACCACCCATGACCATAAAGATACCCTCTGGTAACAACTCACCCTCACCGAAAGTGTTTCTCACACCATCCTCATAATTCTCAAGATGTCCATCATAAAATGGCTCCCGATACACCCTAACCAAAGACCCATCAGAGTTGGGGATGGTAGCATATGACAAGTCCATCTGAAGATGTCCCCCTAGCCCAGCGGACCACTTCCTACAAAGGAGCATGCCATAGGCTGGAGGGAGATCTATAACTACTATATCCATAAGCATAGATATGTCGGGGCATGAAAACAGGTCAGCTCTCAGGTTTTTGATCAGTCCGAAAACTTTGACTGGTTTAGAGTCAATTCCACAAACGTTCCCATAAGGTCTAGTTATTTTTAATCCCATAGCTTCCATGACTTGTAAAGGCATCACATTCATGGAGGCACCAGAATCCAACATACAGTTATGAAGGAGGAGATCACCTATGCGCAGTGTAAGGTAAAATGGTTGATGACCCCCATTCTTCCTCTCATATAAGGCAGTTTGGATGTTAATGGGAGGGTCATCCTCTTCCTCAACCACATCACAAGGTGCTGGGTTTTGAGAAGATGGATTCTCACCACTAGTCGTGGCAGTCTCAGGGATACTCTCGAAAAACTCTACCACTTGCTCCTTTATGGAAGGGATTTTCATTAACTCAGTGAGTGGAATGTTATGCATAACTTTGTCTAACTCTCTTTCGATATTGATATCAAAGTCATACTCAGGCAAAGGGATTGGTTCACTCACTGGATTAGGCAACTCTTTGTTTTTCTTTTCACTAAAAGGGGTAAGCTTTGGGCCATCCTTTCTTCGTTGATAAGTTTTAAAAGGAGCTTGGTCATGGTTAACTTGTTCAGTAGCATAGATGGGACCACTAGGGTTTGTTTCTTCCATGGTGTTTTCTTCATGATCAATCAGGATTCTTCCGAAGTCTTTGTCAAATTTTAAGTCATCAACCCAATTAATGTTCTTTGGAGAATCCGGCATATCATCACCATGGGTGGTATACTCAGGATCTTCCAACTTTTGCTCTTCAGACCAGTTTATGATAGGAGGTTCTTGATTCATAGGGTTTCTTCTATCTCCTTCATTAGGTTTCTTTTGTTGATTCCAATAAGGTTTAGGACCATAGGGCTGCCTATATCTATCCCCTTCTCTGTTCTTGGCTAGGTCCCTAGTTAGGAGAGTTAAGTTTTTCATCATTTCATGCATACTCTCCATCATTTCACTGGGCTCTTTGCTAGGTTCCTTACTCTTCTTAAACTTAGGTTCAGATCTGGAGGAAGAAGGTCCACTAATTAGGTCAAAGAAGTTTTGTTTTCCCATGGGGGCAGCATTTGCCTCAACTTTCTTGGCGTTGTCTTGGGCTTCCTTCAAATTATTAGGGTCTTTGTCCTTTAAGTGGTAACCTAGGTAACCTTCATAAGCATTAAGGTAATGGATCAAGATGGCTTGGTCAAGGGGCCTTATGTTACTTGGGATATTGGCAACAGTCCTATCAAAGCGTTGGTTAAACTCATGGACAGACTCATTCTCCTTCTTTTTGATGTCAAAAAGTTGGTGTAAAAGGAAACGCCCATCTAACTTGACTGACCACTCTTGCTTGAGTTTATCGGTGAATACATCATACCCATTGATTGATGATGGAGGCAAACGGTCAAACCATTTGCGAGCATCACCTTCCAAGGATGCAAATAGACCCCTAATAAACACATCCTCCTCCTCAGCCCCATATGCCTCCATATGAGCCCAAACATTGTCTATGTGGTCCTCAATAGAGGTGGCACAATTGCCATTGAATTTTGGGATCTTTTCAAAGTACTTGTCTGGCATACTATGGGGAGCACCCAAAATCTGAGAGAAGTCTAAAGGAGAAGCTCTAGCTTTATGACCAAAAGCCCGAGCAACAGGAGGGTTGTTTTGGTTGTTTACACCGGAGTTTGATTGACCTTGTCCAGCCATTGGGTTGACTGGGTTTGAACTGGAATTATGATTTAGTGCTAAAGGAGGAACCGGATTGAACAGAGGGGATCCTAAGACACGGTTTGGAGAACCTGAGTTAACAAGTTTCCACAAGAAATCAGTTGATTGAGTTCTAGGATCTCTTTTGTGATATGTGAGTGGGGTTCCTTCCAGTTGATTTGGATTTGATTTACTTCGCGTGTTGTAAGGATGACTATGAGCTCGCTCCTCAGCGGAGTCACGGTTAGGAGTCGCCAGGTAGATTTTTAAGCTCTACTACCAAGAGATATGTCGTTTGAAGTGCAGAAAGGTAGTGAGACACAAAGATGTGTTGAACCAAGGTAGGCCCCTACCTCCCCGGCAACGGCGCCAAAAATGTTATCACACAACTTGTAGTTGCCCCTAAAGGTATCCCATCCGGGACGGTAGAGGAGTTAGGCAACTAAAGAGGTGACCTAAGAGATGCCACGGTTCCCAATGAAATGTGGGAGTCACGTCAACCGAGGCACTCTTCGCTTTAGGTCAAGGTATAACTAGACCAGGGGGGAGACCCTATACCCCAATCGCAGTTGATTGGACCCGAGCAAAGGTTTCAAAGGTGAATGAATGATGAGTTACGGAAACCAATGCAAGTCTAAGTGGACCTAATGTTTAGGGCATGGTTGAAGGTGGTACAAGGATAGTTAGTGTTTCAACCTATGTATGGTTTAGGCCACTTGATTGGGTATGATTATTAAGTATAGTACCATGTGTTTACACAAGTGGGTCTTATTGCCTTGGGAAGTGTGAAATGGTTTTAAGTGGGCCCACAAGGTGAAGCTAAGTGTGAAGATGGTACTATAGGCTAGATCTAGGTTAGATCTACAAGTTAGAGTTGGTTCTAGGGTTACCCATGTGTTAGATCTAGGGTTTGACACTAATCCCAAGAAGTGCGCCTTGCTTGGAGAAGGACTAGTGCCTTGTTGGATGGGCTAATGGGGTCAAGAAGGATGTCAAAGTGTAGATCGGGACACCTAGAAGCCAAGTCAAGTGGTTTGGATGAGATCCAATGGTTGGATTTTACTAGATCTAGGTTTTTAGGTAATGACCAAAAGTGGACCACAATCCCTTAAAACAAGGAATGCAATCCCCAAGGTGGATCGGGACAAAAGGATAGTCTAGACCTAGGTTTCAAGGCATGAGCAATCCAAATCCACAAAAATCTCCAACACCCACTTCCTAGAAGTGGTCCAACTCAAAACTCCCAAGGGGTGCGACTTTCTCAAGGAGAGGCAAAAAGTGGTTTTAGTGGACCAAACCAAGTCCAATGGCCACCAAAATGTAGATCCGGGATGCTAATACCCCGATCTATGCATGTTCAAAGTTTCAAGTGAATCCAATGGGTAGATCTTAGTAGATCTAAGTTTTAAGTTACCAATGAGGTCAAAGGGGGGTTTCAACCCCTCAAAACATGGAGAGATGTCCACAAGGTAGTTTTCACCAAAGTAAGGATATGGGTATGTGTTATCAAGTGTCTAGTTGTCAAATCAAGCGGGATCTCACATACCCATGTGCTAGATCTAGCCCAACAAGCCTCCCTCAAGGAAGTGCGCTTTAGGTCAAGGAGAGCTTTTGTCTTAGAAAATGGGTCAATTCTTAGCCAATCACCACCAAACTATAGATCCAACTAGGGGTGGATGCTATAGAGGTGGGTTTTCAATATCTTTTCAAATCGAGGGCTAGATCTAAGTAGATCTAAGAAATACCAAAAACAAGGGTTTTAATTTGATTAGGGTTTTTGTGATCTAGAAATTATGGAAGATTCAAGGAAGAGAAGATCATACCTCTTGGGACATACCTGGATGAAGAGATGAATGCTAGTTGAGACGAGGATTACTTTGCCAAAGATCAAATGGAGAATTGTTGAAGCCCTCTTGCCAAATCGATTTTTCCAAGCCACATGTAATTCCTTCTAACCTGTCAAGCCAAGGAGCAAAGCATCAATTAGTTTAACAAATTGAAGGTAGATGCAAGCAAGAGAGAGAAAAACATAGAATAGTTGACACAAAGGCAAAACCACTCCCTGTCAAACCCAAAACGACTTCTTCCAAGCTTGAAGGGCAAGCCTCCCCACCAATTCGCACTTGTCAAAGTCGCCCTCTCAACCTGCAAATAAAGTATGGCAAATACGCAAGATAGCTACAATAGATCCTCCAGTGCAATGGACAATAGCATTTACAATCGAAACAACCAACATCCACTCCAATCCAAGCATGTACTCCAAAAGATAGAAATTTTATTCCAAGAGCCAAGAGCCAAAAATCTCTAGATGATTTTACAATGAGGGGGTCTCCTCCTTATATAGGATAATAAAGACCAAAACCCTAGATCTCAAAACCACTTTTTGAAATGAGTGGTTGAGATTAAAAGATCTCACAACATAATCAATGGCTAAGATGAATCCATAACATAATATCACATGGATCACTCAACATAACAATAGCGCCCTCACTAAATGGTACAATAGAGGGTGACGTCATCCCACAAGAGGGGTATAAAGTACAATAATCCACCTCATGATGACTAGGACATGATAAAATAAGCACATGGTGGGGCTAGGAGGTATAAATCCTTGCTAGCTCACCCCAAGGCACAATGAAATAATAAAAATATGTCCAATATAATAATAATGACCAAAACTGTCCTCAGAATCCATGATAGTCGAGCAGTAAATGTCCTCCTGTGATCAATCTGGAGATACCCACATGATGAAAAATGACTGGAAGATAGTGAGATCAACCTGGAAGACCTCTGTGAAAACCAAATGCCAAAACCTTGCCTCAATTGCCCAAATCGATTTCCTCAGTGACCACTTTATCCCATTTTTTAACTGCCTCGGGAACTGTGAAAGTGCCAAAACTGCCTCCTAGGGTGCTAGCGCTGTCCATCTGAGCCCACCGGGCTCTCCGGGAGGGGGGATAAATGGTAATAACAAGTGGCTGGACCACCCCCTCCATCATCAGCGCCCTAGGTGAACTGGCCTCTCGGGGCCCCTGCTGCTCAGGCTGGGAAATCAGCCCCAAATCTGGTCAACAAGTGTAAAACTGCATCAATCACTGCCAGAAGTGCCCGGAACTGAAAGATAAGTGTCTCAATGGATCCAGAAGACCCAAATCCACTAGGAATGAGTACTCATACACCCTGGGTTGCCCTAATGGGCCAGCTGTAGGGTCCACCATATATGGACAATGTATAATCTGCTGATCTGTAATAATAATAACCTGCTGAACTGGATCAAACATCATCTGTATCATATGTCCATCATATGACATCATCATCAAACATGTGGGACCATAAATCATCACCAATAATCATCATACATGGTCCACATCATCACGGATCCCAAGAATATATATAATCAAGGATAAATCACATCAGTAGACTAAGACAATGCTTCTTTAATCACTTCATAGCTAAGCTCAAAGTATAAATTCCATTCAGTGGCATTAATTAAGTTAACATATTCCGTGATAATATAAAATTACTTGCACACTAGTTCAAATGACAAACTTACCCATTGGACATGGTCAAACTGCTAGTGAAGGATGAAGGCTAGGAGCAAGGTTGGGCCAAGGGTTTGACTTGTCTAACTTAACTCAACAATACTTTGGACTGGGAGAAGGGGGAAGCTACAAACTCTGTGCTGGACAAAAGAACACGGGGGATGGCTGTGCCTCACAAATGGATAAGTTGTTTAGAGAGTGCTTATTCAACTTAGGCATCATGTCTACATCAAGTTGATCCAAGTTCATTAGGATCATTCAATTTATTTCCATGGCCTTTTTGGCCTACATAACCCTTCGGATTTCAGATGTGCTGAGAAGCACAACTAGTTGCAGCTTGCATCCAGGGCATGTTTTTTTATATATTCACAAGGTCAGCAATTGTTTAGATATAGCTTTTAAGAACTATTGCTTTTTGGACCTTTCTTTATACTCTTCGAGGAGTATTTTTAGCTTTTCATTGCTCTTGCCCTTTTTTTTTTGTTTCCATGGGCGAATTTATTTAGTTTCCACAGGTAGAACATGAGCTTTCAGTTTTAGCCAACAACATCTCAAGTGACTAGGGGGAGTTCGAGCCAAGGCCTACAATCCAACTCACCAAAGACAAGTTCTGTCACCAACTCAGAGCCGAGACACTGAATAAACAGGGATGCGGTCCAAACACAGAGGTAGAAAAATGGGGAAGTCCTCAGTATCAGAAAGTCAAATAAGACAAGTCAGGGTTTAAAGTCAAACAGGAAGGTTATGTATGGATGGAGACAAGTGGATATGGAGCCTACACTAGCAGACAACAGTTGTCGGGAAAGACCATATCTATGTAAGGTGAAATACCAGTAAGTTTTGTTAGATGACCTAAAAGTGCAAGCAATTGTCCATTTTAAGGTTTACAGTTCATTTTAAATAGTTTGCCACATCAGGAATAATATACCAAGCACATGCTATAATCATGAGTAAGTCAACAAGCTAATAGTCCACTGTCAGTGAGAACATATCCATAGATCATACAACATCATCATAATAGCAATCATCATGCATCATCTGAAACACTGCTGAAGTACATCTCTAGGCACTGAACTGAAACTGTAATGGGATAAGTGGTCACATCAGTCATCCAATCTGAACTCTCAAGGCTCAGCCTTGACACAAGGTCATACAATATCTGAATAATGTACTGCTCTGATCATGAGTGATCCAATATATATAGCCATGCTCTGGAATAAATGAAGCTCTGGAATGTGCAGATATCTGCTGTACAAGAATAGTAGCCCTGCTACTATGGTGTGATAACAGTACTGTCACTTGATCTTGACTCCTCCGTTTAGGCTTAACTCCTAGCGAAGCCAAGGGGGATAGACCCTATTAATGCTACTAAGGCTTTAGATACTTAGTTCTTCTGGATGAAAGATGTTATTTAGGAGTTTTTTGGGAATTACAACATTTGATCAAGACTTATTGCAAGATAAAATAACAATACAGCACATATGAATATAAATATCACGACAAGATATAATTTAAAATAGATAACCAAAATCTCAGACCAGTGCCGTGGAGTCAAATTAAATGCTGCTGTAAAAGTAAATGTTTTGCAATTGTGTTATTGGTCAATTTTAGGAATTATTAAGGATGAGTTGATTAGAGGGAAAATGGGAGCTCCCGATATACCATGAGGTACAAGGAGTAATGTCAGTAAATTGGGTAAAGGTGGCTCCTCACAAAGACGTGTGGGCTAGAGCAAAGTCTCGAGGGCGTGTTCAACACTATACCAACAAGGATGTAGTCTAAAAGTGCCCTAAGGTCGCTCTCCAGTGGTTCCCACATCTCTTGAGAAATTTCCCCACGCGTTACTCAATGTTCGAGTGTCGGATTTTCACTATCTTGAGGGTTCTTAATTTTATTAATGTGAGTAATTATTAAGTGTTTGAGAATTAATAAGTTGTTGCACTCTTTTCTGATTTCCCCAAGACCAGTGTCCACAGGGGAAAGAGCATACGTCGAGAAACAACAGAATATTGGTTCAAAGTTTTAGTGCTTGCAGTATACGAAATTAAATCAACAACTTAATTAAAACAAATAAACTTGCCGAACCTATGTGTCACTTCTGATCAACCTCCACTAATCGGCAATGCCTTTGGGTGGAGGTGAGAGCATACTTCGTGGCAACGAGATTGGCTTTATTTAATGAAAAGAACACAGGAATTAACTACCTAATCAAAGTATACACCCTGCACAAAAAGTTAGGAAAAATCATGCCACGAAAAAAAGAATACGCGAATCCCCCCAGGGGGATGGGATGCGGGCACTGTGTAGCCGCCGACTTGCTCTCGTTTAATAATTTTTACAATGTTTGTTGGAAGAAGTGCCTCTTAGTCCTTTAAATTAGGATCTAAGGGCTTACAATTTTATAGAATGAAGCGTTGGTGAAATAGGGTCCTCGGGAAGTGTTTTTGGCACTTTCTGGCAAAAATTGGCTAGAGTTACCTTCTCTTTTTTATTGGACCTGCTAAAAACTAGCAAGCTAAAATTACAAGATCAGTGGTTAGAAAATATAAAAATACATAAAAATTACAAAATCTATACTTGCAAAAAAAATGGAAATTATTTAGCGTTTTCAAGTATAAAAATGCTTGATCTAGATCTATGGATTTAGCTTTGAAAATATGACTTATCTAGATCTGTTTGAAATGCAAGAGATAAAAAATTTAAGCCTTTAGATTTATTCTACATGCTCCAAAATGGACGGAAAGGGAAAGAAAAAGTTTGTTTATTTGAAAGAGCTAGAAGGAGCCAAAACCAAGCCTTTAGCTTGCAAGATTTGGAGAACCAATAGTGTCTGCAAAACAAAAAATGTCAACAGAAATGATGTGACCAGCTGCTAAGTTTGGAAGAAAAGTCAAACTAGATCCGCTTCCTACGCTTAGCACTCTATCCTGTACAGTCTCAAGAACACTTACACATAAACGTGATTAAATCCAGTATATTAATCAAAAGAGACAAGAAGGGAATTAATATAACTGATTACATGTGTTGCTTCTAAATCTTTAAATAATTAAATACAAATAAGCAAATCAAAGTCAATGAATCCTTACTCTACAAGCTCAAAGGGCTTTCTAAGCTGAGATCAAATCACAATTTATAATATAAGAGCACAAAGAAACTACACTAGGTATACCTCAACTAGAAAGCATGCACAAGAATGGGCCAACACCAGACAATCATGTAGACCTCCAAAGTCTTTTGAAATATATTACTCAGTAAACCACAAGCATTACAAGAGCAGAGATTTCACCTTCCGATCCTATAATGGACCAAAGTTGCTCAATAAATAGCACAAGGTAAGCAAGCTAGGGCACAAAACCCTACTGAGGGAGTTCTCCTTAATTGTAGAGCAAGGCAACTCACAGCCAATGGAGATGCGCCCTCTCACTTGGAAAAAATACTAGAAGATGGAAGAAGACGAGTTTGATGAAGACTGCTCACGCGTGGATGAGAGGGCGAGTGGATGTTTCCACGCTTTGTTGGCTTTACGTTGAGAAGACTCGATTGGAGCTTCAAATAGAAACTTATCCACACGTGGATTGGGCCACCTCCAAATGAGGTAGGTGCCCACCACTTAAATTATCATCCAACCAACCGTATTCTTCTATCGTGAGGATGATGCCGTGAGGAGCAAAAGGCTCACACGAATGGAGGGCGAGAGTTTCCCTGTTGCGTTGGAATGGGGTTGGTTGGAGCTTCAAAATAGAAGCTTAACACACGTGGGTGGTGCCACCTCACCAAAGGTAAGCACCCCCACCATGAACCTCTCCACAAACAAAACCATACACGGCCATCGTGAGGAAGTCGGCCCACATGAAGGTAAAACGTAGCATGACAATGAAACATTCGTCCAACCTTTGAAAAATGACTTTTAACATATGCTTTGTTTCCTTGACATAATCGCCCAACTAATGACATCATATGCCAACTCAATTGGCATGTGAAAAATACCAATTTTTTCATATTTTAATTTTTTGGCTTGGTGCATTTTGATGCATTTTAGCATTAAAATGCCACTTTGTAGCTCTGATAAACAAAACTGCTCCACGAGGCGTTTTGGTCGCCCGAAACATAGGAAGACCGGATACTAGGGTAAAGAGGATGCTCTGAGCATGAAAATGAGCATCCCTACACCAAATTCCGATTTCGGATCACACTTTTATCACCATTTGAATTTTTTCATTTAAACCATTAAAATATGGCTTAAAAATGCGAAAAATTTATTTTTCTTGGAATTGACTGAAACTTCTGGGGTACCTAGTACATGACCAAACGAATAAAATTTTGCGTCTAGCATGTTTAAAAACATCATAAAATAGACTCTAATAACCCCCTAAGGCCTAACCACCACTTTGGGCATTCCAGCTTTGGAGGTGTAGGAGAAAAACTCATCAATTATACTCGGCTAAAGGTAAAGCACAATCGACAAGGGAAAAAACTCCTTGGAATACCTTCTTTGGTTGTCAAGTCCTAGGGAACCAAGTCACTCAAAGGCCACCATGCTAGCACACTTTATTACAAACCCTGTGGGGCATGGTCATGCACTACAAAAATTAAAAAAGGGGCCCTGAAAAGGCCAAACTTGGAACTTCTGAACTCTGAAAGAGCACAAGTAATTGTGCAATACTGGAGGCTCACTGAAGTCCAACTACAGTGCAACTTTAGGTGGTAACATCTGCCTCCAACTGCGGGATGTGTGCTCGATCTGGTCTTAAGGCAAGGAGAGCATACGAGAACACTAGAATTTTCGGTTTCTATGACCTATAAAAACATCTCAACTTGACAAGAAAACGCTTCAATAGCACAAGTGTTTGTAAGAAACCAATGAACCATAAGTTGCTTTATTCAAAAAGAAAACTAATAAAAAGGGAATGCAGAAAGTAAATGCTCACTTTGAGGAGCTTATTTCCTACTCTAAGCATGTCATAACAAAACCGTTAAGTAAAATGATAAATCCAATGCAACCACCTTAACATTTCATCAATATAAAAAAATTTCACCTTGTGTTTGGTTACCAGCCAAAACAAGGATACCTTATTCACGAAATGCAAACCTACGAAAATATTGAGGATGGGAGGGTTGAATGGGAAATCATAGGCATGCGATAGATATTTGAAGCGCTTCCCCAAATGGTAAGTCCTCTTGCAGACTTCTTCTATCCATGACTGGATAGGGCTGAGAAAAAACTGAGAATGATGCAGCAAATCAACTACTTCATTATGTTGATCTGAAGGGATCCTCTGATGATAATTTTCTGTGAAAACATAAGCCCCAAGTTGCTCCAAATCATAAGGAACCTCTATATACGAAGACGATGGCTGAGACTACTCTTCAATAAGTTGTATCTGATCTGAATCCTCATTGTATTGATTCTTCAGGTTCTCATTGTTGATGCTCATGCATGGCTCATACTGATCATATGCAAAACATTCATGCTCCTTTTCCATGCAAATATTTCCCAAGGTCTCAAAGTCCATAAACACCTCATAAATAGGTTTTTCAATAAAACCATCAAGAGACTCTGACTCAAAATTTCTTTCCTCGGATATGTCATTTATGGGGTTTTCAATCATGCCTTCAAGAGATTCTGGATCATCAGGTCCTTCTTCAGACGAGGCATATATAGGGTTCTCCATAAATGTCCAGTTATCATCATTAACAGCTATGTCGGTCATGAGGGATTCTTCATCACTTATATCATAATTCAAGTTATGTCTGTCTTCTTCATGCTCATAATCCTCCTCTTCAGAAAAAAAAGGTCATAAGGAAGTAAGCCTTCCAAACCATCATCATTATAAACATTGCAAACTTCCTCATAAATAATAAGGACCTCTGTAATAGTTTCTTCTGGAGGTGGATCAGGAGTACAAATGTACTCATCATCACTAAGATAATCTTGAAAAAATTCCCACTCTTCAGCATTTTCTGTTGAGGTAACATGAGGAGGGTCTTCAATAATATCTTCAATGAATGGTTCCTCATGCTCATCTTCAATGGGATCAACATGAATCTATGAAAATGGTTTATCATATGTCATGCCGACATTGGGTAATTCAGGCTCTTCCTTATGAAACTCTTTTGAAGGAAAGAAGTAAGCAAGAGTGTTTCTAATGTATAATTCAATATCAAATGACCCAATATGATCATATATATGCCACTGCCTCAAAAATGTCTCAAATAAGTTAATGAGGGAAGTAATAGATTTATCAGGAAGGCGCTCATAAAACCAACATGCAGCATCCCCTTGCAAAGAATAAGCAAACATATGCATCATATGATCTTCATGGCATATTTTAAATTTGCTCATATGTGAAAGGAAGGTCATAACATGGAATCCGGCTGAGTAATCCTCATCATGACCATGAAAGAGAGGAAGGGGATTGTTATCACACAACTTGTAGTTGCCCCTAGTGGTATCCCATCCGGGACGGTAGAGGAGATGGGCAACTAAAGAGGTGACCCACGAGATGCCACGGTTCCCAATGCAAGGTGGGAGTCACGTCAACCAAGGCACTCTTCGCTTTAGATCTAGATGAGTCAAGACCTAGGGGGAGACCCTATAACCAATCAAAGATGATTGGTCCCAAACAAAGGTTCCTATGGATGAGTAAATGGTAAGTTACGGAAACCAATGCAAGGTAAAGTGGACCTAGAAATTAAAGTATGGTTGAAGGTGGTTTGAGAGATGATTAGTGTTTCAACCAATGTATGATTTAGGCCACATGATGAGCTAAAAAGACAAGATCTAGTACTATGTGTTACACAAGTGGGTCCTACTTTCTTGGGATATGTGAAATGGCTTAAAATGGACCCACAAGGTGAAATTAAGGGATGCAATTGGCACTAGAGGATATATAATGGGTAGATCTATGGATCTAAGTTGAAATTAGGAGTACCCATGTACCGGATCTAAGGTTTGACACAATTCCCAAGGAGTGCGACTTGCTTGAGGAGGACTAGTGCCTTGTTGGATGGGCTAATGGAGTCAAAAGATATGTCAAAGTGTAGATCGAAACACCTAGAGGTCAAGTCAAGTGGGCTAATTGAGATAGAATGGTTGGATCTTGCTAGATCTAGGATTTCATGAAATGACCCAAGTGGACCACAATCCCTTAAAATAGGGAATGTTATCCCCAAGGCAAATCGTCACAAAATGATACTCTAGATATAGGTTTCAAGGTATGCCCGTTCCAAATCCACTGAAATCTCAACTACCCAGGTCCTAGAAGTGGGCAAACTCAGTCACCCAAGGAAGTGCGACCTTGCTCAATGACGGCTAAAAGGTGGATAAGGTGTGTCAAATCAAGTCCAATGGCCACCAAATTGTAGATCCAAGTAGCTTAGGCACCGATCTATGTGGATCTAGAAAATCAAGCCAATCCAAGGGTTAGATCTTACTAGATCTGAGTTTTAAGGCGCCAAGTAATTCAAAAGGGGGTTTTAATCCCTTAAAATGTGGAATGATGCCCACAAGGTAGAAATCACCCAAGTAAGAGTCTAGGGGTAGGTTATCAAGTGTGTAGATTGCAAATCAAGTGGGATCTCACCTACCCACATGCTAGATCTAACCCAACAAGCCTCTCCAAGGAAGTGCGATTTGGTTCAAGAGGGCTATATTGCCTTGAAAAGTGTGTCAATTTTAACCCAATCACCACCAAACTATAGATCCAACTAGGGGTGGATGCTATAGAGGTGGGTTCATAAGATCTTTTCAAAAGCAAGGCTAGATCTAAGTAGATCTAAGAAAAACCAAAATGAGGGTTTTAATTAATTAGGGTTTGTGACCAATGAAGAGAGAATGGATGGAAAGAGGCACATACCTTGTAGATCTTACCTCAATTGCTTGTGGCCACCTTGCAAATTGATAGCATTCTCCTATGTGTATATTCAAGAGTGAGATCCAAGAGCTCCAACCAAAACGTCCTCCTCCAAGATAGCCAAATCGTCCTCCTCCTACAAGACAAAATCAAAGAAACAAGTCACGTAAGATGATTATGAAAATGATAGAAAGATGTAATAGAAAGCATCAACTATGTCACGAAGATACAATAATGATACTCCCTGTCACAAGATCAACCCAAGAGAGAATATGTGGATCCCTCCAACAATAACCCTCAAGAAATCGCCCTCCTCTCCACCAATTCGACTTTCTTGCAAGAAAACTAGTAGAAGCACCAAAATCCACAATGATACATAGAAGAGATACTGTATACTCAAGATGCAAGAGAATCCACAAGACATGAGAGATATGCTCCACAAAGATGTGTTCTATTCCAATATTCCAGAGCTCCAAAGGTGAGCTATACAATAGGGGGTCTCCTCCTTATATAGGATAATAAAGACCAAAACTCTATACCACTCTACAATACTACATCAAATGAGTGGTTGAGATTAAAATATCTCAATACATGATCAATGGCTAATAATGAATCATAACAATATATCACATGGATCACCCAATATAAGGATGACGCCCTAACTAAATGGTACAAAGTGAGGATGATGTCATCCACTAGAGGAGTAAAAGTACAAAAATCCACCTCATAATGACTAAGACATGACATAAGAAGCACAAGGTGGGGCTAGGAGGCATCAATCCTTACTAGCTCATCCCCAAGGCACAATAAAATAATAAAATATGTCCAATATAATATAAATGATCAAATCTGTCCTCAAAATCTGTGACAGACAAGCAGTAAAAGACCTCCTGTGATCGTTGTGGGCCTACCCACATGGTGAAAATTGGCTGGAAGATAGTGGGATCACCCTGGAAGACCTCTGTGAAAACCAAATGCCAAAACCTTGCCTCAATTGCCCAAATCGAATTCCTCAATGACCACTTTATCCCATTTTTTAACTGCCTCGGTAACTGTGAAAGTGCCAAAACTGCCTCCCAGGGCATCTGCGCTGTCCAACTGAGCCCACCAGGCTCTCCAGAAGGGGGGGTAAATGGTAAAAACAAGTGGCTGGACAACCCCCTCCTCATACAGCGCCCTAGGTGAACTGGCCTCTCTTGGCCCCTGTTGCTTAGGATGGGAAATCAGCCCCAAATCTGGTCAACAAGTGTAAAACTGCATCAATCACTGTCAGAAGTGCCCGGAACTGAAAGATAAGTGTCTCATTGGATCCAAAAGACCCAAATCCACTAGGAATGTGTACTCATACACTATGGGTTGCCCTAATGGGCCAACTGTAGGGTCCACCATATATGGACAGTGTATAATCTAGTGATCTGAAATAATAAATAAAACTGTTGAACTGCATCAATCATCATCTGTATCATATGTCCATCATATGATATCATCATCAAATATGTGGGACCATCAATCATCATCAATAGGTATATATATATATGGCCCACATCATCACGGATCCCAATAATATACAACCAAGGATAAATCACATCAGTAGACTAAGACATGCTTCTCTAATCATTCTCACAGCCAAGCTCAAAGTATAACATCCATTCAGTGGCATTAATCAAGTTAGCATATTCCTTTGTTATATAAAATTACTTGCACAATAGTTCAAATGACAAACTCACCCATTGGACATGGTCAAACTGCTAGTGAAGGATGAAGGCTAGGAACAAGGTTGGGCCAAGGGGTTGACTTGTCTAGCTTAACTCAAAAATACTTTGGACTGGGAGAAGGGGGAAGCTACAAACTCTGTGCTGGACAAAATAACACGGGGGATGGTCGTGCCTCACAAATGGATAAGTTGTTTAGAGAGTGCTTATTCAACTTAGGCATCATGTCTACATCAAGTTGATCCAGGTTCATTAGGATCATTCAATTTCATTTCATGGCCTTTTTGGCCTACATAACCCTTCGGATCTCAAGTGTGCTGATAAGCACAACTAGTTGCAGCTTGCATCTAGGGCATGTTTTCAAATACATATAAGGTCAGCACTTGTTTAGATATAGCTTTTAAGAACCATTGCTTTTTTTGGACCTTTCTTATACTCTTCGAGGAGTTTTTTTTTAGCTGTTCATCACTCTTGCCCTTTTTAGTTTCCATGGGCGAATTTATAAGTTTCCATAAGTAGAACATGAGCTTTCAGTTTTAGCCAACAACATCTCAAGTGACTAGGGGGAGTTTGAGCCAATGCCAAACATCGAGACAACCGACCAAAATGATTTAGGCCTACAATCCAACTCACCAAAGGCAAGTTTTGTCACCAACTTAGAGCCGAGACACTGAACATACAGGGATGCGGTCCAAACACAGAGATAGAAAAATGGGGAAGTCCTCAGTATCAGAAAGTCAAATGAGACAGGTCAAGGTTTAAAGTCAAATAGGAAAGTCATGTATGGATGGAGTCAAGTGAATATGGAGCCTACACTAGCAGACAACTGGTGTCAGGAAAGACCATATCTATGTAAGGTGGAAAACCAGTGGGTTTTGTTAAATGACCTAAATGTGCAAGCAATTGTCCATTTTATGATTTATAGTTCATTTTAAACAGTTTGTCACATCAGGAATAATATACCAAGCAAATGCTGTGAACATGACTAAATCAACAAGATAATAATCTACAGTCAATGATAACATATCCATAGATCATACAACATCATCATAGTAATAACATCATATACCATCTAAAAACTGCTGCAATACATCTCTAAGCATTGATCTGAAACTGTATGGGATAAAGGGTCACATCAGTCATCAAATCTGAACTCTCAAGGCTCAGCCTTGACATAAGGTCTAACATAAGTCTGAATAATACACTGCTCTGATCATGAGTGATCACAAAATATACAATCATCATAGCCATGCTCTGAATAATGGAAGCTCTGGAATGTGCAGATATCTGCTGAACAAGAATAGTAGCCCTGCCACTATGGTGTGATAACAGGGATAAGATGTATTTTCACACTCAAACTGATTAGGAAAACCTGGAATTTGGAAGTAATCAATGGGCGGACATGTAGGGGAGATCCGAGCAGCAGTTTCTCTTTTCTTAAGATCCATATCACAACAGATCAATGACCTCGGTTCAAACATGAGCTATTAAAAATTTTGTACTTGTATGGACTCATCTACACACAATAAGTCTCAACAATATATATGAGATACAAGGGTTTTATACCTTCAATGGAGTCGCCATGTCAGAATAAATATACTTTCAAAATACTCACAGAAATTTCTATTTTTTTGGTTTTCTTTGCAAAAATTATAAAAAGGGAAAAAGTTAGTGGAGTCGCCAGATGAAAGAATAAAGATCTACTCTAAGCATTCATCAAACAAAGCAAAAACAAAAAAGATAAAAAAAAACAAAAAACAAAACAAAACAAAAATCATACTCCGGGAATAAAAAGATTTACCCCCGGCAACGACGCCAAAATGTTGCCGCCTCTTACGCACCTGGGGTTAACGCAGCAGAAATCTTCAAGCTGCTAGATGCATCCTTGGGGGCAAGTCTGAGTCAAGTACTGTCACTTGATCTTGACTCCTTCATTTAGGCTTAACTCCTAACGAAGCCAAGGAGGGTAGACCCTATTAATGTTACTAAGGCTTTAGATACTTAGTTCTTCTGGATGAAAGATGTTATTTAGAAGTTTTTTGGGAATTACAACATTTGATCAAGACTTATTGCAAGATAAAATAACTATACAGCATATATGAATATAAATATCACGACAATATATAATTTAAAACAGATAACCAATATCTCAGACCAGTGCCATGGAGTCAAATTAAATGTTGTTGTAAAAGTAATGTTTTGCAATTGTGTTCTTGGTCAATTTTAGGAATTATTAAGGATGAGTTGATTAGAGGGAAAATGGGAGCTCCCGATATACCGTGAAGTACAAGGAGTAATGTCCGGAAATTGGGCAAAGGTGGCTCCTCACAAAGACGTGTGGGCTGGAGCGGAGTCTCGAGGGCGTTTTCAACACTATACCAACAAGGATGTAGTCTAATGGTGCCCTAAGGTCGCTCTGCAGTGGTTCCCGCTTCTCTTGAGAAATTTCCCCACGCGTTACTCAATGTTCGAGTGTCGGATTTTCACTATCTTGAGGGTTCTTAATTTTATTAATGTGAGTAATTATTAAGTATGTGAGAATTAATGAGTTGTTGCACTCTTTTCTGGTTTCCCCAGGACCAGTGTCCACAGGGGAAAAAGCATACTTCGAGAAACAACAAAATATTGGTTCAAATTTTTAGTGCTTGCAATATATGAAATTAAATCAACAACTTAATTAAAACAAATAAACTTGCCGAACCTATGTGTCACTTTCTGATCAACCTCCATTAATCGGCAATGCCTTTGGGTGGAGGTGAGAGCATACTTCATGGCAACCAGATTGGCTTTATTTAATGAAAAGAACACAGGAATTAACTAACTAATCAAAGTATACTCCATGCACAAAAAGTTAGAAAAAATCACACCACGAAAAAAAGCACATGCGAATCCCCCCAGGGGGGATGGGATGCGGGCGCTATGTAGCCCACTTGCTCTCGTTTGATAATTTTTACAATGCTTGCTGGAAGAAGTGCCTCTTAGTCCTTTAAATTAGGATCTAAGGGCTTACAATTTTATAGAATGAAGCGTTGGTGAAATAGGGTCCTTGGGAAGTGTTTTTGGCATTTTCTGGCAAAAATTGGTCAGAGTTTCCTTCTCTTTTTTGTTGGACCTGCTAAAAACCAGCAAGCTAAAATTACAAGATCAGTGGTTAGAAAATATAAAAATACATGAAAATTACAAAATCTATACTTGCAAAAAAAATGGAAACTATTTAGCGTTTTCAAGTATATAAATGTTTGATCTAGATCTATGGATTTAGCTTTGAAAATATGACTTATCTAGATCTGTTTGAGATGCAAGAAATAAAAAATTTAAGCCTTTAGATTTATTCTACTTGCTCCAAAATGGACAGAAAGGGAAAGAAAAAGTTTGTTTATTTGAAAGAGCTAAAAGGAGCCAAAACCAACCTTTAGCTTGCAAGATTTGGAGAAATAATAGTGTCTGCAAAACAAAAAATGTCAGCAGAAATGATGTGACCAACTGCTAAGTTTGGAAGAAGAGTCAAACTAGATCCGCTTCCTACGCTTAGCACTCTATCCTGTACCTCAACCAGAAAGCAAGCACAAGAATGGGCCAACACCAGACAATCATGTAGACCTCCAAAGTCTTTTGAAATATATTACTCAGTAAACCACAAGCATTACAAGAGCAGAGGTTCCACCTTTTCATCCTATAATGGACCAACGTTGCTCAATAAATAGCACAAGGTAAGCAAGCTAGGGCGCAAAACCCTAAGGAGGGGGTTCTCCTTAATTGTAGAGCAAGGCAACTCAAGGCCAATGGAGATGCGCCCTCTCACTTGGAAAAAATCACTCGAAAATGGAAGAAGTCGAGTTTGATGAAGGTTGCTCACGCGTGGATGAGAGGGCGAGTGTATGTTTCCATGTTTTGTTGGCTTTACATTGAGAAGGCTCGATTGGAGCTTCAAATAGAAACTTATCCACACGTGGATTGGACCACCTCCCAATGAGGTAGGCACCCACCACTTAAATTATCATCCAACCAACCGTATTCTTCTCTCGTGAGGATGATGCCGTGAGGAGCAAAAGGCTCACGCGAATGGAGGGCAAGAGTTTCCTTGCTGCGTTGGAATGGGGTTGGCTAGAGCTTCAAAATAGAAGCTTAACACACGTGGGTGGTGCCACCTCACCAAAGGTAAGCGCCCCCACCATGAACCTCTCCTCAAACAAAACCGTACACGGCCATCGTGAGGAAGTCGGCCCACGTGAAGGTAAAACGTAGCATGACAATGAAACATTCGTTCAACCTTTGAAAAATGACTTTTAACATATGCGTTGTCTCATTGACATAATCGTCCAACTAATGACATCATATGCCAACTCAATTGGCATGTGCAAAATACCAATTTTTTCATATTTTAATTTTTTGGCTTGGTGCATTTTGATGCATTTTAGCATTAAAATGCCACTTTGTAGCTCTGATAAGCAAAACTGCTCCACGGGGCATTTTGGTCGCCCGAAACACAAGAAGACCGGGTACCAAGGTAAAGATGATGCTCTGAGCGTGAACACGAGCATCCCTGTGCCAAATTCCAACTCCGGATCACACTTTTATCACCATTTGAAATTTTTTCCAATGTTCCCCCAAGGTTCCGAGACGGCGGGACGCGGGTGCGGGGAGACGCACATTCGGGACGTGTGGAGACCACCCCCAAATTTTAGAGAATTTCGGGGGGACGGCGGGACGCGAGAGTTATAAATATTTTTTAAAATATTAAAAATATGCAAAATATAAATCCCAACAATAACAAACCATCCCATGCAAATTAGTGGATTACTAAACACTACATTTATCATTGTGCAATCATGCAATGTAAATGCAAAGTTCAAACAAATTACACGATTCATCATAATTATATTAATATATGAATCTATGATTAACATGAACATCATATTTCGTGTTTGTCACTTTTGAGTCTTTGTCATTTGATATTTCAGTTTTGAGTCTCGCCGGAGTTTCGGAGTTTCGGGGGGGACGCCCACAAGTCTCGGAGTTTCGGGGGGGACGCCCACAAGTCTCGGAGTTTCGGGGGGGACGCCCACAAGTCTCGCCGCCCACCGAAACGTTTCGCTGTGCGTTTCGCCAAGTTTCGCCCAAAGCGGGACGTCCCGAAACGTTTCGCATGGAGTTTCGGAGTCCCTGGGACGCAAGAAACGCCGAAACGCGTCCCCGACCCTTGGGGACGCGTCCCCGTGGAACACTGATTTTTTCATTTAAACCATTAAAAAATGGCTTAAAAATGCAAAAAAAAAAAAATCTCGGAATTGACTAAAACTTCTGGGGGACCTAGTACATGACCAAACGATAAAATTTTAGCGTCTATCATGTTTATAAACGTCATAAAATGGACTCTAATAACCCCCTAAGGCCTAACCACCACTTTGGGCATTCCAGCTTTGGAGGTGTAGAAGAAAAACTCATCGATTATACTTGGCTAAAGGAAAAGCATAATCGACAAGGGAAAAAACTCCTTGGAATACCTTCTTTGGTTGTCCAGTCCTAGGGAAACGAGTCACTCAAAGGCCACCATGCTAGCACACTTTATTACAAACCCCGTGGGGGTCATGCACTACAAAAATTAAAAAAGGGGCCCTGAACAGGCCAAACTTGGAACTTCTTAATTCTGAAAGAGCACAAGTAATTGTGCAATACTGGAGGCTCATTGAAGTCCAACTAAAGTGCAACTTTAGGTGGTAACATGGCCTTGGGGGCAAGTCTCGAGTCAGGTGCTGTCACCTGATCCTGACTCCTCCATTTAGGCAAACTCCTAATCGAAGCCAAGGGAGTAGACCCTACTAAAAAAAGGTTACTAAGTCTTTTTTAAGTTGATGTTTGGTGATGGGAAAGAGTGTTATTTAGGAGTTTATGAATAAATTAGCAAATTTAAACCAAGTCTGCTCACACATGAATTGAAATGCATTCACAGCATGACATAATCATAAATTAAACAACAACTTGCGAGATAAAAATAGAAATATGAAAATATTATTGCAAGTGTAGGAGACCAATGCTAATGGAGTCACTGATTTGGACTGTTGTAATGAGAATTGTTGTGCGAATGTTCTTGGTTTATTTTATTGGTGATTTTAAGAGAATGAGTTGATTAATGGGGAAAAAGGGGATTCCCGATATACCTGTTATCACACCATAGTAGCAGGGCTACTATTCTTGTACAGCAGATATCTGCACATTTCAGAGCTTCATTTATTCCAGAGCATGGCTATATATATATTGGATCACTCATGATCAGAGCAGTACATTATTCAGATTTGTATATGACCTTGTGTCAAGGCTGAGCCTTGAGAGTTCAGATTTGATGACTGATGTGACCACTTATCCCATTACAGTTTCAGTTCAGTGCCTAGAGATGTATTGCAGCAGTGTTTCAGATGATACTTAATGATTATTATTATGATGATGTTGTATGATCTATGGATATGTTCTCACTGACTGTGGATTATTAGCTTGTTGATTTAGTCATGATTATAGCATGTGCTTGGTATATTATTCCTGATGTGGCAAACTACTTAAAATGAACTGTAAATCATAAAATGGACAATTGCTTGCACTTTTAGGTCATTTAACAAAACTTACTGGTATTTCACCTTACATAGACATGGTCTTTCCCCGAAACCAGTTGTCTGCTAGTGTAGGCTCCATATTCACTTGTCTCCATCCATACATGACCTTCCTGTTTGACTTTAAACCCTGACATGTCTCATTTGACTTTCTGATACTGAGGACTTCCCCATTTTTCTACCTCTGTGTTTGGACCGCATCCCTGTTTATTTAGTGTCTCGGCTCTGAGTTGGTGACAGAACTTGCCTTTGGTGAGTTGGATTGTAGGCCTACATCATTCTGGTCGGTTGTCCCGATGTTTGGCATTGGCTCGAACTCCCCCTAGTCACTTGAGATGTTGTTGGCTAAAACTGAAAGCTCATGTTCTACCTGTGGAAACTAAATAAATTCGCCCATGGAAACAAAAAAGGGCAAGAGCAATGAAAAGCTAAAAAATACTCCTCGAAGAGTATAAGAAAGGTCCAAAAAGCAATAGTTCTTAAAAGCTATATCTAAACAATTGCTGACCTTGTGAATATATAAAAAAACATGCCCTGGATGCAAGCTGCAACTAGTTGTGCTTCTCAGCACATCTGAAATCCGAAGGGTTATGTAGGCCAAAAAGGCCATGGAAATAAAATTGAATGATCCTAATGAACCTGGATCAACTTGATGTAGACATGATGCCTAAGTTGAATAAACACTCTCTAAACAACTTATCCATTTGTGAGGCACAGCCATCCCCCGTGTTCTTTTGTCCAGCACAGAGTTTGTAGCTTCCCCCTTCTCCCAGTCCAAAGTATTTTTGAGTTAAGTTAGACAAGTCAAACCCTTAGCCCAACCTTGCTCCTAGCCTTCATCCTTCACTAGCAGTTTGACCACGTCCAATGGGTGAGTTTGTCATTTGAACTATGGTGCAAGTAATTTTATATAATCACGGAATATGTTAACTTGATTAATGCCACTGAATGGAATTTATACTTTGAGCTTAGCTATGAAGTGATTAAAGAAGCATTGTCTTAGTCTACTGATGTGATTTATCCTTGATTATATATATTCTTGGGATCCGTGATGATGTGGACCATGTATGATGATTATTGGTGATGATTTATGGTCCCACATGTTTGATGATGATATCATATGATGGACATATGATACAGATGATGTTTGATCCAGTTCAGCAGGTTATTATTATTACAGATCAGCAGATTATACATTGTCCATATATGGTGGACCCTACAGCTAGCCCATTAGGGCAACCCAGGGTGTATGAGTACTCATTCCTAGTGGATTTGGGTCTTCTGGATCCATTGAGACACGTATCTTTCAGTTCCGGGCACTTCTGACAGTGATTGATGCAGTTTTACACTTGTTGACCAGATTTGGGGCTGATTTCCCAGCCTGAGCAGCAGGGGCCCCGAGAGGCCAGTTCACCTAGGGCGCTGATGATGGAGGGGGTGGTCCAGCCACTTGTTATTACCATTTATCCCCCCTCCCGGAGAGCCTGGTGGGCTCAGATGGACAGCGCTAGCACCCTAGGAGGCAGTTTTGGCACTTTCACAGTTCCCGAGGCAGTTAAAAAATGGGATAAAGTGGTCACTGAGGAAATCGATTTGGGCAATTGAGGCAAGGTTTTGGCATTTGGTTTTCGCAGAGGTCTTCCAGGTTGATCTCACTATCTTCCAGTCATTTTTCACCATGTGGGTATCTCCAGATTGATCACAGGAGGACATTTACTGCTCGACTGTCATGGATTCTGAGGACAGTTTTGGTCATTATTATTATATTGGACATATTTTTATTATTTCATTGTGCCTTGGGGTGAGCTAGCAAGGATTTATACCTCCTAGCCCCACCATGTGCTTATTTTATCATGTCCTAGTCATCATGAGGTGGATTATTGTACTTTATACCCCTCTTGTGGGATGACGTCACCCTCTATTGTACCATTTAGTGAGGGCGCTATTGTTATGTTGAGTGATCCATGTGATATTATGTTATGGATTCATCTTAGCCATTGATTATGTTGTGAGATCTTTTAATCTCAACCACTCATTTCAAAAAGTGGTTTTGAGATCTAGGGTTTTGGTCTTTATTATCCTATATAAGGAGGAGACCCCCTCATTGTAAAATTCATCTAGAGATTTTTGGCTCTTGGCTCTTGGAATAAAATTTCTATCTTTTGGAGTACATGCTTGGATTGGAGTGGATGTTGGTTGTTTCGATTGTAAATGCTATTGTCCATTGCACTGGAGGATCTATTGTAGCTATCTTGCATATTTGCCATACTTTATTTGCAGGTTGAGAGGGCGACTTTGACAAGTGCGAATTGGTGGGGAGGCTTGCCCTTCAAGCTTGGAAGAAGTCGTTTTGGGTTTGACAGGGAGTGGTTTTGCCTTTGTGTCAACTATTCTATGTTTTTCTCTCTCTTGCTTGCATCTACCCTCAATTTGTTAAACTAATTGATGCTTTGCTCCTTGGCTTGACAGGTTAGAAGGAATCACATGTGGCTTGGAAAAATCGATTTGGCAAGAGGGCTTCAACAATTCTCCATTTGATCTTTGGCAAAGTAATCCTCGTCTCAACTAGCATTCATCTCTTCATCCAGGTATGTCCCAAGAGGTATGATCTTCTCTTCCTTGAATCTTCCATAATTTCTAGATCACAAAAACCCTAATCAAATTAAAACCCTTGTTTTTGGTATTTCTTAGATCTACTTAGATCTAGCCCTCAATTTGAAAAAATATTGAAAACCCACCTCTATAGCATCCACCCCTAGTTGGATCTATAGTTTGGTGGTGATTGGCTAAGAATTGACCCATTTTCTAAGACAAAAAGCTCTCCATGACCTAAAGCGCACTTCCTTGAGGGAGGCTTGTTGGGCTAGATCTAGCACATGGGTATGTGAGATCCCGCTTGATTTGACAACTAGACACTTGATAACACATACCCATATCCTTACTTTGGTGAAAACTACCTTGTGGACATCTCTCCATGTTTTGAGGGGTTGAAACCCCCTTTTGGACCTTCTTGGCACCTTGAAACTTAGATCTACTAAGATCTACCCATTGGATTCACTTGAAACTTTGAAGGAACATAGATCGGGGTACTAACACCCCGGATCTACATTTTGGTGGCCATTGGACTTGGTTTGGTCCACCAAAACCACTTTTTGCCTCTCCTTGAGAAAGTCGCACCCCTTGGGAATTTTGAGTTGGACCACTTCTAGGAAGTGGGTGTTGGAGATTTTTGTGGATTTGGATTGCCCATGCCTTGAAACCTAGGTCTAGACTGTCCTTTTGTCCCGATCCACCTTGGGGATTGCATTCCTTGTTTTAAGGAATTGTGGTCCACTTTTGGTCTTTACCTAAAAACTTAGATCTAGTAAGATCCGGCCATTGGATCTCATCCAAACCACTTGACTTGGCTTCTAGGTGTCCCGATCTACACTTTGACATCCTTCTTGACTCCATTAGCCCATCCAACAAGGCACTAGTCCTTCTCCAAGCAAGGCGCACTTCTTGGGATTAGTGTCAAACCCTAGATCTAACACATGGGTAACCCTAGAACCAACTCTAACTTGTAGATCTAACCTAGATCTAGCCTATAGTACCATCTTCACACTTAGCTTCACCTTGTGGGCCCACCTAAAGCCATCTCACACTTCCCAAGGCAATAAGACCCACTTGTGTAAACACATGGTACTATACTTAATAATCATACCCCATCAAGTGGCCTAAACCATACATAGGTTGAAACACTAACTATCCTTGATACCACCTTCAACCATGCCCTAAACATTAGGTCCATTTAGACTTGCATTGGTTTCCGTAACTCATCATTCATTCACCCTTTAAAACCTTTGCTTGGGTCCAATCAACTGTGATTGGGGTATAGGGTCTCCCCCTTGGTCCAATTATACCTTGACCTAAAGCGAAGAGTGCCTCGGTTGACGTGACTCCCACATTGCATTGGGAACCGTGGCATCTCTTAGGTCACCTCTTTAGTTGCCTAACTCCTCTACCGTCCCGGATGGGATACCTTTAGGGGCAACTACAAGTTGTGTGATAACATTTTTGGCGCCGTTGCCGGGGAGGTAGAGGCCTACCTTGGTTCATCATACCTGTTTTGTCTCACTCTATCCCTGCACTTTAAATGACATACATCTTGGTAGAAGAGTTTTAAAATCTACCTGGCGACTCCACATAAGCGACTCCACTGGTGATCGATCCTATCATTATCTAGAACCCATGGGGTGCATCTTTTTGTATTTAGGTTCTTGATTTAAAAAAAAAAAAAAAAAAAAAAAAAAAAAAAATTGCCATCTATGGCTGCTTCTGAGCGGCCTAGGACTTTTGGTCGTTTGAAAGTTTTTGACTTCTCAAAAATTGTTGGGTATCCTCATCGCATCCCTCATCAAGCCCGTGAAAGGTTGTCTAAATTTGATGGAAGTCATGAAGTATCTGCTAAAAGACACCTTGAACTTTTTAGGGAAATTATTAAAGATTTATCCATAACCCATGAGGATGTGTGTATGAAACTATTGGCTTCACCCTTCAAAGGAAGAGCTGAGATCTGGTTCTTAGATTTGAAGCCCAATAGCATTTCCGGGTATGACATGTTTGAGCAAAATTTCTTAGAAAGATGGGGAAATGAATCCGATGATGTATATTTTTCAAATCAAAACCTTCCCCTTTTTGATCCTATTGTTGAATCTGTTAATAATCAAACATCAAGTGAATTGCCAACATCCGAAGATGACCCCTCCTGCTCAATTTCTTTTGAGGATAAGTCTTCCACTTTTGAGCCGATTGAAAGTCAAATCCATAATCATTGTATAAATCATAAGTTTCCAAATTTCTTTTTAGGTAGCCCTAGTCTTGATCCTGAGGAAATTTCTGTGGATGAGCCTTTAGTCAGTCAATCTATTGAAGTTCCTCCCTCAGAGAAACTCATTAATCATTCCATATTTAATGAGCATTCAATTCCTTATCACCTTATGGAAGAAGAAGAAAGTGAAAGCATAGACCAAGATCCTTTAGTGGTGATCTCTAATGATCATTGTGCAAATAATCAGGATACTTTAAATGAGCTTGTTAATTTTCCCCCTGATCAATTAAATGAAAATGATAACCTATCCTCTTATAATTTTAATGATGAACCAATAGAAGGTCAATCTCAAGATGAGGATGAATTAGTGAATCACACTAGATGCTCTAATCCGTGTTCCACTTCTTATAATGAGTCTTTAATTTTTCCCATCCTTAATCAAGACAACTTAGAGTTAGATAGTTATGGTCAATCTTGTCCTCAGGTTGTAAATATTAAACTTGATCAAAAGGTTAAAATCATTCCTAGAGTAAAGAGTGCTTTCTTTTGTCAAAGTCCAAGGTCAAACTTGTTTATCCATTTGGGAGAATTTTCATATTTGCAATCCACCCTCCCTTCCCAACTCTTTCAATCATCTTTGGGTTGGTGCTCTAGTCAATTTTTTGCCTTGGAATTTTTCAATAGGAAGTATGTGTATGATTACATGTTTGGAGAAAAAGCACTTCATTTCCCTTTTCAGTCACTTTGGAACCATAATGCTTGTTATCAAGTTATTAATCATTCTTGGTGGCTAGAAAAGGTGTTTAAAGATCAATTCCATATTTTCTCCATTTTTGAGCATCAAGTGGGTTTAACTTTGATCTTTCGTCTTCTAAGCTTTGATTTGTCTCCACTTGGTTTCTATTTGATCATCAGTCCCAAGGAGAATCAAATTGGATATGTGAGAGAAGTAAATGAAGAAGTTAATTTGCGTGAAAATGAATCGAATCACATGTCTTATGTCTTCCCTCCATCCATCCCTGAGTTTAACTTGCATAAATTTTATGATCCTATCAGTTCTTTGATGGAGGATGTTTGCATCAGACAGTCTTCTCCTTGGCATAATTTCATATTGCATCATTTAAACCATTCTTCAATGTTTGAACAAGTCAAGAAGATTATGCCCTCAAATTTGTTAATCTTTAGCCCGATCTTGACTTGTTCTATTATCAAAAATCAAATAAGAATCATTAACCTGTTTGACGAATGGTTACACTGGATTTATGATTTTACCTAACATTTGTGCTGAATGGTTAGAGTAGGGTAGGTAGGACCAAATAAGCTCACTTGAGCAGTAGGATTGGTGTGATTTTTCTTTTTCCCGTGTGATGAGTATTGTCCCTTTTTCTTCTTTTTCTTTTTCTGCCTGAGTTGAGTCCTGCTCCTTCCTAAGCTTGTCTCTTCTCCTGCATGCATTTAAGAAATTGTAGTTAGCATTTCTATTGTTGACTGCCTGTGCAAGTTGAGATTGCCTGATTAAAGAAGTTACTCTTTTCCTCCTGCACAGTAAATAAAAATGATAAATGAATAATATATGCCATGTTAGTTATATTTATATTTTGGTGCATTTCAGTTTATGCTTTAGATTAGATTTCAGTTCAGTTTTATTTTATATTTATCCCATACATGCTCCATGATGGTATTCTAGTGTTTGTGAGAGCAGGAACAGGTGCAAGATAAAAGCTGAAAGCAAGGATGGTGCAGTGATGGATTGAAGTTTGATGCAGAGCAGTTCGAGACCAGAGATTCTGAGGTTCTCAAGCGCTCTCTCCCTTAGAGCACTTGTCCCAGCTGGAGCCAGATGTTATCACACCATAGTAGCAGGGCTACTATTCTTGTACAGCAGATATCTGCACATTTCAGAGCTTCATTTATTCCAGAGCATGGCTATATATATATTGGATCACTCATGATCAGAGCAGTACATTATTCAGATTTGTATATGACCTTGTGTCAAGGCTGAGCCTTGAGAGTTCAGATTTGATGACTGATGTGACCACTTATCCCATTACAGTTTCAGTTCAGTGCCTAGAGATGTATTGCAGCAGTGTTTCAGATGATACTTAATGATTATTATTATGATGATGTTGTATGATCTATGGATATGTTCTCACTGACTGTGGATTATTAGCTTGTTGATTTAGTCATGATTATAGCATGTGCTTGGTATATTATTCCTGATGTGGCAAACTACTTAAAATGAACTGTAAATCATAAAATGGACAATTGCTTGCACTTTTAGGTCATTTAACAAAACTTACTGGTATTTCACCTTACATAGACATGGTCTTTCCCCGAAACCAGTTGTCTGCTAGTGTAGGCTCCATATTCACTTGTCTCCATCCATACATGACCTTCCTGTTTGACTTTAAACCCTGACATGTCTCATTTGACTTTCTGATACTGAGGACTTCCCCATTTTTCTACCTCTGTGTTTGGACCGCATCCCTGTTTATTTAGTGTCTCGGCTCTGAGTTGGTGACAGAACTTGCCTTTGGTGAGTTGGATTGTAGGCCTACATCATTCTGGTCGGTTGTCCCGATGTTTGGCATTGGCTCGAACTCCCCCTAGTCACTTGAGATGTTGTTGGCTAAAACTGAAAGCTCATGTTCTACCTGTGGAAACTAAATAAATTCGCCCATGGAAACAAAAAAGGGCAAGAGCAATGAAAAGCTAAAAAATACTCCTCGAAGAGTATAAGAAAGGTCCAAAAAGCAATAGTTCTTAAAAGCTATATCTAAACAATTGCTGACCTTGTGAATATATAAAAAAACATGCCCTGGATGCAAGCTGCAACTAGTTGTGCTTCTCAGCACATCTGAAATCCGAAGGGTTATGTAGGCCAAAAAGGCCATGGAAATAAAATTGAATGATCCTAATGAACCTGGATCAACTTGATGTAGACATGATGCCTAAGTTGAATAAACACTCTCTAAACAACTTATCCATTTGTGAGGCACAGCCATCCCCCGTGTTCTTTTGTCCAGCACAGAGTTTGTAGCTTCCCCCTTCTCCCAGTCCAAAGTATTTTTGAGTTAAGTTAGACAAGTCAAACCCTTAGCCCAACCTTGCTCCTAGCCTTCATCCTTCACTAGCAGTTTGACCACGTCCAATGGGTGAGTTTGTCATTTGAACTATGGTGCAAGTAATTTTATATAATCACGGAATATGTTAACTTGATTAATGCCACTGAATGGAATTTATACTTTGAGCTTAGCTATGAAGTGATTAAAGAAGCATTGTCTTAGTCTACTGATGTGATTTATCCTTGATTATATATATTCTTGGGATCCGTGATGATGTGGACCATGTATGATGATTATTGGTGATGATTTATGGTCCCACATGTTTGATGATGATATCATATGATGGACATATGATACAGATGATGTTTGATCCAGTTCAGCAGGTTATTATTATTACAGATCAGCAGATTATACATTGTCCATATATGGTGGACCCTACAGCTAGCCCATTAGGGCAACCCAGGGTGTATGAGTACTCATTCCTAGTGGATTTGGGTCTTCTGGATCCATTGAGACACGTATCTTTCAGTTCCGGGCACTTCTGACAGTGATTGATGCAGTTTTACACTTGTTGACCAGATTTGGGGCTGATTTCCCAGCCTGAGCAGCAGGGGCCCCGAGAGGCCAGTTCACCTAGGGCGCTGATGATGGAGGGGGTGGTCCAGCCACTTGTTATTACCATTTATCCCCCCTCCCGGAGAGCCTGGTGGGCTCAGATGGACAGCGCTAGCACCCTAGGAGGCAGTTTTGGCACTTTCACAGTTCCCGAGGCAGTTAAAAAATGGGATAAAGTGGTCACTGAGGAAATCGATTTGGGCAATTGAGGCAAGGTTTTGGCATTTGGTTTTCGCAGAGGTCTTCCAGGTTGATCTCACTATCTTCCAGTCATTTTTCACCATGTGGGTATCTCCAGATTGATCACAGGAGGACATTTACTGCTCGACTGTCATGGATTCTGAGGACAGTTTTGGTCATTATTATTATATTGGACATATTTTTATTATTTCATTGTGCCTTGGGGTGAGCTAGCAAGGATTTATACCTCCTAGCCCCACCATGTGCTTATTTTATCATGTCCTAGTCATCATGAGGTGGATTATTGTACTTTATACCCCTCTTGTGGGATGACGTCACCCTCTATTGTACCATTTAGTGAGGGCGCTATTGTTATGTTGAGTGATCCATGTGATATTATGTTATGGATTCATCTTAGCCATTGATTATGTTGTGAGATCTTTTAATCTCAACCACTCATTTCAAAAAGTGGTTTTGAGATCTAGGGTTTTGGTCTTTATTATCCTATATAAGGAGGAGACCCCCTCATTGTAAAATTCATCTAGAGATTTTTGGCTCTTGGCTCTTGGAATAAAATTTCTATCTTTTGGAGTACATGCTTGGATTGGAGTGGATGTTGGTTGTTTCGATTGTAAATGCTATTGTCCATTGCACTGGAGGATCTATTGTAGCTATCTTGCATATTTGCCATACTTTATTTGCAGGTTGAGAGGGCGACTTTGACAAGTGCGAATTGGTGGGGAGGCTTGCCCTTCAAGCTTGGAAGAAGTCGTTTTGGGTTTGACAGGGAGTGGTTTTGCCTTTGTGTCAACTATTCTATGTTTTTCTCTCTCTTGCTTGCATCTACCCTCAATTTGTTAAACTAATTGATGCTTTGCTCCTTGGCTTGACAGGTTAGAAGGAATCACATGTGGCTTGGAAAAATCGATTTGGCAAGAGGGCTTCAACAATTCTCCATTTGATCTTTGGCAAAGTAATCCTCGTCTCAACTAGCATTCATCTCTTCATCCAGGTATGTCCCAAGAGGTATGATCTTCTCTTCCTTGAATCTTCCATAATTTCTAGATCACAAAAACCCTAATCAAATTAAAACCCTTGTTTTTGGTATTTCTTAGATCTACTTAGATCTAGCCCTCAATTTGAAAAAATATTGAAAACCCACCTCTATAGCATCCACCCCTAGTTGGATCTATAGTTTGGTGGTGATTGGCTAAGAATTGACCCATTTTCTAAGACAAAAAGCTCTCCATGACCTAAAGCGCACTTCCTTGAGGGAGGCTTGTTGGGCTAGATCTAGCACATGGGTATGTGAGATCCCGCTTGATTTGACAACTAGACACTTGATAACACATACCCATATCCTTACTTTGGTGAAAACTACCTTGTGGACATCTCTCCATGTTTTGAGGGGTTGAAACCCCCTTTTGGACCTTCTTGGCACCTTGAAACTTAGATCTACTAAGATCTACCCATTGGATTCACTTGAAACTTTGAAGGAACATAGATCGGGGTACTAACACCCCGGATCTACATTTTGGTGGCCATTGGACTTGGTTTGGTCCACCAAAACCACTTTTTGCCTCTCCTTGAGAAAGTCGCACCCCTTGGGAATTTTGAGTTGGACCACTTCTAGGAAGTGGGTGTTGGAGATTTTTGTGGATTTGGATTGCCCATGCCTTGAAACCTAGGTCTAGACTGTCCTTTTGTCCCGATCCACCTTGGGGATTGCATTCCTTGTTTTAAGGAATTGTGGTCCACTTTTGGTCTTTACCTAAAAACTTAGATCTAGTAAGATCCGGCCATTGGATCTCATCCAAACCACTTGACTTGGCTTCTAGGTGTCCCGATCTACACTTTGACATCCTTCTTGACTCCATTAGCCCATCCAACAAGGCACTAGTCCTTCTCCAAGCAAGGCGCACTTCTTGGGATTAGTGTCAAACCCTAGATCTAACACATGGGTAACCCTAGAACCAACTCTAACTTGTAGATCTAACCTAGATCTAGCCTATAGTACCATCTTCACACTTAGCTTCACCTTGTGGGCCCACCTAAAGCCATCTCACACTTCCCAAGGCAATAAGACCCACTTGTGTAAACACATGGTACTATACTTAATAATCATACCCCATCAAGTGGCCTAAACCATACATAGGTTGAAACACTAACTATCCTTGATACCACCTTCAACCATGCCCTAAACATTAGGTCCATTTAGACTTGCATTGGTTTCCGTAACTCATCATTCATTCACCCTTTAAAACCTTTGCTTGGGTCCAATCAACTGTGATTGGGGTATAGGGTCTCCCCCTTGGTCCAATTATACCTTGACCTAAAGCGAAGAGTGCCTCGGTTGACGTGACTCCCACATTGCATTGGGAACCGTGGCATCTCTTAGGTCACCTCTTTAGTTGCCTAACTCCTCTACCGTCCCGGATGGGATACCTTTAGGGGCAACTACAAGTTGTGTGATAACAATACCTTGCAGTACGGGGAATATATCTGGATTATGACCTAAGTGGCTTCGTACAAGGACATGTGGGCTAGAATGGAGTCTCGAGAGCAATGTTCAACACTACACCAACAAGGGTGTAGTCTAACTGTGCCCTAAGGTCGCCTCCCAATTGTTCCCGCGTCCTTAGTCAAAATTTCTCCACTTGATCATTTAACGGTAACGTCGTATTTTCGTTTGTTTATGGGGACTTGATTTTATTAAAGTGAGTGGATTAATTAATGTGAAGAATTATAGAGTGTAAACAAGCCTACGATGGGTAGAGCATACACGGAGCTTACGAAATGCAAATTCTAATTTTAAACCCTCCGACAGAAAGCACTCTTGATCCACGAAAGCGAAATTCGAGAGATTTTAGTTTAAATTAAACCCTCCGATGGAGAGCGCTCTTGATCCGCGAAGGCAAGATTCAAGAGACTTTAAAGGAGCCTCGGAGACTCAAAAAAGGAAAAAGATGCAAAGTACTTAAAGGAAATAAAGCAAAAATGGGAAGTTGTTTAATTACTACCCAAGAGTCTCTTTCAGGTCAAAGACCATACTTGAGAAAGCAAGGGGGTTAGTATTCAATTTATTCCCAAAAATAAAGTAAAGTAAAATTTGAAAGAAAATTCTAGATCTAGTTGCAATAATTGTAAGAACTAATCTAGCAAGCAAAACTAATCTAAAGCATAAAGTAAAGGGGACAAGTACAGGCTTCCCCGAAATGGGGGAAGCGGGTGTGGGAGCCTTAAATCCCACCTGCTCTTTATTAAATTATAACAAGTTTAACTCTCCGGCAGAGAGCGCTCTTGATCCGTAAAAACGAGATTTAAGAGACTTGAAAAGCTTGAAAAAGTTGAGAAAATGCAAGGAATCAAAATAGAAACTTCTTTAATGGTTCAAAATTCCAAATTCGCTTGAACACCTTTGCTTTCCTATGACAAAAGACAAAAAATCAGCGAACGGAAAATTCGATTAAATGTTAGTATTTGTCAGATAAATCACATAAAAAATACAACCTTGCTACTTGAAAATGCTTAGAAAAATTATACTTTAAGCAGCAAAGAAACCAACCCTTAGATCTAACTTTAAATATGAGTTTGAAGCACTTTTAGATCTAACTTTAAGCAAGTAAATGACTTAATGATAAAAAAAAAACTATTTAGCTCTAATTTACTTGCAAGAGAATAGTAACCAAGAAGAAAGAGTTTAGGTTTTTGAAGGGATGGAAGGAGGGATTCAAGCACCAAGCTTGATCTTTATCAAAGACTTTGGAGTGCCTGCAAACAAAAGTATTAGCTCGAAAGTGATGAAGAGGAGAGAGGATGCAACGGAGCTCAACTCCTCCTTCAGATCTGTAATCCTGCACAACTATAAGAAACACCTGCCAATGGTGGATTAGATCTAGTGTGCATGCAAAAAAGAGATCAAGAGAGCCTTAGTACAACCGAGTATAGTTGGTTACTCCTGTGTCTCTTGAAAACAAAACACAAATAAACAACTTAACAACAGTAAATGTTTACTCTATGATTATGAACAACCTTCTAAGCTAGATCCATTACCAATATTGAAACAAGAGAAAATACGTGGTACAATATCACCTCAATAACACAGCATCATCAAATGGCACGGCATGGACCTCCAAAGTCTTTCAATATTATTCATCAGATACAACAGTGTTACAATGGGAAGAGATTCCACCATCCTTTTTGAATGAGTGAAAATGCCTTGCTTAAATAAGAAAACCAAGAGGGAGGGCGCATAAGCTAGGGTGAGAGAGGGGGCCGCATCCTTCAATCATGGGAGATAACGATGTGTTGAACCACACTCCAACTTAGTGTTGGTTGGTGTGATATGATGGGGTGGCTGCCACCTCATGCGAGAGGCACCCCTCTCTCATTGGAAACATCTTCATCATTTACGAGTGGCCACATGTGAAGTGTGACACCCATGTGAGGCTTATGCGCCACTCTAACTTGATTTCACCTACCACTTTAATATTTGACTTTTTAAACCATGCTCTTATCCACTTAATGAGTTGCCTTTCCTAAGAGAACATATTGCTGCCTTTTCTCCACATTTTTTTCGATTTTCCAACCTTGTCCTTTTGTGCAATTTGTAGCACTTTTGGCATTTCTATGTCATTTTGCCGGCTCCTTAAGAAAAAATGCCATAAGTGATAATTTAATCACCCGAAACCCAAGAAAAGTGGGTCCTAGGATAAAGAAGACGCTTTGAGTATGAAAACGAGCATCCTCACGCCAAATTCCACCTCCATGCCATATTTTTATTACAATTTGAAATTTTCCAATTAAACCATTAAAAATGGTCTAATTTTATGGAAAATTTTATTTCTATCGGAATGAACTCAAACTTCTAGGGGACCAAGTGCATGTCCATATGACTCATTATTGATGGCTAGCATGTTAAAAATACATAGACACTTAGGATTTAATAACCTCTTAAGGTTCGACCACCATGGAAAATACTCCAGCTTTTGAGGTGTGAGTGAAAAACTCAAGAATTATACGCCACTAAAGCGCAACTCATAATCCCTAAGGAAAAAACACTCTAGAGAATCCCCTTGATAGCTAAACCTAAGGTAGGCCAAGCCTTTTACAAAATGACCATGCTTAGACCAACTTATTACAATTCCCCCAAGGGCGTCTGGACATTCAAATTTTAACAAAAGGGCCAAAATTGGCCTGATGAACTTCTGAACACTGATGATGAACATTGTAAACGTTCACAACTCTGGCGGGTCGCAAGAAATCCACCTAATGTACAAATTAGGAGATAACACCGCCCACAATAAAATAAAAACCCATGATGCATAGCAAAATAAAAACCAGCCCACCATAAAATAAAAACTTGCAATAAAAACCCGCAGTGAAAATGACAACGAAGAATCTCCAGGAATCTAGGATTTGTGGAGATCAACCTCCATCCCAAACCAAAAGTCGAGAGAATAACACCTATCGTCGTAAAAATAGCGTGATTTGCCTCAACATATGTGCCAATGAAGGGGTGTGCTCCATCAAAGTGTTTTACCATGTAAAAGAAAGTGTATCTCCCTAGCAAAGCCCCACCATAGTACCAAGGTAAGCCCCCATCAAAGATAAAATTTAAGGTTAAACTTAGGCTAGAACCTAGGGCGCATTACCACCAAAGGAATTATTACATCATAAGCCTTAGAAAGGCTAGATCACCATGAAAATCATGTAGTAACCCCCCCCCCCCCCGGTAACTTAAACAATATGCATCAACAAGGGTACTTACATCATCAAATGAATAACCCCCCCAAGTGATGTCTAGTAATGTTACAATGTTATAAAGTTATGTCATCTAGAAAAATCCCACCAAAAGTGTATCACCACACCATAGAAAAAGGAAACATGAGAAAATGGTTAACTTCTAGTGATACATCAAGTATGTACCCACCACAAATAACAAAAGGGAACCATGTAGAACACCCCCTTCCTACTAACAAATCAATATCACAACACCAACATACATACTCACTAGGAAGCATCCATATGACAAACGAACAATCCAACAAGCAAAGGTATGAAAGTAACACCAAACCTCAAGATGGCCATCCACCATAGAGAAGTGAACATCATCCACCAAGGATCTTCATCAAATAATCCAATGCCAAGAACGGAAGAGGCTCCATAAAGATGTGTATCCCCAATCCATCCAAAGGCTTCAAAGGTGTCGAATGCAAATCCCCATCAATGTGATGAAAATCACAATGTAAAACCTCATACAGTATGAGGTGTAACATCCCCTATCTCCCACATTGTTTGGGACCTACATCAATAAGCTAGAGAATTTTCTTAAGGAGAACACTCATGCAGATGATGGTTGCATTCTACACCACATCTCATTTGCCATACTCTTGTTTGCAAATAACATGGTCCTTTTTTCTCCCTCCCTCGAGGGCCTTTAGATACAATTCTCTTGCCAACTTTTGTGATTTTGAGAAGAAGGTAGTCAATCCTAGCAAAACTAAGATCATGATTTTCAACACCTCCAATAACTCTCTCAATATTTCCACTTATTTCTCTATGGGGGTAAAGTGAAGGGTACCATAGCCTACACATATTTGGGGTCCAGTTCGTGGGACCTCACTTCACTATGAGGCCCACTTTCCAACCCCAATCCACTAAGTGTACGCTTCCTTGGCTTTGCTCAAGCATCCATGTTTCCTCTTTCATTTTAGGAAATCCCTATGAAGATGTTCCTTTTCAACACCATCATCAAACCCACAATTCTTTATGGGGCAAAGGTTTGGGGACCATTCTTTTCCTCGATGGATTAGGCACATGTTGAGAGGAGGTAGTCTATCACACTCCAAAGTATGATACATGTATCTCATTTTGTACTCTCAAAGAGATTACTCTTTCCAGAGATGTAAACAAAGGGGGTTCTTAGAGGCCACTTCATTTCTCCAGACCATTGGCATTTCTATAGAGCATCACCCTCCTATCAGTGATTCTTTGGATTCCCCCAATCATCTCCTCCCTACTAAAGGAGATATTAATAGGGAAGTTAGGGATAACATCTATTGGGCATACATTCAGAGAACATAGGTCTCCCTCCTTAGACTCTTGGCTCCAAGATGGCCTTTTATTATGAACACCTCATGCAGGTGCAAGATGGTCTCATTGTTCATCCTGACTACATTTGGCATCATTGGGTACATGACCTCAAGGTTTCCCCTTAGCTATTTGCGGGTTTGCTCTCACCATCTACAAATCAAAACAGACATAGTCACTTTCATAAAATAAGGACATGATCACTTTATCAATAACTCAAGGTCTAAATTAGGGTTTTTCTATCTTTTTTGTATAAATAAGGGTTCCCTATTCTCTTTTGTAACTCTTTATCATTTCAGAAATACAGTCAATGAATTTTCTTGGAGAAGTTTTTCAGAAATCCACACTTTGTTCTTTAGCTCTTTATTTTTATTATTTATGATCCATTCCTATAATGCTTCTGCTAATATTTTCAGTGACTCCTGTAGTTGCAGTGGTAGTGCCATTTCAAGTATAAGCACACTGCAGCATCTAAAAAGCCCTAGTTATTGTCAATACGTCCAGAAGATGTTGGCTTGAGAGATCTAATATATGATGCCCCTGATGATGGTTCTGAACTCTAATCCCTTCACTTGCATCAATCAAGAATCTAAAGTGAAATACAACTTATGTGCAGTGGACCATTGTTTTTCTTTTGTTGGTATCCAATTTTATATACTTTGGAATCCAAAGTCAAAACAAGTGTGAAACCAACCAAGCCATCAACTTTACAAATAAACATTATGGGGGCAGTGGACATTCCATTAATAATGCTATGTTCATGAACTTTTTTACTTTTCTCTCTCTTCGTCTTTCTCTCTCTTTCCTTTTCTACAATTCCATATATAGGAAAACTTATGCTGGGCATCGATCGGTGAGTCCACTGGATCACATAATATCGAAGAATATATATTCAATCTATCCAAATCTAGAATAACACATTTTTATATTTCATTACCGAATTGGCAATATAATCAGAAAATAAAGGATGTACTTACAGATCACGCCACAGTTTTCTTTATATTCTTGCCTGCCATATTTGAAGAAGTATGATTGACAGTTAACAGGATACATATTGCCGGAGGAGTAAAGGAGAGGAATCTACATAGACAAGGACCAATATAATTTGCATTCCAACACTTGGATTTCCCTAACAACTTCCTTTAACCCTCCATAAATTCGGGTTCTCTTGAAAGTTAACAGGATACATATCGCCGGAGGAGTAAATGAGAGGAGTTTACATAGACAAGGACCAATATAATTTACATTCCAACACTCGGATTTCCCAGACTACTTTTTTCAACCAACTACAAGATTCAGGTCCTCAGATTGTATATGGGGAAAAGTCTCTAAATCACATCGGACGTCTCCAGATTGCCAAAGAGTTGAGCCCTATGGGTTTATTACAGTGAAATTTGTACTGAAAGGGATTTTCACAGTGAATTGTATATACAGCAAAAAGGAATTGACAGGGGACTTTCATGCATATCTAGATATATAATGAAGTCCTAGATTTAGAGCTGAACAGTTATGAAGGCGTGTCCAATGCCATCTTTATTTACCCAGCTGCTAAGAAATACAAAATGGGTTTTATATTCTACTTTCAAGCATCCAACGAAGTATTCGATGATCCTACCGACTGTAATTACGTTTGCCAACCTGCTCGAAATGAATTTATGCCGTCACTGACTCGCTTCAAGCACACGTAATCATTCAAGCTTCCACTGAATCTTCGCATATCTGAAAAATTTGGCAACTGAGAATTGCGGTCCCTTCTCTTCCATGCAAGTCGCTCCCCTTCATTTTCTTTTCTGTTTTCCCCTATGGGTGTGCTTGTTTGTTAGGCATTTCCTATCTTCATTTCATTAGTGATGTGAAAAATGTTATAGTCATAACAATGAATGTATTAAAAAATGTTATAGCAATGAATATATATATATATAAAAGGTGGATTTTGACTCTTTTTTTTTTGTCATTATTATTAATCAAATCCCATGATTTTTTTTCATTATTATTAATCAAATCTTATGATTTAATCTTTGGTTAAATTATAATTTTTTATTATTCAAAATTTATTATTTATCACAAAAATAGATTCAATACCTTTAAAAACCTGTCTTCCATCTTGATTATCCAATCTTAACACCAAACTTTATATATGTGATTCCAATAATTCTAATCAGATTTTAGGGAAAAATGATTAGATAACTAATCAAAAAAAGGTCCAAATCATTCTTTCAACTACTCAATTATATTAATATTCACTCAGAGTCCTTATTTGTTATGTTATTTTATTTGTTGAATAATAAAACAAGTTGAATATATTAATGAATGATTTCTTTAAGATGTTTATGTGATTATAAAACAACTAGTCTAAAGAAGCCACAACTTCGACCATTTTATTGTCGATTGTTTCCAAACTACTACACACTGAAACTCCAAGAAGATTTAACACAATGTTTCAACATTGTGAAAACATCCATGCTCATACTGTTTTTCAACTATTTTTGCCCAAAATTTGGCAAGAGTTGTTGGAATAGTAGATATAAGTTGTTGAGAACGCACAAATCGAGTGCAACAAAGGTATTCGAGGATTGAATCCATTTCTACAATAAAAAATAGAGTTTGAATAATGAAAAACCTTGATTTGACCCAAGATTAAATCATCAGATTCTGACAATAATGACCAGAAAAGTCAAAATCGTCTAATCTGATAGCTCCATTTTAAAACTTTCTACCCTAACAAACACCTATAATTTTATGTTTTTTATGACGATTAGTTCACTATATATATATGTTTCAATATACTATGATTTTTAAATATTGTTATGTCAATGGGTGTCCATAAAAATAGTGGCCTTCCTATTAATATAATGGTTGATTCACTATTAGATAAGTATGCTTTCTTATTTATTTTAATAGAATAAATCTATTTATCTTTAAACAAATAGGTTTCAACCATTAGAGAAATTGTGTGGGATATTATTATTGTGATGTTTGAGCATCAAAAGATACTTGGGTGTGATTTAGAGTGGTATCTAACCAAAAGTTAAAAACTTTGGCTTTGGGGAATGAATTAGTAAGGCAATGGTTTGGTGGTGTGTATCTTCGGGGGTTGAATTTGTGAAAGCTTATGATGTTGTTGGGTAATGGCAATTTGAGAAAGAGACTTTTATGTAGTTTAATGGGTTGAATATGCTTAGGAGAAGATTTTAGAAATCAAGTGAACAACATACACACCATTATCCCATTAGCCCCTATGAGGGTGGGTGGTGTGAGGAAGAGGGTGTCCATGTGTGTCTGTCATTTAGGAAAATAATAATAATAATACATAAAATCCTAAATCGATATCATTTATTGCATTCTGGAAATAATATCTAGCAGTGTTTAGTTATTTGATGTTGATAAAGTTAAGACAATGTTCAATGATGTAAGAAAATAATAGTTTGATGGTATTGCAAACTCCAATGTTGTGTACATGGTATCTAATACAATTAGATGGTGTTGTAAGTATGGTGGTCTACATAATGTTTAGGAGTCAAAATAATATAACAATCACACAATGTTAAGTGGAAGATGACACAATCATGCAATGGTGTGCATGTGTTTGGATTCAACAATGTGAAGTTGCCTAACAATGTTTGAGTCATATGGCTTAGACAATGTGAAATTATGTAGAAGTGTCAAATGGTTTGATGTTGAAAATGGTATTATCATAATATATTATCAAAATTTTATGGTCATAAGATGATATTGAGTGGTATAAAAGTGGTAATTGAAAGCATTAATGTGTAATGGCATGACTTGAAAGTCGCCTTAGAGAGTGAAAGATTGTGGGTCACCTAAGACAATGTGAAGATGGTGTGATTTGAAGAAGCAATTGAATAAATAGTATGTTGATGGTATAAATTGAAATAATCTCATGGAGTAATCGAATCAGTAGAGTTAGAAAAGTCAAAGGTATTAAGCTAATATATTTTCATCGAAGCACAATAGAATGTGTAGATGTTTAGGTTGTGTTTATATTCATCGGAAATACTTGACAAGGAGAAGCTAATTAGCCATATCTTTTGTTCAAATTTTGATTGGTTCTAGAATTGAGTTTTTTTAGTGTGATTGGAGTACATAATTGCTACCACAAATGAATCCCAAGATGCATTACCATGGGGTGGAAGAAGATACTTGAAAATAGTCAAATGGTTTTGAGAATCACAAAGGACCCATTAACTTAATAGATACCATAAGGAGTCTCTCAAAGAGAATTCTAAAGGATCGTGAGGAGCATAACCATGTGAATAATCAATTGTTATAAACTTGATAAAAATGTAGAAGCAATTTGGTAGAAGAACAAATATGAAGAGAGATTCTTAGGATTCTCAAACTCTAGTCATCGATTTCCAAGACATAGAAATTATTTTTTAAGTCAACATGATTTGAATAATCAAAGATTCCTCATGGCATGCATAAGAGAAGAAACCACAACAAGATAATCTCCCAAAAGAATTTAATAATACCATGCCTCTTACATTCAATGGTGAAATGAATACTAGGTAGGAAGTAGAAGCTTTGTTGTTGGGAATGCAAAAATATTTCCCATCTGGAGACCGTTTCGCATGAAACAAGCATTGCCAGAAAGCTCTTGACGAGCTCTTTACTACTGTAAGATTTATTTTTTTGTTTGAAGACTTCTAGTTTGATCGGCCATTGAAGATCCTCCTGGATCATCACCCTAAGTATAAACAAACACTTGTAATTTGATTTTATGAATTAATAAAAATACATTATTGGTGTCATTGAGTGATTTATTGTGTGCTCATTGTTCATTTATTGTGCAATCTGCTTTGCGACTCATTGTGTTGCGTTGCAACTTGCACTGGTTGGTCTCAAAGCAGTAGCATCCTGTGGGAACATTGGTGAAGATTCCAATTGCGATTGGACATGGAAGGATCCAACTGTAGTTGGACGAGTGATTTGGTCGATTGAAGTAAGTAATGTCTCAAAGGGACGTGAATGTCCATGGTAGAGGATGAATGCCATGTGCAGGGGTGACCATCAACCGTGAGACATTTGAGGAATGCATATAGACAATGAGAACTCTGAAGAATGAGTTGGATGATGTGAAGGAATCCCAAAAGAGAGGGTTCACTGCTAAAACCCTTGACCACAATGATGAGGAGACTGAGGAGGGAGAGGATGTTGAGGAAGCAGAAGAAGAGCTAGAAGACATATTGTTAAAAGTCTTGTTTGAGATGAAGTGTAGATCCAAGATGGAAGTGTCTACCTATGCATGAAGCTTAAATCCTAAATAGTTGATCGACTGGATCAAAGATATGGAAAAATATTTTGATATGGAGCATATTAAAGACCCCAAAAGGGTGAAAGTGGCTTATTTAAAGCTGAAGGGTCACACCTCATTTTGGTGGGACAATGTACATGCTAACAGAGTGAAGAAGGGAAAAGATAAAATCAAAACTTGGGATAGAATGGTCGCTAAACTAAAGGATAAATTTCTTCCCATTGATTACATGATAACCTTGTTTAGAAAATTGGAAAATTTGAGGCAAAAGGAGTTGTTTGTTCAAGAATTTACTGAAGAATTATACAGATTGTCCATAAGGTCGGGGAAAAACGATGAAGGTGAAGAAGTTGTGGCAATATATGTGAATGGACTGTAATATTCCTTTCGGGATGAGTTGAGCCTGCCAAGGTTCAGGACAATTAGAGAGGCTTACTAATTAGCCTTAAAAGCATAGGAAAATATATCCACGAAGACATCTATAGCTAAGGGGGAAAATGTTGTGAGAGGTGGTGGAAAATTTACTTCCACAAGAGGAAAAAACAATGGGGTAAAGAAAGAAGGAAACAATGAAGTAAGGAGGAATCAAGGCACTAAAATAAACCTTGTACAAGAGTATAGAAGGGGTAGTGTAAACCTCGGAGCAAGAGGTACTTTTGGAAGAAGGGGAACTTTTGAAGGTAGAAGTGCAAATATACCAAGTATAGCCTGTTACAAGTGCCAAGAAGCGGGCCATACAACTTATGAATGCCCATAAAACTTGCATGCAGCAAGGAAGCAAGAGACCAAGGGTCAAGGGACCAATAGGAATGAAGATAGAATTGGTTAAACTATAGGAGGTAGTTCAGATGAATCCGACCAAGAGGGATGCCAGAAACTAACAACCAGAAAACTTTGTTACAACCTGCTAGGCAGGAAGAGAAAGAAATGGTGCAGAGGAAATCTATCTTTAGAACTATTGTTAAAATTGAAGGTAAGTGATGTTCCATGATAGTCGACAGAGGTAGTACTAAAAATTTGGTCTCTGCTAAAGTTATTGAGATTTTGAATTTGAGGTGTCGACCACACCCGAATGCCTACAAAATTTCATGGTTGCAGAAGGGACACCATGTTACAGTGTATAGGAATGTCTAAAAAAAATTAAGATTGGTAATTTTTATGATAGTGTATGATGTGATGTGGTACACATGGATGATTTTCATTTGTTGTTGGGGATACCATGGTAGTATGAAAGGAACATCATCTATGATGGCCATAAAAACATTGTTACAGTGGTGAAAAATGGCAAGAAAACAAGGATGAACCCTTTGAGGGAGAACATAGATGAAAAAGGAAGTATAAACAATTCCTTTGAGAGAAGAGTGTTGCTATATTCAACCAAAGAATTCCTGAAGGAGGAAAAGAATAAAAATTACTATTTTGCAGTCATTCCAAGGGGGTTAAGTGTGGAAAAACCAAGAGAAAACATCCCTACTGAGGTTGGGAAAATGTTGACTGAGTTTAAGGAGGTGATAGCTGAAGAGACGCCTATGGGATTGCCACTAGTAAGGAGCATTTCCCATGAGATTGACATGATTCTAAGTTCAAATATGTTGAACAAGTCGCCACGTAGGATGACACCAATTGAGAATGTCGAGCTGAACTAACAAGTATATGAATTGTTGGATAGAGGTTTGATCAGGGAAATTCTGAGCCCATGTGCAATACCAGTAGTACTAGCACCTAAGTAAGGAGGAGAATGGAGGATGTGCACCAACTCAAGGGCCATCAATAATATTACAATTAATTATATATTTTCATTGCCAAGGATGGACGACTTGATTGACTGCTTGAGTGGAGCTCAGTACTTCACCAAGATTGACCTGAAGAGTGGATATCACTAGATTAGGACTAGAGAAGGAGACAAATGGAAGACCACTTTCAAGACTAAGGAGGGATTGTATGAATGGTTGGTTATGCCATTTGGGTTAACCAATGCACCTGGTACTTTCATGAGGTTAAGGAATGAGGTCTTGAAGCCTTTCTTGGGAAAAAATGTTGATGTCTATTTTGATCTTTATCAAGGATAAATAAGAGCATTTGGCTCACCTAAGACAAGTATTACAGAAGTTGAATCAAGAGAAATTGTTGGTAAATCTACAGAAGTGTTCCTTCATGAAGGAGGAATTAGTTTTATAATTTCCCATCAAGGACTAAAAATGGATCTTGAAAAGGTCAAAGCTATTTTGTAGTGGCCTATGCCAAGAAATGCCATTGAGGTAAGAATTTTTCATGGACTTTCCAACTTTTATAGGAATTTTATCAAGGATTTTAGTCATATATGTGCACCATTGACAACATGCATGAAGAAAGGTGAGTTCCAATGGACTGGAGCAGCTCAAAGTGCAGTTACGAAGTTGAAGCAAAACATGACAGAGAGACTAGTTTTGGCTCTCCCAGACTTCAATAAACTTTTTCAAGTAGACTGTGATGCTAGTGGGATGGAAAATGGAGTAGTGTTGAGCCAGGAAGGTCGAAAAATTGATTTTTCAATGAAAATTTGGATGAGGCTAAACAAAAATATTTAGTCTACAACCAAGAGTTCCATGCCATTGTACATGCATTGAAAAAATGGAGGCACTATCTTTTGCCCAAGGAATTTGTATTGTTCACCTATCATCGGGATTTGAGGTATTTGAACACTTATACCAAGCTAAATTAGAGGCATCTGCAGTGGGTAGAATTTCTGCAAAGTTATACTTTTGTCTTGAGAAACAAGTTGGGCAACCTGAACAAGGTAGTGGATGCACTAAGTTGAAGGGTGTCTCTTTTGAACATGACAATTGTTTGATCGATTGGGTTAGAGTCAATGAAGGCCGACTACGAAGTGGACAAATATTTTAGTAAAGCATGGAAGGAATGTAAATATCCTTGGAGTGACGACATGACTCCTTACTTAGAATATTTCATCCAAGAATGATATCTATTCAAGAATCATCTATTGTGCATTACCAACAGATTGGTCAGGGAAAATTTTATAAGAGAGTTACATAGAGGAGGATTAGGAGGTCATTTTGGTATCGAGTACTAGACCAAGGTGTTGGTCAAAGAGAAGTAATATTTTCCTGGAATGGAAAAGGATGTGAATAAATGGATCCAACATTGCAGAATTTGTTAGCATGCAAAAGGAAGGAGTCAGAATACAGGACTTTACACACCACTACCTGTACCAAAAACTCTGTGGGAAGATATCGGCATGGATTTTGTTTTGGGATTTCCTAAGATGTAGCAAAGCAATGATTCCATATTTGTAGTCATTGACAGGTTTTCAAAGATGGCACACTTTATTCCCTGCAAGAATACAAGTGATGCCATAGGTATTGTTGTTTTGTTTTTTAGAGAGATTGTGAGATTGCGTGGATTGCCGAAGAGCATAAATTCAAACAAAGACACCAAGTTCATGGGACATTTCTGGAAGACCTTGTGGAAAAAGTTATATAAGGTTGTAGTTCAGTTCTGAATACCATCTGCATACTTATGGGAAGGCTGAAGTCGTGAACAAGAGTTTGGGAAACCTATTGAGATGTTTAGTCACTGATCAACCAAAACAATGGGAGATCATACTAGCTAAGGCAAAGTTTGCATATAACAATTTGGTGAACAAGCCAACTATATTAAGCCCATTCCAAGTTGTGCAAGGTAGAATTCCACATGGAGTGATTGACTTGATGAAGTTTCCAACTAGAACGAAGAAGAGCGCTAACACAGAGTCATTTGTTGAGCACATGAAGGAAGTACACGGGAAGGTGATAAAATAGTTGGAGAAACTCAATGCTGGTTATAAGTTACGAGCTAACTGGAAGAGAATACCACCGGCATTCCAAGAAGTAGATTTAGTTATGTTCATATCCAGAAAGAGAGGTTCCCAAGATGAACATACAACAAGTTGAAGATGAAGACAATTGGTCTGTGTAGAATATTGAAGAAAATATCAAATAATGCATATAAGTTGTAGTTGATAGAGGAGTTGGACATTTCATTGACATTTAATTTTAACAACTTGTACAAGTATGAAGAAGGATCAACTAGTGGAGGAGATTCAACCATTAACTGACAAGACCAACTGCCAGAATGACCGGCAGAAAAGATCACTGAAGTGCTTGATGAGCAGGGAATTGGTTGGATGAGAAGTTAACAACATAAAGAATATTTGGTCTAGAGGAGGGACAAAAGTTTAGAGGAGGCCACTTAGATTTTAGAAGATGAATATAAAGGATTGAAGGATCGATTAGAGTAGTAGAATCGAGGGCGAAGTTATTTCATACCTGAGGAGATTGATGTAAGGGCATCAGACCCAAAGACCCATAGTTGAAGGTAGATGAAGAGAATTTGTCTAGAAGGGAAGTCGATGACCTTTCAAGTGGAAGCAAGGCATACGTGCCTAGATAGTCAACGTGAGACAATAGAAGATGAGGTAGAAGACTAGTTGGAGGGATGGTCGATTCGCAGAGAATTTGACCTAAGAAAGGTCGATGCCAGCCGGAAGTGCTCAATTGAGGACCAATGGAGTTAGAAGGATCAACACCGATTCAAGCCAACAAACTGAGAAGCAGTCAGGGAATATCAATTGGCATCCAAGGAAGAGTGGGATTGGAGTTGACCAATGGAGTAAAGGAAGTTAGAATATTGGTCGACGGGTAAAGGTGTTGACAATAAATGGTCGGATTACTACGAAGCAGAGTTGAAGGGGAATTTAGGACAACATTCGATGAGGATTAGGACGACTGGAGCATCACAACGGGTGACCAATGAAGCCGAGTACACGACTTAAAGAATAGGGTCGAAGCATAGGAAGGCATGATATGTCACAAAAGCAACTGAGGCAATAAATGTAGCAATAATGGTGGTAGGTGGATATGCCAAATGGCACAACATGCCAAGGATATTTAAGGAGAAGCACCCAGAGACTTCTAGAATACGATAAAGCGGGAATCTGAAGTGGTGGAGGAGACTATAAATGTAAAGCGAGTTCTAGGAGAAAGGGTTCTTTTGGCCATCTTCGGAGTTAATGTTTGAAAGAAAAACACTAACCAACCGAAACATACCAGAGATAGATTGGGGATGTGAAATAGGGGATTTCACCCTAATTGTAAACAAACACTTGTAATTTTATTTATGAATTAATAAAAAGACATTATTGGTGCCATTAAATGATTTCTTGTGTGTTCATTTTGCTTTTATTTTGCATTCTGATCTGCGACTTGTTGTGGTGGGTTGTGCTTTGCACCAATATACAATATTAATATTTCGAATATATGAGGGCTAGACAATTCCAAAATGTAGGCCAAACAAATTGAAAACCAATCTGGTAATACCCCTCTCAAATATGTCAAGAAAAGAAGGTTGACCATTGATTTGGATAAGAGTCAATATTGTTACTTCCAAATTGTTCCAAATTTCCCTATTTTCTTCAGATCCAAATTTCAAAGCATCGATTCATATTTCCTCTAACAATCAAATGCTTCCATGACATCCTCTTAATTTTGAACTGATCATAATTCTTCAAACCTCAATGAAACAACAAAACAAGACTTAGTTTGGTCATGGAATAGGGGTGACATAATGTGGAGATACCCTAGGTGAACCAAAGATATCCCAAATATACTGCAAAAACCCATTTATTCACCCATAAATTCAACCCTTTTCCCATTTGTGAATGTAAGTATAGAGGGACTAAGGAAATTTATACTCTAGTTCACATGACGTAATGTTCTTTGCCACTTGTCTTGTGATTTGTAGTGCATGCCTATACTAAAGTTTGTACTGTGATATTTCATGAGAGAAAATCAATAGTAATAGCCCCCCCCCCGCCCCCCCCCGTTTTGAATTTGAGATCCTTGTTTAAAAAACTCCTTTGTTTTCAATTGCATATGCTTAATTGTTAAGAGACCAAAGGATATGATTGTACTCTACCTTGTCAAAATACAACACAATTCTTTGAATTCTAGTGATCAATATTGCAAGAGATGATGACTTAAATGAAGTCAAGCCTCTCATTTGACAAATGACAATCAAAGAATCTCCAACAACAATGAGTGATCATATCAATTATATGATGCAATTACGTCCAATTTTATTGCAAGTATAATTCTTGTAGGAATACATTTGTGAGTATGCAATGGATGTATTATTCAATGGTGTCTACATCTCTCTCTTTTTTTTAATGGAGTAAATATTATATTAGTTATCATATAGACTTCAACCATTAAGAAAATGGTTTCAAATATTGGTTCCCTATTATCTTAGTTCCAAGAGATAGTTAATACACTTCAACATCGTCCATTTTCTTCAATTAGGTCATAGCATGGATTGATTTGGTCAAATTTGATCACTGATGTGTATCATAGGTTAATTAGGTTAACTTTGATCACTTGGCCTATCGTCCACTTGGCTCCCCCAGTACTTGATGTGGTGTTAACATGACATTATAAGTTGACATCAAGCTGAAAAAATGCATTGGGGTATTATGCCTTTTGCTTCATGATGTGTCATTATTGATGTAATTTATATAGTTTAGTGATGAAATATCACGTGAATTAAAAAATATCACGTGTCTAATCTATGACATCTCATCCCAAGATGAATCAATGTTGATAAAGACTTTGAGTATGTCCTCATCAATAAGAAAGGATTCATACAAGGGAGGGTTCATGTCAAAAGTTTATGTGATGGGTTTGTGAGGTGTAGAGACTTATGTGTCCTAGGAGATAAAATTAGATATATATCTATTGGTGGGTGCCATGGGTCTTGTGAATACAAGTATTTTATTGGTTTCTTATGCAAAAATTGCTTCCCAATTTTCCATTGAGCCAATGAACATCATGAACATAAGAAGGGTGGTAAGTTGTGTAATCAAAAGTGGTTCACCTATGAAATTTCTTAACATAGTGGAATCTTGGAAAAGTATAGGACCTACATAACATATATGGGGACAAGTTGTTCATAAATTAATGAGAGGTTGTGCATGGGATTAATGATAGGATCATAGAAAGTGAGTTGATCAATGGTTATTATTCAACCATCACAGGGGGACTTGAATAGATGAAAGACTAATGATGCAAAAATGCTTGTTTTTTAAAACTAATTTCACGTAAGAAGCTTATGATAATCAATGGGAGTGTTGACAAGTTCGAAATCAATGTGGATTGTCTTTCATCCTAATTACATGGTTAATTTTGACAAGCCTCCTTTGGGTTGGATGATTCATTTGTCGAATGTATCGAGAAATATTTGGGAGGGTTTAAGGGTGGGTGAGCCCATCCTTATCAAGGTTTCCCATGAGATAACGCTGACAAGAAATTCCTCATCTATTGTGGTTATGTGAATGAGAACCTTGTCAACAGTTACTAGAATTTAAAAAGCATTGAAGAGAGGGATAAAATGTTATTTCTAGTTAAGATCAAAATTGATCAACCTTGCATCCATGGGATCGATGCCACAACTATAATCAATAATGTCTTTCTTTGGGAAGGGCAAGTTTGAAAAAACTACAAGGTAGACAAAGCATTAGGTTTTTGGGCTAAGTCTTCTACCACATTATAGCTTTGGGCCACTCGAGTTTGTGGTTAATGTCCTAATCAATGTAATCTCTACTTCATCACTTTAAGGGTTGGATCAATGGGTGGTTTTTCTTTTGGAAAGGTCAGCAATTGGGTCGATTTGTTTGATGAATTTGAAACGAGAATGTCATGGTCTAGTGACTAAGTAGAGATGTTAACATCTAGAGATACCATGAACAAATGGAAGTCAACAAGATTAAGGATTTTACCAACAACATTAGGTGTATGGTGTCTAGGTTGAGGTTGATTGTGCAGGTTAATCATTTTTTTTTGTTGAGGGAGAGGATTTTGAATTACAATGGGTTGTGAGGGTAGTAAGGGTGAATCTTGAAGCTACGATTGATCATGGTATCTTCTAATTTCTAGCACTAATAGGCATAGGTGGGTGTAATGGTCCTCAACATGTTTGACAGAATGGTGATTAGTGTATCTATTATTGCTTTGACATTTCCTATTCCTTTGGGTTTTGATTCTAGGTTTGACTTCCATTGTTTTTGGGGCTTGGTTATCACCGCCATTGTTGGCATTGTAACTATTGAGGTTAGTGTTGTTGCATTGGTTCAACCTCAGACCTTGGTTTGGATTTTGATGAGTTACGTCATTTTGTCAAGTCTTGTTTTTACCATCTTGGACTTGGATTTGGGGCTATATTTTGGGTAGTTGAGGAAGGGTCTTAAATAAAATGTATTTCATAAGTGGGTGGGGGGTTGGTATTGGCTTAGCTTATATAAAAAGCATTCATATTATGGTATTCGACCTGGAAAGTGGTTGGTGTTAATGGAGTATTGAGGGAAACGTAATGTTATGGAGGATATGGGTTAGGCTAAACATATCGAGTGGATAGTGCATATGGACATGGATTTCTGAGTGGGGGTTTGGGGGTTCCATATGTTCTAGGGATAGCTTGGAGTTGATTTTGAATAGGTGGATTAGGTTGAATAGACCCATTGATTTCATTGATGCATGTACTAGGGTGTCATTCAAGGAAGGGGACATAACATGTCAAGGATATAAATGTCCACGCAATTAGTCTCTGCATATATCAAATCAAATTTGAGGGTAGCCTGAATTGTTTCCTACTCTATTTGTGGGTTTGTAAGGATATCCCTTGGAACCTTGGGGAGGAAATACTTAACAAACTACTCAAATATGAGAGTGGGAGGCAAATTCACGTGTTTACATAGCCTACAACATTTTCTCCACTTATATATATGATCATTGATTAGCATTGAGAAAGATTGGCTAAGCATGGTTCGCATCTCTGTTCCAATCCTTGTAGAATAGGTAGTTGGAAATATCATAGAAACTTGGTTGCCAATGCTCTGAAGTTCTTGAACATCCCTTGGGGAAGTTTAATATATCGATTATCTATTGGATTCATTAAAGTACATTGTAAAGGTCTAAGATGGGTGCATTCATTTTTGAGGTTGTTTGAACCACACCACAAATGATAGGTGGTATTGTGAATACTGAGCTAGGGTCTTCATTTAACTTACACTAGAATTCGGGAAAATGTGATGGTAATTTATGGGATATTTCAACCCAAACCTCATTTCATGAAATGGGATCATTGGTTAACATGTTTAGGTTCTACACATTTAGAGAGACAAATAATGGTTCATTAAGTGGTGTGATTTCAGTGGTTTCTACCATGTTTCTTGTTGGTATCCTAGTTGGCGATGAAGTGATTGAATCAAGGGTGGGTTCTACTTCATGATATGTTTCATTGTAAAAAAGAAATGTTTCCTCAAACAATATTTTATTCTTTATCATCTATGGTTTCTTCCTTATGAGGGGAATGTTGGGGTTTGGAGGGTTAATGAAGGGCGTGTTTTCTATCTCAATGTTTGCTTGTTGGTTTCCTATGGTTGCTTATCTATGGAGGGGAAGGGTTGGGTATTAGGGTTTATTACCTTTCATCCTATTAGAGCATCTCAAACCACTATAATCCATTATGAAGGTGTGGTAAAATAATAACCAAAATTTGGTTAGCTAATGCTAATGTTAGAGAAAATGTTCAAAAGGTTCAACATAATTTATTGGATTGATTTAGTAGTTATTGTTATGCACCAAATTCCCAAAAATAGCATAAACACGAAGAGACAGTATTCCAACACCTTAAGAATGCAAAAGATGAATAACCAACCTCTTTTACAATGTATTTCAGATACAAAACAAGATGAGGTGAGATAATTCCAAGCTAGATCTACTTGTTACACATACATACATACATACATGATATATATATGTGTGTGTGTGTGTGTGTGTGAGAGAGAGAGAGAGAGAGAGAGAGAGAGAGAGAGAGAGGGAGAGCCTACATAATTAGGGTCCTAGCCTATCAATAAAGATAACACTAATATGATAATAGAAATTTAACGTCACAATATTATAGGGCTTAACATGCCCCTCCCCTTCAAACAAGTGTTGTCTCAACACTTGATTAAATCTGGATGTTTCAACATGAAGAATTCATCTTCCTATGTTGCCTCTTCTATTGGCAAGTTCTTCTGCTTGATGAGGTACTCATTAATTTCTCAATTTTGTAGTTTCTTAATCCTTATCTCAATGATTGTTTCATGTTCAAGTATTAATTTCCCTTCTTCAGCAATCTTTGGTAAAATAGTCTGGACCAGGATCTTGTCACCAATTACCTTTTTTAGGCAAGAAATGTGGAAGATTGGATGTACACCTGAAGTTTTGTAACTCCAATTTATAAGCCATACATCCAATCCTTTGCAACACCTTATAGGGTCCATAATACTTTAGAGCTAATTTTTTTTCGTCTTTTGCTTCTAAAGGGACATCTGTTTGTATGGTTGTAGCCTAAAAAATACCCAATCTTCCACTTCAAATTCCCTTCACTACAACGTTGAAATCCTTGTTCTTTCATCCTATTTTGTGTTATAACCAAGTTATCCTTTAATAGTTTGAGAACTTCTTGTTGGTTCTCTACGTGATCCTTCACTGCTTGAACCTTAGCTTTCTCTTTCAAGGATGTTGTGATGGAAAGATGATGATAGACATAAAGTGCCATAAATGGTGACATTTTTTCTGAAGTATGGAAAGATATGTTGTACCACCATTTTTCTAAGGGCAACCATTTAACCCATTATGTTTTTTTATCAGATGCAAAGCAACGAAGATAACCTTCAAAGAATTTATTCACAATCTCAGTTTGCCTGTCAAATTGAGGACAGTAAGAGGATATTTGAGCTAACTAAGTGCCCAAACAAGAAAATAGTTCCTTCCAAAAATTACCAATGAAAATTGGATCTCTATCATTTACAATAATCTTGGGGGTTCCATGTAGCTTATGAACTATTTCCATGAATGTCATAGCTAATGTACTTGTTTTAAAAGGATGATAAGTAGAGAAGAAATTTGCATACTTTCTGATTCGATCCACCACTACCACGATGATAGTCTTTCCTTTTTAATTTTTTAGACACGTGACAAAGTCTATTGAGACCTCTTCCCAACACCAACTTGGTATGGATAATGGATGTAAAATACCTAGTGTCTTGACTGTCTCTCCTTTGTTTTGTTAACAAACCAAACATTCTGCCACAAAATTTTGTACATTAGTTTTAAGAACTTCCCAAAATAAATGGTTCTTGATCCCGCGGTACATTTTCAAGAACCCTAAATATCCTCCTATAGGAGAAGTGTGCAATTCCAAAAGGATCTTCTATTTGAGTTGAGAAATTTTACATAAATATAGGTGATCTTGGTATCACAGTGAATCATCCTTCCACACAAATTTATCTAGTGAATTGTGGCCCTCTTGTAGTTGTTGAATAATCTTGCATTCCTATTGATCTTGTTTCCATTCCGTCCTTGCTTCTTCTACCCAATCAGATTGCATAATTGAAATAGCACAAAGTAAGCACCCATTGTCATCTTCTTTTCTTAAAAGTGCATCGACCACCACAATTTTTTTTTTTGTAGATAATTTCAAAGTCATAACCTAACATCTTTGTAACCCATTTTTGTTCCTCTTATGACGATAATCTTTGTTCCAAGAAGTACTTAAACCTGTAATGATATGTTCTTACCTTAAAGTGTCTTCCTATTAGGTAAGGGCACCATTTGTTAATTGCATGTAGTATGTCCAACATTTCCTTTTCATAAATTGATTTGAGTAAGTTTTTTCCTTTCAGTTGGAAACTTTCAAAGGCAAGGGGTCTTCCTTCTTGTATTAAAACTGCACCAATTCCATTCCTCGAGGCATCACTTTTCACAATAAAGGTTTTTGTGAAATTAAGTGTGGCTAGTATAGGAGTTATACACAACCACTTTAATTTTTTTTAAATCTTTGGTTGCTTCTTGAATCCAAGAGCATGCCTCTTTTTTTAATAACATTTTTAAAGGTTCTACTATATTACCATAATTCTTGATGAACTTGCAGTAGTAGCCTATCAATCCTAAGAATCCTCTAATATTCTTCAATGTCTTAGGAATTGGCCATTCCATGATAGAATTAATTTGGTTAGGATCCCCTTTGTCGCCTTTGTGAGATACAATATGACCCAAAAATTCCAATTCATGAACCCCAAAGGCACACTTAGAAGGCTTGACATATAGTTGTTGCTCCTCCAATAGTTTTAAGACCCTGTTAACATGTTGTACAACTCTTCCCATTATTTGCTATGGATAAGTATATCATCAAAAAATACTATCACATTTTTTTAGGAATGGATTTAAATATTTAATTCATCAAGCTTTGAAATGTGGAGGTGCATTGGTAGGGCCAAAATTGCATCACCACAAATTCATAATGACGTTGATGTGTTTTGAAGGTTTTTTTGGAAAGTCTTCTTTTCTCATTCTGATATGATGATATCCAAAATGAAGATCCAATTTGGTAAATAACTTTTATCCTTGTAATTCATCTAATAATTCATCAATGACATGAATAGGAAACTTATCTTTAATGATCATCTTATTGAACTCTCTATAATCTGGACACATACGACATGAACCTTCCTTGTTGTGAACCATCACCACTGGTGCAAACAAAGGACTTTGGATAGGTTGAATGATTCCTGCATCTAACATTTATTGAACCAATTTTTCAATCTCACTTTTTTGTGCATATGGGTACCTTTAGGGTCTGATGTTAAGTGGTACGCTTCTTGGTTGCAAGTGAATAGCATGGCCATGATATCGAATAGGTGGAAGTTAATTAGTCATCTCTCCCAATACCTTGGAATGATTGTCAATAGCTTAGTGGAGATCCATTGGAATAAAGGGTATAGATGCTTGAACATCTAGTGAGCACAATTGTACAATTACTCCATGGTGTTTCTTTTTCAACAATTTTGTCATGTTGTTAGATCTTATCACTTTAGAGGGTTTCCCTAGAATATATTTGAGTTCAATTTCCTTTCCTTTTGAAAAGAATCTCATGAACAATTCCTGAAAATTAAGAGCCATTGTTTCCAATGATTGCAGCCATTTGACCCCTGGTACAACATTAGCACCACCCATTTGGATTGCAATCATTGTGCTATCCAATGAATACTCACTCTTGGGCGGATTAATCTCTTATTAAAACAATCAATTCACAACATAAATGATCAATATAGGGTAACGCTTGTTTATTTCAAGGTTATCATGCAAAATCTATGCAGGCCACAATTTCCTCTTCTAGCATTGGTAATCTAATATGCATTGCAATAACATAAACCAATTCACTCTTACAAAAAAAAATTGAAAATCAATCTTCACAGTTGGCAGGGAGAACATGAGGAGTCTCCACTCAAGTAGATGCTATGACCCCTTACCGTCACGCGTTGATTGAACACTCTTGCATAAAACACACTTGCGGAAATAAACACACTCACACTTGCAGAAAAGTAAATCACACTTACCAGAACGTAAATCACACTTGCATAAAGTAAATCACACTCACACTTGCACACTATGGTTGCAACCATGTTAATTTATGAATCTAACACACTTGCATAAATAAAGAACTTGAATTAAAATTACATCTACATAAATAAATAATCAAAGTAAAATACATTCTATGCTAAACAATAAGAAGGAGTTAGTCTAATTACAAATTACAAAAGTGGAAGAACTACAATCTACATCAACAAAAGAGAAAGAAATTAAAGAATTACAATCTACCTTACAAAAGAGATAAAAATAAAAATAATTCTTATTCCATCACAAATTGGACTTGTTTCTCTAAGATTCCTCCCCTTGGAATGGAGAAGAAGCTCCTATTTATGCATGAGTTTTGCATAACAAATAATAAATGAAGATCCAAAATATCCTCATGAAGATCCAAAATATCGTCACCAAATTACTAATAAATTGGATCTCAAAATCAACTCAAATCTAATCCCAAATATTTTGCTAACCTCCATGCTTTTTAGAATGCCTTTGAAGTCAAATTCGAATTTAGAGATGTGAGTCATCATAACATGCCCAAAAACTCATCCTAAGTGACTCCTAAGAGAATTTAACTTGTTGGGTCCATCATATATTACATGGAGGTCTTCAAATCTTTGTAAATAAACCAAATATGCACTCTCATTCACCACCAACTTGTCCCTTTTATCTTCAAATAATTTACATCATAATTTGAGACATATAAGAAAGATAGAAATAATGGATTTATAAAAATCCATCACCCCTAATGAATATGTTTCTCCAAGGTGGCTTCATGGAGCAGTAGCAGCAGTAACAACATGAGTAACATCAATAGTAATGACTTAATAATTCATCATATGAAAATATCAAATATCCACTTTCGTTGATCTTCAACCATATGAGTTGCGGCAAATATCCTGGAGTAACATCAACTGGCCTAGAGCTGGTTCTGCAAAAATTATCAAACTCATCCATGTTTCAAAGATAAGTGCAAAATATGTTATTTTTCCAATGTTTAATCATAATTCACATGAAATACTAAGGAAATGCAAAAGAAAACCACCTTAGGTATAAATCCCGCAAATAAGCATAAAAATGGATTAATAATCATTAATACAAGGTCATGGGAACGCAAGAAGGGATTACAAGTAGGGAAAATATAGTGTAAAATAAGGACAATTTCATGGCCCAACACTCACCCATAGTAAGATTAATACTATGGCACTTCCTTTAACAATTTATGGTACCTCCAACTATAATCATTACTTGACATTATGGTGTGGGATATATAAATAAATTGAGAAGTTTGGCAATCTACAATCAATGAAGTTATGGGAACTACTAGAATCAATCAACACTGTTACCTTTCTATTTTTGATATATCCTTCTATCTTGAGAGTTTGAGGAATACTAATGTCGGCCAATGCATGACAAGATACGGTTGGATGAGTATCTTCCAAACTAAAAGCACTCTCCAATGATTTAGGTTCAAATATACATACCTCATGTTGAATATTCTCCTTTAAATTGCCCATAAAGACATCCAACAAATTATCTTCTGGAATGTTCTTCACTATAAGACTTTACTTTTGAAACTGCTTGATGTGCTCTGTAATTAGACCTTTTTCCTTGAGATTTATCAATTGGCTAAAGAATGTGTTTCTCTTAATATCACCATAATGTGCAGTCAATTCATCCATAAATATAGAACATGAGACAATAAATTCCTTTTTACAGTCACAAAGCCATTGGTACGATACAAATTGATCAAGTTCTAAATACAAGGATGCAATATTTACCTTTTGTAAAGATGGCACTTGGTGTAGGTCAAAGAATTGCTCCATCTGGAATATCCATGTTATTTAATCATTGCCATCAAAATTTGTCATATCAATATTGGGAATCCATTGGTTCCTTTGGCCCAACTTGAACTCATGATGATGTGGATTATGGAGTGATGAATGATCAAGTGTCAGAGAATCGAAACTCTTATTCTCTAATTGTTTTTCAACTTTCTCAATCTGTGCCTGAAACAAGTACTTCTTTTCCTCCTTATCCTCTTCTTTAGGAGATGAATTAGGAAGACAAATATGTTTTATCTCATTCAACATTTCCTTCACCTATTGAAGATCCAAGTTTACTAGCCATCTTTACAAGTTCCTCTTTACTAGCCGTCTCACTGGTAATATTTACCATATCCTCTTTATTGTACACCCCCCTGAGATCCTCTTTGCTAGCCATATTTTCGAGATTATTTTTCAATTCCTTTTCTATGTCACTTTATTTGGTTTAGCAATTGAAAATGTGTCACTAAATTTTCATTCAATTTATTCGATTTGTCATTCAATTTGGACAACTCATGTCTCATTTCTTCATTTTCATCATGAGTCATGGTTGAGTTTTTAGGAGGTTTAAAGGGTGTAGAATTTTTTTGATATACCTTTTTCAATTTGATCTTATTGATATTTACTATAATTCTTCTCTATTTACTATCTATCACACATTTTGAATCACCCAAAATAGTGTACATCAGGAGACATTCTCCAAACCAATCTTTTGTAGCCAAGATTGATCCTCCTGTATAGAGGTGAGCACTTTGATTGCCTTCCGTGTAAATGTTATTCCTCTCGTATAGAGGTAATTGATCAAAGTAATGATGTTGTAAAGTCTTGTTGGACAAGGATTCGGACTTGTGTGTCAAGTCATGATTCTCATGTGAACCTTCCATATAAAGGTATCCATTAGATGGACCTCCCATATGGAGGTGGACCTTCCGTATAAAGGTCACACTTTACTTGTTAAAAGAATTTAATGTTGTGTGATGTATTATTAACCATGATCACCAGATTTCTATTAAGTCTCCTTTAGAGATTGATCACCTCTAAAGTGAATTACTTTAGCATGATATGATCATTTAGTCTGGAATAATATAATATGATCACATCATCCAATAATTCTTCTTAGCATAATGTAATATGATGGATGATTAAAGTTAACACATTTTTACCATGCAGTAAGAGATAAAAAAATAAAAGATAAAGCATAGAGATCAAGAGAATTCGAAATTTCCCATGCAGACACTTCAACTAATTAAAGAGAAATCGAATTGTTAAAGCTTCAGTTATAAAGCTTCAATTACGTATCAATGTATGCCTCAATCACTGCTTCATTTAAAGCATCAGTTAAAGATATGCCTCAGTTAACTAAAGAACTCATAGTGGTCACTTCAAGTAAATCGACCAACATGATTTCAATTAACTAAGTGTTAAATAAGAAGGACTAGTTAACTAAAGTGTTTTCACTTAGTTAAACTAAACGACAACACTTCAGTAAATCAAGGAGAACTCGAATTGATCACTACAGTGATGTTATCAAGAATCAGTTAAGGAGAGTTAACTAGACAACAAAGAAGATCTATTTAACTAAGTGACAACACTTAAGTTAGCCGCCTATACTACTACTTAGATGTAGTATAGGTGGCTAACTTAAGTGACCACATACATCATAATTTATACTTCTCAATGCTACAATCTATGGCACCGAAGGCTTGGACACCTACACTACAAAGCACTACTAGGATTTCAAAAGATGGTAACAGGTACGGTCATATTTGATTTTGAGCATGATAGTGTATGTCATGGTTATGTACTTGGGAAGAATGTTAAGAAAAGTTTTTCCAGCAGTACTACTAGATCTAAAGGGATTTTAGATTTAATACATTCTGATGTATGTGGTCACTTAAGTTAGCCTCCTAAGTTAGATGTAGGTATCCAAGCCTTCGGTGCAATATATTGTAGCATTGAGAAGTATAAATCCAGATTCATTGCCAGTGGTTTCTATCAGAAAGAAGGCATCGATTATGGTGAGACCTTTGCCCCTGTGTCAAGGTACACCATGATCCAAGCAATTATTGCACTTGCATCTATTCTAGGATGGAAACTTCACCAGATGGATGTGAAGACAGCCTTCCTCAATGGTGAGGTTGATGAAGAGGTTTATAGTCAGCATCCTGAAGGATTTGTGGTGCATGGGAAGGAGTCCCATGTTTGAAAGCTAAATAAAGCTCTATATGGGCTTAAGCAAGACCCCAGGGATTGGTACTCCAAAATTGATAGCTACCTTCATAAACTGGGTTTTTGTAAGAGTGAAGTTGATCCAAATCTATACTTAAAAGTAGTGAAGAACCAACCATTGATATTGGTTCTATATGTTGATGATTTGTTTCTCATTAGAGAGGAACACCTGATTGCTTGGTGCAAGAGGGAGTTCACCTCAGAGTTCGAGATGAAATGCTTAGGTCTAATGCACTACTTTCTTGGCCTTGATATCTACAAAGAAAATATGAAAATTTTCAATCTCAAGGGAAGTACAATCTGGATATATTGCGCAGGTTTGGCAGGATAGAGTGCAAATCTATGACTACACCGATGGTTTCCAATTTGAGGAAACTTCATGAGTCCGGATCTAGATTGGATCTAGCAGATACCACTTTGCATAGACAGTTTATAGGCTCACTAATGTACTTGATACATTAAAGGCCTGATATATGTTATGCCATGAGCATTCTGAGTCAATTTCTGTCTGATCCGAGACAGACACTAGACAACTGCTAAGCATGTGCTTAGGTACCTTCAAGGTACAATTTCATATGGACTCAAATATGCCTCTAGTGGAGGAATCATGTTACTTGGTTATATAGACTCAAATTGGGGAGGAAGAATTGTGGACCGTAAGAGTACATCTGGCTATTGTTATAGCCTAGGATCAACTATGATATCTTGGTCCAGCAGGGAGCAGGGCTTCGTAACCCAGATCACTAACGAAGTAGAATACATAGCTGCTAGTGTTTCCTGCCGAGAAGTAGTAGGGCTCAGAAAGCTACTTACAGGGTTGTTTGGTGAAAATATTGATCCTACAGTTATGAGGTGTGGCAATTAGAGTTGCATCAAGCTTTCCGAAAACCCAGTGTTTCATGACAAGTCGAAGCACATTGAAATGAAGTATCACTTCATCTGAGACATGGTACAAAAAGGTACAGTGAAACTTCAGTACATTGCTAATGATGAGTAGATTGCAGATGTGTTAACAAAGCCTCTGTTAGTGACAAAGTTCAAGTACTTCTGAGACAAGCTTGGTATGGAAAAGAATGCCTTCCTTGTTGAGAGGGAGTGTTGAATATATATCATCATGAGACATTCTCCAAACCAATCTTGTGTATCCAAGATTGATCCTCCTGTATAGAGGTGAGCACTTTGATTGCCTTCCGTGTAAAGGTTATTATTCCCGTATAGAGGTAATTGATCAAAGTAATTATGTTGTAAATTCTTGTTGGAAAAGGCTCCAGACTTGTGTGTCAAGTCATGATTGTCATGCGAACCTTCCGTATAAAGGTATCCGAGAGATGGAACTCCCGTATGGAGGTGGACCTTCCGTATAAAGGTCATGCTTTACTTGTTAAAAACATTTAATGTTGTGTGATGTATTATTAACCATGATCACCTGATTGTTATTAAGTCTCCTTTAGAGATTGATCACCTCTAAAGTGAATTACTTTAGCATATGATCATTTGGTCCAGAATAATATAATATGATCGCAACATCCAAAAATTCTTCTTAGTATAATGTAAAGTGATGGACAATTAAAGTTAACACATATTGACCACGCAATAAGAGATAAATAAATAAAATATAAAGCATAGAGATCAAGAGAATTCGAAATTTCCCATGCCGACACTTTAGCTAATTAAAGAGAAATCGAAATGTTAAAGCTTCTCCTATAAATCTTCGGTTAAGTATCAAGGTATGCCTCAATCAATGCTTCATTTAAAGCATCAATTAAAGATATACCTTTGTTAACTAAAGAACTCACAGTGGTCACTTCAAGTAAAACAATCAGCATGATTTCAGTTAACTAAGTGTTAAATACGAAGGACTAGTTAACTAAAGTGTTTTCACTTTAGTTAAACTAAAATATGACACTTCAGTAAATCAAGGAGAGCTCGAATTGGTCACTACAGGATGTTATCAAGAATCAATTAAAGAGAGTTAACTAAGTGACATCAAAGAAGATCTAGTTAACTAAGTGACGACACTTAAGTTAGCCACCTAACTAAGTGGGCAAGCTTTCAGTTAAGAGGCGAGTTCATCAAGTGACAACTCAGTGAGATAAATCATTGCATGAGAAGTGGGACGCACTTCTGCATGAAAGATTGATACATTTAGTTTGAGGGCGAGTTAATCCTGAAGTTAGAAGATAAAAATAGAAGAGAAGAATGTATAAATATGTTATATGAGAGTGATGAATTCAATTTGAAGCGAATTCTCTTCTCCTTTGAAGGCAAGGTGCTTCTCTTCGTTTGCAGGATATTATTATTGAAGGAAAGGTGCTTCTCCTATTGATCTCTCTTCTCTATTGCTCCCATATCTTCACCAAGAGTGTTTTGGTGATCTCTTATCTTCTGAAAGCAATCTGCTATGTTGTAAAAGAAAGCATTCTCTACTATCCATTATATTATACTGAGAAGAATTGTTGGGGTTTTTGTTCTCATAGTTTTGAGGATTTTCCTTAGGGTATATCTTGTGTTATGATTGTATGAATTTCATGTGATCGAATTGTCTCACTGCTTCAAGTTTCAACATCTAAAAGAATTAAAGATCAAAGCTCAACCAAATATTAACAAATATATGTTTCAATAAAAAATTATGCAAGTTTCAAATTAACATACCTTTTAAAACCCTAGTTTGGAGACTGTTTTTTTAACTGAACTTTGTTTGGTACATTTCATTAAAATAAGATATATAACAAAAAGCACATCATAAAAATGAACTGGCATTAATTAGTTTTGTGTGTTAAACTAGAACAATTTAAGTAAACTAATACACTAGCTTGGATATTTGAGAAACCCAAATAGATGCACAATGTACATATATGTTTGGATGTAAGTGAAACTGATAAAGATCTTATTATAGTTTATAATAGAATATGGTATAGGGATCACATTTGATTCCATTTAAATATGTAGTCATGCATATAAATAAATACTTATTAATATAAAGACACACTATTAGGGTCCATAAGTCACCCCCGAAGGGTGAAAAGGGAGTTTAACCAAAGTTCATACCATGGATCAACACTATCTATCCTTGAATAATTAATGATAAAGAGACAATGAGTTGAATGGAATTTGTAGTGTTGATATTGTAATCTAATAATTGAAAATGAACTAAAGCAATTGGTATGAGAAGATAGAAGTTGTAGACCAACTAGAATCTACACGATGAAACTATCTAATTGGAAAAGTTGGCACACAACCAAAATTAGAATTGTGTTTTCATGATACAATAATTCATTTGCAAAGAGTAAATGGTAGTCTAATTTAATTAAAAATGATCATCTAATATGAACCAAGTAGCGTAGCTAAGGTAGAAGGGAACTTATAAAAATGACCATCATGAAGTTGTTTATGTTCATGTTGAAAACCGCCTTCTAAGTACACATAGATGATTGTGAAATATTAGGGGATGAAACTCTACTATGACTAATTACAAGATAAATTTGTAAACTAAAAGGGGCGACACCACTAGATGATCTCAATAGAAGTGACCAAAACTTCCTTCTACATGTCCACCTCTAAAACATCTAGACTCTAGAGCTAAAATTTTTATGTAGTGGTTGTGAGCAATGAGAGATATGGTACACCATGTAGTATTTGTTAGGTATGATTGAGTGTAGTTTTCTGTGATGCACAAAAGAGATCCAACTTGGCTTCTAGGGGAAAAGTATTCAATAGAAATGCAAGAAACTAAAGAGTTTGTTAAAGGCATCCATAATATGGCAATTCATTTGATCACAACCATGATAAAATATTACTATCATCTGGGGACACAATTAGTCAAGCATTATGCATTCCATATTTTATTTTTTCACCAACCGTAGAACTGTACTTTAAAACCTACTATGGATTGTTTTGTAATGCAATGTAACACTAATAAATTAAATTTAAAAGGTAATGAAGTTCATAAAAAAATTAATTTTAAAAAGCAATGAAGTTCATAAAAGAATATTTTTTTAATTGACCAAATTAGTAATAAAACAATATCATAATAAATAAAAAAACTTATGTAAATCTATCTTAATTCCCATTATTTAGTCTATTTTTATTTTTCTTAGTGCTTAATAGATTTGAGGTTAAGATGAATATCAACTAATAATAATAACATACAACTATTATATGATCTTACCATGAATATTGATAAAGTTGTTAAATTAACAAAATGAATGAATTCCTTTATGCAAAAATGAAGTTTAGCGTGTCCGTGCTTTCCAATAGATATGTCCTCATATTGGAAATGTAATTTTATTAATTACTCAAGATTTTAACTAAGAATGGAATATGGGAAACTAAGTACACTCAATTAAAGCCTGATGGAGTGGTGCAACAACACCTATGGTGGGGTGGGGGCTCATAGGTCTCGGGGTCCATTCCTGTGGGGGGCTTAGACTACCCTTGATTCCCAAGGAGAATAGCAGGGTAGTATAAATTTTTTTATAAAAAAAGGTACACTCAATTAAAATGCTAACGTAACTAAATGCATGGACAAAATTCTCATTTAGATACATATAGATTACATTGATTCACTCATGTATCCATAGTTTACATAAAATATATAACAACATGATAACTTTACATCAATTAAATATGTGACTTTTATTACAATGCAAGTCTACATTTATTCTCTAGATGTATCATAATTCATTTAAATTAATAAAATTTAGTCAAAATATAATTCAATATTTAAACAACAATAATGTAGATTAGACATGAGTACTTATCATAATGTAGTCCAGCCATTTACCTCTTAGTTATAGATAATTGTGTGGATGCCACCCCAATGTGGAGCATGACTCAACAAAATATAGATCCTTACCCAAATTTCTTGTTATAACAGAAAATGTTCACCGCAAATTCAAAAATTTGATTGTGTTAGATTTCAAGTTTCATGCTAGTGAGGTAACAGGGAAGGTTCCCCACGAATGGCCTAGATGCATCAAGAAAATTTTGGCATGCAATCCTAGCCATTCATGCACATGGAAGTTGATAGGTAAAGTATAAGATGGGTATCCCTGCAAATGGCCAAGACTCAACAGAGTAGTTTCAACTCTTGATCCTAGCCATTCGCACATGAGGACATGATCGTGGGTAATAGGAGGGGTCCCCTTGCGAATAACTAGAGATCAATTGTGTAACTTTTGTGTTTAATTGTATCTATTCACGTAAAAATACATGCATGGGAGGTAATCAGGGGTGGTCCCTCACAGACAATATAGATTCAACCATGCAACTTCCAACATTCAATCCCCGTCATTCACGCTTAGAGACATGATTGAGGGAAGATAAAGGGGTCTCCCCTGCAAATGGCCCATATTAGATTTGAAAAAGGTATATCGGCTAATCGTAGATACTCACACAAAGGGTTATTTGATCGGACTTGACGTAAGTACTATCCCAAGAACAAATGAAATTAAATCCGAAAAGATGGGCCTCTTAATCTCATCCATTCACACACAAGGAAAGGTCATTACATATTGAGCATGTAAGGAATAAAGGAGATTTGTAGGAATCTTCCATGTCACCTTATACTGAATCTCAATGACAACTCATCCACTAATGATGCAATGTGTGTGGGGTTGGCTTGGACTAATCAACATTTTGGTAACCAATCAGAAGCTTTCACATGTCCCTATAGCTTGGTTAAAAGGATGTTGATGCCATGTGTTGTAAAACTATTGGGTTTTTTCCAAACCCAATCTCTATTTTTTCCATGTTAACTATACTCTCATGCACCTGCCAAGTTGAATTCCAAATCACAAGCCAAGAGTAAAGCCACATGCCGAGCAAGGTCACAATGTGAGCCCATAGGGGAGTATAATGTGCATAACATGCCAACTTGGCATTGGAACACCCTTGCCTATGAATCTCAAAATATTCTTTTCCACAATTCATCTGGGATATATCCCCATGCCAAGACTAAAGCAATAGGGCACAAAAGAAGGCTGGCATTGTTCCAATACCAGTTGGATAATTTTCTAGATAGTGGAGGAAATTTTTTTCTCACTTTTTAAAACCAAAGGAGAAGGGTTGTTGCCTCTTCCAGTGGCCATGAGAGCGATGCCATAAATACATGAGGGATATTGAGGAGGCCCAAGGTTCTCTGAAAGGGAAGAATATATTAAATGTAACCGACTTCCTTTCCCAAAGTGTGAGGCGCACATAGAAAGAACTTGAAGGATCAATGAGGCATATTAAAGGAAGGAATTAGGGAAATCTAGAAGTTATGGAGGACATAGGCAACAAATTGCCTTAAATAATTTGGTTAGCAAGAAGAGACAATTCTCCCCTAAAAACATAGGGTATCAAGCACACTAGTTATTTCTCTCCCAGCAAGCTATAATGGAAATATGTTTCTCAATTACAAGGGTTGACATTTTTTAGATTGAAATTTTTTCTTTCCCTCAAGAGTGAAGATGAAGGAAGATCTTCTTAGAAGACTTTGTAGAAAGCATGAGTTGTATATTGGAAATCCTTTAGATTCACCCAACCCTCTGTTGTATCAATTTGTGACCCTCTTTGTTAAGTGTCCTTCTGTTAAATCCATGAGCTCTAAGATCCATTTTGCCTGAATTTTTGAACTTTATAAATACAATCTTAAAATTGCAATTTGGTGTAACCTCCATTGTGTTCAAGATTATATATGGTGACTTGTTAAGCTTAAAGATTTCATGTGAGATACTGTTAATGTATCCATTACTTGGTAGTGATTGCAGAGAATCTCAATAACTCATCTGAGACAAATAATGTTTTGTGACTAAATTCTTGTTGGCTCAATATGTATTTTCTTCAACATGGTATCTAGATTTATTCATGCATTGAATACCCTAACCTTGTTTAGTTGTTAATTTCTTTGATGTTCTTCTTACCTATCATCTTGAAGCTCAAAATATCAGATACATTGATTGTGGTGCCTAGAAGATGAAAATTCACTCATTTATGTGCTTTAAGCTTTTGAATGCTTATTCCATAATTATTTAAAAAACAATTAGTCCTACCATTTGAGTAAAAATCCATATTTTGATGAATATAATTTATTGAGTTGCTTCTAGGCAAGCTCAAGATCAACTTCATAGTTATGGATGCCTTGGCGTAATTCCTTAGCCAAGAACATCTCAAAAAACAATAATTCTTATCATATAAAATTTCTTCAAGTACCCCAATTAACATTAAATCCACATTTAATTAACCATGGATATTTTTTTCTCCATTATTCACAACATAAGTTCAAGCATTTTCTTTATGTGAATTCATTTCTTAAGGGAATCCATCTCAACAAGTGCAATAATTTAGGAAATAAGATTATGAGCCACACAATTTCCCTTTACTGTATACCTTGAATGGTATTTCTTGGATTATATCTAGTCATTATCCATCACACATATGAACATTTCTATCTTTTCTGCAACCATCCTCTACACTCTCTATAGGGTTACATGCTTACTAACTCTTCGTTTCTAGATACAAGTAGGTGGTTAAATTTAGAGAAGACCATTTGACTTATAGAAGAATGATGAAGAAGAAACTCTTCTTTTCCAAATACACATCACATACCTTTTTATCATATGAGACATACATGTCTTTCAACAAAAATGAACAAAACACCTAAATGATTATTATTTGAACACATATGGCAAAGTAGAAGTAGAAGTGGAAGTGGAAGTGAGTTCTCCTAGAGATTCATTGTCAACAAGTATGAAGTAGATAAAGAGAGTTTTCTTAAGTTCACAAGATAATGAATATTTTCCCATTAACCTTCTTTCCTTTTTAATAGAGTTATAACTCATATATATACTCCTCTAAACCACATTTGACATTTTTAAATATATTTTATACTTAGTTTATTTCATTTATGCTTATACTTAACCTTTATCATGTTGGTGTTATCCCATAATTAGATCGATAGGTGTTTGTTTATATTTAGAATTTGAGATGAAATATCAAGTATGCTTTTCCTAAATTGCAGGAGGATGAGACGAGTGTACTGCCCATATTAATTTGTAGCATGCATGGATAACAAACTTGATGATTACAACTAAACATGAAGAACAAGTAAAAGATAATTTATTTCTAACACTTAACTTGTGAACTATCAATATTAATCGTGCTACATTGTGCTAGTCTGTACCATATATAATAAAACTTAAATAAAATACATCACAAACTAAAATCCATGTTCCATAATATCTATTTATTTTAGAAATGCTTTTATACACGATGGTGATATGTCACATAGTGTTTAAAAAACATAAAACAACATAAAACAACACAAGGCAATGTATGTTTCATGATAGCTAGATTTACCTTAAACTTAGAACTCCCACTGAAAATTTCTACAAACTATATTCACAATATTTACAACAAACTCCCATATACTTATATTAAGAAAAGGAGGAATTTACAAGCCATATTAAAATCTTTCAATCTGCATACAGGATCTGAGATATAAAGCGCAGAACAAAGCTTCGATCTAGTTATAGGATCCAACAAGATGAAATGACCAAAACTATCCTGGATCTCAGAATGAACAAAATTCATATACTTCCTTTCACTGGGTAGGTAACCTAGCCATAATGGTTTGCATATTTATTAGCATAGCTTTTGAAATTTAAATCGGTGATTCCATGGTGATGCTGTGGAGCTTAGCAGGGACTCCAACGAGAGGAGCATTGATATACGTTGTGGGCTCAAGCTTGGACGGATCGACCCTGGAATCCTCAAACCTATCATGGCGATCAGGCCCTCCGACAACCGCACCTGTTAATTCGTTTGGGTTGGGTGCTTGTTTGTGGAACCACACCATGAAACCCTCGGTACATGAAATCTTTGTCGAATCCTCGTGTATCGAAACTATAGATGACCCTCTGTGATGAGCTTGCTGTGGATATTTGTCACCAAATCCCACCATGTAATCAACCTGTAATTACAAGATTAAACACAATATAGCCATGAGATAAATTACTATTCCATCCAGATAACCAAGGTGGTCTCATCAGCTAATCTTTTAAACTCTGAGAAAATTGAATGGATGTACCGTAGTATGATACGTTGTTAGTGTTGTCTATTAAAATAAAAAATAAAAATTCATTGACCACATTTGTGACTGTGCTAGTAATAATATGTATATGTACTTGTTGTTTGGCATATGCAACAAGAATGCTTGGTTCATATATTTGATCGCCACATTGCAGGGATTGCTTGTATCTTGACAGTAAGTCACTGTACACTGATGCGATGAATGATGTGCTTGAAGCATATTGTGTATTTGCACCATCTCTGACATACAACAATCCTCCTGTCCAAGTGGAACAGATACAAACACTATTAAGGAGCTTACTTTTGAAACTCGGAGCATAAGAGGGGAAACTTTCAATTACCTGGAGTTACAGAAAGTTTGAAATGAGGACTTTCTGGAAGAACTGAGCAGAGAAACACTTCTGCTTGTCTTCTGTAAGCTTCAAGGTTGGATTCTCCAGCGAAATATAACTGCCATGTTTATTAGTTTTATGATAATGTGGGTCAGTTGAAGGTCATGATCAGATCAATCTTAAACTTTTTCTCTATTCACTGGTTTAACTTTTTCTACTGACTGGTTTGACCATTTGATGATTAACATGGTTATGCAGATATCATCTTACACTAGACATGAGGACTTGAACTCCTGCAGATTTGAGATCCCAGTTGAACTCAGATTCATTGGAAATACAAAACTTCTGCTGGAGTATGTATTTGATATATTTTGATAATCCAGTTGCTTTATATAGCCATGACGCTGCCCATGCAAGTTCGTCCGACATGTTTCCCAAGGAATAATGATAAGACATCGTGGCGTTATTCATTCTGTAGTTTAAATAATGGGATCTTAGTAGAATAATGTGCATGTAATTTGGAAAAAAAAAGCAGAAGGCTGGGAAAACGTACATGTTAGCCTGAGAAAGAGCAATAGAAGGGGCATTCTCCATCATATGTTCCGCGGTACTTGTCAGCAAAAAGAAAGAGCTGCAATAAAAATTACATATGAGATTAAATGTGTGTCATAAAAAATATCAAGAGGAAATTACATTATACTTAATTAGTTTCAGTTTTGACTCCACAAAAATGGCATGAACCTTTTGAATACATTAATTTTTCAACACATGCATTTAAATAAGATAGAAGTTATAAAGCATTTATCATCAAACAGGTCACATGTTTCTGAAAAGTACAATAAAATTTTGGAAGAGGTGTAATCTTATACCGATCTAACTCTTTCGAGGAGGCGATGTGAATAAGGATTATCAATGGCTACAAAGACGATGGAGGAAGCTGCCAATGCTGCAGCAGTCTCTGCTGCTATTTCTGTCCCTGGAGTGGATTTATCTATCTTGTATAAAGTCCTTGGAGTGTCCATTGTCTCTGGATTCTGCCAACAGCTATGGTCTGCAATTGAATCCCCCACCTGAAAAGAAAACCAGTCAAACTTATGTTCTATGTTCATCTAATTATAGTATTTTTCTGACCAAAATCATAGACTCTATCTAGTTAGTTAAGTTTCCCCAATGTTTCATAAGAAATCAAAATCATAATAAAACCAATAGATTAGTCTTAAGTGGCTATTTGCTGTGAGCCTTGGGTGATTTAATTGGGATGTTAATTAATTTACCTGAACCCATAGCTGGTCTTTAGTGGCGCTTGCTTTGATGAAATAATCGGTACCCCACCTAATGGCATCCGTAACGTGCTCCAATTCTCCAGCTGCTGCAAGTTCATTCCCATAGTGAAGGGCTCCCCATGCCAACATGGTAACGGTAAATACCATGGGAAGCCCATACTTCACATTATCCCCAGCGTCGTAGTAACCACCCACTAAATCCACCTGCACAAAAACACAGTTAAATCCATGTGATGAAGATCTGGACTGAAAAATGAATTCACAAATTATTTGGGCAGAGAATGCTGATGGTAACTATCCTTAATTCAAAAAGTGGTGGCTGGGTATTAAATCTACCAAAACATCAGGAATTGGGAGGACTTGCCGAGTGAAACATGGATCTGGCAATTTAAATCTCCATTAGGACTATCACCACCCAGTTTTACCATCCAACAAGACTATTAGATATGGCCATTTGAATCTTGGTGAGAATATCATTACTGAGCTTTACAATTCAACCAAAACTCCATTGTCCAAAATGTAATATCTGTCTACCATTTAGCTATAATTAAACAGGATACAGCAATAACTTCTATACACATTGTTGAAATACATGTAGAGACAATAAGCTCAATTGAAATTGAGATTCAACATGGGATACATTTCAGATTCTACAAAACAGAAACATACTTTGATGAAACATTTGTACAGACAATATCTATTAATTATATTGTACTGACAATGCCGAGATCTAATTATCAGTTTGCAATGATAGTCCAATCAGAGAACAGAACATCTACACTGTTATGTGGTTGTATCCATTTGGATAGGGCAAACCATAATGAGACTGGAAAGAAGTTACCAGCAACACTCAATAACTTAACCAGTGAAAGATCTGATTCAGCCTGAGTTTGGCCAGCTCAAAAATATAAAAATAAAGGCACTGAACCTGTGTTCTCTAATTGAAAAGGCTGTAAAATTTCATATAAGTATATAAGAACAATATCATGCGTTGATATTATTTTCTCATTTTAGGTAAGATTAACAACACTTCCGAAGATTTCAGAAACATATAGCAGTACCAAAAGGAGTAATTATATTATTACATTTTGGATGTGACCATCTGTGAGAGCAGAATCTCCTCTCCAGCTGACCCTATTGCTACTGCTGGACAGTTTTCCTGAACGTTGAGCCTCCAGAAACAGAATAGATTTATGCAGAGCGTCTTTGTAGTCAAACTTACCCAACACAAACTGGTGATCAACAGACAGCAATGCAGCAAGAACTATAAACACAAACCTTCCAACAGTAAGCCTGTAACCCATTCCTGCTGCAACTGATTACTTAATCCCAACAAAGATAATGAACAACGTGCAGATAAAGCTACCCAAATTGATGCGTATATATATTTACTTCTCACGCTAGTGTAATGATGAATATAAATGATCCGGACTCGAATAAAGTGAAAAAGCAGATGAATTAGATCTCTTCGTTTGCATGTAGGTTTTACGTGGGGTATGTGCAGTTTTTGGAGGACAAATTATTTCAAGGACCATCCATCACCTTATAAACCCTGTAAGGTCGATCTTTAAAAGCTTACATCCATCCATCACCTTATAAACCCTGTAAGGTGATTAGCACACATAATTTTAAAATATAAACTACTAAATATTGTTCAAAGAAACTAGATTAGTGTATGAAACTTGTTTTTGAGATAACACATTTACTTTTTTAGGATGAAAAAAACTCATTTACTTGTTATTCATAAGAAGAGGAGGCTGCTAGAGATAAGGAACGAAATGTATGGAGGTGTACATATATTTTTTGTATTTTCTATTAATTTTAATTATTTTCTTTTTTATTCAGTTATTATTTATGTTTTAATTTTTTTAATATTAATTATTAAATATGATTAATAAATATAGTATTTTTTAAACTAAATTATAAGGGAACTTTGAGTTACTGACATAGGAGTCTTGCCCAGGTGAGACCAACTTGTGTCTACTACTATGTCTCTTCCCATAAAGTCTCTTCATAGTTTCACCTTAGACTACAATATGTTAGACGTGCAACTTAAGTTCTTACTTAATCCTTAGACTACAATATGTGAAATGTGCAACTTAAGTTCTCACTTAACCGAATTATCCAACACAAGAGGCACACATCTAATAATGGCCTTAAAACATTTCAATTGACAATATTTGTACTTAGCCAATATTACAACAATTTAGCCATACATTGCATTGCAGGAAACATAATAACATTTATCCAAACAAAGAGAACACAAGCCACACATGTACAACTAACACACAAGGTAGGGGCCTTAACATTTATTAGAAGGGGTATGTTACAATGTATAATAGAAGAGCCAGACAACTTTTTGCAACTCTTTTTACATTCTAATTGTCAATCCAACCCTTGTAGCTACCATAGGCTTGCCTCCTGCAAGTCCTATTCACTTCTTTGTTTACACAACCAATCCAAGTTTTCCCTACTATGCAAACCTCATAACTTAGCACAATCACATAAATCACTTTCAACTTGTGTCTCAATCCCTTGCCAAGATTGAATGCCTTAGCCACTTTATGTCATCCATTATATACATGAGCCTTTCCAAGCTCATGAAATCCTCTTACTACCAAAGTGGACCCAAGTGTTTTGTTGTGATCCAAATCCTTAAATTATCATAAGACACAAGGGTGCACACCATGTATATAATTGTAAATGTGGAGCACAACTCCAATATAGAAAAGAAAGATTAGTTACACAATAACTCCTTAAATAATAAGAGATCATTCTCCAAACACCCCAAGACATTCTTATAATCATTTCACATGTTCCTCAACAATGACTGCATTACCTCTATAGATACATATTCACTCTTTACACATGAGGCCCCTTCATTAGGCCAACCATTATTACATATATGCTCCCCATTGGGGTCATATTATATATATTTAACTCCATATATGCCCCCCTTGGTTCATATCATAGTACCGTTTGAAAAGATTTGTCCCAAAAAAACTTATTGAAAAAATGGATCTTCTTATTTACATATATATTTAACCCCATATATGCCCCCCAAGTTTCGCTATCTAAAATGTCCCCCAAAAAAGTTATAGCGAAAATGCCAGGATGAATTATTTTGTAAGCGTCCAAGTTCCAATACCAAATGTTATGATCCAAATCCTTAAATTATTATAAGGGATGAGTACACCATGTACATAATTGTAAACATGGAGCACAACTCCAATATAGATAAGAAAGATAAGTTACACAATAATTCCTTAAATAATATGAGATCCTTCTTCGAATAGCCCAATACATTCATATAATAATTTCACATGTTCATCAACAATGACTACATTACCTCTATATATACATGTTCACTCATTGCACATGAAACCCCTTCATTAGGCCAACCACTATTACATATACATTTACTTCTTTATATTTACATTTAACCCTACATATCCCCCCTTGGGATCATATTATATGCATTTAACCCCATATATGCTCCCCCTTGGGTCATATCATGTTTACATCCCATTTTCCTTCCTTTGGTGACTTCTATCTGTCGATCATTGTGTCCCCAAGTGTGCGCACAAGCATTCACATCGCAAGTCTACCTAGTGTCTATGTGCCCACAAGTGCACCCATCACAAGTCTCATCACATGTCCACCCATCACCACTCCATTCATCCCTTCGGAAAGAGATGTCTATCAACGTGTCTTTCCTCAAAAATCCTTTGTGCCTGCTTGATAGTAAAGCTACTATCTGTCATAGATGGAGTCCTTACATCCTACCCCAATAGACCTGTTGTCATCTTGGCAACTCCCACCAACTAACACTTATCTAAGTGCCCCAAGGTTTTGCTTCTCAAACTCTCAAATCTTATCTTCATACTATCATAACACTTCCTTCCTTTCCCAATTCTTCTCCTCTCCTAGACTATCTTTCCAGTTGACAAAGTACTTCCACCTTCAATTCTTGTTGAAGTGTGATGCCATGTGTATACGTATCTTGTCCACCTTTAAATATGGTCTATCTATGATCATGAGAAGGGATTTGGTTGGTGCAACTCTTTTAGGACCACCTTCATCAATCCTCAATCCTACATGGTTTCAATTGACTAATGTGGAAAATTGGATGATGAGATATCATGTGCTTCGATAGCTCCAATTGATAAGTGATGTTGTCAATCTTCTCAAGTACCTTGAACAACCCCTTATACCATTGCAACAAGGCACTAGACATTCCACTTGGTGGCTCGAACTATTCTCTACCCAAAAGTAAGAACAAGTCACCTACTTTGAACTTTGCCTCCCCCTATCACAATTTTCCTAATGCTTCATTCTCTCTACTTCATTCATAAACTAAACATGAATAGTCTCTAATATACCTACACATCCCTTCATGAACCCCAAGGATGATGGGTCCCACCCATAGTATCCTTGTAGAACTATGTGGGGAGATAGCGGTTGTTTCCCATTTTCCAACTCAAATGGTTTGTATCCTATCATAGAATTCTTTTGTATGTTGTAACTGAATTGGGTTTCATCCAACAAATCTGGCCAATTCAAGTAACCCTCCAAAAGGCCATTAATGCATTCTATATACCCACAAGTCTTTGGATGATAGAGTCAAACTCATTAGCAGCTTGGTTCCAATAAGATTGAACAAATCTATCCAAAACCTCCCTGTGAACCTTGTGTATTTATCCAACACAATGCTCAATGAAAAACCCCAATACTTTACAACATTTTTGAAAAACAACTTCGCAACCTCCTCTGCATCACAAGGAACCTTCATCGACATGAATTTGGTGTACTTGGAAAATATCTCAGCAACCACAAAAAACCCATTGTACCCTGTGAAACCAACAACTAAGTTATGAGGTGCATAGAGACATTTTCCCAAAGTCTCTTCGGCAACGACAAAGGTTGTAATGGACCAACTTACATTTTGGTATTTTCCTAGTCTTTTTGGCATAAACACAAGTCTTGACGTATGCTTCGACATCCCTTCGCATTTGCTCCCAATAGTATCCTCTTTTCAACAATGCCATCGTTCTTGGCTATCGTGGGTTTCTAGCCAAGGCAAGTCATGGCACTCCTTCAAGAGATCCTTCTTGAAATTGGATGACTTAGGCACATAGATGCGATTGCCAAAGTAGAGAAGTTCATTGACTACCCAAAACTTCCTTGTTTTGCCTTCCTTTACCCGCTTTATGATGTTCATCACAAAGGGGTATTTCTTGTTAGTTTTTCAGCATTTAATTCAATCTGATCAAGGATCTTAACTGAGAGAACAACATGTATAGCATATCAAACACAAGATACAAGAGACACAAATCATTTCACCAGGGAAAACCAAGAAGGTGAAAAACCCCGCAACTTCCTCATAGATAGAATGAGCATCAATACAAAGATCACAAAGATCAAACCCCACAACAAGAGATATTCTCCTACAAGCTGCTCCTCCTCCACTTGTGCGCATTCCTCCTCTCTCTCACTAATGCGAAGTGAGTGAGTGTGTGAATGAATAAATGAGAGAGTCACACTCTCTATTTATACTTTACTTCACTTGAATTTTAACTCTAACTAGGTCGGCCCCAACTTAACCACTTAACATAATGCTAACTGGGATGACCCCACTAGGGGACTTAAACACCCCATCACAATTGACTCTGGGCCGACCTCCCTTAGGAGAGTCTAATAATCCACTACCACTTGACACTGGGCTGACCCCACTAGGGTGGTCTAATAACCCTTTAACCCACATGACTCATACAGGCCCGACCCCACCAAGGTGGTCTAATAACCCATAAAATATAAGTTACGACACTTACAATATAACTTGCGACACTACTCCGGGGTCTAATGCCCTGGCATACATGGGAGGATGGACCTCAATGACTTTACATGACTCAAGTACAATAATGACTTCTCCGACCTGTAGTAACAAACATCTTTGTCGGAGGTACAACAATAGAATACAAATGACGACACTTCCGATCGAAGGAATAAGACATCTCCGTCGGGGATAAAGTACAAATGTAATACATACAATATACAAGTGAATATCTTCCGAAGTTACAAATACATCAACACTCCCTCTTAATTAGGAAGGTATTCTCTTGACACAAGTCATTAATACATATAGGCACACGTCTTCAATACTAGAGTTGGATCATTGTCACTGGATCACAGAGCATCATCATCACTGCTACTGTACTCATCATCTCGATCACTGGGCTATCTCTCAATTCTTCTCATCATAGGAAGTTCTACAGAGCCATCCCATTTCATGCTGGATGTCAGCCTAGCCTCCTGTAGGTCTTCATCATCTTTGTGAGCTGGCCATCCTGTGGAATCCTCAGGACTAATTATGTGCGTCAACAAAACCTCGAAAGAGTATCCCAGGATCCTGTATGTGCCTAAGCACGACCGACAAGATCTCCCAGGCAGCTATTACATGTGACCACCACAAAACCTTAAAAGAGTTTCCTAGGAACGTTTATGTGCATAGCATGACCGACAAGAAATCTAAAGAGCATCCCAAGATCATTTATGTGCCTTAAGCACGACTGGAAATATCTCCAGGACTGATTACATGTGGTCTGGAAAAACCTCGAAAGAGCATCCCAGGACTGATTACGAGCGTATTTCTCAACATATCAGATCTCCCAGGGAAACATTATATGCCACAGGAAAAAACCTCGAAAGAGTATCCCAGGATCCTTTATGTGCCTAAGCATGACCAACAAGATCTCCCAGGGAAAGATTATATGTCCTCCCAAGAAAAACATCGAAAGAGCATTTGCCAGATCTCCCAGGGAGCTATTATATGCCATAGAAAAAACCTCGCAAGAGTATTTACAAATATCCTAGGGCAAGACTACATGCTTATTGCACAACCTGTCCACGGCCACAGAGTATCATCCTGATACTCATGATCCACATGATCATCCTCGCACAGAGCATCCTCTTGATGCTCATGATCATACTGATCATCATCATACAGTACGTCATCCTGATCATCGTCACAACATCGTCCTGATGCATATCATCATCGCATGATCATCCTGATCATCGTCACAACATTGTCCTGATGCTCATCACACAACGATTACATCCACAGCCATGGGAAGGATCCTCCTACCACCATGCTTGGAATGGCTCTTGCAAATGTGTCCCATCACTTCTTCCTCGAAGTATCTTCTATCTGAAGAACACCAAGCCTCTCTCTGAAGTACTCGAACTTCACTCTGGCTAGTGGTTTAGTCAACACATCTGCAATCTGCTCATTTGTCGCAACATACTGGAGCTTCACTGCTCCTCTCAGCACCATATCCCTGATATAATGATATTTGATCTCGATGTGCTTCAACCTGTCATGGAACACCGGGTTCTTTGACAACTTTACACAACTCTGGTTGTCACAATAGATACGGGTAGCATCCAACTGGAGATCAAATAAATCAGGCAGTAGCTTCCTTAGCCATACTGCCTCACAACTAGCCGAACAAGCTGCGACACACTCTACTTCGGCTGTACTCAGTGCTACGAATGATTTCTTCCTGCTAAACTAAGAGATCACACCTGATCCCATACTGAAGCAGCACCCCGAAGTGCTCTTTCTATCTGCAGCACTGCCTGCCCAATCTGAATCAACATAACCCTCCAAGTTAAATTTTTGATTCACATTATACTTGAGCCCATAGTCAATCGTACCCTTTAGGTACCTCAGAATATGCTTTACAGCAATTAGGTGAACATGTCTAAGATCTGTCAGAAACTGGCTCAAGGTGTTCACCGCAAAGCAAAAATTTGGTCTCATGTTTTTTCGGTACATCAAGGACCCAATCATCTGATGATACACCGTGACATCAACCGACTCTGATGAAGCATCACTCAATAGCTTCAGGTTTGATGCCATAGGTGTGGCCATGGCCTTGCAGTCCATCATCCTGAACTGCTTCAGGATCTCTATAGCATACTTCCCTTGTCCAAGGAAGATTCCATCCGCACTCTTCCACACCTCCATGCCTAGAAAATAGTGCATCATACCCGAGTCCTTCATCTCGAACTCGGCAGCAAGCTTCCTCTTTGTGTCGACAATCAATCCATCCTCACCTGTCACAAACAGGTCATCCACATACAGTAGGAGTATCACTGGATTGCCTTCCTCAACCTTGTAGTAAAGGTTGGAATCCGCTTTACTTTAGGTAAATCCCAAACAGGTCGAGAAGCTGTCTATCTTGTCGTACCATCCTGGGTGCTTGTTTCAAACCGTACAAGGCTTTCTTCAACTTTCACACATGTGACTCCCTGTCATGTGTCTCAAATCCGAGTGGCTGCTCCACATACTGTTCCTCTTCGACTACACCATTCAAGAAAGTTGTCTTGACATCCATTTGGTGTATCTTCCACTTCATCACTGCAACCAGAGCAAGTACTGTTCTGATGGAACTGTATTTGGATACAGATGCAAAATTCTCTTCATAATCTATCCCTTGTTTCTGGGAGAAGCCACGATCCACAAAAAATGCCTTGTATTTCTCTATGCTTCCATCTGCAACATGCTTGATCTTGTAGATCCACTTGGAAGTCACAAGAGACTTCCCTTCTGGTCTTGGGACCACATCCCAAACATCATTCTTCATGATCGACTGTATTCCTCAATCATGGCATCCTTCCATTACTGCATCCCTGATCCTGGGAACTTCAGATTCTTCAATATCTTCATTAGGTAGTTTTCTTGAACTTCGTTGTTGGAATAAATGTCGTTGTCCTTCTTTTGTAGGTGATTATACACGATCTTTCCTACAAGTCAAATTCAATTGCATGATTAGAAACTTCTCATAGTTTTCAGAGCAAAATCTTACACATAAGAATATATGTCATACAGTCATGCAATTATTTTAGCCAATGCTTCAATACAACATTTATCCATGTCCCGTAACTTTCTATATGCCTTCCATCTCTACCAGAACATTGTTAAGAGTGTGCAAAACTCCCAACATGTTAGCAAAGAGGTTTCATTCTAGATAAGTAGCAATGGAATGTTGTACAATACCATAGGCCACTTACCCATTACTATATTAGTAGTATCTTGTTCATTAATGCAACTTTTTCTAAAATGCATAATATACATCCTAAATCTAGGAACATAAGTATGTACATCACTGAACAACATCATTTAAGTAATCATATATACAAGAAATAATAATTCAAATACTTATCTTTGTTTAGTTGTTGGGTGGACTCCCTCTCAATCTTTGCTTCCTTGCAGGAACTACTGGAGTGTGCTCCCTCTTGATCTTTTCTTCCTTGATTATTTTTCCTTGAACCATTCTGGACCACTATGCATGCTTAAGGGTGCACTAGTGTCACCATTGTGTCATCCTCAAGATCTCATACATAATCATATATTCATTATTATAATCTCAATACTATCAAAATATTATGATTCTCAATAGTCTTAAACATGTATGGTCATGATCATTTTATACACAAGCGTTAGTATTCAAGGTTTCAAGGAGGACTTCTTTTACTCATGCATATTTTATTTGACCATAGGACTCTTCTACTTTGTCATATCATTAATCAAACTAAGAAGCACAATATGCATAAACCCATGATTACTCAAGCTTATAACTTCATGAATAATCATTATCAATCATACAAAAGTATACTTATCTAAGATCCTAACACAAGGTAGGATTCTAACTTGATATAGAAAAACATACCTGGATTATCATGCTTGTCTAACATACCCAAACAATGTCTCCTTGTTCTCTTCAATCTTGTGCTACTAACCTGTATATCTCATAAGTTAAGCATTGTAGAACCAAATTATACATACCTCGTAAGTAGAGATTCTATGTAACCAATGGATATGGATGACTCTTTGTCTTCATGTCACCATGGTCATATGTTCTTGATCTAGAACTTGATTTGCCTTTCTCGATGTACCTTTAATGTTAGCGGACAACATCATCCTCATACAACACCACATTGCATTAGTACAATCATAAGTGTCATAAACCTAATCATTGAATCGATTCTATCATTTAGATGCATTCATACTTTTACGAAGGTTATATGACAAGTCTAAAATTAACCAAGATTGTACTAACCTCAATAATATGAAGACAAACATATCATAAACTTAATCATGAACAGATTTCAAAACATACCTATATCTCCTCAGGTCATACCTGTCGGGATTGCTTGTAGTCTTCTTATGTAAGGCCTTAGCCTCATCTCCCTATGGAACTGGATCTTCTTCACTTATGTAGGTGTCCAATTCATTCTCTTCTAGGATTAACCCAATCCACTTTGATTTGATGAAGCTGGATCTGGAGCTGACTAGGGTTTGACAGAGAAACCCTAAAAATCCAAACTTTTGAATTTCAAACTTCTGATTGGATGAAAAGATGCGCCTTACTGAGCTGATCAAGCTGGTATACTTCAATTTTGAAATCTCCAAAATTTGACCCCTCAAAATTGACTTTGAAAGTTTCGGATCTGTAGCTTCTGTCAAATTCTGGTTTTCTGGTCAAAATCCCGAACTAGGGTTTGATAGAGCCCGGGGTTCTACCCAACCAAAAACTTCGATCTTGGTCTCTAAATTTCGATTTTGATGAGGATCATCCAGCCGTGGTTTTGGATTCCAAAAATTGCAACTTTCTTCGAAACCCTAATATCCTGTAGTAGTGACGATCCAAAAATGAAAGTGCTCAGAATCCAATTCTGTTGGACAGAAATACATGCCATATTGTTTCTGATGTATCTCTGAAATTTCGGATCCTCAAGGTCTGAAACTTCGTTCTGTGGTAGACTGACTTGTAACCTCTCCAACACCATGCATCTGACCTCAAATGGATTCTCCTAGAGAGAGATATGCCAAGTGTCACAACGTGACCTGTTTACGGGATGAAACAATATAGCGAACTTGTACGGCATGCCACGTGTCACTGTTTCAAATTAGGCATATGAAACGCGAACCTGTGAAACTAAATTCCATTCCCTAACTGTCAATTTTTACGGAATTCCATTTGGAGCTTCCTAGCTCGAGATATGACCTTTTTTCCTAGGTCACCTGTTTAGGACTGCATTATGGAAGAGACAGAAAACCTAACTTGTACAGTTCATATCGCACAAAGTACACCGAATCTGAGGCTATCCTTCGGATACAAGGTACATGGACATCTCATCTTCGACCTGTAGAAGTTTCAGATCTTGAACCTTCTCCAAAACTGAGTTATAGCGAAAGTGCCACCATGACTGGTTTTTGCTATACCAAGCCCTAACTTGCAAGTGCAACAAGTTTTATAAATGCCATACCATGCCTTCCTTCAGGCTAGCTCTGATACCATGTTAGTTTCTTAGAATTTAATTCAATCTAATCTAGTATCTTAACTAAGAGAACAACATGTACAACATATCAAACACAAGAGACAAGAGACACAGAGCATTTCACCAGGGAAAACCAAGAAGGTGAAAAACCCCGCAACTTCCTCAGAGATAGAATGAGCATCAATACAAAGTGTGATAATCTGCAGGGATCTAGCAACTGTAACAAACTCACAATCTAACTCTCAAGATTATTTGCAAAGAAGAATAAGCATGCATTCAATAATCACTCACAAACACAGAATAATGGACAATGTCAATATCATACAATGAATAATGAATGTAGAGAATGTGTTACAATAATCAATGATGAGGCATCATATAGGATTCGAACTAGCCAAGTAGGGCATTCGAATCTGAGCTCAAGGTCTAGCATGAATAACTATGGAGATATCATCCAGTTGGTAGTATCAGTCACAACTGGTGAGAGTCAGTCAAGTGTGACCAACTGAGTCTAACAGAACCATCTAGCCATAAGTCAAGGAATGGAGACTCCAAGGTTGGTGCATGAGGTTGTCTAACTCAAAGTCTAGCTTGGATAACAATGAAGACATCATCCAGTCAATAGTATTAGTCATAAATGGCAATAGTCAGTCAAGTGTGTCTAACTGAGTCTAACAGAACCATCTAGGCATAAATCAAGGAATGGAGACTCCAAGGAGGGCACATGAGGATGGAAAATAGTCAAGTGGAACTCTAGAACTAGCTAACTAGAAGATACAAGCAGTCAGTATGAGCAATCAGTGGAAGAACTACTCAATCAATGCACTAACTAAATGATAACTCCCGGTAGGTGAGATAAGGCACCCTGACTGAGTGACAACTAGTGGTAGGTGAGTAAAAGCGCTCTAACTGACAGTGGTAGGTGAGAAGGGCGCACTTGCTAAGAAGCTACGTCAAGGAGGGTGCATTAAGTAGGTAGGAGGCCAAATGAGGGCTAAAGATAAGCTCTAGAGAGATAGAAGCAAGCTCTAGGTGCTGGGGAGACAACCATGATGATGACTGGATGCATGCAGTGGCATGCAAATGCATGCAGCATGCAAAATACAAAAATGATGGTGTGAATATTCCAACCACATTCCAACACAAAGATCACAAAGATCAAACCCCATAACAAGAGATATTCTCCTAGCAGCTGCTCCTCCTCCACTTGTGCGCATTCCTCCTCTCCCTCATTAATGCGAAGTGAGTGAGTGTGTGAATGAATAATTGAGAGAGTCACACTCTCTATTTATACTTTACTTCACTTGACTTTTAACTCTAACTAGGTCGGCCCCAAATTAACCACTTAACATAATGCTAACTAGGCTGACCCCACTAGGGGAATTAAACACCCCATCACAACTAACTCTGGGACAACCTCCCTTAGGAGAGTCTAATAACCCACTACCACTTGACACTGGGCCGACCCCACTAGGGTGGTCTAATAACCCTTTAACCCACATGACTCATACAGGGGTCTAATATAACTTGCGACACTACTTCGGGGTCTAATGCCCTAGCATACATGGGAGGATGGACCTCAATGACTTTACATGACTCAAGTACAATAATGACTTCTCCGACCCGTAGGAACAAACATCTCCGTCGGAGGTACAACAATAGAATACAAATGACGACACTTCCGATCGGAGGAATAAGACATCTCCGTCGGGGATAAAGTACAAATGTAACACATACAATCTACAAGTGAATATCTTCCGAAGTTATAAATACATCAACATTTCTGCAATCCTTCCTTGATATGCTCATGCAAGTTTGTAAAGAACTGCACATGAATTCCTGTCAGTATAAACAACTAGTCTTGAAGATATCAAGATGCACCTTCTTTCTTAAGGAATATGCTCCTACATTAAGCTTGCTTGCTTGGTACTCAATGGTCATGTCAAATTCTACCAAGAAGCATTTCCATCATGCTTGGGCAGGTGACAAATTTCATTGTGTCACAAGGTAACTCATTGCAACATTGTCTGTCTTTACAATTAATTGTTTTCCCAACAAGTAATGCCTTCGTTCCTGTAGGCAATGCACAAAAATACAATCATCTCTTTCTCAAGAATGTGGTACCTCCTTTCACAATTTTGTATTTTTCTTCTCTCATAGACTACTAGATGACCCTCCTATGACAAAAATCTTCCAATGGAAAAGTCTAAGGCATTTGTCTATACCTCAAACAACTACTCAAAGTCTCCCATCTTTAGCATAGGTGCTGTCACAAGTCTATGTTTGGGTTCACATAATTCTTCCAAACACTTCTCCATCTAATTCCATGGTTTTTCCCTCTTCAACAAATCGCTAAGTGGTACCAAAATGTTAGAGTGCCCTTCAATAAATCTGTGATAATAGTTATCCAATCCAAGGAACTTTCTTACCTCATGAACTGTTTTGGGATCCTCCCAATCCTCAATTTCCATGATCTTCATAGGATCCATGTGGATGCATCCTTGTCCAATCCAATGGCCCAAGAATGGAATTTCAATCTATCTAAAGACACACTTGGACTTCTTTAAGTACAATTGATTCTACCTCAATGCCTCAAAGACTTCTACCAAGTTCCTCTTATGGTCCTCTATGTTCTCACTGAACACCACAATGTTGTCTAGGTAAAAAGCAATTGCATTGATCAAGAATGATTTGAATAAATTGTCCACCAAAGTGAAAAAGTGGGCTGGAGCATTGCACAACTTAAAAGTCATAACTAAAAAAAAGCATAACTACCATACCTTGTCACACAAGTTGTCTTGGGCTTGTCCCCTTCTATGATCCTTTCTTGGTAGTATCCCTAACTCAAGTCCATCTTAGAGAAGACTTTGGCCTTAACCAACTTATCAAAGTAATCTACTACTAATGGTAAGAGGTACTTAGTTTTTGATGGTTTGCTTGTTCAATGTCTAGTAGTGCAAGCATATCCTCAAATCTGGGGCGTCCTTCTTTTGGAAGAGAACATGTGTTCCATACGGTGACCTAGAGGGTCTGATGAAGCCAATGTCAAGCAACTCTTTCAACTATCTTTGCGACTCTTCTAACTTAGGCCCTGAAATTCGGTAAGGACCCTTATCGAAGGCTACAACCCCATTTCAAGCTAATCCTAGGTAGGAGGTCTTTTGGAAATGAGTTAGGAAACCTACCAGAAAAATATTCCAACACATTGGCAAGTGGTGGTGGAAACTGACATCCCCACTCCACCCTCACCCACTTCTCTAATAACTATTGCAAAATATTGTCATTTTGTGCGCATGGATTCCCTCTTCATGCTCAATGCAAAAACTATTTGAATTTTCTATCAAGATTTCTTGTTGTTGTGTGCACGACACGAATCTTATTCCTACCAAGTATTACCAACTTGTCCACAAATGGAATGAGAATAGACTATGTTCTCCTTAGGAAGTCCCATCCAAAAATGACTTGAATGCCATTTATCTACACCATTGTGAAGTCTACATGGCCCTTCCACTTATCCAATTGTATGTGACTTCTATCTCAACCCCAATTGCTTCCTTTGCATTATAATTGATTTCCATCACATAAAATTTGCATGATCCAACTCTAATCCCAAGTTCACTTGCCAATATCTTCTTCAAGAAGTTGTGAGAGGGACTAGAATCCTCGAATGCATGCAATGGTCTTCCATTGACAATGAAATCAACATAGAAAATTTAGTTGTGGATTCATCTTTGGTTGTTGGATAAGGCACCAATCCTTTTCAAAGGTTTCTCTAAGAGGGGATTCCCCCCTTCATCTACTAAATAACTTTGTTGTGCCCACCTAGTTAGATGAAATGAACTGTTAGAGGAAATGAACTATCAAAAGAAGAAACCAAAACTTTATCTCTGCCTATTCTCCCGACTACCAAACAATTCCATCTTCAAAAGGTCTATTGTAGGTTACCTTACACCCAAGATAGTCCCAAGTGCGTCATCTATAACATATTTCATGCATATTGACTTGGATAAAATTCACCCTATGTCGGAGTGGGACACTCGGACATACTACTCTTGGATCGACTACAACATGCAACAACAACTCTAGACCATCCTCTGCCCTCATTTGGTTTCTTTCCATCACATGAAACCCATTTGATAACTCTTGAAAGGGAGGGACTCTAGTACCTATGCCAATTGCTTCTTCAACTTGTGCCCAGTCTTTCTAAGCAAGTCATCCATGGAGAGAGGATCACAAGACTACGTCACACTGGTTCAGCTACCCTCCAAACTCACTGCAACCATATGGGCCATGGTGAAGGCCACCCAACAAGGTATTGAAACCAACTTTCTACAAAATTTGTGTCTTGTTTCCATGTTTCCACCAAAGAAAGAGTGAAGAAAGTGCTTTGATACAAACTATCACAGACCTATGAGTCTTCCCCAAATTTTTTCTTTACGTTATATCCATTCATGTGGCACTACCTTTCCTTTGCCATATGGGTGAGACCAACCTATGACTATTACAACCAAACTACACTTCTTTTGCCTAAGGTTTTCCTATAACTTCACCTTAGAATCCAATATGTTAGATGTGGAGCTTAAGTTCTTACTTATCCAAGTTATCGACCACAATAGACACAAATACAATTGTGGCCTTAAAACATCGTATCAATGTTTGTGCTTAACTAATATTACAACAATTTAGCCATGGTAACATTGCATCACCGGAAATATAACAACATTCATAAAAAAAAAAGAACACAAGACACATGTGCAAATGGCACCCAAGGACGTAGGTGCCTTAACATTTATTAGATGAATTATGTCACATTGTACAATAAAGGAGCTAGGCAATTGCCTATAACTCCTCTTACAGACTACAATTACAATAAGCAACTCCTTGCCAAAACTGCCAATCCAACCCCTATAGCTATTGTCGGTTTGCTTTTTGGAGGCCTTGTTAACTTCTCTATTTTCACACAGCTAGTCCAAAGTCACCCTATTATGCAAACCTCATAACTTAGCACAATAGAAGAGCCCACTTTGAACTAGTGTCTCAATCCCTTTCCAAGATTGAATGCCTTAGCCACTTTGATTCATACAATATATATATATATATATATATATATATATATATATATATATGAGTCTTGCTAAGCTCATGTAATCCCCTTGCTACCAAAGTGGACCCAAGTGTCCGCATCCCACTTTCCTTCCTTTGGTGGCTTCCATCTGTTGGTCATAACGTCTGTAAGTGTGCCCACAACCATGCTCATCACAATATGCATAACGCTTATGTGCCCACAAGTGCACTGATCACGTGTGCATGTGTTACAAGAGTGTCATCACATGTCCACCCATCACATGTGTGCCCATTGCATGTATTCCCACAAGTGTGTCTGAATCCACTCAATCAAATCTATCAAAGGTAAGCTCACCGACTAAGGATGGCTCAAGCCCCTTAGGTCTAATGTTTGGATCATGCACCCGAGGTGCCTCCAAGTCTTTAAAGGAAACATGAATGGTTCACCACTCTGTTTACCTCTTCCTTAGGAAATGTCTAGCATCACATCCATCCTCGAGGACCCTTCATGCTTGCCCAACAATGCAACTACTGTCGGTCGTAGGTGGAGGCCTCACACTTTAGTTCTCTTAATAAAATCCCTTAGATGATGGACCTCTTACCAACTTCATTTATGGAGACCAATAATTGAAATTATTATTATTTAAATTTCTTGAATATTATTAATTTTTATTTATAATCACCGTATTAATGAATAATTGAAATTATTATTATTTAAATTTCTTGAATATTATTAATTTTTATTTATAATCAATTTATTAATTTAATGAATGTTCTTTGAATATTCTACAATTATTTTCCATCCTTTCTAATTTACAATTACCAATAACAAAAATGACTATCATTTATCACGAAAATATCACTTACTAAATCATTCTTAACCATTTTTAGCATATTAAAAAATTTGCAGAATAATGATACTATACAATTTTTTTAAATGCCATAATTTATATAATAAAGTTAGCATAAACATGTATATTATTTTGTGAGAAGAAATAAAATGATATTGTTAGAAAATTAAAATTTTACATAGTTTTATCTTAAAAAAATGATATTTTAAAAAGTATTATTTATTGATTACATTTTATTGGAGGCACTTTTTGCATTTTAGGTGGGTGAGATTCATATTGAATTTTACTACCAAGTATGTTAAAGGTGGGTGAGATTCACATTGAATTTTATTACTAAGTATATTGAAATAAAACAGACATCTTTCTTCCCTTTTTCAGTCCGACGCTTCACATAGCGTTTGGCTTTATATTTTGACTTATGAGAAGGTTTATCATATCTGTGCTTTTTATACTTGTGTTTCGATTTGTGGTGAATCAAATCATTGGGCTGCCAAATGCCCAGAGAGAAAAAATAGGCCTCGACTTGCTGCTCTATGTACTGGATTGGATCCCGCATGGTGGGATTTATTTGAAATCATTGCAAATTCTCCTAAACCTTCTGGTGAAGTTGTTTATCTACTTGATGATGATACTGATTCTTCTGATTTTTGTACAAATTCTGATTTTGCTCCGCCTGACTTAGCTAAATGTGATCCTCCTTCCTCCAGCTCCTCATCTGAGTCTGATTCCAGTTCGTATCCACATTTAGGGGGGTGTAGTAGTTTACCCGAGTTTGATTTCTCATTGTATATTTTTTCTTGATCCCCTTCCTGATCTTCTTCTTACCAAATAGAGAAACAAATTGCTGACATAGACCTCCAGCTGTCCTTGATTCCTGTGTACAGACATATTCAAAGAACAGAATTAAGAGAAGAAAAGTCTAGACTGCTAAAACAGCTTGAAACAATGAAAGCTGACAAAGGTAAAAAGCCAGTCTCTTATCATCCTGAGTCTACCCATTATAACCCTGCAGAAATCTATATAGATTATCCAGGTAGTCATGAGGATAGACAAAACCATAGAAGAGACAAAGAAAAGCTATTGAGACTCCAACTTAGAGAAAAACAAGATAAGTTCAAAATAATGATCAAGGAAATAGATGAACTGAAAACCATGATATCTACTTTGGTCCTTGAGAAAGATCAATCCTCGGATGAGGAATTGTCCAAACAAATTGAGAGAGCTTGTTTCAATCCAGAAGATAAAGAAGAGTCACCTTCGTCAACTCCTCCTTAGTCTCCGCAGTCTCAGAGTACTAATCTGTTAGGTGCTCTGTTTGGTCCTAAACTGTTTATATCTTTACAATTCTATCCTCCAGAGTTCAAAGCTTATTTTGTGCAATGTTTAATTCATTTTGGTTGTCAGTTTAACCTTGCAAGAGGAAACGCCATTCCACAGTTTTATTGGGAAAAGAGTCGAGAGTTTGGCTCTCCCATTGAAGGTTCCCCTGTGTCTTTATCTGGTAAAGTTAAGCATTTCCTTATATAGCTGTCTGGTGTCAAAAGTGATTTATCTTTGTTTAGATTAGATGTCTTAAAAGAAGACTATGTATTAGGTTCAAAGTTTTTGCAAAAAGTGAGTCCATTCTCCATTGACACAAATAAAATGATTTTCTCTTGTACAGTCTTTGGAAGGTCAGTTCAGTTGCCCTTAAGTTTCAGTCTTGTAAATAAATGTAAACCCATCCCTGTTGAGTCAGTTAGTAATGTCAAGCCAGTTAATTTAAATAAAATGGATCGTTGCATAGCTTATGCAGAAATTCATGGAGATAAAGCCTTGGCGGCAATAAAAGAAAAACTCCAAAAAGATTGTTGTTCGGAGAGTCCTAATGCATTTTGGACTAGAGAGAAATATTTTGTTTCTCTGCCTTTTGACCCACTTCAAAAAAAAAAGCCCATGAAAGCTTCAGCTCAACTAATGAGTCCCTCTGAAAGGGAATTCTGTTCCAAAGAAATTCAAGAATTGTTGCAAAAGGGTCTGATCGAACCATCTAAAAGTCCGTGGGCATGCAGAGCGTTTGTTGTCAATAAGTACTCTGAGCAGAAGAGAGGAAAGCCTCGTTTGGTAGTCAATTTCAAACCTCTCAATGCCGTGTTACAAAAAGTTAGATACCCATTTCCTGATAAAGCCAGCTTGCTGCAAAAGATTACAGGCTGCACTATTTTCAGCAAGTTCGATCTCAAGTCTGGGTTCTACCAAATAGGGATTGAAGCGAAAGACCGCTTCAAAACAACTTTTGTCGTCCCTCACGGACAATACCAGTGGAAGGTTATGCCTTTCGAAATCAATAATGCTCCATCTGAGTTCCAAAAAAGGATGGAGGATATCTTCAGAGACATCCCCTGGTTGATTGTCTTTATTGATGACATTTTGATTTGCTCTAAAAACCTTCAGGAACACCTGAAACATCTTCAGCATTTTTATGAGCTTGTGTTTAAGCATGGTCTGGTTCTATCTGCCTCAAAGATGGAAATAGGGAAAACCGAAATGGATTTCCTTGGTTTTCATATCAAGAAAGGGCAAGTTATTTTGCAACAACATGGTTTGCAGTCCTTTGAACACTTCCTAGATAAAATTCTGGATAAAACTCAGCTACAAAGGTTTCTGGGTAGTCTGAACTACATCAGACCATTTTACAGAGGGCAAGCAACAGATATCCACTGTCTGCAAAAGAGATTAAAAAAGAATCCAGTTGCTTGGTCAAATGAAATGACTTTGGCGGTCCAAACAATAAAGGCCAAAGTTAAAGAGCTACCAGCCCTACACCTGCCACAGGGTATTGGCAAATTGATAATTGAGACAGATACTTCAAACACTACCTGGGGTGGTGTTCTGTTAGAAGAGATTGATGGCAGAGAAAATATATGTGGCTATGGGTTTGGTTCCTTCAAAGCTGCTGAGCTTAATTATCCCAGTAGTCATAAAGAGATTCTTGTTGTAAAGAAAACAATTCAACATTTCATTTTGTTTTTAAAGCCGGCTAAGTTTATCATTAGAATTGATTTAAAGATAATTCCAGGGATTTTTAAGAATGAAAACCTAATGACAGAAAACAGCAGCAGAATCCTGAAATGGTTTATCTGGCTTTCAAATTTTGATTATGAAATTGTTTATAAGCCAGGTTATCTTAACTGTTTGGCTGATATGCTTACTCGTGAGATTGTGCAGCAAAAAGAAGCAGTCAGTCTAACGATGTTTTCTGTTGGTTCAAGTTCCTCAGATCCTCAAGATAAAAAGGGCAAAGGCCCAGCACCAACAGAAGGTAAGTAGCCTGATTATGTCAGGTTTGAGCCTCGCAATGCCTTGTTCATGAAGCCTTGGGATGAAAGTTTATCCCCAAGTGACAGAAGAGAGCTGCTTGATTATGCAGATCGTCATGGGGTTGAGAAAAATCTCAGTCTAACTTTGATAAAGCAGATCCAGATGAATCCATGTAAGTTGCACATTATGGAACGCTGGGAGCATTCGGCTTTCCGAGGATTCTCCCAAGCTCGGGAAAAGCTCAAAAAATGCAGAGAGCTATGGGTAGATTGCAACGATGAACAAGAAGGACCGGTATGGTATGTGGATATAGGAGAAGGAAATCTGACATGGACAAGCTATAAACTGATTATGCAATTTTGCAGAGAACAAACATCCATTGTCATATGTGTAGACCCTGGTAATTTAAGGAATCGAAAATGGTCAGGATGGACAGAAGTTCTCCTGGATAAATTCTGTCCCAGATTATATTGGACGAATTGAAGAGCAAACTTTATATTGCACATGGAAGTAGATATGCAGGTAGCTGACCAGAATAACCTCTGGTTTAAATTTTTGCTACGACATCATGGTGGACGTTACAGTCCATTGGAACATACGGTACATGTAACATAGAAGTATATCAAGCGTGATCATAAAGGTAACCGTATAGATACAAAAATTCATCGAAGAACTCTGCCTCTAGATCTCAGAGTTGAATCTATGTTCGCCAGCGAATTTATTGGTGAAAAGAATGAAGTTCTTCATGGCTCCGATATTGAACAATGTTTCAATGCATGGTTATATCCGCCTCCAGTCTACAAAGAAGATATAGTGGTTCCTGACGATTCTCAGGATGTTGACTCCCTCCTAGAAGCCAGAGAGTTAGAAGAATGTTTATATGCTGAAGACGACTTCGATTGTTCCTGTGGCGGTCAGCCCGTTGGACCTCCGGGAAATCCGGAACTGTTCTGTGTTTGCAGATCTGGCGATGACTAATGCCGATCTGGAAACAAAATTTTGTATATATCTGTCTTTGCATTATTAGAAGCCGTGGTGGGCCGGAAATAGTTGCTCCATAGTTGTATTTTATCGGGATGCTATTCCCCGAATATTTTAATGCTTTAAGTCCTGTTTGGGCCATATATGTCGGTCATATTACTTTGACAGATTCCTTTGTAAGCCATAGTTGTCGGCCACTTGTCTTGTCTGTCGGTCTGGGTCCCCATATGGCGCTGCCTTTAAGGGACGAGATAATAATGGCGCGGTCCCACCATTACCCTGGATTCCCTCCTTTCGACTGCTTAGTGCCTGTTTCTTGTAACCGAATGACCTGCTAGCATGCTATAAAAGAAAGGTCCCAGAGTCATTCAATTCATTCGAGTCTAGTGCATCGAGCTAGTTAAGAGCTCTACAACTTAGGAGTCTAGAGTCAAGCGGTTCCAGTAGTCGGAAGCTCTGCGAGTCATAGGAGTCTAGTCTAGAGCCGAAGGAAGTATGCTCTGCTGATTGCCCTTGTGGTATAATACAGCATCAAAAATCCAAGGTTCGACCCTGTAAAAATGTCGAGTCTGTAAGGTGTGCTAGTAGACATATCACTGGATCCCCAGGAAGCCTCCAAGTAGGTTCATCGCTCTGCGAAGTTCTGAACGATAAATGGGCCAGTGACATTGTGTCTAGGCACTCAGTTTGAGTTTGTGTTTGTGGTGATGAGCTTTATCCTCCGAAGCCGATCCACGCATGAGTCTGTAATCTGATGATACAAGCATAATATAAAGTTTAAAGTGCTGTGGAATTGCTGTCAATTTATGCGAAGATAGATCCTGGTGCGATTGGAATTAGATAGGAATAAAATGACCTCATTAAAAATAAAGAATTTTTTTTAAAAATAAATTTATTATATAAAATAAATCATCATAAATAGGAGTTAAGGTGGAGGCATCCATAGCTTTGAAATAATTGTGTAAGTACCTCAAATATTTCAGACAAGTAAATTTTTTATTTATTTATTTATTTTTTTTTCTATTTCTCTATTGTCACTAATTTGTTATAAGAACCTCTTTTTGGATTTGGCATGCAACCTTTCTCTTCTAGAGAAGGAAAGATTCAAAAATAAAACTCTTACATGTTGAACCTATGTTGTATTCTTTGGATTAAACATAATCTCATCCCAAGAGAAAAAAGAATAAAAAAACATTCTAATTTAATTTTGATTAAGAAATAATGATTAATTAAAATTTTAGATGCTACAAAATATAAAATATTGTATTGTGAAAGATACAATGAAAAAAAGTCAAATTTAAGTCAGGGTTGTTTTTCTAAAATAAATCTTAAGTTTATTATTAAAATTTCACCACTAAAGGAAAAAAGAAGATGATTCCTCTATGACCAAAGAAGTCTAAAAAATAAATACAGCACAAGGTACAATCCTCTAAAAAAGTATCATTCCTTTAAAAGGTAGAATGAGAAAGAAAAATAAAACAACACACCTAATAAAGCTAGGTGAGACCATTTAAAGGTAAGTAATATCTCATTTAGGAAAGAAAATAAGCTAGAAAACTCCTAAGACAATTAAGATCCTAAAGATTTAGGAAGATAATTATTTTTTTATTTTGTCTCCTTGTGTATTACTTACTAAGTTAAAAATGTAACATTTTAAAATAAAATTGTTATTAGATATATAAATAATCTGGTTAAAAATAGTATTTATTTGAAAATAAAATAAAAAATAAAGTAATAGTTTTAAATATATATAAATATATAGATAGGTAATCTAAAAATTCTACGATTTGAGCTAGAATAGATGAATTTTTCAGGCACGATTTTGAAAAAATCAGGGTGTAATTTTTAAAATCCAGGTTACAATTGTCAAATTCTAGAATTTTGGGTGCCCCAAGGGTTTTTGAGGGTGTTGAATCCATTTCTACCATCAAAATCCCAATAAAACACAACTAAATTTGATTTTGCAAAATAAAAAAATGCCAGATTCTGGCTAAAAATGGCCCTCCAATCCAAATCGTTGAATTTTTAGACGTCTCCTCACAGGGGCCCACCCGAAGGGGCCTCACCCCCCCAGCTCTGATTACAGAGCCTAACTCGGTGGGGTCATCAAGTGAGGCCCTTCTATATCTATTAATAGCCACCCAGGGATTTGACCCTGAGACCTTCTGCTTACAACTCACAGCTCTCAACCATTTGAGCTAACCCATCGAGCTTATATATATATATATATATATATATAAAGTTAGAATATTATATTACATAGTATAAAAATTACATATACAGAGTTTGTTATGGCCTTGGCAAGACATCCTAGTTCTTTAAGTAAGCTTACAACATAGTTCCAGCTTTTTATAGCTTGATTGAAAATGTTGCCAAAAAGATAAACACTTGAGCTATCTGCTACTAGATTCAAAATTATTACATCCAGACTCAATATTTATGCTTTTAAACTCAAAATGACTACCTTCATACTAAAAAAAGATGCTTGCATATTCATACCAGTTCCTTAATTACAAAAAGATAACTATGAGACATTGTTATTGACCCTATATCCGTAGAAGATCGTAAATGACCGATAGATGGAATACCATGCAGATAAAAGAGAGACATGTTTTCCAACCAACATGGAAACCAAACGCAAAAAACTTGGCAACTTAACACTTTGAACTCGCCTCAGGAAGACTTGTTTCCAGGCGACGACGACGTGGCGATGCCTCCAAATCCTGGGGATTGTTATCCTTTGGTGCAACAACTGCTTCACTTTTCTGAGTAGTATGGACAATGCCCACTTCTTCTTTGACCTTTAATTTTATGCCCTCAACACTATCGATGCTTTGTTACATGGGTGCCGAGGAGTCCATCGCCAGAGGAGCACTGGTATAGCTATGGAACTATGGGAGGTGGATGTGCAGGACCTATGCAAGATCCATTGTCCAATTGATAATTCCTTTAACCTGGAGAGCCAAAGAACGATCCTTCTCCTGCGTCTCATCCCCCTGAACTTTCGTATCGTTTGGATATCTAATAGCGCATCTGCCATGGTGATTAAACGTTTTGCCATCGTGCCCCCCTCCATTGCAGTGCGAGCATGATGATGGCTTCCTCGTTGGATGGAATCCCTCAACCTCTCCCTAACCATTTTGAAAGTGTGAGCTTGGTGGGTTGTTGAGAAATGTCCACTGCCTTTGCAACGCCCCAACAACCACACAACCTAAGAAATGAGCGTATGTGGTTCCTCTCATCGGTGGATGAACCTATAAAACCCTCCGGTATTTAGATTGGCACATTCCATCGCCATAACTAACACTAGGGTGGCAAGCATATGAAATGCGAGTCGTTCAGGACAGAAGAGATAAGTTGTAAATGCCCTTTGTCTCGGTTCTATCCCTATCGCCATCAATATCTTTTCACCATAATGACGATCTTTTTGAGCTATCACCCCATCCAATAAATTTTAATAAAATTATTATTATTTATATAATAAAATATTATAATTACCTTTTACTTACTTTAAAAAAGATGAAATAATATTTTTTAATTTTTTTTAAAAATGTAGAAATAAATGTAATTATTGATTTAGTAATGATGGAATTGATCTACTTATATGATAAATTTGTAAAAGTACAATGATGAGCTTGCTTTGATATTATGTTGTCTTATGTAAAAGTAAGGGAATGCATTTTTGGTTTAGTCATCATGATATTATATTAGTTTTATCCTTAAAAGGGGAGAAGGAAAGGATTGTAATTATTAATTTAAAGGTGTAGAAGGAAGGGAATGCAATTATTGATTTAGTTATCATGACATTGTGTTATATATTTACTTGGGAAAAAATATAATTGTTAAATTAATTTAATTTAAATTTAATATTATAAAAATATTTTTACATATTTTTAATAAGTGAATGGAAATATAATTTTTAATATTATTAAAATAAAGTGAATGAAAATATATTTGACTCGTAGAATTTGATTTATTTATAAAGTAGATATATAATTAAGTTTTACATAAAAGTTTCATATTTTTTTTAAAGTTAACTTTTTTAAAATGGTGGTTCACCATGTGTTAAAGGATTACATTCATTGAGAGACATGCCAACACCTGCTATTCTGTAGAATCAAGGTATGACCATAATTATAATCATTACATAGTTAAAGTCGATTCCGAAGGAGCAAGTGTCACAAAGCGAGATTTGAACTTGGGTGGGGAGGATAACAAAATTCCTCCCAACCACCTGATCTACACTCAATTGACGAACATTAAAGAGCAAAAAATAGGATTTTTAAACTTAAATTTACATAAATGTGGTATGTTAAAAATAAATAAATTTGAATATAAATTTAAACAAAATTAGTAAAATAAATATCTCAAACTTCTGACAATTGAGTGTAGATTGGGAGGTTGGGAGGAATGTTGTTATCCTCCCCACCTCGGTTCAAATCTTACTTTGTGTCACTTGCTCCTTGGGAACCGACTTCTCGAACTTCTATTCCTATTTATAAAAGTAAATAATTTTAAAAAGTTACATTTAATTTAATAATAAGGTATAAAATATATTAAAAATTATTAAAAATATTTTATAATAAAAACAATATATAATTTTGATTTTTAAATTCAATTTAATAATAAAATATAAATTATATTAATAACTATTAAAAATATTTTATGACAAGAGATAATATATAATTATATCAAACATTTATAAAAAATAGTTTATAATGAAAAGTTTTGATTATGATTTAAATGAGAGGACTGGTTTATGTACTATTTCAAAGGAAAAAAGCATAAATAACTTGTTTAAAGCTTTTTACGAGTATCATGGATTATTTTTCTTAAAGAAAGGAAATTTAAGTTTTTAATTTTTAATTAATAAATTTTTTAATTTAATTAAAAAATTTATTATTTTAAAGGAAAAAATATAAATAATTTGCTTAATTATTTTTACAAGTATTATGGAACATTTTCTTAAATAAAGGAAATTTAAGTTTTTAATTTTTAATTAATAATTTTTTTTTAATTTAATTAAAAAATTTACTAAATATTTTTATATCGATGATAGATTTTTGTATTCAAAGTAATAAGTACTTTATAACTTAGCATAGAGGCGATGTCATGTAACATTGGTAATACTTAAGTAACAAATATATCACACATCATAAAGGAATTGTATGTGGATCCTATCAAAATAAAAAAATATAAATTATTATAATACACAATATTTATATAGATTTAAAAAAATAAATTAAGGTAATTTAATTCGAGATGAGCAAATTAAAAAATTAAAACCAATATAAATCCATCTTAAATCTTCCCCAAATGGAGTGAGAAGATTGGCATCCATTGCCTTGGACATGAGGCTAGAGGAAATGACAACCTCCGACACGTGGCTAGAGGGCATAGTCAATGGGCTTAATGACGGTTTAAATTCACGCGAGGAACCAAATCCAAAGCATGTGGAGGTTTATGATGTCAATTTGGTAGATGGATGGATAGGGGTTTGCACCGACAATAATTCAATGCTTGATCTCCAATCCACATCTTTCACAACTTGTTACGCAACTTCCACAATCTGTTCTTCACTTTCCACAACTTTTTGCAATTTTTTTGTAGCTTCCGCATCTTCTACAGCTTTCACAGCTTTCTGCAACTTGTTCCATAGTTTCCGCAACCTGTTCTTCGGTTTCCATAATTTGTTCCGCAACTTCTGTAGCTTCTGTAGCTACCACATGTTCTGCATCTTTTCGCAACTTTCCACAGCTTGTTCAGTAGCTTCTGCAACTTGTTCCACACCTTTCACAACCTATTCTTCAGTTTTCACAACTTGTTTTGTAACTTCTGCAACTACCACAACTTTTGCAACTTTTCGCAACTTGTTAATGTTTCTTGTCAAATTTGTCATTATGGAACTTTATGACCAATACTTGGTTTCCCTATCTATGGGCGAGTCTAAACATTTTTCTCTAATCAAGTTGATTCTCTTTGTTAATGTTAAACAACTGTGACATAACATGGTTTCCTTCCTGGGTAGGCTCAAGATCTTTGCTTGCTTAACAAAGTGTGAAACTTATCGTTGATCAGTCTCTTTGTTATGACTTAACTTGGTCCACTAGAAATAGGTTAACCATGAAAATGTTTGTACATACTATTTTATTTTATTGCTTTTTTTTGATAGAAAAACTTAACAATGCCAAAAATAATTATTACATTTAAAATATTTAATTTAAATTATTATAATAAGATAAGAATGATAATCAATAATATTCAATGTACAATATTTAAATAATAACACACTTTTATGAATTAAAAAATTAAGTAATTGCATTCAAAGAACGAGAGCCTTCGTATAATGTAGTTTCAGGAATGTTATATTTGTCGATTACATTAATTTAACAAAAATGGAAATTTTATCGATGAATGTTAATTTTATATGAAAAATAAGCAGTAAAGTGAATAGAAGTAAAATAATAATATTTATTATAAAGAGGTAAAAAATAAGAAAGTAATAGAATGCATATTAGGTAGGTATATAGTGATTAATTTTAATATGTTTTTTTTTATAATTTTTATAATTTAAATTTATAATTTGAAAATAAGTTGATTTTTAATAATATTTAAAAATTGAAGTGAAAGTCATATCTAACTTTTTTTATTTTCCATATTAATAATTTTTTTGAAGGCAAGGTGCTTCTCTTCGTATGTAGGATATTATTATTGAAGGAAAGGTGCTTTTCCTATTGATCTCTCTTCTCTATTGCTCCCATATCTTCACCAAAAGTGTTTTGGTGATCTCTTATCTTCCGAAAGCAATCTCCTATGTTGTAAAAGAAAGCATTATCTGCTATCCATTATATTATATTGAGAAGAATTGCTGGGGTTTTTGTTCTCATAGTTTTGAGGATTTTCCTTAGGGTATATCTTGTGTTATGATTGTATGAATTTCATGTGATCGAATTGTCTCACTGCTTCAAGTTTCAACATCTAAAAAAATTAAAGATCAGAGCTCAACCAAATATTAACAAATATATGTTTCAATAAAAAATTATGCAAGTTTCAAGTTAACATACCTTTTAAAACCCTAGTTTGGAGACTGTTTTTCTAACTGAACTTTGTTTGGTACATTTCATTAAAATAATATATATAACAAAAAGCACATCATAAAAATGAACTGGCATTAATTAGTTTTGTGTGTTAAACTAGAACAATTTAAGTAAACTAATACACTAGCTTGGATATTTGAGAAACCCAAATAGATGCACAATGTACATATATGTTTGGATGTAAGTGAAACTGATAAAGATCTTATTATAGTTTATAATAGAATATGGTATAGGGATCACATTTGATTCCATTTAACTATGTAGTCATGCATATAAATAAATACTTATTAATATAAAGACACACTATTAGGGTCCATAAGTCACCCCCGAAGGGTGAAAAGGGAGTTTAACCAAAGTTCATACCATGGATCAACACTATCTATCCTTGAATAATTAATGATAAAGAGACAATGAGTTGAAAGGAATTTGTAGTGTTGATATTGTAATCTAATAATTGAAAATGAACTAAAGCAATTGGTATGAGAAGATAGAAGTTGTAGACCAACTAGAATCTACACGATGAAACTATTTAATTGGAAAAGTTGGCACACAGGGAAAATTAGAATTGTGTTTTCATGATTCAATAATTCATTTGCAAAGAGTAAATGGTAGTCTAATTTACTTAAAAATGATCATCTAATATGAACCAAGTAGCGTAGCTAAGGTAGAAGGCAACTTATAAAAATGACCATCATGAAGTTGTTTATGTTCATGTTCAAAACCGCCTTCTAAGTACACAAAGATGATTGTGAAATATTAGGGGATGAAACTCTACTATGACTAATTACAGGATAAATTTGTAAACTAAAAGGGGTGACACCACTAGATGATCTCAATAGAAGTGACCAAAACTTCCTTCTACATGTCCACCTCTAAAACATCTAGACTCTAGAGCTAAAGTTTTTATGTAGTGGTTGTGAGCAATGAGAGATATGGTACACCATGTAGTAGTTGTTAGGTATGATTGAGTGTAGTTGTCTGTGATGCACAAAAGAGATCCAACTTGGCTTCCAGGGGAAAATTATTCAATAGAAATGCAAGAAACTAAAGAGTTTGAGCTAGGTGAGACCATTTAAAGGTAAGTAATATCTCATTTAGGAAAGAAAATAAGCTAGAAAACTTCTAAGACAATTAAGATCCTAAAGATTTAGGAAGATAATTATTTTTTTATTTTATCTTCTTGTGTATTACTTACTAAGTTAAAAATGTAACATTTTAAAATAAATTGTTATTATATATATAAATAACCGGTTTAAAAATAGTATTTATTTGAAAATAAAATAAAAAATAAAGTAATAGTTTTAAATATATATGTATATATATAGATAGATAGGTAATCTAAAAGTTCTACGATTTGAGCTTGAATAGATGAATTTTTCAGGCATGATTTTGAAAAAATTAAGGTGTAATTTTTTAAATTCCAGGTTACAATTGTCAAATTCTAGAATTTTGGGTGCCCCACAGGTTTTTGAGGGTATTGAATCCATTTCTACCATCAAAATCCCGATAAAACGTAACTAAATTCGATTTTGCAAAATAAAAAAACGCCAGATTCTGGCTAAAAATGGCCCTCCGATCCAAATCGTTGAATTTTTAGACGTCTCCTCACAGGGGCCCACCCAAAGGGGCCTCACCCCCCCGGCTTTGATTACAGAGCTTAACTCGGTGGGGACATCAAGTGAGGCCCTTATATATCTATTAATAGCCACCGAGGGATTTGACCCCGAGACCTTCTGCTTACAACTAATAGCTCTGAACCATTTGAGCTAACCCATCGAGCTTATATATGTATATATATATATATATATAAAGTTAGAATATTATATTACATAGTATAAAAATTACATATACAGAGTTTGTTATGGCCTTGGCAAGACATCCTAGTTCTTTAAGCAAGCTTACAACATAGTTCCAACTTTTTATAGCTTGATTGAAAATGTTGCCAAAAAGATAAACACTTGAGCTATCTACTGCTAGATTCAAAATGATTACATCCAGACTCAATATTTATGCTTTTAAACTCAAAATGACTACCGTCATACTAAAAAAAGATGTTTGCATATTCATACTAGTTCCTTAATTACAAAAAGATAACTATGAGACATTGATATTGACCCTATATCCGTAGAAGATTGTAAATGACCGATAGATGGAATACCATGCAGATAAAAGAGAGACATGTTTTCCAACCAACATGGAAACCAAATGCAAAAACACTTGGCAACTTAACACCTTGAACTCGCCTTAGGAAGACTTGCTTCTAGGCGACAACGACGTGGCGATGCCTCCAAATCCTGGGTATTGTTATCCTTTGGTGCAACGACTGCTTCACCTTTTTGAGTAGAATGGACAATGCCCACTTCTTCTTTGACCTTTAATTTTAAGCCCTCAACACTATCGACGCTTTGTTACAAGGGTGCCGAGGAGTCCATCGCCGGAGGAACATTGGTATAGCTATGGAACTATGGGAGGTGGATGTGCAGGACCTATGCAAGATCCACTATCCAATTGATAATTCCTCTAACCTGGAGAGCCAAAGAACGAACCTTCTCCTGCGTCTCATCCCCCTGAACTTTTGTATTGTTTTGGATATCTAATAGCGCATCCGCCATGGTGATTAAACGTTTTTCCATCGTGCCCCCCTCCATTGCAGTGCGAGCATGATGATGGCTTCCTCGTTGGATGGAATCCCTCAACCTCTCCCTAACCATTTTGAAAGTGCAAGCTTGGTGGTTTGTTGAGAAATGTCCACTGCCTTTGCAACGCCCCAACAACCACATAACCTAAGAAATGAGCGTATGTGGTTCCTGTCATCGGTGGATGAACCTATAAAACTCTCCGGTATTTAGATTGACACATTCCATCGCCATAACTAACACTAGGGTGGCGAGCATACGAAATGTGAGTCGTTCAAGACAAAAGGGATAAGTTGTAAATGCCCTTTGTCTTGGTTCTATCCCTACCACCATCAATATCTTTTCACCATAATGACGATCTTTTTGAGCTATCACCCCATCCAAGAAGTTTTAATAAAATTATTATTGTTTATATAATAAAAGATTATAATTACCTTTTACTTACTTTAAAAAGATGAAATGATATTTTTTAATTTTCTTTAAAAATGTAGAAATAAATGTAATTATTGATTTAGTAATGATGGAATTGATCTACTTATATGATAAATTTGTAAAAGTACAATGACGAGCTTGCTTTGATATTATGTTGTCTTATGTAAAAGTAAGGGAATGCATTTATTGGTTTAGTTATCATGATATTATATTAGTTTTATCTTTAAAAGTGGGGAAGGAAAGGATTGTAATTATTGATTTAAAGGTGTAGAAAGAAGGGAATGCAATTATTGATTTAGTTATCATGCCATTGTGTTATATGTTTACATGTTATGTTTGGAAAAAATATAATTGTTAAATTAATTTAATTTAAATTTAATATTATAAAAATATTTTTACATTTTTTTAATAGGTAAATGGAAATATTTTTTTTAATATTATTAAAACAAAGTGAATAAAAATATATTTGACTCGTAGAATTTGATTTATTTATAAAGTAGATATACAATTAAGTTTTACATAAAAGTTTCATATTTTTTTTAAAGTTAATTTTTTTAAAATGGTGGTTCACCGTTTGTTAGAGGGCTACATCCATTGGGAGACATGCCAACACCTGCTATTCCGGAGAATCAAGGTGTGACCATAATTACAATCATTACATAGTCAAAGTCAGCTCCGAAGGAGCAAGGGTCACAAAGCGAGATTTGAACCTGGGTGGGGAGGATAACAAAATTCCTCCCAACCACCTTATCTACACTCAATTGACGAACATTAAAGAGCAAAAAATAGGATTTTTAAACTTAAATTTACTTAAATGTGGTATGTTACAAATAAATACATTTGAATATAATTTAAACAAAATTAGTAAAATAAATATCTCAAACTTTTGTCAATTGAGTGTAGATTGGGTGGTTGGGAGGAATGTTGTTATCCTCCCCACTCGGGTTCAAATCTTGCTTTGTGACACTTGTTCTCTGGGAACGGACTTTGATTATGTAATGATTGTAATTCTAACCATACCTTGATTCTCCGGAATGATCTCGAACTTCTATTCCTATTTATAAAAGTAAATAATTTTAAAAAATTACATTTAATTTAAAAATAAGATATAAAATATATTAATAATTATTAAAAATATTTTATAATAAAAATAATATATAATTTTGATTTTTAAATTCAATTTAATAATAAAATATAAATTATATTAATAATTATTAAAAATATTTTATGACAAGAGATAATATATAATTATATCAAACATTTATAAAAAATAGTTTATAATGAAAAGTTTTGATTATGATTTAAATGAGAGGACTCGTTTATGTACTATTTCAAAGGAAAAAAAAGCATAAATAACTTGTTAAAAGCTTTTTACGAGTATCATAAATTATTTTTCTTAAAAAATAGTTTATAATGAAAAGTTTTGATTATGATTTAAATGAGAGGACTCGTTTATGTACTATTTCAAAGGAAAAAAAAGCATAAATAACTTGTTAAAAGCTTTTTACGAGTATCATAAATTATTTTTCTTAAAGAAAGGAAATTTAAGTTTTTAATTTTTAACTTTTAAGTTTTTAATTTTTAATTAATAAATTTTTTAATTTAATTAAAAAATTTATTAAATATTTATTATTTCAAAGGAAAAAAACATAAATAATTTGTTTAATTCTTTTTACAAGTATCATGGAACATTTTCTTAAATAAAGGAAACTTAAGTTTTTAATTTTTAATTTAATTAAAAAATTTACTAAATATTTTTATATCGATGATAGATTTTTGTATTCAAAGTAATAAGCACTTTATAACTTAATATAGAGACGATGTTATGTAATATTGGTAATACTTAAGTAAAAAATATATCACACATCATAAAGGAATTGTATGTGGATCCTATCAAAATAAAAAAATATAAATTATTATAATACACAATATTTATATAGATTTAAAAAGATAAATTAAAGTAATTTAAATCCAGATGAGCAAATTAAAAAATTAAAACCAATATAAATCCATCTTAAATCTTCCCCAAATGAAGTGAGAAGATTGGCATCCATTGCCTTGGACATGAGGCTAAAGGAAATGACAACCTCCAACACGTGGCTAGAGGGCATAATCAATGGGCTTAATGACGGTTTAAATTCACGCGAGGAACCAAATCCAAAGCATGTGGAGATTTATGATGTCAATTTGGTAGATGGATGGACCAGGGGTTTGCACCGACAATAATTCAATGCTTGACCTCCAATCCACATCTTTCACAACTTGTTACGCAACTTCCACAATCTGTTCTTCACTTTCCACAACTGTTTGCAACTTGTTTTGTAGCTTCCGCATCTTCTACAACTTTCACAGCTTTCTGCAACTTGTTCCATAGTTTCCGCAACCTGTTCTTCGGTTTCCACAATTTGTTTCGCAACTTCTACAGCTTCTGTAGCTACTACATATTTTGCAGCTTTCCGCAACTTTTCACAGCTTGTTTCGTAGCTTTTGCAACTTGTTCCACACCTTTCACAACCTATTCTTCAGTTTTCACAACTTGTTTTGTAACTTCTACAACTACCACAACTTCTGCAACTTTTCGCAACTTGTTAATGTTTGTTGTCAAATTTGTCATCATGAAACTTTATGACCAATACCTGGTTTCCCTATCTATGGGCGAGTCTAAACATTTTTCTCTGGTCAAGTTGGTTATCTTTGTTAATGTTAAACAACTGTGACATAACATGGTTTCCCTCCTAAATAAGCTCAAGATCTTTACTTACTTGACAGGGTGTGAAACTTATGGTTGATCCGTCTCTTTGTTATGACTTAACTTGGTCCACTAGAAATAGGTTAACCATGAAAATGTTTGTACATCAATAATATTCAATGTACAATATTTAAATAATAACACACTTTTATGAATTAAAAAATTAAGTGATTGCATTCAAAGAACCAGAGCCTTCGTGTAATGTAGTTTCAGGAATGTTATATTTGTCGATTACATTAATTTAACAAAAATGGAAATTTTTTCGATGAATGTTAATTTTATATGAAAAATAAGGAGTAAAGTGAATAGAAGTAAAATAATAATATTTATTATAAAGAGGTAAAAAATAAGAAAGTAATAGAATGCATATTAGGTAGATATATAATGATTAATTTTAATATGTTTTTTTTTTAATTTTTAATTTAAAAAAAGTTGATTTTTAATAATATTTAAAAATTGAAGTGAAAGTCATATTTAACATTTTTTTATTTTTCATATTAACAATTTTTTTGAAGGTAAGGTGTTTTTCTTTGTGTGCAGGATATTATTATTGAAGGAAAGGTGCTTCTCCTATTGATCTCTCTTTTCTATTACTCCTATATATTCACCAAGAGTGTTTTGGTGATCTCTTATCTTCTGAAAGCAATCTGCTATGTTGTAAAAGAAAGCATTCTCTGCTATCCATTATATTATACTGAGAAGAATTGCTGGGGTTTTTGTTCTCATAGTTTTGAAGATTTTCCTTAGGGTATATCTTGTGTTATGATTGTATGAATTTCATGTGATCGAATTGTCTCACTGCTTCAAGTTTCAACATCTAAAAGAATTAAAGATCAAAGCTCAACCAAATATTAACAAATATATGTTTCAATAAAAAATTATGCAAGTTTCAAATTAACATACCTTTTAAAACCCTAGTTTGGAGACTGTTTTTTTAACTGAACTTTGTTTGGTACATTTCATTAAAATAAGATACATAACAAAAAAGCACATCATAAAAATGAACTGGCATTAATTAGTTTTGTGTATTAAACTAGAACAATTTAAGTAAACTAATACACTAGCTTGGATATTTGAGAAACCCAAATAGATGCACAATGTACATATATGTTTGGATGTAAGTGAAACTGATAAAGATCTTATTATAGTTTATAATAGAATATGGTATAGGGATCACATTTGATTCCATTTAACTATGTAGTCATGCATATAAATAAATACTTATTAATATAAAGACACACTATTAGGGTCCATAAGTCACCCTCGAAGGGTGAAAAGGGAGTTTAACCAAAGTTCATACCATGGATCAACACTATCTATCCTTGAATAATTAATGATAAAGAGACAATGAGTTGAATGGAATTTGTAGTGTTGATATTGTAATCTAATAATTGAAAGTGAACTAAAGCAATTGGTATGAGAAGATAGAAGTTGTAGACCAACTAGAATCTACACGATGAAACTATCTAATTGGGAAAGTTGGCACACAACCAAAATTAGAATTGTGTTTTCATGATACAATAATTCATTTGCAAAGAGTAAATGGTAGTCTAATTTACTTAAAAATGATCATCTAATATGAACCAAGTAGCGTAGCTAAGGTAGAAGGCAACTTATAAAAATGACCATCATGAAGTTGTTTATGTTCATGTTGAAAACCGCCTTCTAAGTACACATAGATGATTGTGAAATATTAGGGGATGAAACTCTACTATGACTAATTACAAGATAAATTTGTAAACTAAAAGGGGCGACACCACTAGATGATCTCAATAGAAGTGACCAAAACTTCCTTCTACATGTCCACCTCTAAAACATCTAGACTCTAGAGCTAAAGTTTTTATGTAGTGGTTGTGAGCAATGAGAGATATGGTACACCATGTAGTAGTTGTTAGGTATGATTGAGTGTAGTTGTCTATGATGCACAAAAGAGATCCAACTTGGCTTCCAGGGGAAAAGTATTCAACAGAAACGCAAGAAACTAAAGAGTTTGTTAAAGGCATCCATAATATGGCAATTCATTTGATCACAACCATGATAAAATATTACTATCATCTGGAGACACAATTAGTCAAGCATTATGCATTCCATATTTTATTTTTTCACCAAGCGTAGAGGTGTACTTTAAAACCTACTATGGATGAGTTTTGTAATGCAATGTAACACTAATAAATTAAATTTAAAAGGCAATGGAGTTCATTAAAAAATTAATTTTAAAAAGCAATGAAGTTCATAAAAGAATATTTTTTTAATTGACCAAATTAGTAATAAAACAATATCGTAATAAATAAAAACAATATCTTAATTCCCATTATTTAGTCAACAATAAATTTGTGTTCAAATTTATTTTTATTTTTCTTAGTGCTTAATAGATTTGAGGTTAAGATGAATATCAACTAATAATAATAACATACATCTATTATATGATCTTACCATGAATATTGATAAAGTTGTTAAATTAACAAAATGAATGAATATCTTTATGCAAAAATGAAGTTTAGCGTGTCTGTGCTTTCCAATAGATATGTCCTCATATTGGAAATGTAATTTTATTAATTACACGAGATTTTAACTAAGAATGGAATATGGGAAACTAAGTACACTCAATTAAAGCCTAATGGAGTGGTGCAACAACACCTATGGTGGGGTGGGGGCTCATAGGTCCCGGGGTCCATTCCTGTGGGGGGATTAGACTACCCTTGATTCCCAAGGAGAATAGCAGGGTAGTATAAATTTTTTTATAAAAAAGGTACACTCAATTAAAATGCTAACATAACTAAATGCATGGACAAAATTCTCATTTAGATACATATAGATTACATTGATTCACTCATGTATCCATAGTTTACATAAAATATATAACAACATGATAACTTTACATCAATTAAATATGTGACTTTTATTACAATGCATGTCTACATTTATTCTCTAGATGTATCATAATTCATTTAAATTAATAAAATTCAGTCAAAATATAATTCAATATTTAAACAACAATAATGCAAATTAGACATGAGTACTTATCATAATGTAGTCGAGCCATTTACCTCTTAGTTATAGATAATTGTGTGGATTCCACCCCAATGTGGAGCATGACTCAACAAAATATAGATCCTTACCCAAAGTTCTTGTTATAACAGAGAATGTTCACGACAAATTCAAAAATTTGATTGTGTTAGATTTCAATTTTCATGCTAGTGAGGTAACAAGGAAGGTGCCCCACGAATGGCCTAGATGCATCAAGAAAATTTTGGCGTGCAATCCTAGCCATTCATGCACATGGAAGTTGATAGGTAAAGTATAAGATGGGTACCCCTGCAAATGGCCAAGACTCAACAGAGTAGTTTCAACTCTTGATCCCAGCCATTTGCACATGAGGACATGATCGTGGGTAATAGGAGGGGTCCCCTTGCGAATGACTAGAGATCAATTGTGTAACTTATGTGTTTAATTGTATCTATTCACGTAAAAATACATGCATGGGAGGTAATCAGGGGTGGTTCCTCACAGACAGTATAGATTCAACCATGCAGCTTCCAACATTCAATCCCCGTCATTCATGCTTAGAGACATGATTGAGGGAAAATAAAAGGGTCTCCCCTGCAAATGGTCCATATTAGATTTGAAAAAGGTATATCAGCTAATCGTAGATACTCACACAAAGGGTTATTTGATTGGACTTGACGTAAGTACTATCCCAATAACAAATGAAATTAAATCCGAAAAGATGGGCCTCTTAATCTCATCCATTCACACACAAGGAAAGGTCATTATATATTGAACATGTAAGGAATAAAGGAGATTTGTAGGAATCTTCCATGTCACCTCATACTGAATCTCAATGACAACTCATCCACTAATGATGCAATGTGTGTGGGGTTGGCTTTCCCTAATCAACATTTTGGTAACCAATCAGAAGCTTTCACATGTCCCTATAGCTTGGTTAAAAGGATGTTGATGCCATGTGTTGTAAAACTATTGGGTTTTTTCCAAACCCAATCTCTATTTTTTCCATGTTAACTATACTCTCATGCACTTGCCAAGTTGAATTCCAAATCACAAGCCAAGAGTAAAGCCACATGCCGAGCAAGGTCACAATGTGAGCCCATAGGGGAGTATAATGTGCATAACATGCCAACTTGGCATTGGAACACCCTTGCATATGAATCTCAAAATATTCATTTCCACAATTCATGTGGGATATATCCCCATGCCAAGACTAAAGCAATAGGGCACAAAAGAAGGCTGGCATTGTTCCAATACCAGTTGGATAATTTTCTAGGTAGTGGAGGAAATTTTTTTCTCACTTTTTAAAATCAAAGGAGAAGGGTTGTTGCCTCTTCCAGTGGCCATGAGAGCTATGCCATAAATACATGAGGGATATTGAGGAGGCCCAAGGTTCTCTGAAAGGGAAGAATATATTAAATGTAACCGACTTCCTTTCCCAAAGTGTGAGGCGCACATAGAAAGAACTTGAAGGATCAATGAGGCATATTAAAGGAAGCAATCAGGGAAATCTAGAAGTTATGGAGGACATAGGCAACAAATTGCCTTAAATAATTTGGTTAGCAAGAAGAGACAACTCTCCCCTAAAAACATAGGGTATCAAGCACACTAGTTATTTCTCTCCCAGCAAGCTATAACGGAAATATGTTTCTCAATTACAAGGGTCGACATTTTTTAGATTGAAATTTTTTCTTTCCCTCAAGAGTGAAGATGAAGGAAGATCTTCTTAGAAGACTTTGTAGAAAGCATGAGTTGTATATTGGAAATCCTTTAGATTCACCCAACCCTCTGTTGTATGAATTTGTGACCCTCTGTGTTAAGTGTCCTTCTGTTAAATCCATGAGCTCTTAGATCCATTTTGCCTGAATTTTTGAACTTTATAAATACAATCTTAAAATTGCAATTTGGTGTAACCTCCATTGTGTTCAAGATTTTATATGGTGACTTGTTAAGCTTAAAGATTTCATGTGAGATACTGTTAATGTATACATTACTTGGTAGTGATTGCAGAGAATCTCAATAACTCATCTGAGACAAATAATGTTTTGTGACTAAATTCTTGTTGGCTCAATATGTATTTTCTTCAACATGGTATCTAGATTTATTCATGCATTGAATACCCTAACCTTGTTTAGTTGTTAATTTCTTTGATGTTCTTCTTACCTATCATCTTGAAGCTCAAAATATCAGATACATTGATTGTGGTGCGTAGAAGATGAAAATTCACTCATTTATGTGCTTTAAGCTTTTGAATGCTTATTCCATAATTATTTAAAAAACAATTAGTCCTACCATTTGAGTAAAAATCCATATTTTGACGAATATAATTTATTGAGTTGCTTCTAGGCAAGCTCAAGATCAACTTCATAGTTATGGATGCCTTGGCGTAATTCCTTAGCCAAGAACATCTCAAAAAACAATAATTCTTATCATATAAAATTTCTTCAAGTACCCCAATTAACATTAAATCCACATTTAATTAACCATGGATATTTTTTTCTCCATTATTCACAACATAAGTTCAAGCATTTTCTTTATGTGAATTCATTTCTTAAGGGAATCCATCTCAACAAGTGCAATAATTTAGGAAATAAGATTATGAGCCACACAATTTCCCTTTATATCTTGAATGGTATTTCTTGGATTATATCTAGTCATTATCCATCGCACATATGAACATTTCTATCTTTTCTACAACCATCCTCTACACTCTCTATAGGGTTACATGCTTACTAACTCTTCATTTCTAAATACAAGTAGGTGGTTAAATTTAGAGAAGACCATTTGACTTATAGAAGAATGATGAAGAAGAAACTCTTCTTTTCCAAATACACATCACATACCTTTTTATCATATGAGACATACATGTCTTTCAACAAAAGTGAACAAAACACCTAAATGATTATTATTTGAACACATATGGCAAAGTAGAAGTAGAAGTGGAAGTGAGTTTTCCTAGAGATTCATTGTCAACAAGTATGAAGTAGATAAAGAGAGTTTTCTTAAGTTCACATGATAATGAATATTTTCCCATTAACTTTCTTTCCTTTTTAATAGAGCTATAACTCATTTATATACTCCTCTAAACCACATTTGACATTTTTAAATATATTTTATACTTAGTTCATTTCATTTATGCTTATACTTAATCTTTATCATGTTGGTGTTATCCCATAATTACATCGATAGGTGTTTGTTTATATTTAGAATTTGAGATGAAATATCAAGTATGCTTTTCCTAAATTACAGGAGGATGAGACGAGTGTACTGCCCATATTGATTTGTAGCATGCATGGATAACAAACTTGATGATTACAACTAAACATAAAGAACAAGTAAAAGATAATTTATTTCTAGCACTTCCCTTGTGAACTATCAATATTGATCGTGCTAGATTGTGCTAATCTGTATCATATATAATAAAACATAAATAAAATACATCACAAACTAAAATCCATGTTCCATAATATCTATTTATTTTAGAAACGCTGTTATACACGACGGTGATATGTCACATAGTGTTTAAAAAACATAAAACAACACAGGGCAATGTATGTTTCATGATAGCTAGATTTACCTTAAACTTAGAACTCCCACTGAAAATTTCTACAAACTATATTTACAACAAACTCCCATATACTTATATTAAGAAAAGGAGGAATTTACAAGCCATATTAAAATCTTTCAATCTGCATACAGGATCTGAGATATAAAGCGCAGAACAAAGCTTCGATCTAGTTATAGGATCCAACAAGATGAAATGACCAAAACTATCCTGGATCTCAGAATGAACAAAATTCATATACTTCCTTTCACTGGGTAGGTAACCTAGCCATAATGGTTTGCATATTTATTAGCATAGCTTTTGAAATTTAAATCGGTGATTCCATGGTGATGCTGTGGAGCTTAGCAAGGACTCCAACGAGAGGAGCATTGATATACGTTGTGGGCTCAAGCTTGGACGGATCGACCCTGGAATCCTCAAACCTATCATGGCGATCAGGCCCTCCGACAACCGCACCTGTTAATTCGTTTGGGTTGGGTGCTTGTCTGTGGAACCACACCATGAAACCCTCGGTACATGAAATCTTTGTCGAATCCTCGTGTATCGAAACTATAGATGACCCTCTGTGATGAGCTTGCTGTGGATATTTGTCACCAAATCCCACCATGAAAGACATGCCCACAGGATTCTTACCCAATATGTAATCAACCTGTAATTACAAGATTAAACACAATGTAGTCATGAGATAAATTACTATTCCATCCAGATAACCAAGGTGGTCTCATCAGCTAATCTTTTAAACTCTGAGAAAATTGAATGGATGTACTGTAGTATGATACGTTGTTAGTGTTGTCTATTAAAATAAAAAATAAAAATTCATTGACCACATTTGTGACTGTGCTAGTAATAATATGTATATGTACTTGTTGTTTGGCATATGCAATAAGAATGCTTGGTTCATATATTTGATCGCCACATTGCAGGGATTGCTTGTATCTTGACAGTAAGTCACTGTACACTGATGCGATGAATGATGTGCTTGAAGCATATTGTGTATTCGCACCATCTCTGACATACAACAATCCTCCTGTCCAAGTGGAACAGATACAAACACTATTAAGGAGCTTACTTTTGAAACTCAGAGCATAAGAGGGGAAACTTTCAATTACCTGGAGTTACAGAAAGTTTGAAATGAGGACTTTCTGGAAGAACTGAGCAGAGAAACACTTCTGCTTGTCTTCTGTAAGCTTCAAGGTTGGATTCTCCAGCGAAATATAACTGTCATGTATATTAGTTTTATGATAATGTGGGTCAGTTGAAGGTCATGATCAGATCCATCTTAAACTTTTTCTCTATTCACTGGTTTAACTTTTTTTATTGACTGGTTTGACCATTTGATGATTAACATGGTTATGCAGATATCATCTTACACTAGACATGAGGACTTGAACTCCTGCAGATTTGAGATCCCAGTTGAACTCAGATTCATTGGAAATACAAAACTTCTGCTGGAGTATGTATTTGGTATATTTTGATAATCCAGTTGCTTTATATAGCCATGACGCTGCCCATGCAAGTTCGTCCTACATGTTTCCCAAGGAATAATGATAAGACATCGTGGCGTTATTCATTCTGTAGTTTAAATAATGGGATCTTAGTAGAATAATGTGCATTTAATTTGGAAAAAAAAAGCAGAAGGCTGGGAAAATGTACATGGTAGCCTGAGAAAGAGCAATAGAAGGGGCATTCTCCATCATATGTTCCGCGGTACTTGTCAGCAAAAAGAAAGAGCTGCAATAAAAATTACATATGAGATTAAATGTGTGTCATAAAAAATATCAAGAGGAAATTGCATTATACTTAATTAGTTTCAGTTTTGACTCCACAAAAATGCCATGAACCTTTTGAAAATATAAGAATAGATTAATTTTTCAACACATGCATTTAAATAAGATAGAAGTTATAAAGCATTTATCATCAAACAGATCACATGTTTCTGAAAAGGACACTAAAATTTTGAAAGAGGTGTAATCTTATACCGATCTAGCTCTTTCGAGGAGGCGATGTGAATAAGGATTATCAATAACTACAAAGACGATGGAGGAAGCTGCCAATGCTGCAGCAGTCTCTGCTGCTATTTCTGTCCCTGGAGTGGATTTATCTATCTTGTACAAAGTCCTTGGAGTGTCCATTGTCTCTGGATTCTGCCAACAGCTATGGTCTGCAATTGGATCCCCCACCTGAAAAGAAAACCAGTCAAACTTATGTTCTATGTTCATCTAATTATAGTATTTTTCTGACCAAAATCATAGACTCTATCTAGTTAGTTAAGTTTCCCCAATGTTTCATAACAAATCAAAATCATAATAAAACCAATAGATTAGTCTTAAATGGCTATTTGCTGTGAGCCTTGGGTGATTTAATTGGGATGTTAATTAATTTACCTGAACCCATAGCTGGTCTTTAGTGGCGCTTGCTTTGATGAAATAATCAGTACCCCACCTAATGGCATCCCTAACGTGCTCCAATTCTCCAGTTGCTGCAAGTTCATTCCCATAGTGAAGGGCTCCCCATGCCAACATGGTAACGGTAAATGCCATGGGAAGCCCATACTTCACATTATCCCCAGCGTCGTAGTAACCACCCACTAAATCCACCTGCACAAAAACACAGTTAAATCCATGTGATGAAGATCTGGACTAAAAAATGAATTCACAAATTATTTGGGCAGAGAATGCTGATGGTAACTATCCTTAATTCAAAAAGTGGTGGCTGGGTATTAAATCTACCAAAACATCAGGAATTGGGAGGACTTGCCGAGTGAAACATGGATCTGGCAATTTAAATCTCCATTAGGACTATCACCACCCAGTTTTACCATCCAACAAGACAATTAGATATGGCCATTTGAATCTTGGTGAGAATATCATTACTGAGCTTTACAATTCAACCAAAACTCCATTGTCCAAAATGTAATATCTGACTACCATTTAGCTATAATTAAACAGGATACAGCAATAACTTCTATACATATTGTTGAAATACCTGTACAGACAATAAGCTCAATTGAAATTGAGATTCAACATGGGATACATTTCAGATTCTACAAAACGGAAACATACTTTGATGAAACATTTGTACAGACAATATCTATTAATTCTATTGTACTGACAATGCCGAGATCTAATTATCAGTTTGCAATGATAGTCCAATCAGAGAACATAACATCTACACTGTTATGTGGTTGTAGCCATTTGGATAGAGCAAACCATAATGAGAATGGAAAGAAGTTACCAGCAACACTCAATAACTTAACCAGTGAAAGATCTGATTCAGCCCGAGTTTGGCCAGCTCAAAAATATAATTTAATAAAGGCAGGGAACCTGTGTTCTCTAATTGAAAAGGCTGTAAAATTTCATATAAGTATATAAGAACAATATCATGCGTTGATATTATTTTCTCATTTTAGGTAAGATTAACAACACTTCCGAAGATTTCAGAATCATATAGCAGTACCAAAAGGAGTAATTATATTATTACATTTTGGATGTGACCATCTGTGAGAGCAGAATCTCCTCTCCAGCTGACCCTATTGCTACTGCTGGACAGTTTTCCTGAACGTTGAGCCTCCAGAAACAGAATAGATTTATGCAGAGCGTCTTTGTAGTCAAACTTACCCAACACAAACTGGTGATCAACAGACAGCACTGCAGCAAGAACTATAAACACAAACCTTCCAACAGTAAACCTGTAACCCATTCCTGCTGCAACTGATTACTTAATCCCAACAAAGATAATGAACAACATGCAGATAAAGCTACCCAAATTGATTTGTATATATATTTACTTCTCACGCTAGTGTAATGATGAATATAAATGATCTGGATTCGAATAAAGTGAAAAAGCAGAGGAATTCGATCTCTTCGTTTGCATGTAGGTTTTACGTGGGGGTATGTGCAGTTTTCGAAGGACAAATTATGAGCTTATTTCAAGGATCAAAGAAAATTTGTGAGTGTCGGTTGGCTGATGCAAACAGGAGTTCGAGAAAAATTCCATGAAAAAAAAACTGAAACTGAATAGTGACAGTGTCGGTTACCTACCAGGACATAATTATGATCACCATTCTCTCAAAAGTATAACGTGGGGCAGGCTAAAAAATATAACGTGGGGCAGTCTCTATAACCTTAGAGCCATCACACAGTATGGCCGATCTTTAAAAGCTTATATCCATCCATCACCTGATAAACCCTGTAAGGTGATTAACACACTTAATTTTAAAATATAAACTACTAAAAATTGTTCAAAGAAACTAGATTGGTGTATGAAACTTGCTTTTGAGATAAATTTACTGTTTTTTAGGATGAAAAAAACTCATTTACTTGTTATTCATAAGAAGAGGAGGCTGCTAAAGATAAGGAACGAAATGTATGGGGTGTACATATATATTTTTTTATTTTCTATTAATTTTAATTATTTTCTTTTTATTCAGTTATTATTTATGTTTTAACTTTTTTAATATTAATTATTAAATATGATTAATAAATATAGTATTTCTTAAACTAAATTATAAGGGAACTTTGAGTTACTGACATAGGAGTCTTGCCCAGGTGAGACCAACTTGTGTCTACTACTATGTCTCTTCCCATAAAGTCTCTTCATAGTTTCACCTTAGACTACAATATGTTAGACGTGCAACTTAAGTTCTTACTTAATCCTTAGACTACAATATGTGAAATGTGCAACTTAAGTTCTCACTTAACCGAATTATCCAACACAAGAGGCACGCATCTAATAATGGCCTTAAAACATTTCAATTGACAATATTTGTACTTAGCCAATATTACAACAATTTAGCCATACATTGCATTGCAGGAAACATAATAACATTTATCCAAACAAAGAGAACACAAGCCACACATGTACAACTAACACACAAGGTAGGGGCCTTAACATTTATTAGAAGGGGTATGTTACAATGTATAATAGAAGAGCCAGACAACTTTTTGCAACTCTTTTTACATTCTAATTGTCAATCCAACCCTTGTAGCTACCATAGGCTTGCCTCCTGCAAGTCCTATTCACTTCTTTGTTTACACAACCAATCCAAGTTTTCCCTACTATGCAAACCTCATAACTTAGCACAATCACATAAATCACGTTCAACTTGTGTCTCAATCCCTTGCCAAGATTGAATGCCTTAGCCACTTTATGTCATCCATTATATACATGAGCCTTTCCAAGCTCATGAAATCCTCTTACTACCAAAGTGGACCCAAGTGTTTTGTTGTGATCCAAATCCTTAAATTATCATAAGACACAAGGGTGCACACCATGTATATAATTGTAAATGTGGAGCACAACTCCAATATAGAAAAGAAAGATTAGTTACACAATAACTCCTTAAATAATAAGAGATCATTCTCCAAACACCCCAAGACATTCTTATAATCATTTCACATGTTCCTCAACAATCACTGCATTACCTCTATAGACACATATTCACTCTTTACACATGAGGCCCCTTCATTAGGCAACCATTATTACATATATGCTCCCCATTGGGGTCATATTATATATATTTAACTCCATATATCCCCCCCTTTGGTTCATATCATAGTACCCTTTGAAAATATTTGTCCCAAAAAATCTTATTGAAAAAATGCATCTACTTATTTACATATATGTTTAACCCCATATATGCCCCCCCAAGTTTCGCTATCTAAAATGTCCCCCAAAAAAGTTATAGCGAAAATGCCAGGATAAATTATTTTGTAAGTGTCCAAGTTCCGATACCAAATGTTATGATCCAAATCCTTAAATTATTATAAGGGATGAGTACACCATGTACATAATTGTAAACATGGAGCACAACTCCAATATAGATAAGAAAGATAAGTTACACAATAATTCCTTAAATAATAGGAGATCCTTCTCCAAATAGCCCAAGACATTCATATAATAATTTCACATGTTCATCAACAATGACTACATTACCTCTATATATACATGTTCACTCATTGCACATGAAACCCCTTCATTAGGCCAACCACTATTACATATACATTTACTTCTTTATATATACATTTAGCCCCACATATCCCCCCTTGGGATCATATTATATGCATTTAGCCCCATATATGCTCCCCCTTGGGTCATATCATGTTTACATCCCATTTTCCTTCCTTTGGTGACTTCTATCTGTCGATTATTGTGTCCCCAAGTGTGTGCACAAGCATGCACATCGCAAGTCTACCTAGTGTCTATGTGCCCACAAGTGCACCCATCGCAAGTCTCATCACATGTCCACCCATCACCACTCCATTCATCCCTTCGGAAAGAGATGTCTATCATTGTGTCTTTCCTCGAAAATCCTTTGTGCGTGCTTGATAGTAAAGCTACTATCTGTCATAGATGGAGTCCTTACATCCTACCCCAATAAACTTGTTGTCATCTTGGCAAATCCCACCAACTAACACTTATCTAAGTCCCCCAAGGTTTTGCTTCTCAAACTCTCAGATCTTATCTTCATACTATCATAACACTTCCTTCCTTTCCCAATTGTTCTCCTCTCCTAGACTATCTTTCCAGTTGACAAAGTACTTCCACCTTCGATTCTTGTTGAAGTGTGATTCCATGTGTATATGTATCTTGTCCACCTTTAAATATGGTCTATTTATGATCATGAGAAGGGCTCTGGTTGGTGCAAATCTGCCAGGACCACCTTCATCAATCCTCAATCCGACATGGTTTCAATTGACTAATGTGGAAAATTGGATGATGAGATCTCATGTGCTTCGATAGCTCCAATCGATAAGTGATGTTGTCAATCTTCTCAAGTACCTTGAACAACCCCTTAGACCATTGTAACAAGGCACTATACATTCCACTTGGTGGCTTGAACTATTCTCTGCCCAAAAGCAAGAACAAGTCACCTACTTTGAACTCTGCCTCCCCCTATCACAATCTGCGTAATGCTTCATTCTCTCTACTGCATTCATAAACTAAACACCAACAGTCTCTAATATACCTACACATCCCTTCATGAACCCCAAGGATGATGGGTCCCACCCATAGTATCATTGTAGAACTATGTGGGGATCTAGCGGTTGTTTCCCATTTTCCAACTCAAATGGTTTGTATCCTATCATAGAATTCTTTTGTATGTTGTAACTGAACTGGGTTTCATCCAACAAATTTGGCCAATTCAAGTAACCCTCCAAAAGGCCATTTATGCATTCTATACACCCATAAGTCTATGGATGATAGAGTCAAACTCATTAGTAGCTTGGTTCCAATAAGATTGAACAAATCTATCCAAAACCTCCCTGTGAACCTTGCGTATTTATCCAACACAATGCTCAATGAAAAACCCCAATACTTTACAACATTTTTGAAAAACAACTTCGCAACCTCCTCTGCATCACAAGGAACCTTCATCGACATGAATTTGGTGTACTCAGAAAATATCTCAACAACCACAAAAAACCCATTGTACCTTGTGAAACCAACAACTAAGTTATGAGGTGCATAGAGACATTTTCCCAAAGTCTCTTCGGCAACGACAAAGGTTGTAATGGACCAACCTACATTTTGGTACTTGCCTTGTCTTGTTGGCATAAATACAAGTCTTGACATATGCTTCAACATCCCTTCGCATTTTCTCCCAATAGTATCCTCTTTTCAACAATGCCATCATTCTTGGCTATCCTGGGTTTCTAGCCAAGGCAAGTCATGGCACTCCTTCAAGAGATCCTTCTTGAAATTGGATGACTTAGGCACATAGATGTGATTGCCAAAGTAGATAAGTTCATTGTCTACCCAAAACTTCCTTGTTTTGCCTTCCTTTACCCACTTTATGATGTTCATCACAAAGGGGTATTTCTGCAATCCTTCCTTGATATGCTCATGCAAGTTTGTAAAGAAATGCACATGAATTCCTGTCAGCATAAACAACTAGTCTTGAAGATATCAAGATGCACCTTCTTTCTTAAGGAATATGCTCCTGCATTAAGCTTGCTTGCTTGGTACTCAATGGTCATGTCAAATTGTACCAAGAAGCATTTCCATCATGGTTGCGTAGGTGACAACTTTCATTGTGTCGCAAAGTAACTCATTGCAACATTGTTTGTCTTTACAATTAATATTTTTCCCAACAAGTAATTCCTTCGCTCCTGTAGGCAATGCACACAACTACAATCATCTCTTTCTCAAGAATGTGGTACCCCTTTCACAATTTTGTAGTTTTCTTCTCTCATAGACTACTAGATGACCCTCCTATGACAAAAATCTTCCAATGGAAAAGTCTAAGGCATTTGTCTATACCTCAAACAACTACTCGAAGTCTCCCATGTTTAGCATAGGTGCTGTCACAAGTCTATGTCTGAGTTCACATAATTCTTCCAAACACTTCTCCATCCAATTCCATGGTTTTTCCTTCTTCAACAAATCGCTAAGTGGTACCAAAATGTTAGAGTACCCTTCAATAAATCTATGATAATAGTTATCCAATCCAAGGAAACTTCTTACCTCGTGAACTGTTTTGGGATCATCCCAATCCTCAATTTCCATGATCTTCATAGGATCCATGTGGATGCCTCCTTGTCCAATCCAATGGCCCAAGAATGGAATTTCGATCTATCTAAAGACACACTTGAACTTCTTTAAGTACAACTGATTCGACCTCAATGCCTCAAAGACTTCTACTTGGTAGTTTTAAACCTTAACAGTGTAGTAAAAACTCATACAGATTCTTAACCATTAACAGAAAATACACAATGGCACACGCATAACACAGAGATTTTCACATGGAAACCCTTAACCAGGAAAAAACCAGCAAAACTTAGAGCCGCACATCTCTTTTCATTATATGTTTTCTTAACCATTTACAATACAATATATGGTATTCGCAGCATCTAAAACCCTAATTCGTTTACTCGAAATTAGGTTGCAACCCTAATCCCTTTACTGGGATTAGATAGAATACAATGGGCCGAAACAACAAAAAAATTCAAAAACAACCCACAAAAATTTTGCGCTCCGCGCGGACTCCTGGGGCTGAACGGCCCCCTCGTGTCATTTCGGAACCTAACGGTCCGAAACGAAGGGGGGGGGGGGGGGGGGCTGGCGGGACACCCCCCCCCCCCTCCTTCCGCACACACCATGTGAAGAGATATAACACACCCAACACTACCAAGTGCCTCTTATGGTCCTCTATGTTCTCAGTGGATGCCACAATGTTGTCTAGGTAAAAAGCAACTGATTTGATCAAGAATGGTTTGAATAAATTGTTCATCAAAGTGAAAAATTGGGTTGGAGCATTGCACAACTTAAACGTCATAACTAAAAAAATCATAACTACCATACCTTGTCACACAAGTTGTCTTAGGCTTGTCCCCTTCTATGATCCTTTCCTGGTAGTATCCCTGCCTCAAGTCCATCTTAGAGAAGACTTTGGCCTTAACCAACTTATCAAAGTAATCTACTACCAATGGTAAGGGGTACTTAGTTTTTGATGGTTTGCTTGTTCAATGTCTAGTAGTGCAAGCACATCCTCAAATTTGGGGTGTCCTTCTTTTGGAAGAGAACATGTGTGCCATACGGTGACCTAGAAGGTCTGATCAAGCCAATGTCAAGCAACTCTTTCAACTATCTTTGCGACTCTTCTAACTTAGGCCCTGAAATTCGGTAAGGACCCTTATCGAAGGCTACAACCCCATTTCAAGCTAATCCTAGGTAGGAGCTCTTTTGTAAATGAGTTAGGAAACCTACCAGAAAAATATTCCAACACATTGGCAAGTGGTGGTGGAAACTGACATCCCCACTCCACCCTCACCCACTTCTCTAATAACTATTGCAAAATATTGTCATTTTGGGCGCATAGATTCCCTCTTCATGCTCAATGCAAAAACTATTTGACTTTTCTATCAATATTTCTTGTTGTTGTGTGCACGACACGAATCTTATTCCTACCAAGTATCGCCAACTTGTCCACAAATGGAATGAGAATAGACTGTGTTCTCCTTAGGAAGTCCCACCCAAAAATGACTTGAATGTCATCTATCTACACCATTGTGAAGTCTACATGGCCCACTTATCCACTTGTATGTGACTTCTATCTCAACCCCAATTGTTTCCTTTTCTTTATAATTGATTTCCATCACATAAAATTTGCATGATGCAACTCTAATCCCAAGTTCACTTGCCAATATCTTCTTCAATAAGTTGTGAGAGGGACTAGAATCCTCGAATGCACGCAATGGTCTTCCATTGACAATCAAATCAACATAGAAAATTTAGTTGTGGATTCATCTTTGGTTGTTGGATAAGGCACCAATCCTTTTCAAAGGTTTCTCTAAGAGGGGATTCCCCCCTTCATCTACTAAATAAATTTGTTGTGCCCACCTAGTTAGATGAAATGGATTGTTAGAGGAAATGAACTATCAAAAGAAGAAACCAAAACTTTATCTCTGCCTATTCTCCCGACTACCAAACAATTCCATCTTCAAAAGGTCTATTGCAGGTTACATTACACCCAAGATAGTCCCATGTGCATCACCTATAACATATTTCATGCATCTTGACTTGCATAAAATTCACCCCATGTCGGAGTGGGACACTCGGACATACTACTCTTGGACCGACTGCAACATGCAACAACAACTCTAGACCATCCTCTGCCCTCATTTGGTTTCTTTCCATCACATGAAACCCATTTGATAACTCCTGAAAGGGAGGGACTCTAGTACCTATGCCAAGTGCTTCTTCAACTTGTGCCCAGTCTTTCTAAGCAAGCCATCCATGGAGAGAGGATCACAAGACTACGTCACACTGGTTCAACTACCCTCCAAACTCACTGCAACCATATGGGCCATGGTGAAGGCCACCCAACAAGGTATTGAAACCAACTTCCTACAAAATTTGTGTCTTGTTTCCATGTTTCCACCAAAGAAAAAGTGAAGAAAGTGCTCCGATACAAACTATCACAGACCTATGAGTCTTCCCCAGATTTTTTCTTTACCTTATCTCCAGTCATGTGGCACTACCTTTCCTTCGCCATATGGGTGAGACCAACCTATGACTATTACAACCAAACTACACTTCTTTTGCCTAAGGTTTTCCTATAACTTCACCTTAGAATCCAATATGTTAGATGTGGAGCTTAAGTTCTTACTTAACCAAGTTATCGACCACAATAGACACAAATACAATTGTGGCCTTAAAACATCGTATCAATGTTTGTGCTTAACTAATATTACAACCATTTAGCCATGGTATCATTGCATCGCAAGAAATATAACAACATTCATAAAAAAAAAAGAACAGAAGACACATGTGTAAATGGCACCCAAGGACGTAGGTACCTTAACATTTATTAGATGAATTCTGTCACATGGTACAATAAAGGAGCTAGGCAATTGCCTATAACTCCTCTTATAGACTACAATTACAATAAGCAACTCCTTCCCAAAACTATCAATCCAACCCCTATAGCTATTGTAGGTTTGCTTTCTGGAGGCCTTGTTAACTTCTCTATTTTCACACAGCTAGTCCAAATTCACCCTATTATGCTAACCTCATAAATTAGCACAATAGAAGAGCCCACTTGAACTAGTGTCTCGATCCCTTTCCAAGATTGAATGCCTTAGTCACTTTGATTCATACAATATATATATATATTGTAGCAAGGGGATTACATGAGCTTAGCAAGACTCATATATATATATATATATATGAGTCTTGCTAAGCTCATGTAATCCCCTTGCTACCAAAGTGGAACCAAGTGTCCACATCCCAGTTTCCTTCCTTTGGTGGCTTCCATCTGTTGGTCATAACGTCTGCAAGTGTGCCCACAACCATGCTCATCACAATATGCATAACGCTTATGTGCCCACAAGTGCACCGATCACATGTGCATTTGTTACAAGAGTCTCATCACATGTCCACCCATCACATGTGTTCCCTCTGCATGTATTCCCACAAGTGTGTCGGAATTGACTCAATCAAATCTATCAAATGTAAGCTCACCGACTAAGGATGGCTCAACCCCCTTAGGTCTAATATTTGGATCATGCACCCGAGGTGCCTCTAAGTCTTTAAAGGAAACATGAATGGTTCACCACTCTGTTTATCTCTTCCTTAGGCAATGTCTAGCATCACATCCATCCTCGAGGACCCTTCATGCTTTCCCAACAGTGCAACTATTTTTGGTTGTAGGTGGAGGCCTCACACTTTAGTTCTCTTAACAAAATCACTTAGAGGATGGATCTCTTACCAACTTTATTTATGAAGGTCAATAATTGAAATTATTATTATTTAAATTTCTTGAATATTATTAATTTTTATTTATAATCACTTTATTAATTTAATGAATAATATTATTATTTAAATTTCTTGAATATTATTAATTTTTATTTATAATCAACCTATTAATTTAATGAATGTTCTTTGAATATTCTACAATTATTTTCCATCCTTTCTAATTTACAATTACCAATAACAAAAATAACTATCATTTAATCACGAAAATATCACTTACTAAATCATTCTTAACCATTTTTATCATATTAAAAAATTTGCAGAATAATGATACTATACAATTTTTTTAAATGCCATAATTTATATAATAAAGTTAGCATAAATATGTATATTATTTCTTTTGCCATAATTTATATAATAAAGTTAGCATAAATATGTATATTATTTTGTAGTCCCTGATGAAAAGCACGGATGGCATCGGAGGAGGGTTTTTTAGCTTTTCTGCAGGTTTCTACTGAAATGATGGTTGATAAGATGTTTGTGTGGGTTCGCGATGACTTGGAGTCAAGCCGATTCGCTGGATCAGCCCAGTACTAGCCAAGTATAAAAAAAGTGGGAAGTTATCACATACGTCGCAACCTACCATTTGTTCTTTTTAACTTGATTTTTCAGTTTTTTCTTGTGGGGCTGCTTGGTTCTATCTTTGGCATTTGTTTTGGCCTGTTTTTGGCTCTTCTCCAATTTAGCAGTTGTCTTTTTTCTTGGCTTTTCATGGGTTTTTTTTAGCAGTACTTCCCTTGTTGGCAGCTGGTGGTATTTTACTACATTTTGGCAGCTGGCGGTGTAGCGGTCTGTTAGTTGTCAGACTTCTTCGATAGCTGGCAGTGTATACCTTTTGGTCCGGTTTCTCCTCATCATGGATAGGAATTTCCCTGTTCGGACCCATTCTTTCCCGTCTGCTTCTCCTGTGTTGCGTGCACATACCAAAGGTGCTGCAACTGTTGCTTCTAGGAACAACAACCTTTGTGGTGTGAAAGCTAAAAACCGTCGGCTTCTGAAAACAGTGAAGGATAGATCTTCTGTAGCTAGATTCAACATCGACTCCGACTTCAACCTGGAAATAATTGGGCAACTTGCTGAGAAGGGCGATTGGAATTTACTTCAGGCAGCAAATTGGAAATTATTGAATGGGTTAATAAGTTTTGGGTTCCGATAACAGGTATGGCTCCACGAATTAACCTCTTATTGAATCGTTGGATCTTGTTTACATTTTCTGAGACGGTTCATCTTGACAAGATTCTCTCAGTTTTCTGGGAATTTAAGAAGGGATCACTGTATCTGAAATGCTGGCACATTAATTTTGATCCTCTTAAAGAATGTCAAGACACGCGGCACCTGTGGATGCTTATCCCAGGCTTGCCCATCGAACTCTGGTCCGAAGAAGTCATTATTGGTTTGGCGAACGCGGTGGGGAGGTTTGTCAGACTTGACAAGCAAAATCTATTCAGTATGGATCATCGATATGCCAAGGTTATGGTTGAAATAGATATGCGAATTGGCCTGCCTGCTGAAGTGGAAATTGTGTGGGGCAGTAGGGTTTGGAGGCAAACTCTTGATTTATTCAAAATACCTTTCAGGTGTTTTGTCTGTCACAAAGTTGGGCATGTTCAGGCATCTTTCCCTTTGAGCCGGAATCATTTTATGGTCTCTTCGTCGTCTGGACACTCCTCCACCAAATTTGGACTACTCTAGAAGACTTCTACGGATTCGGGTAAGTTTGATGCTCGGACTCCTGACCCTTTTCCTGCTTTATCCTCAGATGAATTAGCTTTCATTGAAAACGCTAAAAAAGTATTGTCAAATAGAATTGCAAAAGGTGAAATTAAGATGCGGCATGATCTTGTTACGGGTTTACTGTTAGAAAAACAAGAATCAGATCCTCCCTTGCCTACGGTTAGCCGCAAGTTGTTTTGTGATCTGGAGACAGAAGCCACTGATTTTGTTTCATCTGCTCCCCATCCTCCCCAGCTACTTGAGGGCGCAGGCCCATCAAACCCTATTCTTATCCAATCGTCAAACCCTAACAGAGTTGTTGAGGATTCATCTTTTGGCTTTGATATTGGTGTTATTCCTTCAAACCTTGATTGTATTCCGTCTGATTCCCTGTTGGATGTGGGTGTTGATTCAAAGCTTGAATTGGATGTTGTTCATATCCCTCCAGATATCTCTGCTAGTGATTTCAATGCTGTTGACAATTCTATTTTATCAGAAAGTGGCTATCTCCTCTCTGAGAAGGGGGAGGAATTTCCTCCCTTACCTACTTTCTCAAAGAATATGGGTAGTGGTTCGTTGGCCAAACCCTTAAATTCACTGAATTTTCAGAATGTTACCATCCGACGGGGTAGGAAAAAGAAGAATTTGGACAATGCTGTGCAACTGGGTTTAGATTCTTACACTCCTATTTCGAAAAGACTGGAAGATGTGGGTGGGGGTGACAATGTAAATTCCTTGGGGATTAGAGCGATGTCCCCCTCTTTGGGTGTTTCTTAATGTCCGTTCTTTCCCTTAATGTGTGTGGATTGGGTAAGGTATCCCGGGCTCAGGCCTTATCCAATATGTTCAAAGCTACTAGCCCTGCTATTGTTCTGATTCAGGAAATTATGTGTGATGACTCTGTTGCCATCTCTAAAATGTGTAAGATTCTGCCCAACTGGGAAGTTACTGCTGTCAGTTCTTGTGGTATGTCTGGGGGACTTGCTGTTGCTTGGAATCCTGCTTTGTTTGATTTCAAGGTCTTTACTACTCCTTGGGGCATTTTGCTTAAAGGGTCTTTCTGTGGTTTACATCAAACACTCTCCATTCTTAATTGCTGTGCCCCCTATAGGGAGAGACATAAGTACTGGGAATCTCTTCTTGATTCTGGTCTTCTGAATTTAGCCAATTTGATCATTGCAGGGGACTTGAATTATACCTGAAATGCTTCCGAAATTTGGGGTTCTACAGCCAGGCTGGATGATTTAGCAGATTTCTTTAACAAGTTATTTGCGGATGCAGATTTAATTGATGTAGTGCCACATAAGTTGTTGCCTACTTGGTATAATGGTAGGTTTGGTATTGATGGAGTTCATAAGAGGTTGGATCGATTTCTTATCAAGGCTGAGCTTTTGGGACATTTTCAGAAATATCGTTCATGGGTGTTTGACACTAAATTCTCATACCATTGGCCTATTGTTCTGCAGCTGGAAGAATATGGTCACAATTTTTCTTCTCCCTTCAAGTTCAATAGTTCCTGGTTAAGTGATGATAAGTTTTACAGTATGGTTAGAACTTTTTGGCTGAACTGTGGTGAATATGATACAAATCCAGTTCTGAACTTTTGCCACAAATTGAAGGGTTTAAGGAGGCTGTAACAATTTGGATTAAGAATAGGAAAAAGGCAGATAAGTTGGAATTAGCTCAATTAGAAAAGAAAATACAAGAATCTCTTGTTGCTAATTTCTATAATTCATTGAATTATGAAACTTTTGAAGTCATGAAATGCTATGAACAGAAAAAAGGAAGAAATTCTGTTGCAAGAAGAAAAAGAATGGAGACTCTAAAGTCAAGCAATTTGGATCTCTCAAGGAGATAAAAATTTGAAATTCTTTCACTCCTTCGCTTCTACTCGAAGGAATTTGAAGTACATTTGGGAAATTCAAGATGATCTGGGGCATATAATTTCGGGTCATGAGCAACTAAAATATGAAGCTGCATCTTTCTTTGGTAATATCTACAGTGATGCAGGTGATTGTAACTTGGATGATCAAATCAAAGTGGCACGTCTTTTTCCTAGGTTCATTAATGCGCAGGAAGCTGACTGTTTGCAATCGGAGGTCTCTTTGGATGAGATTGAGACTACATTGAAAAATTTTGCCAAAGAAAAAAGCCTCGGGCCTGATGGTTGGCCGGTGGAACTCTATCTTCACTTCTTTGATATTCTAGGCCGTGACCCTAAAGATCTGGTGAATTTTTCCAGAATAAATGGTTATATTTCGGGTGGCCTTAATTCCACATTTGTCACCTTAATTCCCATAAAGAACAAGCCCTTATCTTTTGGGGATTATCGCTCGATTGCATTATGTAACCTTTTATATAAGCTTATCTCAAAGATTCTTGTTGATAGATTGAAGAATGTTCTGTTTGAACATATCTCTGTAGAGCAATTTGGCTTTTTATCAGGGAGACAAATCCATGATTCCATTGGCATTTCTCAGGAACTGATGCATAGCATTAAGATTAAAAAGAAAAAGGCTCTTTTGCTCAAAATGGATTTAGAAAAAGCATATGAGAGAGTAAATTGGTCTTTTTTGTGATTGATTCTTATCAGAATTGGTGTGCCTTCTTTGGTGATTAAGTGGATAATGGCTTGTATCACAACTATGAATATTGCAGTGCTGGTAAATGGTACTCCGTCCAATTTCTTCAGCTACTCTCGAGGAATTAGACAAGGGTGTCCTCTCTCACCTCTTCTCTTCATTTTAGTCATGGATGGTTTTAGCAGATTAGTAAAACAAGCTCTGGATAGAGGTCAGATTAAAGGTATCAGGATGGCAAAGGACTGTGTGATCACACACATCTTGTTTGCAGATGATGTGTTAGCGACTGGTTTGGATACTGTGGAGGAGTGGAAAATGTATAGTGAAATCATTCAGATTTTTTGTAATGCCTCGGGCATGAAGGTCAGCTCTTCCAAATCAAATTTTTATCATTTATCTATGAATGATGAGCATCTCAATGATATATTCTCTATGCTTCCCTACAAATGCTGTCCTCTGGAACATGGCTTTAAATATCTGGGATTTAATCTAAAACCCAACAATTACCTCATCAAAGATTGGTACTGGCTGTTGAGGAAAATTGAAGCACGCATTGCTCATTGGTCCTTTAGACTTTTATCTATTGGAGGCAAGCTCATTTTAATTGAATCAGTGCTATCAAGCATTCCTGTATATTGGTTTTCTCTACTTGAAGTGCCAGATTTCATTATCAAAGCCATCAAGAAATGTTTCTTTAATTTTCTTTGGACAGGATTTGCAGACAGTGCTAAAATTTCGATGGTTGCAACAGAGACACTTTCTAGACCTTTCATGTTTGGTGGATGGGGAATCAAAGACCTTAAGGTATTCAATATTGTCCTCAGATTAAAAAGTATGTGGCGGGGTATATTTGGTAGTACTCTCTGGTCCAGACTCATTCAAAGAAAATATCTAAATAAGGATGTTTATCTCTGGATAAGAAATCCAAAATTGGGTAATTGGAACTTTTCTCCCATTTGGAGGGGCTTTATGAAAGTATTCACATGGATAAAAAATGATCTGTATTGGCAGGTGGGAATAGGTGTGATGATTCGTGCTGGTTTGGACCCCATTTTAGGGATGGAAGATACATTCCTCCTTCCATCTATCTTAACCCAGTATTTGCAGGTTTTAGGCTTATCTACTTTAAATAAGATTCAGCGGTACAGATCTGGTGGTGACGGGACAACTGTTTGGATATCTGGTGGTGACGGGACAACTGTTTGGATATCTGGGTCTCTCTGGTTACTTTGCTTAGGCTTGGGAAACTTATATCAAAAACCTAAATGCAGCAGGTGTCAAACTGAATCATGAAACTGATCAACTTGTTTGGGGAGGGAATCCATCTACTGGTATTGTGACGGCCAAAACTGCATACAGGAGAATTATTCAAGACAAATTTATCTTCCCTCAAGATTGGTGGTACAAGTGTTTATGGAATTGGTCAATTCCATTAAAACTAAAATGTTTTATATGGTTATCTCTACAGGATAAGATGAAGACTTGGGAAAATATGAGTAAGCGTGGATGGATTGGCCCTAGCTTCTGTATTCTTTGTCATAATGATGTAGAAACAAATCAGCACTTATTTGTCTCTTGCAAATTCACTCAAAACATCTGGGAATTTGTTTCCAAAAACCTGAATATTACTCATCATTGGGAAGTTGGTGAGTTCAAGTTCTGTCTCTTGAATTGGTACAGGAATTGCAAACAATATTTTAATATTGCTATCTACATTTCTTGGGCAATTTGGTACACTAGAAATTGTGCAATCTTTCAGAATGTGCCTCCTGATGTAATAAAATGTAGCCTGACAGTAATGAAGATGTTTTCAGCAAATGAGGTTGATGATCATAGATAGAAGATTACTAAAGTTAGTCAGTTTACTCTCAAGGTGGAACAACCTATTCTATTCTTCGATGGGGCTGCTCAAAATGGGATTTGTGCCGTGGGAGGTGTCCTATACCTGAATGAATTTCATTATTTCATAGTCAGGCTCAACTATGGTGTTGGTAGTAACATGAAAGCTGAGCTTATGGCACTCTGGTGTGTATTAAAAGTGGCCAATATTTTTGGTTTAGTCAACATCAAAGTTTATGGTGATTCCTGGGTTACAATCAAGTGGGCAGCTGGAGAATTCAAGCTGAATGTTACAAATCTGAGACACTGGTGTTTTCGAGCACAAAATGAAATATCACAGCAGTAGAACATTATGTTTGAGCATATTTATAGAGAACATAACTCGCTGGCGGATAAGTTATCCAAACAGGCTCTGACAGGCTTGGAAGGTCATTTAGTATGGGAGGAATGGTGTGACAATATCATTCTGGATAGTGGAACCACTTACTTTTATGATTAAGGTCTTGGAGGGTTTATGTTTCTGTTGGATGTAAATATATGTTGTCTGCACTTTTATGTAATATGGTTAGCTTCAGAGGTCTGACTTTTTGAGTTTTTGTTGGGTTTGGGATGGGTCTTGATGATATTTTTGTAAATCAGACCATACTTGGAAGTTTTTTGATTGATTCGATTCTAGAATCAAGAATATCTTTGTACTATTTGATTCATAATGAATATCAATAGTAGTTTTTTTTCGCTGGAAAAAAATATGTATATTATTTTGTGAAAAGAAATAAAATGACATTGTTAGAAATTAAAATTTTACATTTTTTATGTTAAAAAAATTATATTTTAAAAAGTATTATTTATTGATTACATTTTATTGGAGGCACTTTTTACATTCTAGGTGGGTGAGATTCATATTGAATTTTACTACCAAGTATATTGAAGGTGGGTGAGATTCATATTAAATTTTTATTACTAAGTATATTAAAAAGATTGTAACATCCATTTTCATATATTGTTCTAATATATTAGTTTATAAAACTAAAAATAAATTAACACCGCATTGCACACATAGTACATTTATAATCATATATGTAATCATATATGTTAGTAAATTAAATATGAATAAAATGACTTCAATAAAAATGAAGAATTTAAAAAATATATATATTTATTATATAAAATAAATCATTATAAATAGGAGTTAAGGTGGACGCATCTATAACTTTGAAATAATTGTGTAAGTACCGCAAATATTTCCGACAAGTAATTTTTTTTTTCTTCTTATTTTCTATTTTTCTATTACCACTAATTTTTTTTTTTTTTTTTTTTTTTGTAACCGAGGGGAACCTCTCCAAACCGCCCAGTGAGCGCCGTCACTAAACCACCTGGATATCAAACCCCACGGGCCGGGGCCAGCCTAAATCTTGAACAGGTTGCCAGCAGGGGTACGGACACCATCGAGGTTGTACAGGCTTTTTCTGGGGTGCAGCAGCAGCACCTCCCCCGCAGGAATCGAAGCCGGACTTCCTGCGAGGTTATTACCACTAATTTGTTATAAGAACCTCTTTTTGGGTTTGGCATGCAACCTTTTTCATCTTCTAGAAGGAAAGATTCAAAAATAAAACTCTCATAACTTTGAAATAATTGTGTAAGTACCGCAAATATTTCCGACAAGTATTTTTTTTTTCTTCTTATTTTCTATTTTTCTATTACCACTAATTTGTTATAAGAATCTCTTTTTGGGTTTGGCATGCAACCTTTTTCATCTTCTAGAAGGAAAGATTCAAAAATAAAACTCTTACATGTTGAACATCTGTTATACTCTTTGGATTAAACATAATTTCATCCCAAGGGAAAAAAAATTAAAAAAACATTGTAATTTAATTTTGATTAAGAAATAATGATTAATTAAAATTTTAGATGCTACAAAATATAAAATATTGTATTGTGAAAGATACAATGAAAAAAAATCAAATTTAAGTTAGGCTTGTTTTTCTAAAATAAATTAGATTTATTATTAAAATTTCTTTTATTACACATATTTGTCAAACTCTTCAATACATAGTAGAAAGGTGTAGAAAAACGTCACCACTAAATAAAAAAGAAGATGATTCCTCTATGACCAAAGAAGTCTAAAAATAAATACAACACAAGGTACAATCCTCTAAAAAATAGTATTATTCCTTTAAAAGGTAGAATGAGAAAGAAAAATAAAACAACACACCTAATAAAGCTAGGTGAGACCATTTAAAGGTAAGTAATATCTCATTTAGGAAAGAAAATAAGCTAGAAAACTCCTAAGACAATTAAGATCCTAAAGATTTAGGAAGATAATTATTTTTTTATTTTGTCTTTTTGTGTATTACTTTTTTTTCCCTGGAAAACAAAAGGTCATATTCATTGCTTATAAAGAGTTATGAATACATTTCTTAGGTACTGAGTCAGTACTATAAAAAAGATACAAGTAACTGTTGTTGCTGAATTATCAGCCATATTAAAATCTTTACAAAAGTCTGTAATTCTAAATTTAAAAAAAAGTCTACTTTAACTGAGTATGCTTCATAATTTCACTTTTACATATGTCAAAATCCACATAAACTAGTACAAGAAGGAGTCCACATTGCTCCATCTATCCTCCATAGTGTCTTGAATGTTTGATGATGTTTTGCACATACCCTCTTCCTCAAGAAGACCTGCTTTAGAGAGTCTATGAGCCCTGTCATTCTGTTCTCTGAAAATATGGACAAACTCCACTTTCGTAAACTTCTGCACCAACAGATCTATCCAAAGTCCTAGATTTTGCAATGAGTGATTTTGAAAAATGATTTCATTGTTCATTCTTTTAATCCATAAATCAGAGTCTCCATAAACTCTTAGTTCTACCACAGAGAAATTATCCGCCAGCTGAAGAAGAAGTAAAAGTGTGAGTCCTTCAGCTCGATTATTAGTCCCATCTCCTCCATTGGCTTGGTAGAGCACTTCCTTTCCTTGATGAGATAGAAGGCCACCCAGACCAAATCCTTTGTTCACACATGCACCATCAAAAAAGCCTACAAAATCTCCATCTCCATGGTTCATCATTTTCATCACTCTAGGCTTAGATACCTGATCATGTCCCTGAAAAAACTTATAGGTTGAAAGAATTTGTGCTGAAATGACGAAACTAGGATATAGCTTATCTTCAAAGATTGCCATATTTCATGCTATCCATACCTGCCAAACCACCAAAAAAGGGATACATCTCAATTTTTTCAGTTGCTTCTCCTTGTACCAGAGTTTCAAAAGCCATCGAAACTGTCTACGTCCTTCATCATCCCCAACTGCAGCTTCTCCAAAACTTCGGTCCATACCTGACGTATAAAAGAACATCTAAGGAATAAGTGATCAGCATCTTCGTCAGCATTTCTGCACATGCTACAATGACTAGGGCCTTCCATATTCCTTCGTTTTAATTTGTCCCATGTGAGGACTTTGCCTTGTATTAACAGCTAGACCATAATCTTACATTTATGGGGTGCCATGGTTTTCCATAACAAAGATCCCCACCAAGGTTTTATCACAGTTCTTTGTTTATAAATTGCGTCATATGCAGCACTAACTGAAAAATTCCCCCCATCCTCGATACCCTGCCAGCATAGCACATCCTGTTCCTCCCACAGTCTGATGAAATCACTCCTCATCACTACTATCCATTCGGTCCATACCGCCATCCATCTAGCCAGGATTCTCATCTCCTCTGCCGAGAGCCAATTTTGTGTGCTTCCCATCCCATGCACCGCCACATCGGCCAACACCACATAGCCATTCGCCTGCAAGAAATTCATAACCTCCCGAGGAAAGGCATGACATTTCTTGACTCCTCTATAGAATTCACAGCCAAACCTGGCCAAATGTCCATTTCCCACCTCCCATACCAATCTTTCCTCTACAACCGGTAAAGCTGCAACAATCAATTTCCAGAACAGTGAGCCCCCACAGCTGTTTTTGACAGGGTTCCTTAACCAATCTATGATTGTTCCATTACCCATATATTTGTAACGTAGAATAGATTGCCATTTGCCTGCTTTAGAAATGAACAACCACACCGATTTAGAAGCCAGTCCCTTCCCGAAAGAGAATAAATCCTTAAAACCCCACCCTCCTGCTTCCTTTGGTTTGGATATCGACTCCTAGGAGGTCCAATGTAACCCTCTGACCTCCTTTCCCTTCCAAAGAAAGCTGAAAAATAGTTTCCGGAGATTATGCAAAATTCCCTGAGGCAGCTTGGCATTTATCATCCAGTACACCGGTAACGCACATAGCACACTTTTTATCAGAACAACTTTCCCTCCCCTAGAAAGGAACCTGTTACACCAAAAGTGGATTCTCCTCTCCACTTTCGCCACTAGCCATTTCCAATCAGCTAAACCGTAACAGTTCGGTTTGAGGTAAAATCCCAGATACTTAAAACCCCCGGAGAGAGGACAAATATCCATAGGCAAAAACTCTAAAAAATCAAGCACTTCAACAAGATCCAAGTTGTTAATATAACAAGTTGATTTATCAAGATTTGCCTCCATACCTGTGGCCTTACTAAACAACCAGAACAGGTCCTTTACAGCTCGTGCCTCACCGACATAATTTCCCAGAAACAATAAAGCATCATCTACAAAAAATATATGGGTTATCCGAGTGGCTCCAAAACATAGACCTTCAAACTCATTATTAGCCACAGCCTTCGAGATCACTCTACTCAGTCCACCCATAACAAGAAGAAACATATACGGGGATAAAGAACATCCCTGGCGAAGCCCACGAGTTGGCTTGAAAAAGCTAGAAGTTGAACCATTAATAAGAACTGCAAAATTTACAGTAGACAAACAAGACCAGATCCAATTAACGAAAGGGAGCCCAAATCCCGTATGAATAAGGACCAATTTGAGATATTGCCAGCATGTACGGTCATAAGCTTTCGACAGGTCCACCTTCAACACCTTTTCCGGTATCTTACCAGAATTAATCGTATGTATTCATTCCCATGCACACCCAATTGCCTCATGGATGCTCCTTCCGGGTAAAAAACCATATTGCTCCTGTGATATATGTCTAGCCAGAATAGGTTTGATCCTTTCCGCAATCAGCTTCAAAATCACCTTGTATAAAGCATTGCACAAAGAAATCGGACGAGAATCTCCAAAAGATTTAGGCTCGTCAACCTTAGGGATAAGAGCTATTGAAGTAGAGTTGATACTGGCTTTTAGAAACCCCAAAGTCCTGTTCTTTTCCACCACCCACAACATATCATACTTTAACAGATCAAAGAAAGCTAAATAAAACTCGGATGTCCATCCATCGGGCCCAGGGCTCTGATCTTTTTTCAATTTGGTAATGGAGGACTTGAGCTCGTCCAAAGTAACCGGTGCATTCAAAGCAACAACATCATCCACGGTAACCCACTGATCAAACTTCGTAACCGTTTCTACCATCTCCTGTACATTGATTCCTGCTGGAGCTTGATAAAAAGATGAGAAAAAAGCTACACCCCCTGCAGCCAATTGATCAAAACCTTCCAAGTGCTCCCCTCTGCCATCCTGTAAAGACCAAATTGAGTTAATATGTTTCCGATGATTAACCATCTTATGAAAGAAGGCAGTGTTCTCATCCCCCAGGGACAACCAAACTGCCCTGCTCTTCATTCTGAGATCCGCCTCCCGCTCCAACAAAACAATGTTTCTACTAGATTCCAACATAGCCAACTTAGTAAGAGAATCCCCCCTCAAAATCCCTCCCTGGCTCAAATAAACCAAGTTTATCCCATCCTCCGTTCTCTTCAACCGTTCCTCCAAGGAGTTCTTCAAATTTCGAGCCCATAGATAATTAATATCCTTAATATAATGCAAATTATTAACAAACTGTTCTTCGCATGGAACTTGAGAAAGCTCATCATACGTTCTCCACTGAATGTGCACCATTTTTAAGAAATCCGCATTCTTAAGCCAAAACGGATTAAACTTAAAGGGTGAACCAGGCTTAACCCCCCCTTTTCCCAAACTGCACAAAATCAGGAGATGATCATAGCTTCCTCCACTGATCTTCCAAGTCTTCATCCTTTCTACCCTTCCAATCAGAGAACCAGAACATAGGAATCTGTCTAATCTTTTAGAGATCGCAACAGGCCCAATTCTACGATTGAACCAAGTAGGTCTTCTTTCCACCGGTTCAATATCAAACACATCCCCCTCCTCCAAAAGATTCCAGAAAAATCCCTGAGCTGAATCCCTTCTTGCTCCCTATCCCCACACTTCCCATCTATGAAAAGTAAAGTTCAGATCACCTGGAATCAAGTAGGGAAGCTCCGTCAGAAAGGACTTCTTGAAGAAGTCATTCCAAAAGGGTATTTTCCCATTATAGGGTCCATACAAATTAAACAGGTTAAAATCCAGTCCTAAAGCCTGGCATCATAAAGTCATGCCTAGCCCGGACTGGAACGTGTAACAGTTTAAAAGTGTAACCGTCCCCTTCCATCCCGTGATCAAGCCTCCAGAGAAACCCACCCCATCATCCCAAACAAAATCCCATCCCGGGCAAAGATTTTTCAATCTATCCATGGCTCTAGCACCTTCACACATTGTCTCTTGCAGAACTAAAACATTTGGGCCATTAACTTCCACCACCCTCCCCAATGCTATCAATTTCGGGTTGCTAGCTAACCCTCGACAATTAAAGGATAAGAACTTCATGGGGCAACCTTCAATAAAGGCGAATCTCTAAGTTGTTAAGTTTAAACCAATTAGACTAGCAAGATCACTGAAAGAAACATAATCACAAGATAGACACAGATTTTACCCTGGGAAACCCTCATGGGGTAGAAAACCCAGCAAAGCTTTCCTAAATAAGACGATCAACCAAAATACAAGATGTGCTCCAAGACTTGTCCTTCTTCTCTACCTCCTATGCAGACCTCCCAAACACAAGTGCACTACTTTCTAAGTTGAGCAAGTGTGTCAAATGAGGAGCTCTCCTCCTCTACTTATACTGATTCCCGACTGACCAAAATCCCTAATGGGGCCAACCTCTCCTAGTGAAGTCTAATAACCCCTAAATAATAAACTCAGGGCCGACCCCCACATGGTGGGTCTAATAACCCTAGTTACCACAATTCATCGGAGGAATAAACATCTCCGGATACATAATAGAATCACCTCGGAGGGATGAAACATCTCCGGAATAATAAAGTACAAATATAATATTCTTAGAAGTTACAATATTCAACACTCCCCCTTAACGAGAAGGATATTATAACAACATCTGCAGGAGCAAGGAGTCATCGACTACATCATACATGATACATCTATAAATCATCGGAAGCTTTCTTCAATACATCATCATCAGTAACTCAACCAGTTACTAGAACATCAACATCATCGTCATCACACGATCATCAGCATCGTCATCACACAATCATCAACATCGTCATCACACGATCATCAGCATCGTCATCACATGATCATCAACATCGTCATCACACGATAATCAGCATCGTCATCACATATCTTTTGAACCGAGGTCCAGGGACGATACAGTCCTATCAACTCTAGCGATCCTTCCTTTCGGAATTACGGGATCCATCACAATCATGTTTAAGACTATCCTTCCTTTCGGAATTACGGGATTTACAGTCTAAGGATGATTAGTCCACACCATTCATTTAGGACTATGTCCAATGATGATTTAATCTACACCATACATTTAGGACTATGTCCAAGGATGATTTGATCCCCACCGTACATTTAGGACTATGTCCAAGGATGATTTAATCCCCACCGTACATTTAGGACTATGTCCAAGGATGACTTATTTCCCACTGTACATTTAGGACTATGTCCAAGGATGACTTAATCCCCACCATACATTTATACATATGTATCCTCATCAATACATGTATACATATGTATCCTCATCAATACATCAATATAAGAACATATATCATCATCATTAAAGCATGTATTCTCATCAATACATATATCATCAAAGCATGTATCCTCATCAATACATCAATATAAGAACATATATAATCAAAACATGTATCCTCATCAATACATCAATATATATAAAAACAAGTAGTGTAAGTATTCTAAGTATAAGTGTCCTAAATCTAAGTAATCTAAGCATACATAAATATCTAGGTGTAGTAAACAGGCATCCTCATCATCGGTGACTATATCACTCCCCCTTTTGAGGAGGGTCCTTTTGAACTACACCAAGCTTGTCTCGGAAATATTCAAATTTTACTCGAGATAGAGGTTTGGTCAATATATCAGCAATCTGTTCCTCAGTGCTCACATACTCAAGCTTAATAGCTCCTCTTTGTACCATATCTCGAATGTAGAAATATCAGATCTCTATGTGTTTTGACTTATCGTGGAAAACTGGATTTTCTGTCATCTTAATACAACTTTGATTGTCACACATGGTCACAGTAGGATCCATTTCTAAGTCAAACACTCTAGATAATAATTTCTGAATCCATACTACTTCACAACTAGCAGAGCAGGCAGCTATATATTCTGCTTCGGCAGTACTGAGAGCCACACTAGATTGTTTCTTGTTGAACCATGAGATCATTGCAGATCCAAGACCATAACATCCACTTGATGTACTCTTTCTGTCTGAAACACTTCTTGCCCAATCATAATCTGAGTAACCATGTAATCTGAGTTCATGATTTCCAAGATAGTATAGACCAAAATCTAATGTACCCTTTAGATACCTCATTACATGCTTTGCAACTATTAAGTGAACCTTTCTAGGTTCTACTAGATACTGACTCAGGGTATTTACAGCAAAGCATATATCTGGTCTAGTATTTGTTAAATACATCAATGACCCAATGATTTGTCTATATAGAGTTACATCCACTAATTCTGATGAGTCATTAACTAAGAACTTCAAGTTGGAGTCCATGGGAGTGGCCATGGCTTTACACTCCAACATATCAAATCTTTTCAAAATCCCTACAACATACTTACCTTGATTTAAAAAGATTCCTTTTGGTTCTTGCCATACTTCTAGACCTAAGAAGTAATGCATTAATCCGAGATCTTTCATCTCGAATTCTGAAGAAAGCTTCTTCTTACATTCAACAATTTGATTCTCATTTCCTGTTAGAAATAGATCATATACATACAATAGTAATATAATAGGTTCATCATCCATGATCTTGAGGTAAAGATTTGGATCAGCTTTACTCTTGGTAAAGCCCATGCTTGTTAAGAAACTGTCAATCCTTCCGTACCAAGCTCTGGGAGCTTGCTTTAATCCATACAAAGCCTTTTTCAGCTTGCATACATGTGTTCTTCCATCTTTAACCTCAAATCCTTAAGGTTGTTCTATGTACACTTCTTCTTCAATTACACCATTCAGGAAGGCTGTCTTAATATCCATTTGGTGTAATTTCCACTTCATCATAGATGCAAGTGCCATGATAGTTCTAATTGAAGTGTACCTAGCAACTAGTGCAAATGTTTCTTCATAGTCAATTCCCTCCTTTTGAGAGAATCCCTTGGCTACAAATCTTGCCTTATATTTTTCAATGCTACCATCTACAGCATGTTTTATTTTGAATATCCATTTGGAAGAAACCACACTTTTATCTTTTGGTTTGGGAACTATATCCCAAACATCATTTTTCATTATTGACTGGTATTCTTATGTCATTGCTTCTACCCACTCTTTCTTTTGAGCTGTCTCTTCATAGCTAGTAGGTTATTGATCCACAAGGTCACACATCAAAGCCACATAGTTGGATACTAGCTTTGGTTTCTTTCTTTCTCTAGTGGAGCCTTCTGGAGCTCCATATTTTTCAGCTCCTTAAATAATGTCTCTAGCCCATGCTGGCCTTCTTTTCCTAGATAAGTTTGTAATAGGGGGTTCTTGTGGTTCCAACATGTCATGATCCTTTGGTGTATCATCTTCAGGGATGGGCACAGCTTCTGTGATTCTAGGAAGTGTATCTTCTTCATAGATTTCTTCAAGTTGACACTTCCTAGATTTCTTGAGAGCTGCTTCTTCATCAAATGTTACATCTCTACTTATTTCCATATGATGAAAACCAGGTATGTAAATTCTGAAAGCTTTGGATGATTCACAATATCCAACAAATATTCCCTTCTTACCAGAGGGATCCAACTTGGTTCTCTTTTCTTTTGGAATGTGAATGTACATAGGACATCCAAATATTTTGAGATGACTTACCTCAGGCTTCTTTCCTATGAACACTTCTTCTGGAGTCTTGAATTCAAGAGCACTATGGGAAAGTCTATTTTGCACATAGACTGCTGTCCTAGCTGCTTCAACCCATAGATACATGGGTAGATCTTGGTCATGTATCATAGTCTTTACTGCTTCCATGATAGTTCTATTCTTTCTTTCAACAACCCCATTTTGTTGGGGATTGTAGGGAGTGGTTAGTTCCCTCTTGATTCCACCTTCCTTACAAAAGTATTCAAAGTCCTTTGAAGTATATTCTCTGCCATTATCTGTTCTGAAAATCTTGATTTTCTTTTCTAAGAGATTTTCTATTAGGGCCTTGAACTCTTTGAATCTTCCAAAGACTTCATTCTTACCTTTTAGAAAGTATATCCAAGTCTTTCTTGAATAGTCATCAATGAAGGTGAGATAGTATTCAAACCCACTTAGGGATGTGGTGGGCATTGGACCACATACATCTGAATGTATTAATTATAGAATGTTCTTAGTCTTTGTTTCACTCTTTGGAAAAGGGTTCTTGACATTCTTCCCTTTCTCACATCCTTTGCATGTGCCTTTATGATCAACCTTCAGGTCTGGTAAACCTATGACCACCTTGCTCACATAGGGTAGGGCCTTGTAGTTAATGTGAGCAAGCCTTCTATGCCATAGTTCATCGGGGCTAGTGGTTTCATGGACAAGAGCAGCTTCTGGGTGACCCTTGAGTTTGTAGAGACCTCCTTCTTCTTCACCAATGACAATTGCATCCTCAATAGATTTTCCTTTGGGCCACATAAGTACTTGCCCATTAATAAATGCAATTCTAAAACCTTTCTTATCTAGTGCTGAGATAGAAAGCAGATTCTTCTTCAAACCTGGTACATATAAGATTTCTTTCATCTTCAAGGGTGTTCCAGAATCAAGCTTGTAGCTTGCTTCACCAATTCCCTTGATGGGATATTGAAAATCATCTCCTAGAGATACCTTTTGTGCAAAAGACGTTTCTTCAAGTCTTGAAAGAGTTTTCTTCTGACCTGTCATGTGCTTTGAAGCACCACTATCAATGAGCCATGTATCTTCTCCAGGAGACACAGATCCAGAGAGTGCAGAAAATAGAACATACTCTTCTGCATCTTCTTCTTCATTCCTTCTAGATCTTTTTCTAGGGAGGGGCCTTTCTTCTTCTTCTTCATTTCTTTTGGATCTTTTCCTATGAGGCCTTACTTCCTCTTCTTCTTCTTCTTCACTATCATCTTCTGCAAGATGTGCTTGATGTCTTTTATAGTGAAGATTTTTTCTTCTTGATTGAAGGACAAAATCTAGCAATGTGTCCTTCTTTATGACAATTGAAACATTGGAAGGAAGAGAACTTTCCTTTTCCTTTCTTCTAAAATCTTTGTGGAGATTGAGACTCCTTGTGCTTGTCCTTCTGAAGTAAGATTGATTCTTCCTTCTCTTAGTGTGTGTAGCCAATGCTTGGTCATCCTCCTTGAGAAGGGCTTCTCTGTTGGCTACCCTAGCTTCTTCTTGAACACAATCCTCCCATACTACATCAAACTTCATACTTTCTTTTCTGGCACACATGGTTTGTATGAAAGACTCCCAAGGTTTATTGAGACCATTTAGAGCAGTCATCACAAGTTCATCTTCATCAAGAGTATCACCAATGGAATCTAGTTGCTCCTTGATTTGGGAGACCCTTGAGAAGTAGTCCTGAATGGATTCTCCTTTGTGCATCTTAGTACTCTTCAACTGAGTTCTTATATTCATCTTCCTATTGATGTTCTTTCCTTCATACATTCTTCCTAGGGAATCATACATTTCCTTTGGAGTCTTCTTGGATGCCACTTGGGGAATTAAGTGGTCTTTAATAGAATCAACAATGATTCTCTTTTACCTAATCAAATCCTTCCTATGCTTCTCCTTGGATTCATCTCCTTCAAGTTCTGCAACTTCATCCTTGATATAATGAGCAAGATCATTCTCTTCAAGAATGAGACCAATTTTGTATTTCCATGCTTGGAAATTTTTTATACCTTCAAGCTTGTCTTCAAGCTTAGTGTTTGGAGCCATATTCTCTTGGGGGAGTCCAAGAGATTGGAGTTTTAGAAGATAGAGAAATACTTACAAGGAGATGTGCTTCCTTTTTCTTTCCGGATCTGCAACATAATTTCTGATTTATCGCACTTTTGGTAAAACTAGGGTTTGACTTTCTCGAAGTTCTACCCAACCAAAAATATCGATCTAGGGCTCAAAAGATTGATCTTGAGAAGGGCTATTCAGCCATGCAACCAAAATCCAAGAATACTAACTTTTACGGAAATCCTAATTTTGGGAGAGAGAGAGAGAAAGATAATTTCACCTTGTGAAAGATGTTCTATTCAGGCTAGCTCTGATACCATGTTAAGTTTAAACCAATTAGACTAGCAAGATCACTGAAAGAAACATAATCACAAGATAGACACAGATTTTACCCTGGGAAACCCTCATGGGGTAGAAAACCCAGCAAATCTTTCCTAAATAAGATGATCAACCAAAATACAAGATGTGCTCCAAGACTTGTCCTTCTTCTCTACCTCCTATGCAGACCTCCCAAACACAAGTGCGCTACTTTCTGAGTTGAGCAAGTGTGTCAAATGAGGAGCTCTCCTCCTCTACTTATACTGATTCCTGACTGACCAAAATCCCTAATGGGGCCGACCTCTCCTAGTGAAGTCTAATAACCCCTAAATAATAAACTCAAGGCCGACCCCCACATGGTGGGTCTAATAACCCTGGTTACCACAATTCATTGGAGAAATAAACATCTCCAGATACATAATAGAATCACCTCGAAGGGATGAAACATCTCCGGAATAATAAAGTACAAATATAATATTCTTAGAAGTTACAATATTCAACATAAGTGCCTCACCACTAGGGGACAAAAGGGAACTGTAACCAAAGGCTTCCTAAAGACTCTTTCTAGGCCCAAATCCCTCCCCGAATCCAGAATTAGGGTTTACTAGCTTGTTTCCACTCTTTCTCAGAGATCTTAAACCGTAAGGGTGATCACATGACTGCCTAGACCTCCCCCGAGCCCCAGCATCCCTAAACTGTAAGCTCCCACTTCTCAACAATTGTTTGCACCTTCACAGATTCAGGCCAGGACTAACAAACCCTATCTCGGCCAGTGGGATAACCAAGAAAGACTTACAGTCCATTTTAAGGTCCTTCAAAGAATTCAAAGACATGAGGGTTTCAAACTTACCGTTTATACACTCCAAATCCATATCAGCGCCATTTAAGTCCTGTGCAAGGACCACAATTCTCTGCTCCTCTGCCGCCAAGGGATCGCTACCCTTCGCAGGCTCCGCATTCATAGAATCGGAGACCGAGTTATTAAGAAGCTCGATAGACCCTTTAGCTCCAAGTTCGTTTCTTGTGTATTACTTACTAAGTTAAAAATGTAACATTTTAAAATAAAATTGTTATTATATATATAAATAATCTTTAGGAAGATAATTTTTTTTTAATTTTGTCTTCTTGTGTATTACTTACTAAGTTAAAAATGTAACATTTTTAAATAAAATTGTTATTATATATAAATAATCTGCTTAAAAATAGTATTAATTTGTATTTATGTGAAAATAAAATAAAAAAATAAAGTAATAGTTTTAATGATATATATATAGGTAATCTAAAAATTCTACGATTTGCGCTGGAATAGATGAATTTTTCAGGCACGATTTTGAAAAAATCAGGGTGTAATTTTTTTGAAATCTAGGTTACAATTGTCAAATTCTAGAATTTTGGGTGGCCCAAGGGTTTTTGAGGGCATTGAATCCATTTCTACCATCAAAATCCTAATAAAACACAACTAAATTCGATTTTGCAAAATAAAAAAAAATGCTAGATTCTAGCTAAAAATGAGCCTTCGATCCAAACGTTGAATTTTTAGATGTCTCCTCACAAGGGCCCCCTCGAAGGGGCCTCAGCCCCCGACTTTGATTACGAAGCCTAATCCGGTGGGGACATCAAGTGAGGCCCTTATATATCTATTCATAACCACCTAGGGATTTGACCCTGAGACCTTCTGCTTACAACTCACAGCTCTCAACCATTTGAGCTAACCCATCGAGCTTATATATATATATATAAAGTTAGAATATTATATTACAGAGTATAAAAATTACATACACAGAGTTTGTTATGGCCTTGGCAAGATGTCCTAGTTCTTTAAGCAAGCTTACAACATAGTTCCAACTTTTTATAGCTTGATTGGAAATGTTGCCAAAAAGATAAAGACTTGAGCTATCTGCTGCTAGATTCAAAATTATTACATCCAGACTTAATATTTCTACTTTTAAACTCAAAATGACTACCTTCATACTAAAAAAAGATGCTTGCATATTCATACCAGTTCCTTAATTACAAAAATATAACTATGAGACATTGCTATTGACCCTATATCCGTAGAAGACCGTAAATGGCCGATAGATGGAAGACCATGCAGATAAAAGAGAGACATTTTTTCCAACCAACATGGAAACCAAACGCAAAAACACTTGGCAACTTAACACCTTGAACTTGCCTCAAGAAGACTTGTTTCCAGGAGACGACGACATGGCAATGCCTCCAAATCCTGGGGATTGTTATCCTCTAGTGCAATGATTGCTTCACCTTTATGAGTAGCATGGACAATGCCCACTTCTTCATTGACCTTTAATTTTATGCCCTCAACACTATCGACGCTTTGTTACATGGGTTCCGAGGAGTCCATCGTCGAAGCAGCACTGGTATAGCTAAGGAACTATGGGAGGTGGATGTGCAGGACCACTGCAAGATCCACTGCCAATTGATAATTCCTTTAACCTGGAGAGCCAAAGAACGAACCTTCTCCTGCGTCTCATCCCCCTGAACTTTCGTATCATTTTGGATATCTAACAGCGCATCCGCCATGGTGATTAAACATTCTGCCATTGTGCCCCCCTCCATTGCAGTGCGAGCATGATGATGGCTTCCTCGTTGGCTGGAAGCCCTCAATCCCTCCCTAACCATTTTGAAAGTGAGAGCTTGGTGGTTTGTTGAGAAATGTCCACTTCCTTTGCAATGCCCTGACAACCACACAACCTAAGAAATGAGCATATGCGGTTCCTCTCATCGGTGGATGAACCTATAAAACCCTTCAGTATTTAGATTGGCACATTCCATCGCCATAACTAACACTAGAGTGGCGAGCATACGAAATGCGAGTCGTTCAAGACAAAAAGGATAAGTTGTAAATGCCCTCTGTCTCGGTTCTATCCCCACTGCGATCAATGTCTTTTCGCCATAATGATGATCTCTTTGAGCTATCACCCCATCCAAGAATTTTTAATAAAATTATTATTGTTTATATAATAAAAGATTATAATTACCTTTTACTTACTTTAAAAAAGATGAAATAATATTTTTTAATTTTCTTTAAAAATGTAGAAATAAATGTAATTATTGATTTACTAATGATGGAATTGATCTACTTATATGATAAATTTGTAAAAGTACAATGATGAGCGTGCTTTGATATTATGTTGTCTTATGTAAAAGTAAGGGAATGCAATTATTGGTTTAGTCATCATGATATTATATTAGTTTTATCCTTAAAAGTGTAGAAGGAAAGGGTTGTAATTATTGATTATATTATGTTAGTTTTATCCTTAAAAATGTAGAAGGAAAGGGTTGTAATTATTGATTTAAAGGTGTAGAAGGAAGGGAATGCAATTATTGATTTAGTTATCATGCCATTGTGTTATATGTTTACATGTTATGATGTGAAAACATATAATTGTCAAATTAATTTAATTTAAATTTAATATTATAAAAATATTTTTACATTTTTTTAATAAGTAAATGGAAATATTTTTTTTTAATATTATTAAAATAAAGTGAATGGAAATATTTTTTTTAAATATTATTAAAATAAAGTGAATGAAAATATATTTGACTCATAGAATTTGATTTATTTGTAGAGTAGATATACAATTAAGTTTTACATAAAAGTTTCATATTTTTTTTAAAGTTAATTTTTTTAAAATGGTGGTTCACCGTTTGTTAGAGGGTTACATTCATCGCGAGAAATGCCAACACCTGTTATTCCGTGGAATCAAGGTATGACTATAATTACAATCATTACATAGTCAAAGTCGGCTCCGAAGGAGCAAGGGTCACAAAGCGATATTTAAATCTGAGTGGGGAGGATAACAAAATTCCTCACATTAAAGATTAAAAAATAAGATTTTTAAACTTAAATTTACTTAAATGTGGTATGTTAAAAATAAATAAATTTGAATATAAATTTAAACAAATTTAGTAAAATAAATATCTCAAACTTCTGTCAATTTAGTGTAGATTGGGTGGTTGGGAGGAATGTTGTTATCCTCCCCACCAGGGTCAACTATTGCTTTGTGACACTTGCTCCTTGGGAATCGACTTTGACTATGTAATGATTGTAATTTTGACCATACCTTGATTCTCCGGAATGATCTCGAACTTCTATTCCTATTTTTTTTTTTTTTAAATCACCTTCCTGCTATTATGAAGGAATCAAGGAAAGCTTGAAATACAATCATTACAATATGGCTCAACAAGAGCATCATGTCACTTACAAGAATTGAACCTGAGTGGAGAGGGCAACAATCTTTCCTCCCAAGCACCCAAGCTACAACCAATGGACCAACTTCTATTCCTATTTATAAAAGTAAATAATTTTAAAGAGTTACATTTAATTTAATAATAAGATATAAGATATATTAATAATTATTAAAAATATTTTATAATAAAAATAGTATATAATTTTGATTTTTAAATTCAATTTAATAATAAAATATAAATTATATTAATAATTATTAAAAATATTTTATGACAATATATAATATATAATTATATCAACATTTATAAAAAATAGTTTATAATGAAAAGTTTTGATTATGATTTAAATGAGAGGACTGGTTTATGTACTATTTCCAAGGAAAAAATCATAAATAACTTGTTTAAAGTTTTTTATAAGTATTATGGATAATTTTTTTTAAAGAAAGGAAATTTAAGTTTTTAATTTAATTAAAAAATTTATTAAATATTTATTATTTGAAAGGAAAAAATATAAATAATTTGTTTAATTCTTTTTATAAGTATTATGGAACATTTTTCTTAAAGAAAGGAAATTTAAGTTTTTAATTTAATTAAAAAATTTACTAAATATTTTTATATAATGATAGATTGATGTATTCAAAGTAATAAGTACTTTATAACTTAGTATAGAGGCGATGTCATGTAACATGGGTAGTATTTAAGTAACAAATATATCACACATCATAAAGAAGGAATTGTATGTGGATCCTATCAAAATAAAAAATATATAAATTATCATCATACACAATATTCATATAGATTTAAAAAAATAAATTAAACTAATTTAAATCTAGATGAGCAAATTAAAAAATTAAAACCAATATAAATCCATCTTAAATCTTCCCCAAATGGGGTGAGAAGATTAGCATCCATTGCCTTGGACATGAGGCTAGAGGAAATGACAACCTCTGACATGTGGCTAGAGGGCATAGTCAATGGGATTAATGATGGTTTAAATTCACACGAGGAACCAAATCCAAAGCATGTGGAGGTTTATGATGTAAATTTGGTAGATGGATGGACCAGGGGTTTGCACCAACAATAATTCAATGCTTGACCTCCAATCCACATCTTCACAACTTGTTACGCAACTTCCATAATATGTTCTTCACTTTCCACAACTTTTTGCAACTTGTTTTGCAGCTTCCGCAACTTCTACAACTTTCACAGCTTTCTGCAACTTGTTCCATAGTTTCCGCAACCTGTTCTTCGGTTTCCACAATTTGTTCCGCAACTTCTGCAGCTTCTGTAGCTACCACATATTCTGCAGCTTTTCGCAACTTTCCACAGCTTGTTCCGTAGCTTCTGCAACTTGTTCCACCACTTTCACAACCTGTTCTTCATTTTTCACAACTTGTTTCGTAACTTCTGCAGCTACCACAACTTCTACAACTTTTCGCAACTTGTTAATGTTTGTTGTCAAATTTGTCATCATGGAACTTTATGACCAATACCTGGTTTCCCTATCTAAGGGCTAGTCTAAACATTTTTCTTTGGTCAAGTTGGTTATCTTTGTTAATGTTGAACAACTGTGGTATGACCTGGTTTCCCTCCCGGGTAAGCTCAGGATCTTTGCTTGCTTGACAGGCTGTGAAACTTATGGTTAGTTGGTCTCTTTGTTATGGCTCAACTTGGTCCACTAAAAATAGGTTAACCATAAAAATGTTTGTACATACTATTTTGTTTTATTACTTTATTGATAAAAGAACTTAACAATGCTAAAAATAATTATTACATTTAAAATATTTTTAATTTAAATTATTATAATAAGATAAGGATATTTAATGTACAATATTTAAATAATAACACACTTTTAAGAATTAAAAAATTAAGTGATTGCATTCAAAGAACTAGAGTCTTCTTATAATGTAGTTTCACGAATGTTATATTTGTCTATTACATTAATTTAACAAAAATGGAAATTTTATTGATGAATGTTAATTTTATATGAAAAATAAGGAGTAAAGTGAAAATAAAAGAAAGGCTCACCATCCAAGAGGGTCATTTGCATTCGTATTTCCTTTAAGCATGCACTAGATCTCTGAGAAAGTGGTTTGTCTTTCTCTTTTGTGGCATATTTTCTAAAGATGGCATCAAACTTGGAGGGATCGAACCATCCTTCAATGTAGTAGGCCTCTACGTCACTTCCATGCTTTGCTCTGTGGATGTTCTCAACGTATATTGGAAATAAAAATGATGGTATCCATCCCTGCGCTAGAACATCAATAACGACTCAAGAAAAAATAGAAAATGAAATGTGATATCTCAAATATCTGATACATTAGAGCTTTGAAGGTTAAAACTACTTTCAACAATATACTTACACGAAGAGTATAGTAGCATAAATCCATGTTGATAAACACAACAACTAAAAGGGAAAGCGTACATTAAACCCTATGGCACGCATGCCTGCAAGTTTAATTGCGTTTGGTTGGTTTCGTTTCTCATTCCCACACTTAGATAGAATTGGATAGAAATATTATAAAGTGAAGCCACTGCTTTAATTGGGCCTCAATTTCTGAAGTATCGTTGTCCAGTTAAGCAACTTAGAGCGAAATAAAGCAAGTTAGTACCGTTGCATTGCAGTGATGGAGGGAAACAACAGTCCAGTGAAATGCATAGCTGCCACTGTCATGGATTTACACGTCAAATCGTTTATAGCTTATAGTGGAAGCCTGAGAGAATATTCTGGAACGAGTCTTGAAGCAACGTATTATTGAAAAGAATGATTGGTGCAATCTGGTCTGAAGCATGACTTCTGTAGTCAATGGCTTCCGACTTTATCTCCTCAGAAATATGGAGCTCTACAATAGGTATGTTCGTTGCATATGTGATCTTGTTTCTTGCAATGGAGAGGCCATTATGCGTTACACTAACGAGATGATAAATCCTCGGGCAACCAACCTTTTGGTGAGCTCCGTGAAGGGAATGAGATGCCCAATTCCCAAGGAGGGAAGGAGGATCAGATTAAGTGTAGGTGCAGGTGAAACCATCCTACAATCTCTTGGACCAATACGTTGGAAAAATTTAGATCGACCTTCACTCGTTTATGGCTTACAATGGATGCACTATGATCCTTTTGCTTTGGGATAATTGTGTGATGCAAAGCACGCTCTTCTTTTGTGCAAAATTTATGGTTATCTTATATTTTTTGTTTGTTTTTTATACTGTTTATCACAGTCACACTTTTTAAGGTGAAACTATTTTCATCATCTGAGTTTGTTCAGTTAACCAAATTTCATAGTAACCATATTTGAAAATATTAGCAAAACTTAGTGGGCTTTAAGAGAGTCAAAACCTAGCTTACTCGCAAAGGCTTCTCAACTGAAGAAAGATTTGCCTGAAATCAACCCCATGGATATGATTGAGTGGGTCTCTTATAGGAAGACTCTGATGTCAATGTGGGAATTGAGTATCACAAACCTATGGTGATTGTCTGGAATCCTCCGACCGCCATATGCCATATGATCGAGAAGGAATGCAAGGTGATGCGAAAAAAGTGGCATATTCTGGTTGAGGGTGATTCAATTCCTCTTCCTATCGAATATTTCAAGGATATGAGGCTTATGGAACCGATTTTGAAGAAGCTTAAAGCCAAAGGAATAGTTCATCCAACTCATGTTCAAATAGGTATTGCGATTATAGGATCCGGGAAAACTCTTCAAGCTATAAATAATCAAATAAATAAGATATTTATTTAAAGCGGGTTTAAAAAATGATTCTTATTTGATTTGCAATTTGATTGGACAAGGAGATATTTGAGCGAGGAATGACGAATGCCTTCATCCATAGATTCAACATTCTTAGGCATGGCAGCCTCACTTTCAACTTCGAAATCTGTAATATCCCTAATTTGAAAGTTTACACAATTTGGCCAATTTTTGAATCTTGGACTAGTGAAACCCCAAAGTGTCTCAAATGATCCCAAATGGTTTCTAATTCTGTATGGAGTGACTTAGGAGGATATAGGACAAATTAAAACATCTATCATACATCCAAACAATTGATATACCCATCCATGGTCTGCAAATTGCAAGGAAAAAGTTTCGGGACAAGCCTAGCTAATTTGAGAAGTGGAAATCCCCCCTAGGTCTTCCATTAAATGCTCTTCCAAACACTCCACGACCTTCACTAATTATTGGTCTAAGACTTGGCTATGTTATAGGACATTAAGGAAAATATGTGTGCATCATTATATTTGGTTTTAGGGTCGAATAGGTATCCCAATGAACAACATCTTCTAGAGTCTAGAATTTGTGGTGAAAATGGTGGACAAGGAGACTCGAATTTAGTCATAAACCATAGTGACACTTTAGGGGTCTGAAAACATCATTTGGGAAATCAAAGTAACTTCATATACAACTCATAACATGGATAAATATCTCAGCAAACTTTGATATAAAACAGGTACAACATCATTCCAAAATCACTATGCAAATGCTACGAGGAAAATGGCTCGAATCTCTTTCTTGATTGGAAATATCACTTGAAATACATGGCGTTTCGAGCTGTGGTTCTCATGATATGATTATTACAGATATATGCAACAACTAACATGTTCATGAAGTAGAAATACCAATCCTCCACTAACTATATGCAACAAGAAGTGCGCCCTTGCACATTTACATGACATTGAGAGAAAGATAGTAGAATAGGCATAGAGAAGAATGAGAGAAGATGAACTGGAACTTAGTTGGGTTTTGAACCTGCATCAAAACATATCCATGAATCTTTGTTTATAGGTTTGAATTTCATCTCCATCAACCAACTTGGATGGGAATCTTGCATCGTCGAAATTGGTTCTAAGGCAGGGAGGATGAACATCCACCGTGCAAGGACAAGCTTGAAGCTCTCCCAAATTACAAAGATGCAAATAAAAATGACCAAAAGATGATCCATTTCGACTTGGCCTCCTTTTAATAACTTTAGTTTACTCATTTACCTCCTTAGAACTCAAATTATCGCTTAATTACTCATGAAATTCGAATTAGGTGTCATAAAATATGTCATAAGTGTCATAATGCTTGTCATAGTTGTCATAGAATCTGTCATTAGCTATTTTTATCCCTATGACTCTTCACATTCCTTCATGAATGTTACCTCTTCCCTTCCAACTCGAATTTGGGGATGTCTCCACGTTTAAAGGAGGAATATTCTCTCATGTCGACCCCACATGTCCACTTATGCGCCCCAAGTCCAACTAGGACTCGATGCCACTTCATTTTGGAGCATTTAACATTTATTCCATAATTTATTGGCCTATTTTTCCACCATCAATTTAGGATATTAAATTTTCATGAGAAACTATAGACCTTGGGGTTAAATGTCAATATTTTAATTCTTCCACATAACCCTTAGGAATTGGGTAGGCCAACTTAATTATTTATCTGAAAACCATTTAATTGGGGACATGACAGTCCTCCTCACCTAATATTTCTTGTCCTCAAGCAATTTCAAACATGGATGTTGAAGAACCTGCTTTCTTTCCAAAAATTTGCTTCCAAAAATTTGCTTCCAAAACTCTAAGTAGTGGCATTCATGTACTCTTTCATATTTTGGAAATCCTTTCTGAACTTTCAACCCTTTTTCTCAATGTATACTTCTTTGGAGTTGCCACTAAGTTTCCCAACTTCATGTCTTCAAGATTCCATGAAAATTTTAGAGAGGAACCACCATGTTGGCTGCTGCACTACTCTGATTACAATCACCTTCTCAAGTAGTGACTCAACCTCCCATACTACTTGTTACCCCCAAAAATTGAAACCAGTGAGACCAAAAATTATCTCGGGATCCCAAATGATCCTGATACATGCATGGTGTGAAATTTCCCTTCCAACTCGAATTTGGGGTTAAATGTCAATATTTTAATTCTTCCACATAACCCTTAGGAATTGAGTAGGCCAAATTAATTATTTATCTAAAAACCATTTAATTGGGGACATGATCAGGGAAAATTTTAGGGGCGAATTATAGCCCATGGGCGAAATTATAGGGGTCACCAAGAAACCCTGGGCGAATTTTTAATATGAAATGAGTTTTTTTTAATTTAACATATTAGCCCCATATTTATTTAACCCATAGTCAAAAGAAATCGAATAGCCAATGTCGCGAAAGAGGAAAAATTTATGTAGCCCAGTGAACTAATCTCGAAATGGTGAATTCGCCCAGAAATTCGGGTAATGGATGCCCAGAAGAGTTGGTTCGCCCACCATTTAGGGTAATGGAGGCCGCAAACAGTTGGTTCGCCCAGCCAGCAACCGAGGCCGCAATCAGTTCTGAGTTGGTAAGTTGGTTCGAAGATTTTGGTGATGATGCCCACGAGCAGTTGGCTCGCCCCACGTTTTCAGAAATGGCGGCCTAGCGTTGAGATTTTTTATGAAAATCTCATTTCAAATTTTCAAATCACCCCAACTGAAACTCCCCTTGATTTTGGTTAACGGGGGTTTGAATTGAGGTTTCAACCACTAAATTTTGTTGGTTAAAGATGATTTTAACCTTGAATTGGTCCATACTGAGATGAAGGTCTCGATTTTAGTTAACGGGGGTTTGAATTGAGGTTTCAACCACTAAATTTTGTTGGGTAAAGATGATTTTAACCTTGAATTGGTCCATACTGAGATGAAGGTTCTAGAATGTCGAAGTCGCTATATAAGGGGGCAAGAGCCAGTAAAAACCACATGAAAAATCATTAGATCTCTGCATTCGACAAAGCTTGAGTTTTTTACAATGGCTTCTGCAGTTGTTCAAAGTTTCTTGGGGTTTACAATCTTCATTGAGGCTAAGAGGTTAGTTTTGTTTTCAATTTCATAGAACTAGATGTCTAGATAAAAGTGAATGGTTTCTTAATCTATGATTTTTGGATACTGGCATTACCTCAAGGACCATCGACCTAGGGTTTTGAAATGTGAATTTTCCAGCTATTGATCCAAATATTTTTGGCTAGTGGCATTTCCCTAAGTGCTATAGAACCAGGGGTTTTGGATAATCTACTCTTTGGGGTTTAAAACTCTCTTTCATACCCAATGATAACTTTCTTGTTCATTTTGCAATAGAATGTTCTCTCTCTAGGGTGCGCTCTTTTTTTGGCTAGTGGCATTTCCCTAAGTGCTATAGAACCAGGGGTTTTGGATAATCTACTCTCTGGGGTTTAAAACTCTCTTTCATACCTAATGATAACTTTCTTGTTCATTTTGCAATAGAATGTTCTCTCTCCAGGGTGTGCTCTTTAGCTAATGCTTGTGCTATCCTAGTGGAAATCCAATACATTGCATATTTTTTGGAAGAAATCGATACAATTTCTTCCTTATTTGGGTTTTATCAAGGTGACTTTTGTAGACTTGTTTGCACCATCTTTGAACATAGTGGACACAATGGATGTTTGCCCAATTACATGGGGCCACTTCTGATATTTTGGCCAATCAGATAATGAAGAAACCTGTATGGATTTTTGTCACGAGGAACATGCCTCCAAGGCTTGCATGGTTTGTCTTTAGATAATTGAATAACTTGCAAGAGGAACAATTTCCGACAAGGTTCTTTTAGATGATATTGCCTTTACATTTATAGCTATCTATTATAGGCTTAGGACATAGTGAACTTCATCATCATTTGAATTCTCATATGATTTTGCATGGAGTGAATGGTTTCTTAATCTATGATGCTTTGATTCAATTTTTTCTCAATGGTTTAAGTAATGAAAATGACATTCAATACATTCAATGGTTTCAATAATGAAAGTGACATTCAAGACATCTTTTACTAAAGATATTTACTTCTCAATATGACTCTGCATACATCCAATGGAATCACATCTTGCCACGCCATCAATGTTGCAAATCTGAACTTGCTGATACTTGTGATTCTTTTAGAAACCATAACTGTTTCCCTGATGTAGGTCATAGGGTCTACAATATCAATTGGATTTATTCTCAGCGTAATAGATGGAAGATGTGTTTAGATCCTCTCCTCTATATGCCTATTGAGCATTTATACACCCCCACACTCATTTGTATTATTGATTCAAGTGATTCAGTCATTCTTCTAGTAAAGTGAGCTACCTAATGGGACCTATCAAGTATTGAATTCTCTTTTGTGCTTGGTTTCCTTTCTTTCTCTAGTGCACTTGTATTAGAGGTATAAAGCTTGCATTTCCCTTGGCCTTAGTGCCTCACTTACAATCCATACTTTCAGTCTTCTTTGGAGAAGGTGTGGTCAAAGAAGCTAAACCATTTAAAAAAACCATTTAAAAAATCTCTTAACTTCTCAAAGTATAGAGGGAAAATAAAAAAGGGAAAAATCCAAGATCTTTTTTAACACCCCATTAGTAGTCCAAGTTCATTTCAGTAGGTTAATCATTTTTGGTAAACCCAACAGCACTTGGCCTCAAATCTTAGTGGCATCTCATTACAGCTTCCCCCCCTTGGTATTCTCTTGTGATTGGCATTTCATTCTTTTATGTGCACTTGTGTCTTTGTTGTGTAGTGCACTTGTGCTTGGGTATTTTTTCTATCTCTAGCACACTTTTCACTTGGTTATTACAGAATTTGGGTTTGCCTTTGGTTCCATCAATTCTTTTGCTTTCACTTGTGAATCTTAACATGGTATTAGAGCAGGGATGTGAACATCATTCTACTCATTTTGTTGTTGGTTAGGGTTTTCAATTAAGTCAAGTTCAGAAAGAATTAGATAATGATATTTTCATGATGTAAACATAAATTAGAGTCTGATTTTTGCTTAAAGTTATTTGTAAGGTAAAAAATTGTGTCGAGGGTGGTCTTCAAGAATTGTAGAGGCATAATATATTAATATGTTGGTCTTGTACAGTTACCTAGGGTATTTGTGTCTTAAAGATGCCTCTAATTTTTGCTGTTATGAATTGAAAAAGAGTCAAAAGGTTAGAGTCAAGTTCAGTTTCAATTTTTGCAAGTTGTTTTTTTATTGCAACATGTGGAGTTTTGGGATTCTTAGCATCCCATGAGAGAATACCATCCTTGAGTAGGAGCCACTATCAGCACTTGTACCTGCACCTCATATCAGCAGCAAGTGGTATCCTTTATCCAATAGTTTCCAACCTTTTAGAAGTCCATATCATATTGGACAAGGGTGCTTGTAATGTTGGCATCGTTGGACACGTCCTGAGAATGATCACTACTTGTTGTTTGCAGCCTTTCATATATTCAGATTGTTTCCATTGCTGTGTTTGACTCTTGAGACCTATTACCTTTTCTAAGAGATACCAGTGCTGGAAATTGTATGTGGCAAGGTAGCATATTCCTTAACATAATTCCTAGATTCATTTGAATGCTGGAGAACTTATCAGTAGAGTTTTCTTACACTCCAAGATCAATGAAATATAATTTGAATACTGTTGGTGGCTTGGTCACAAGTCAACTCTCCCATGACTGATTTTTAGCATCTAATTGACATTTGATGAAAGATAATCGTACCAGCAGATGTAGGGCACTGTCCTTGGGTTGAATTGCATGAGGATCTACAGTCAATGCGTTGATTTCAATAGTTTATCTTCTGCATGAGGTAGTGCCTTTTCCAAATTTGCCCCTTTGTTGGAAGCTGCCAAATATTCAGTGAGGGTGCTGTGATGGGTCTGATTTTAACACATATTCATCAAGCTTTGAGTATTTGTCATGAGAATTGAAGCACTACTGTTATGCCCACTTTTGAGGAGGATTCAACATGCATAATAGACACACTGTTTTGGGATTTCTTTCTTTGATTCATGCATGCACAGTTTCCCATGCTAAGTCAGCATGCAACCAGCACTAGGGCATGCAACCTTGGGGTTATTTTTAGAATTTTTCTTTGAGTTCTTTTCAGCAGGAGGGTGCACGAAGATGCCCCATTCACCGGCACAATCCCAAAGGGACCTATCAAGTATTGAATTCTCTTTTGTGCTTGGTTTCCTTTCTTTCTCTAGTGCACTTGTATTAGAGGTATAAAGCTTGCATTTCCCTTGGCCTTAGTGCCTCACTTACAATCCATACTTGCAGTCTTCTTTGGAGAAGGTGTGGTCAAAGAAGCTAAACCATTTAAAAAATCTCTCAACTTCTCAAAGTATAGAGGGAAAATAAAACAAGGGCAAAATCCAAGATCTTTTTTAACACCCCATTAGTAGTCCAAGTTCATTTCAGTAGGTTAATCATTTTTGGTAAACCCAACAACACTTGGCCTCAAATCTTAGTGGCATTTCATTACAGCTTCGCTCCCTTGGTATTCTCTTGTGATTGGCATTTCATTCTTTTATGTGCACTGGTGTATTTGTTGTGTAGTGCACTTGTGCTTGGGTATTTTTTCTATCTCTATCACACTTTTCACTTGGTTATTACAGAATTTGGGATTGCCTTTGGTTCCATCAATTCTTTTCCTTTCACTTGTGAATCTTAACATGGTATTAGAGCGGGGATGTGAACATCATTCTACTCATTTTGTTGTTGGTTAGGGTTTTCATTGGTTGGTAATGCTGGTATCTTCAGAGTTTCAGACCTTCTATTATTTCAAGGTTTTCTTAGTGCCGATTTATTGTTGATTTAGTGTGGTGTTCAATGGATTTCACCCTTAGAATGGTGCCCTAGCATCGTGTCATCTTAGAACCTTGTAAATCATTCGTATTTTTGTGCATTTTAGAATGGGTGTGGACTGTGGAGATTCTTGACTATTTTGATTGCCCTAAGGGCTGCATAACTAGGGTTTCTAGATCTGATATTTCACTAGCTGATCAAGGGATTTTTGGATATTAGCATTACCTCAAGGACCATAGACCTAGGGTTTTGAAATGTGATTTTTCCAGCTATTGATCCAAATATTTTTGGCTAGTTGCATTTCCCTAAGTGCTATAGAACTAGGGGTTACTATTAAGATTTTAGAATAAATTATTGATATTATTTCACATTGTTTTTAATTCTTTCTTTTCATGACTTTGTGGACACCATTACATCTTATATATTTAAATTTTATTGGCTATGGGCACTAGTGAAGTGATGCTATTGTATATTTTGAATCTTGATTCTTATGAACGCCACTTTTTCTACTAGGTATTTTGGTAATGAAAAATGTAAATAAAAAATTAGTTTTTTAACACATAAGAAATAAAAACTTGTATTTATCGTGATGGATTTATGTATAATTTTGAAGTTAATCTTGCCTTGGTTTAGGTTACTAGGTTCAAATTTTCTAGCCTCTAGAATTCATGTCATCATGGATAACTTACAAATTGTACTAATTTTATATCATTTTTCTCATGCAGGTTTCACTTTGGGTTTCTAAATTGATTTGATATCTTAATAATTGTGGAATATTCAACGAAATGTCAAACAACGATTGTGGAAAGAAAGCATCAAAACAAAGGGATGTATTATCATACTTTCAGAAGCCTCAATCCGAGAATCTAGATTCTCTTCATGATTCAAACTCTTTTGAGCAACCCATCAGCGAGACAAATGTCAACTCTTTTGAGAATGCAGCTAATAGCGATATAACATATGATAGGATGGGTTCCTCTAGTGAACAAATTGGGATAAATGCAATTCAACCAGAAATTGGCAATGACAATGTTGAAGGTTTTAACTTGGAAGGCAACAAAAATGATTCATTATCACGAAAAAGGAAAAAAGGCTGATGGGACATAGGGAGAAAATTCCAATCGGAATGGGCCTCAAAATTTCCATTTATTGAACCAATACCTCCAATAAATGAGAAAGAGGCTTCACGAGAAGTTAAATGCATTGTATGTAGTTGGAAACTTGGAAAGGTAGTAAAAATGCAAATGAAGATAGATACAATAGGGAAGCATGCAGGAAAGTTGTATGTTAAGAAAATTGAAAATGGTGAGGAGAAGTCTATTACCAAATGGAAATCTTCTGAGGAATGTCGACATGTCAAATATCAAGAAGAATATAATAAATACTTAATAAGCAAGAGTAAACTTGAGGCAGGTGGAGGGACCATCACATCTCTATTTGGAAAGACATTGGAGAGAAATTTGTTATCCAAGACGACACAATTAAGCACTGTATTTCACATCTTATCTAGAGGCCGTCCTATGACAGATTATCCAGATTACAAGAACTATGTATCTTTTCTTGAAGTATCAAATTTTCCATCTTCTCATTGGTCTATAACGAGTGGTTGGGAATGGACAACATATCTAGCTCAAGTAGAAAAAGATGATTTGAAAGAGAAGATTGCAAATGCTAGGTTTTTTTCACTATCTTTGGATGAAGTTACAACTATTGATAATACTTCATGGATCTGCATGAGTATTTATATGGTTAATGATCATATTAGGCATTCATATTTACTTGGGATTCATAAAATGAAGAAGAGTTCTACAGCTGGAAATATTTATGAACTTGTTATTAAGACTTTGAAGGAAATTGGTGGTATGGATGATTTAATGATTGCAAAAAGGTTGGTATGTGTCGGAGCTGATGGAGCATCAATCATGCAAGGACAAAGGAATGGTCTTTGTATCAAACTACAACTACCAGCTTCACCATTTATGATTAGTATTCATTGTATGGCTCATAGGATGAATCTTGCATTTAAAATAGTAAGTAAGTTTCCACTGGTTTCAAAAGTTGAAGAACTTGTACGTGAGACTCATGCATACTTTTGTCGTAGTCCCAAGCGATTTACAGAGTTTCAACAATTTGCTGATGGTGTTACAGATGGAAAAAAGCCATTAAAAGATGTCGATACAAGATGGATCTCATTGAATGGACCATCCCAAAGGCTATTTAGTGAATACCGATCATTGGTAGGGGTGATGTATGAACATCGCTTTAGTGTAGACAAAGCTCAAGAGCTTCTCTTTCGACTAACTAATATAGAGACATTATTAACATTGGCTGGAATTCTTCCTTTGCTTCATGAAATGAATGTCCTTGTGAAAATGGCTCAGAGTCGCACAATGTATATTGCAGAGTACACAAATGCAAGAAAATTGGCATGCCTTGCATTGGATAATTTGTATACGATGCCAGATTCTTTTACGGGTCAAACATTTAACGGTTGGACTACTATCATTGATATAGAAAAGAGTGGAAATTATTTGAAGTTTGATGAAAAAGGGAGACTATGTATGAAAGTGCGTGGGTATATGGTTCCCTTTTATTATGTTACTAAGATGGGACAAACCACCAAAGATTGCCATGTGTCAAGAGACCAATTCAATGATATTGTGATTTCAGTGAGATGCAACTTGATACAAATTGCACAATCACTATCATTAGAGATAAGAGAACGATTTCCTCGAGATGAATTATTGGAAGCTATGTCTGTGGTATACCCTCATTATTGGAACTCTGAAAATGATATAGATCCTTTAAAAGTCGACTTTCTAGCAAAATTGAATACTTTAGTGCACCACTTTGGTAGGAACGTTAAGGTAGAAGGAGAAGAGATTGGAGGTATATTAGATTCATCAAAATTACATCAACAAGCCACTTGCTTTGCTCAAACAATGTCAGATCAATATCATGTTTTGCCAAAACCTATAGAATATGGTGCAGTAATCAAATTATGGACTATTTTAGGTGAAAGTCAATACCTACAAGAAAACATGTCAGAGTATTTCAAATTAGTCGATTTATGTCAAACCATGATTTTGGGATCAGTGGAGGACGAAAGAATGTTTAGTGCACTGTCATTCTTGAAGTCAAAGTTGAGGAACAAGCTTGATAAGAATATGAATACTTGTTTAAGATTATATGTAACAAAGTATGACATTACCAATTTCCCATTCAATAGAGCACTGGCACTCTGGTGATCAGATTGTGAGAGAAGAGGAGAATACAATATAACAAATGTCTCCAATGAACTTGATATGGAACATAATGTTTTGGAGGCTCATAATGATATTTCATCTATAGAAGTTCATGTTCAAAGTGTAGAAAATGAAGAGCGACATAAGAATTGGGAATTTGATATGCCACAAGATATAATCTAAACCAATATACATTGGCAATGTATAAATAATGAATGGAATTTAATAGATCATGTGATTTTTTTTAGTTTGACTTCGATGTTCCTCTATTCTTGGAGCAGGTTGGAAAAGGAAAATTCTTGATGGGAGAAAGATTACCATACATAAATTTGAAGTTGCATTTCAGGTAAAAATAGGTTCTATAGTCTTTACTTTGTATTAAATATAGTAATATTAGAGCTACATTTCCTTGATGCAAGCTATTTTAAGTTTGATGTTTTGATAGTTAACTAATGCATTGTTTTTTTTTCTTATTTGTGACAGGAAATGAAGTTGGGAGTCTAGGACCTATCTATCCATAGATAATGTCCTAGTATTAAAGGTTAAGTAATTAATTTAACAATACTTCCACTTAGCAAGAATGGGCTCATTCAAAAGTTAAAACTCAAGTACATGGAATTGCTTGTATTTCTAGCTTTGATATCTTGGCAAATATGAATGGTTTGCTTGTTTCTTACATTTGGAGCATTTTTCAAGTTTGGAAGTTTGCATTTATTTTGGTTAAATATATTTTTATTCACTTGATAATTGATTGCGGTTTGAGCCCTTTGTACTAGTTTGATTCGTTTCATAAATTATTTGTTTTTTTCTTACATTTGGAGCATTTTTTCAAGTTTGGAAGTTTGCATTGATTTTGCTTATATTTTTTTATTCCCTTGATACTTGACTATGAGATCTGAGTTGCTAAGCGAAGAGAAAAATGGTCTATGCATTGGCTTACTAGGTTCCTATGCATCCATCGTAGGAGACCTATTGGCATGAGACTGACATTTCTCTAATGTAATTGGCATAATTTCATATGTCTACATATTGTCAATATAGTATTCACTTGAATCTCAGCAGCGACAGTAAATTTTGAAAGCTAGTAGATGAAAATAGATGCCCAACAATTGAAATTACTCAATTTCCTGCAGATATTGGTTGTATAGAAGTGATATTTGTCCAATTAAGCAACAATTTGACAGATCAGGCATAGATTTGTATTTTTTCTGATGTCTTTTCCATAAATATCAGTCTTTGCATAAATTTGGTAGATTCATGGGAAATACAGTGGTTTGGCAGTAAATCAGAAGGTTTTTCAGCAAATGTTTCAGTAGACATCTCCCTATTTCAAATTTTAGTAGTTTGAGCATGTATTCTCTATTTTTCTTCCAGTATTTGCAACTTTGCATAGGAAAGATCATATTTGTATCTCTACATCTATATTTCAGCAGTAGATATAATGATAGACTATACCAGGAATTGTACCAACAATTTCCTGGGAAATACCCTCAACTAATCTTGAAAGGTGTTTCTTTGTTTATGCCCTACACATGACGCTAGACCATTGCATCCTTTATGGTACAATGCAGTATGGCATATTGTAAAAATAAAATATTAAATGAAAAGGCATAATGTAGGAAGAAAATATTGAATGAAAAGGGTGGGATTTTCTTCACTTTCTCCCGTAACAAAGAGAATATATGGGAAACAATGATTATATGGTTATAATGTTATTGTTGCTGCACATTCTAAACATGATGCACTAGATTCTATTCTGGTTTTTGTAGCAGCACTTTTAGAGCTTGTTGTTGAAGTATATATTGTTGTGGCTATTGTTGCTACAAGTTTTGTGCTTCCCATCGAGGAATATGTTGTAGATTTGTTAATGGTAATGATGTGTGATGTCCTTCTCTCCTAGTTCGGCTCATCAAAGGACTGGCCACCCTTTGATGAGGTACCTGACCTCAGGAAAAAGTTAAGGACCGAAGGATCACATCATCGGGATGATCCCTTCAGTACTGTGATGACAAAACTTTTAGTAGATGTATGGAACATGTGAGGACACATATCGAGAGCGAGAGAGATCTTGTCACCCTATCTTGTTTGTCCTTGTGGTTATCCTGCTTATGGTACTTGACCTTATCGGGTTGGTTGTTTGTCGAGTCACCTTTGTTGTTTTGGTCTCATGATTGACCTTCTAAATGGTCATGAAATCGAGGGGCGAATTAGTTTAGGTTCTGTTTTTTTCGGCCTCCTTCTAGGGCATCGTTTGGCAGCTAGTTGATGGAACATTTTTCTATTTTTGATGTCAAGGTTTGAGCCCTGTAGGGCTATTTTTTTGCTGCCATTATAAGTCCTCTAGGGATGCGTCTTTCTCATCTGAGAGGTCCTCCTAATTCTGCTGCTATTTGATTATTTGTTTAGCCCTTCTAGGGCTGCCGTTCTGCATTCTTTTTGCTTCTCCTGTTAGCTGCTGCCACTTTGGTGTTGGGTCTATTCAGGTTGTCGTTGAAATTTTTGGTTAGGGCCTATTGAGGCTACCGTTAACCTATGGATTTTTGGCTACTGTTATCAAAGACTATTAGAATCTGTTGAGGTCTCACGTTGTATTATGAGCCCTGTTAGGGCCAATATTGGTTATTGCAGCTTGACTGGTGGTTGACATTGGTTGTCTCCTAACTACGTTAGAAGGTCTGCTGGTGCTTGAAGTTTGTCCTAACACAACTGTACCTATTGTTGACACTCTTCCTTGGTCTCTCTCTCTCTCTCTCATAGGTATGATGTTGCCCTTCTAGGGCTATTTATGTTTCTATATCTATTATGCCTTATTGGCAAAACTGAAAGCAGATATGAGTACATTAGAGAAGGGCTCATCCCCAGGTAAGTACTTATAATTGTGTCATTTACTAGCATTATTACTTTCCGTTTATTTTGGATTATTGGCACAGTGACCTATTGGTAGTGCCCTAGTTGAAATAAATGAAAATTATTTTTTAAATTTATTGGCAAGGTGACCTATTGGTAGTGCCCTAGTTGAAAGAAATGCAAATTATGTTTTTAAATTCTTACAGTTGTATTGTATGATTGATTTACATTTCTGATCTACTGCATCATTGTTTAAAAGTTGTTCTTTATTTTATCAAACCCTAACTTTATAAAAATCAACATGGTATCAGAGCTAGTTTTGTAGCTAACTCTATTTTGCAGCCTATCAGAATCTACAAAGTTCCTCAGGTAAGGGTTTGAGCACTAACAAATTTGATTGCAGAAGATTCAAGTTTGGTCAGTGGAAGAAATGCGAGATGATGTGGCTCACAACCACAGTGAAGCAGATGAGATGTTTAGGTTCTTGGACAATAATATCCGAGAAGTAAGTCTAATATATTATCTGATTCTTGGGTTTCAGTATTTTGTTTGAATTCCTTGTTCTGTTCATTAATCACTACATTATGACAATTTCAAGGATATTACAAGGGCTGTATTGTTTCCTCCAAATTTCACGATATTCCATTTTTTCCGAGGAATTTAGGATGCTTTTTTCCAAATTTCATGATAGGCAACATTAGACTAACAATGTCTATAAAATGTCAATTTTGATAATTTGAAAACTATGCAGAATTATTTTTTCAATTTTAAAATTATATAATCCAATTCAAGACTTGGTGCACAAATTTTTATATACTAATGGCTATAAGTCTGAGGTAAAACGTTGGTCTCACTCTCCTTTCCTTTTGGATGTTCATACAGGTTAGTGAATGCTTATTAATTCCACCTAATGTAAAATATGGGTCTCACTGTACTTCAAGGGTTCTCAGAGGAATGAAATATTCCTTTCCTTTTGGAAATTCATACAGGTTAGTGAATGCCTATTAATTCCAGTGCATGTAAAACTTTGCTTGGGATGAGCTGAATTGTTGGGAGGTAAATATTTGCTTTGGATGAGTTGAAAGGTTTTTGCATTACCATCTTTGGATGAGTTATTTTGTTGTAATAAAATTATCCTCCATGTGAAATAGAAAGAGATGTGTTTGTTGTCTCCAATTGTGTTGCAGATCGATTTTAGAGGTCTCATGTTTGGTGATTTTGCTGCAGATTTATTATGGTGATTTAATGAACAGCCAGGTTGATGCCAAGCTCATTTAACATGCTTAGCATGCATTTTCAGATTTGATTTTGTTGCTAGTTTAGATTCTATTTGCAAACATAACTTTTAGATCCGATTTGAAGATTAGATCTCGCCTTTAAGGATACTGAAATGATCTAACAATGATGTGTTTGCAATTTCTACCCTGTGTATGTTGCTTAAGATGATTTGTTGCTGTAAATTTCGAAGTTTGAACAGGGTTTTCAGAGAAAGTAGATTCAGCTCAGGGCTGAATCTTCTATGGTGCAGATTTGTGGCATTTGTGAGGTGAAATTTTCATCATCACACAAAATTTTAACACATCTTAGGGATGAGCCTAAGAACCATGTTGCAATATAATTTTTTTTCGATGCCTAATTTCAGGTATTCACAAATTTTCTCCATTTGTCCAAAAATCAATCAGAGGTCAATTTTTCACAATTTTCAGGTATTCACAATTTTCTGATTTCAGGTATTCACAAATTTCATATATTTTTTGGATGCCCAATTTGCCAAATCCTTATAGTTAATGTCCTAAAAAAGTATTGCATCTGCCCCACTATGGTTTCTTTGGCACCTAGGTTTCCTCTAATCTGAAGTTTAAGCTTCAAGGAAAGGTGCATAGTGTATTTATTATTTGTTTGTTACAGGGTAAAGGGCATATCACACTCCAATTTCTTTGTTACTGAGATAGGTACAAACATATGACAACACCTTATTTGAGCTTAGCATGACAAAATATGGCATGTGTTGATTTCTTTGTGCTAATCGCTCAAAATGGTGAAAAGGAAAGGGAAAGATGTGAATATGCTTGCTTTACATATATTAAAACATGAATTATGTGAAAGGAGGGTGCTTTGTGGATTTTGTCATATATTTGCCACTGATTTTGGCTATATGTGCAACTCTTGTGTATAATAACAAGCTTATATCATGAAAGAGAATCACAAATTCCAATGCATTGAGTTGAACTAGGTAGTTATTTATTATGAATGCAATTTCCTATGTTCTATAGAGTTAGATTTATAGTCAAACACCAGATCAATCAATTGAATTTTATGTGGAAGAACTAGGGTTTTATAACTTCATGGATTGTTGCATGGATTATTCAATTTTTATGGAAGTAGAGAGCAAGTAATTTGAAATGAAATTATGTTGGTCCATCCTCATTGTTTGGAATTACCAAGGGCCTTTGATAAATGATAACTTGTCTTTTTTATCTTAGTGGTATATTACTCAAAATTCTTGTAAGATGTGATAACCCATTTTTGAAAGCCCGAATGAAATTTAAATTTGTATTTCTTAAGCATGTTGTCATGTGTATTTTTCATCCTTGTTAAGGAAGGGTTTTTCCTTTTTTGTTTCTAAATGAAAAGATGCAGATCGAGGGCAAGTTAAATGATATCTCATTCATGTCTAATTTTCCAAATATTTTTCCTATCCATTTCATTATTCATCATTTGTATGACTTTATTCTTTTGAATTCGGGTTCTTAGAAGTTTTCTATGATGATCACAGTGCCATTAAATTTCACCAATTCAAAGAAATTCATAATGCCCATCTAAATCATGAAAGGATGAAAAGTACAAGATATTTTAAATGCTTTATAAATTCATGAAGTTCTTTTTTTTTCATTACTAAGGAAGTGCGACTAATGCTTTTGAAGCAATGAGGATAAGCATTAATGCACTTACAAATGTTGCATAGACAAAATGCAATTGATGTCAGTGGAAATGCTAGTGTCATGGGTTTTAGGAAGAGGAAGCCCCTTGCTGATCCCATAGCAGTATTCTCATCTAGAGTGGATAGTGGTATAGGGACATGGGGAAACGAGACCAACTTATTTATTGAGGAAAAAAACTTTGTCACAAGCACAAAATCAGAGTGATTTTTTCAATGTGTTGAGGAGGAAAGCATGTGAGTCCCAATTCCACTGCAACTTGGGACAAGTCTCATACATCAACAATGCATAAATCTAATTAAGAAAATGAGAATATGCTCCTGAGCACCAAGGATTTAATAGAACTAAGGGATAAGTGTTTTGTTGAGAATGTAGGTAAGAAGTTTGATACTGTTTCGTCAATAGTTGAAATAAAATCCACTGAGAAAAATAAAACTATATTGAATGGTTTCATTACTATAGAAAGTGTTATTTCTATTAGGGATACCAATGAAACTAGCAGTCCATCATCTGCCAACATGTTTTTTGCTAATGTTGGTCTGAGGAGGAAGAAGTTTCCTTTCTTCACTCACATGAGAGGGAAGAAAATGCAAGTGGAGAAGAGGCACTCAAAGAGGAGGAAATCAATTAATTTTAACTAGGCATTCTCAAGCCTGGTTCAAGCCTCCATGCAAGCATCCAAGCAACCCAATGATGTCTAGAGTTCAATTCCATCCTGCCCTCCTTTGGAATTCCAAACTATCCTCCTCCAATGCAATGCATTCTCTAAGCAAGCAACCTTTTCCATGTGGCATCCCATTACTACTAAAGAGAAATAAAGTTTGCATCTTTAGTCAATTGGGTGTAGCTCAAGTATTTGTGAGGAAAAAATGCTACCTTGTCTTGTCTAGGTTAAAATCCCACTTCATGACATGTTTTCTCTTGCTAAGTTGATTGTTGATGAGCTGTAGGAAATCTATTCATGAGTTGTTAACCTGACCTTGTGCCTTGAAGAATAAAGGGTTTACCTTGGGTACTATCCCCCATGGGATATGATTACCTAGATAGAAAGAAAACAAGTGTGCATCTTCGGTTGCATGATCAAGGACAAACAAATAAAGGATCATTACCTTTGATTTGGGTATACTAGTTATGGAGCTCACAGATATTATCACTTTAATTTGTTTGCAACAATTAGATATTGCCATAGTCTTAACCATGCTAGAGTTTCACTTTTGTGACTTTAGTACTTTTTTGCATTTAGCTACAAATTTTTAATGTTAGATTTCATCCCTCCCCAAAATGATATTTTGGTTGTGGTGGGTTTCTTGGAAACCTATGTTGCATGTTGTTGGAGCTGCATCATTGTACATGTAGGAACTTCACAACTTTAAAAGGCATAAAAACCTCATTGTCAACCAATTTGTCAAGCCATTACAAGTTTTTATAGTTCAATGAAAGATTCATCAATATTTTACAAGATTTTCTAATTCTATGAAAGATTCGCCAAATTTTTGCAAGATTTTATAATTTTGTGAAAGATTCGCCCAAATTTTACAAGATTTAATAATTTCGTGAAAGATTCGCCAAAAAATTATATATGCATATTATATTATTGATAAAATAGCTTTCACACTTTCCTGTGTATCAATGAGATTCACCCATTTATTATATATATAAATTTAGGGGGGGTTCTTAAAATTTTCCCTGGACATGATAGTCCTCCCTACCTAATATTGCTTGTCCTCAAGCAATTTCAAACATGGATGTTGAAGAACCTGCTTTCTTTCCAAAAATTTGCTTCCAAAACTTTCCTTCCAAAAATCTAAGTAGTGGCACTCATGTACTCTTTCATATTTTGGAAATCCTTTGTGAACTTTCAACCCTTTTTCTCACTGTATAATTCTTTGAAGTTGCCACTAAGTTTCCCAACTTCGTGTCTTCAAGATTCCATGAAAATTTTAGAGAGAAACCACCATGCTGGATGCTGCACTACTCTGATTACAATCACCTTTTCAAGTAGTGACTCAACCTCCCATACTACTTGTTACCCCCAAAAATTGAAACCAGTGAGACCAAAAATTATCCCGGGGTCCCAAATGATCCTGATACATGCATGGTGTGAAATTTCTAGTATGAAATGCCATGAACATCAGGCATGTGAAGATTGAATCCATCTCTCAAAAGGTCTCCCACACAGGAAACTGGAACACTGCTTTGCAAAGATGAACTCAAAACTAAAGGTTGGATTTCTCTCTCAAACCAACAATCGAACTGCTGCTCCATGTGAGCTGAAGCCAAGCAAAACCAGGACCACATTGCTTGCATTGCATTCCAAAAGATAGGCATGCTCTACCACAAAAAATTGCAGGAAAAATATTTCCTAGATCCCACCACCTTAGTTGCAAATATTTGAGTGGCAGTATCACATGTGGAAAACTAACATTCCAAAGAATGCCAGGATCCCATTATCTCATCTACATCTTTCCAAACATCAATAACAACAATAAAAAGTCATCACTATGAAAAATGAAAGGAAGGATGTAAAGATCATACCACCACACTGGAAGTTCAACATTTCCAATGCACAATTGAAACCTTAAGGGCCCCTGCATCGAAATATGAACTTGTTCAAGGTTGGTCGGAGACCAAGAGAGACTCTCCATCATGAAATACATATCCTCAAAGTGAGGTTGAGTCCAAACAAGTCTACCCCAATCAACCAGATAGCCCTCATGTGCCAAATGCACACCAGAATCAAGAGGGAGACCATTGAAGCTCAAAGGACAAGGGTGAAAGTCCCATGTCTCATCACCAAAAGAGTAGGAATCATCCCACAAGAAAATATGTCCACACTCCTCCAAAAGAATGTAATATGCAAAAAAATAATCAGCCATGTGTTCTTTCATCCAAGAAGTGAATGAAGAACCTCCACTAAAATCTGAACCAAGTAAGGAGCAGAGAAAACAAGGAGACTTCAACTGGCTCAAAGAAGTCTCATCAAGACACCCATGAATATGTGTACCATCAAGAAATAAAAAAGGAAGTTTCTTCCAATAATAATTTGCTTCAATCATATATTTCTTCACCCAAGTATTGGATGAAGTTCCTCCAACATCAAATGAACTAAATAAGGAGCCGTGAAAATCATGAGTCTTCAAGTGACTCAAGTGAATATCATAGGTGCATCCATGTAGATGTGTACCATCATAAAGTAACACAGGATGCTGTTGAAAATGTAAAGAATAAAGTTCTCTAGTCATGTCATCCTTGAAAGGGGAGATAGGATTTTTATACTCCTCACGTGGCACCTTAAAAAAAAAACCTTTCACCCATACTTTATTAGGATGAATTTTGAAAAATATGGAAGTTTAGGATGTAGGAGAATGAACCAACTCACCCAAATGATCAGAAAATGCAAAAGTGTCATCATGTAAAGGCTCCATAAGGGTAGGATCAAGAACCTCCCTCAAAAGTGCAAAAATTTCCTCATAGGTTGGTTCCAAGGTAGTGGAATCATACACTTATTCAAAAAGTGTGTAACCATTTCCAAGAGGCAACTCAAGTTCTTCTGCCACCACAACAAGTGCTTGGCTCTCATCAAGCTCATCTTCAAACACACCAAGCACATGCAAGTTTCCATTTTTCTCATGATCCATCATGTCCTGAGAACCCTCCAAGCAATCTACCATTTGATAATTTGAAACATAGGAGGAAGAACAAGTATCTTGCAGCATATCAAGAAGTTGATGATTTTGCATTTCGAGCTTATGAATATCCTCAGTATTCTTCAAGTATGCTCCATGTAACCATTCATTAAGCTCAACCAAATTATTTCTATAAAAAATCAAAGACATGACATTACCTTCGATGTTGCACATTGCTCTTTGAATCTTCTCCATGTATTCAAGGAAGGATGGATCTTTCAATGAAGAAACTCTCCAACAAGAATTTGATACCAATGCTTGAGTGTCATGGAGTATGCTAAGGGTCTCTTGGATATTCTTTTCATTCATCTTTGATGACCCTTAAAGAAAAAGAGGCTCTCCCTTAAAGAAAAAGAGGCTCTTGTAGAGGGACCTCCTTTTCTTTGTACTTTATGCTTGGACCAACTTCATTGAGCTTAAGTGGTGATGGGGAAGTTGATCTTGGTTCTTCTTCAACTGCTACAAGGCATTAATTTTCATGATTAATGGAAATTTGGCTTGCAACAACACTTTCAAAAGTTATCTCTATGTCACCAACATAGAGGTGTGAGCACCCATTAGTAGGTACTCCTTCATAGTTCAAGCATCCATCAGTAGATGCTCTTTGATTCATGTCCAAAGTAGACTGTGTCTCAAAATGATCTTCAGTATTTTCAATGGAAACTTATTCATGCTCATGTGATGTTTCTTTATATTTTTTTTGAGTCACTTGGGAGTGACTTTCGATTCTCTTCATGTAATGCTTCTTCTACTTCACCACCTTCAGAACTAGGTGGCTCATGGGTCTCCTCATTTCGCTCCTCATTTTCACTCAAACATATATGAGTTTCTCTCCAAGGTATTTTGCAAGAAGGGAATAGACATTTCTTCGCTAAATCCACATCTTCATTTTTGGGCCTATTTTCAAACTCCCAATCAGCAGATTCTTCAAAAGGAATGGCCTTTTGTGTATGTCCCTTATACAGATCAAGATATGCCTGATATTGTTGGGGCAAGGTTTTACATGTTGCTCTCAATATTTGTAATTCATTCATATAATTATCCTTTGGTGGTTCACCACATATGTATTCAAAATACATAGGGTCATAAGAATAACCTTCATTACTTATGAAATTATAATAAGTGTTGCATGATGGCACCTATTCCTCGTACCATTCACATTCTTCTTCATATTTCTCACAATCATCTTCATACTGCTCATAAGCATTGTACTCATAGGAGTCATCATAATAGTAAGACATGGCTGCAAATTATTCTTCAATGTATGATATTAATGCATAGGTGCAAGTACCATGCTATGATACCACTTTAATATCCCTAATTTGAAAGTTTACACAATTTGGCCAATTTTTGAATCTTGGACTAGTGAAACCCCAAACTGTCCCAAATGATCCCAAATGGTTTTGAATTCTGTATGGATTGAATTAGGAGGATATAGGACACATTAACACATCTATCAGACACCCAAACAACTGATATACCCATCCATGGTTTTCAAATTGCAAGGAAAGAAGTTTCAGTACAAGCCTAGTTAATTTGAGAAGTGGAAATCCCCCCTAGGTCTTCCATTAAATGCTCTTCCCAACACTGTACGGACTTCACTAATTATTGGTTTGAGACTTGTCTCTATTATAGGAAATTAAGGAAAATATTTTTGCATCATTATATTTGGTTTTAGTGTCAAATAGGTATCCCAATGAACAACAACTTCTAGAGTCTAGAATTTGTGGTGAAAATGGTGGACAAGGAGTCTCGAATTTAGTCATAAACCATAGTGACACTTCAAGGGTATGCAAACATCATTTGGGACATCAAAGTAACTTCATATAAAACTCATAACATGGATAAATATCTCAGAAAAATCTGATATAAAACAGGTACAACATCATTCCAAAATTACTATGCAAATGCTATGGGGAAAATGACTTGAATCTCTTTCTTGATCGGAAATATCACTTGAAATACATGGTGTTTCGAGTTGTGGATCTCATGGTATGATAATTACAGAGATATGAAGTAACTAACATGTTCATGAAGTTGAAATAACAATCCTCCACAACTATATGCAATAAGAAGTGCGCCCTTGGACATTTACATGACATTGAGAGAAAGATAGTAGAATAGGCATAGAGAAGAATGAGAGAAGATGAATTGGAACTCAGTTGGGGTTTGAACCTGCATAAAAAAATATCCATGAAGCTCTGTTTATAGGTATGAATGGCCTCTCCATCAACCAACTTGGATGGGAATCTTGCACCCTTGAAATTGGTTCTAAGGTAGGGAGGATGAACATCCACCGTGCAAGGACAAGCTTGAAGCTCTCCCAAATTGCAAAGATGCAAATAAAAAATGACCAAAAGATGCTCCATTTCGACTTGGCCTCCTTTTAATAACTTTAGTTTACTCATTTACCTCCTTAGAACTCAAATTATCTCCTAATTACTCATGACATTCGAATTAGCGGGAGTTATGACCCTTCATTGGCCCCACATGACACTTGGCTCATCTTTTGCCTCCAACTCCTCCATGAATTCGAATTAGGGAATCTTTTGGATGCTTTGGAGATGTTTAAATCCTCTCATGCGCCCTCTTGGTCTATTTTTAGCTCTTACATTGTCATAGATGTCATAGAATCTGTCATAAGTGTCATAGGTGTCATAGAATATGTCATAAGTGTCACAATGCTTGTCATAGTTGTCATAGAATTTGTCATTGGTTATTTTTATCCCTATGACTCTTCATCTTCCTTCATGAATGTTACCTATTCCCTTCCAAATCGAATTTGGGGATGGCTCCATGTTTAAAGGAGGAATATTCTCTTATGTGGACCCCATATGTTCACTTATGCACCCCCGAGTCCAACTGGGACCTGATGCCACTTCATTTTGGAGCATTTAACATTTATTCCATAATTTATTGGCCTATTTTTCCACCATCAATTTAGGATATTAAATTTTCATGAGAAACTATAGACCTTGGGGTTAAATGTCAATATTTTAATTCTTCCACATAACCCTTAGAAATTGGGTAGGCAAACTTAATTATTTATCTGAAAACCATTTAATTGGGGACATGACAAAATCGATAGAACCCTGCAAGCATTTGCTGCTCAGATATTCATATCCTACATTATTACCACCATCACTGCGAGACACTTCTTCATCACTTTCAGAAGAATCATAAAGCCTATAGAGAACTACTAAAATAAACAGTAGGCATTGTTGCAAAAACTCACCAGCCTCTAAAATAAAAGAGCGCAATCAGATTGTTTTAAGTCATAGTCATTATTTTTCCTCCCTGAGCAGTTCTCATTCTGGAAAATATCAAATTGAAGGAGTATTCCACATGGCAGTAGAAAAATAAAAAAGTGCACTAGCAAAGCTCCAACTAGAGACCCACAAAACTCAAATATGCACCATGATATATATATATATATATATATATAGAGAGAGAGAGAGAGAGAGAGAGAGAGAGATCCTTCCAATGGTAGAAAAAAAGGGTGTTCGAGGCCATAAAATATCTCTGCCAACAGCATGATCAGCCAAGTAAAGTCCGAAATCATTAGTATTTGAAAAGTTCCTTGTCTTACTTATATTATTGTTAACATCTATTTTTTTAGAATTGAAGTGGATTTTCACTTTGGAAACAATCAAGGCTATTTGTTTTAAATTCAATACTATTGCTCCTCTTCCTTAAATAAGCAGCATGCCAACAAAATTATAATAATCTGGATGATGGATTTAGTTCACATTAGCCTTGTGCAATAAGATACATTTGCAATAAATATCTCAAGGAAGGTTGGCGATCTAGATCATAAATATGCCCTTATGCCTATACACTTCCTTATTTAAATGTTCTGTTTGATTAGTTAGGCAATATAATGGAGGGCCAAGTTATTGATAACCGCCCCTATTTATATCTGTTATTAGGTACTTACATTTACCCACAACTAGCTACTTGCTATTTTATCAATATTTCATTATTTTTAATCTCCCACTAACGAATCATGGGCATGAAGCAGATTATTTATGAACTGTTTTTTTGTTGTTCAAGTTTAGGAACCCACCTTTCTTCCAGAGTTGATATAGATCTTAGTCCCAAGACTTTGGATTGATGTTTGTTATAATTTTTTATCTGATAAGATTCCAAAATTCCAGTGGCTACCTACACTGTCCCTTGCTTCTCTTTATGTGCTTATATTTATGAAGGTTAAACCTTGCCTTCCTCTATTATAATCAATAGGATAGGAAACGAGTATTAATCCAATGCTCGTATGATCTGACTACTATAAATAGAATAATGATTATATTTCCATATATTACATGGATTTTTTCATGATAATATAGTAGCTTAGCTCGCGCTGGGATCCTCTTGAAGTTTAGGCTAATAAAACCGCTACCCATTTCAAATGCTTCTGGGCAGGCTCGTGGGATTCTGGTCTAATTTTTCATCCGTGAGGCCCTCTTCTAATTAGGTTGAGCATGAATCTACAAAATGTGTTTATAGATCAATTATCTAATTCTAAGAAGTCTCAAAGAGTGAGATCTGACTCTATGCTCCTGATTGTGGACTGCTAGGAAAGTGAATCCTATGTAACTTTTGTGTTCTTAGAATTATAAGGTAGGTAAGCCTCTTGAAGGCCTGTTGGAACGGGGTTAGGCCGCATAAAGTGCGGAAGCCGACAACAGCAAAGAAGTACCATCCGCGGAAGAAAGGGCCATTCACGGAGAACAAGGAGCCGACGAAAGCGCAAAATTAGTTTAGTTAGTTAGAAAGGGTCATTTGGACCGCTTTGTAACCACCTTAGTTAGCTATAAATAGGAATATGATTGTAATCCTAAGGGAATCATACCATAGCATTAGATGAGATCAGTTGAACAATAAGCAAGTGGATGATTTGCATAATGTTTTGTTTTGCCTTCAGCGAGTTTTGTATGGATCTGCGATAAGTGTTTTGAACTGTCCCTGCGAAGGTTGTACTACAGGTTTTTGATGAGTTAATGCATGAAGATGTTCGGCTATGTCTCTTTTGTATCTCTATTGGTGTTGAATGATGAATACTGTGATATGCTTAAGTGCTGTTATTTATGTTAATGCGATTGCCAGTTTTAACCTGTTGATGCGAATGTCGAGTTCATATTGAATATGTGAAGGTTGAATGTATGCTTAATTTGATATGAATTATGCGAAGATGAATCTCTGGTTTCTGTTGCAATAGAGTAAGAGTAGATGCATGTCCTCCCTCCACTGCGGATACCTGGTTCCTATAACCCCCTTAATCATCTCGGGTGAGACTTCACTCACTTTGCGGGTGTTGATGGAAAGGGTAAAACCTTTCTGGGCCGCTACTTAAGGGTGTTTGGTTGGTGTTTGTTGACAGCAGTGCGAAGTGACCAAGGGAGAGGGTGAGCCACAAGTTTGTGTTGGGGGCTTGTTGGCACAGGGTTAGACCGCATAAAGTGCAGAATTCAACAGTAGGGAAGAAGGACCATCCGTGGAAGAAAGGGCCATTCGCAGAGAACAAGGAACCGACGAAAGCGCAAGATTAGTTTAGTTAGTTATAAAGGGTCATTTGGACAGCTTTGTAACCACCTTAGTTATCTATAAATAGGAATATGATTATAAGCCTAAGGGAATCATACCATAGCATTAGATGAGATCAGTTGAACAATAAGCAAGCGGATGATTTTCATAATGTTTTGTTTTGCCTTCAGCGAGTTTTGTATGGATCCGCGATAAGTATTTTGAACTGTGCCTACGAAGGTTGTACCGCAGGTTTTTGATGAGTTAATGCATGAATATGTTCGATTATGTCTCCTTTGTATCTCTGTTGGTGTTGAATGATGAATACTGTGATATGCTTAAGTGCCGTTATTTCTGTTAATGCGATCACCAGTTTTAACCCGTTGATGCGAATGTCGAGTTCATATTGAATATGTGAAGGTTGAATGTATTCTTAATTTGATATGAATGATGCGAAGATGAATCTATAGTTTCTGTAGTGATAGAGTAAGAGTAGATGCATATCCTCCCTCCACTGCGGAAACCTGGTTCCTACAACCCCCTTAATCATCTCGGGTGAGACTTCACTCGCTTCGCGGGTGTTGCTGAAAAGGGTAAAACCTTTCTGGGCCAATGCTTAAGGGTGTTTGGTTGGTGTTTGTTGACAGCAGTGTGAAGTTAACCCCTATCGACAGAACTGTGTCAACAACTGGAAAATGCAGGTAAGCCTCTTGAAGACCTCTTGTGTATATTCTGAGTTCCGTGCCTCCTCCCCACATCCAATCCATGCCACATAATGGGTGAGGCAAGGAATTGAAGGGTATCAATGGAATGGTGATGGATTTATTGAATATTCCAAAGAAACCAGGGGTGGTGACATCACTCAACTGGTTCCTTCCACAGGATTATAGTTCCGGGCACCCAACCTAACTCTGGATCATGTTTTTTGGGGTGAGTCTCCACTGTTCGCGACAATTTATATTGTCGTCGGAGCATTGTTCAATAGTGCTCAAACAGTTCTCCTCCGCCTCACCCAAAAATCCACTAAATTGATACATGTACTCGTGTCAGCTGTGGAGTGGAGTAATGTGTATTGGTACATGAGTTAGTATACTATATTGGTACAAGATGGGACATGTGTAGCTCCTAGAATTTTTTATTTTATAAATTAATTTTATTTATTTTTTAATTTTGTTAATCAAAAGCACTCCACTAGGGATTTATATATTAACAAACAAAATAATGAACATAAAATTATGATTGATAATCTTTTTAATAACATTAAAATATGTATTTTCAATTTTTTTCATTATATTATTTTATTGTTAAAGTTATGCCAATCTAGTTTGCATTATAGATCATCTTTCTTTATAACCTTTCTCCTAACCATTATAATTGAATTTACTAATTACACTTTCCAATGCTCTACAATTTGCAAAATAATAATTTACAGTATAAAGTTAAATAACCAATTTAATTTATGCTTTGAATTTATACATATCTCATGTCTCACTCTTGCACCACTAAATTTGTAGCTAAATAACAATTCTCAATTTTTTCTTTTTCCATTTCGATCTACCTACAAAAGTAAAAACTTTAATTAAAAATTCCACCAACTTAAATTATAATATTATAAATATATAAACTAAACTATAATTTCTAAATATTTAAATAAGATTATTTATGTTGCATGCTTTTAGCGAATGCATTAACGATGAGTAAGCTAAATTTCTTAAAAACCTATGCATTTAGCTTCTCCACCAAACTACTAGTGCGACAATGCTGTTTTATACTATTATAGCTATAATATTATAATTTAAAAAATATAATTTATGATGATATATTAAAAATGGTTTATATATAAATGAGTGAAGTTAAATTTATACAATATCTCTTATGTTTTTTTAAGTAAGACATATTATATTAACATTTCATAAGAAATGTTTTTTTTAAGTAAGACATATTATATTAACATTTCATAAGAACATTACATAAGTTTATAGCCAAAACTATTTTCATGGCTTTTTAAGAGTTCTACTAAATTATAATTGTTGTTTACAGAGTTGACCTATAGAACCCCTTTGAGGAGGAGGAAAACAAGGCTTTATAGGCTTTTGAATAGTTAACCAAAAACTTAACCAAAATAAGATTGACAAACTAAAGACATCGGCCTAAGCTTTGAAGGCCACGTAACCTATCAACCAAAAACATTGCCATGCAAACCAACAAGAACTTTCTAGCACTTGAGATGACAACCCAATTCAATGAAAATAGAAACATAGAGATGGGACATTACAACACCTGAAAATTTATAGAAGACGAAGCAGACCCCCTATGCCCCAGACGTTCAGACGCCTCGTTCGACCCCGGTTGCATGCCAACATTTGTACTCCCCATCACGCTGAGCCGTGGAATAAAAGGAAGGCCCAACTCATTACCAATTGCATCAATTTTCATATGGAGAATCTTGGTGTCTGCGTAAAGCTCCCTCCAAAATTCAACCAGGACACCATCCCCTCGTTCTTTCTCTTCTTGCTTCAGTAGAACCCACTCGAGGAGACCCTTAATCACCCAGTAAAGCGCTATAGTCTTCTCATATTGCCCCCAGCGAGCACGTGAAGAACTTGGGTCTTGGATCACTGCTCCAAAGCAACAACCTCCACCGATGGTTGACCTCCCTCCACTTCGCACCACAACCCATGTTCTGTTAGCTCAATATTCGACCGGATCAAGGGAGGAATGGATGCCCAATATAACTAGGCAGCTTGAGCATCTCATAGCTGCTCTCTACTCTCCCTACACTTAGACTTCTCCTCAGAGCCTCCAGCCTCACCTTTCGAATCCATGATACCCAAGAATGCTTCAACAGACGTCTCATATAGTAACACAGCACCCTTCCACCACCTTTCACCATACACCTTCCTTATTCTCCACACAATAAATTTCCATTAAGGCAGACAAGACATTTCCCCCCAGATCTATGTTGCCTATGCCTTCCACACTTGCTTGTCTGATCCTTCCTACGACTTGTACTTCCATCTATTGTGTCAGATATCCTTTTCCCTCTGCATTTAACCACTACGCTTGGGAGATCGTCCCTTGTAAAGTCCCCTCCACTAAACAAGATTATGCCACCGCTTAACATAATTGCACAGAATTAAACACGTGTTGACCTGCGTTCACACAATATATCGTATATTTTATTGTTAAAAAATCAGTTTTGAACATTGATTATGCAATTTTTTTAATACAATGAATATATAATAAACTTTGAAATGATTTCTTCCCTTCCAAATAGCTAAATTTAGTGTAATGGATGACCATTTATGTACTAGCCAAATTTAATATAATTGATGACCCTCTATCCTTTTAATGGTTTTAATATTATAATAGTATAGCATATTATTAGACAATTATTATTCAGTTTTATCACCAAAATATTTGATCTTCAAATAAGGTTATAAATATTATATAATTGACATATTATTTAGTTGTTATTGTTGTTATTATTATTTCAATTTCAATTTTATAAAATTTTTATAAATCACATGAATTTAAAAAATATTTATTAATTATATTTCAGTTAAAAATATATATAAATAAAAAACATATAGTTAAATATATTTAAAATGTTCTATATTAAAAGAAAGAAAATAGATAAATAAAAATAATAATAATAAAAAGAAGTTTATGCTTTATTTTAAAAAAGACTTTTGGGTTATAATGCATTCATATTTATGGGGGTTATTAAATATGGTTAGGGTTTTGTTAGTCTGGTGTTTTTTAGGAGTTTCCTAGTCAATAATAGAGGATGGATCCGGAAGTCCAACTAGTGGAGGATTCCGACGATACCCTATTAGAATTCAATATATTTGTGAATGAGATGGAGGTATGCTCACATGATTGTACTACGGTAATCGACATGACCAATTTGGTGGGGCTCATTCTTACCTTCACACGGTCTCCCTCAGAGAAAGAGTTGGTGGCATTTAACCTCCCCTTGTGGGAAAGGAGAATGATGTCAAATCCTTGTAGGTAGAAGGGGGTTATGGAAACAAAGGCAGTTCCATTGTTCTCAAAGAAAGAGTTCCATCGGTAGGTTGGATGTAGATTTGGGGGAGGCTTTTGGTTTTGCAAAGGGTTCATTGGAATTGAATGGAACCTTCGAATTTGTGTGGGGATCTGACCATGGTTTTTTCCACTCCTCCCCTCCCTAAGAAGAAGAACAAAATTATTTGTTCTCAGGGAGTGGTAGGGGGGCATCACACTAGTCATGGGTAAGGACATCCCCATCATGGAGATTCCAAAGTTTGAAGGCTAAACCCTTATAGGGAAATTTTGTGGTAGGAGAGTTCGGTTGAAACAACTAGAAAGTTGGATTGTAGATGTTTGGAAACCCATTGTGGGTTACTCTCTAGTAGTTAATTTGCTTGCTCGTGGATGGATGGGATTTGGTTTTTGATCTGTAGAGGATGCACAATGGATTATTCATTAGTGTTGGATGTTCCGAAAACATATGTTGGTATTGAAGCTTTGACATCCCTTGTTTCATCCAATATCGAAATTTATGAATTCCACCTCTATATGGATCAAACTTCCTTGTTTACCCTTGTAATTTTAGACACCAGAGGGTTTTAAGGCCATAAGGGATCCAGTGGGTAAATTTGTGGTGGTGGATTAAAGTATCTTCCTTACTCAATCCAGAACTTTTGCTTGAATTTTGGTAGAAATCGACTTGCGATTGGGGTTGTATGAATCCATGGAGTTGGTAATTAGAGATAGGTCTTTTACTCAAATTATGGATTACCTCAATGTACCCTTTTGTTGTGCAATATGTTAGCTTTATGGTCACTGCTATATTTTGTACAATACTATCAGTATAACTAATTGCAGATAATATAATAGGATCACTAAAAGAATAACCAAGTAGAGAAACAATAGACACAAAATTTTATCCCGGGAAACCCAACAGGGAAAAAGCCTGGAAACCTTCGTATAAAGATAATTACTTTAGAGATCAGAGTACATATAGAAGAGAGAGAAAGATAAACTTCTCCAAGTGTAGAAACCCCAAAAACACTTCTCCTAGATGCAATAGCGAATTTCTCTCCTTTAGTGCGAATTTGCTTGAGTTGAGTGAGTGACCAAATGAGAGGTTCGACCTCTATATTTATACACATCAAAAGTGACTTTTTCCTTTACTGGGCCGACTTATTTAATTATGTGGGCTAGATTGTCTTGGGAGAAGATAAAAATACATTTAATAAATATTTTCTTTGGGTAATTCCAACCCAAGGTTTACATTGATTGTTTCAAGGATTTTATATGATCAAATACATTAATAACTTCTCCCGTAGGAGGTACAATAACAATATAATAAAAATATAATAAGAATAACTTCCAAAGTTGCGTTATTTCCAACACTCCCTCTCAACAAGGAAGGTATTCTTTGGATATGGTCATCATCAACATCACTAGACACGATCATTTAGATCTCAACTATACACCAGATATATCTCGAACATCTCGATATGTACGGAAGGTATTCAACACAGTCTCAGTATGTCGAGAAGTGTCATCATGCATCTAATCCACTTAGTCCATCGGTGGATCAGCTCAACAACTCTGCACAGTCCATCGGAGAGTCCATCATGCATCAACTCAACCCAGTCCTTCGGGGAACATGCACCAACTCAACTAGTCCATACAAGAGTACCTGTGTGCATCAACTCAACCCAGTCCATCGGGGAACATGCACCAACTCAACCAGCCCATCAATGAGTCCATACAAGAGTACCAGTGTGCGTCAACTCAACCCAGTCCATCGAGGAACATGCACCAACTCAACCAGTCCATCGGTGAGTCCATATAATAATACCAATGTGCACCAGTGTGCACCAGCCTCTCCATCCTGTATCGGGATGCATGAGATATATCCTCACTCTTTTCAAAGTGATTGGGAGAATGCACTAAATCTCTCCATGAGATATCTCCTCACTCCTTTCGGAGTGATCGGGAGTGTGCGCTGGCCTCTCCATCCTTTTCAAGATGTCTAATAGATCTCCTCACTCCATCTAGGAGTGATAAGGAGAATGTAGTGGCTTTTCCATCCCGTCTCAGGATGTTTGAGAGATATCCTCACTCCATCTCAAAGTGATTGGGAGAATGCAGTGGCCTCTCCATCCTATCTCAGGATGCTTGAGAGATCTCCTCACTCCGTCTTGGAGTGATCAGGAGAATGCTTGGTCTTTGTATCATTGTCCTTCCCTCTCTAGGAGGGACACATTATCTGCCACACCAAGCCTTTCATGAAAGTATGCAAACTTTATCCTGGGAAGAGGCTTGGTAAGAATGTTTGTAGTTTGGTCATATGTCGAAACATACTGTAGCTCAACCACACCTTTCTGCACCATATTAGGAATGTAGTGATATCGAATATTGATATGCTTCGACTTGTCATAGAATAAACCATTCACTGACATCTGTACACAACTTTGGTTATCACAGTGAATAACAGTTGGCTCCGTAATCTGATCAAACAATCCTGCAAGGAGTTTTCAAAGCCACACAACTTCTTGAGCTGCAGTGCTAGCAGCCATGTACTCAACCTTTATAGTGATAAGTTCTACTGAGGTCTTCCTCCTACTGCACCAGGATATCACGGTATATCCCAGGTTGAAGCAACATCTAGAGGTGCTCTTCCTATTTCCCTTGGCTCGGGAAAATCTCATTGTGCCTCTGCCATACTTCTAATCCAAAGAAGTAATGCATCAATCCAAGATCCTTCATTTCAAATTCAGAGGCAATCTTCCTTTTACACCATACAATAAGCTTCTCATTCCAATTGAGAAACAAATCGTCAACATAGAGTACCGAAATCAGTGGCTCACCATCCACAACCTTGTAGTAAATGTTGGGGTCTGTATCACTCTTGGTGAATCCCAAGCTCGCAAAGTATCCATCTATCTGATCTTACCAAGCACGTGGTGATTGCTTGAGTCCATATAAGGCCCTTTTCAACCTGCATACATGGGAATCCTTTCCATGGATTAAAAACCCTCTAGTTGTTCAACATATACTTCTTCCTTTATTACACCATCGAGGAAGGCAATTTTGACATCCATTTGATGTAGCTTCCATCCCATAACAGAAGCAATAACAATAATCATCCTGATGGAAGTATATCAAGCCACAGGATCAAATGTCTCATCATAATCACCTCCCTCTTTCTGAGAGAATCCTCTAGCAACAAATCCAGCCTCGTGTTTCTCAACACTGCCATATGCTCCATGCTTGGTTTTGTAAATCCACTTGAAAGTCACTACTGAATTCCCCTTAGGTATTGGTACAACCTCCCACACAATATTATTCATGATGGTTTGGCATTCTTCCATCATGGCATCCTTCCATACTTGGTGTCGGGATGCCTCCTCATAGGTGGAGGGTTCTGAGTCAATAATGTGACTCATCAATGCTACATACCCTGAGAATCTTTGAGGTCTCTTACTTTCTCGAAATGTACCATATGGATATTCATGCCCCTCTACATCCTGCAATGTCTATTGTTCCCATCTAGGCCTCTTTTGTCCTACTATAACATTTTTGGGTACATCTACTGGCTCAACGAGATCAATGGGATCGATCGGATCATCCTTCTCTGCTAACTCCATCTAAATTATTGGAGGGGGAGGTGATCTTATCTCCTTTGGATCTATCATCTCATCATCATCGATCTCCATATCAGATCCTCTAGCTCTTCTGATAGCCATCTCTTCTTCAAAGGACACATTCCTGCTGACTTCGATCTGCATCGATCCTGGGATGTGGTTTATGTAAGCCTTTGAAGTCTCACTGTATCTCACAAAAGTTCCCTTCTTGCCTGAAGGCTCTAAATTTGTCCTCTTTTCCTTGGGCACACGAATGTAGACTAGACAACTAAAGATATGAAGATGGCCCACTTCTGGTTTTGCTCCTGTGAAATCTTCTTCCAGAGTCATGTTCTTCAAGATTTTATGAGTACATCTATTTTGCACATAGATAGTTGTTTTAGAGGCTTCTTCCCACAAGAACATATGTAGACTCTGGTCATGTATCATGGATTTGTATCCCTCAACAATTGTTCTATTATTTCTTTCCACAACCCCATTTTGTTGAGTGTTGTAGGGAACTGTAAGCTCCCTCTTAATTCCTGCTTCCTTGTAGAAATCATTGAAATCTATAGAGGTGAATTCTCCACCATTATCTGACCTTAAGATCTTAATCCTCTTTCCCGTCAGATTCTCGACTTGTGCCTTGAATTATTTGAATTTGCATAGCACCTCTTCAGATTCCTTGGTCTTGAGAAAATATATCCAAATATTCCGAGAATAGTCATCAATAAATGTCACATAGTAATAGTAGCCACCCAATGAAGCAACAATCACGGGTCCACACAAGTCAGAATGTACTAGATCCAAAATTCCTTTGGATCTGCTTTCACTGTTCGGGAAGGATCCCTTGGAATTCTTTCCAAGTGCACATACTCTACATATTCCATCACTATCTATATGAAGTACTAATAGACCTGTCACCATATTCCTTAATGACGGGAGATCTTTATAGTTAAGATGAGCAAGTCTTCTGTGCCATAGCTTACCCATGATGGTAGATTGATGTACTAGTGCTTGAGTTGGTGGTGTGCTCAACATGTACAAGCTAATCTCTCATACACCAATTACCTTTGTTGAATTCATGCTTGTGTCCTTGTGCCAAGCAAGGACCTTCCAATCAGAAAATGCAACTTTATAATCCTTGTCCTCCAAAGCTGATATGGAGACAAGGTTCCTTTTCATACCAGGCACATATAACACATCACTTAGATGTAGGGTATCACTAGACTCCAACTGAAGGGAGGTAGCCCCAGATCCCTTCATTGTATAGTTAGAATCATCCCCAAGTACAACACGTAGATGGGATTCTTTCTCAATCAATTCTGAAATATTTTCTTTATAACCAGTCATATGCCTAGATGCACCACTATCTATTAACCAAATATCACTAGTGGTGGGAATAGTACTTGATAAAGATGATATGAAGAAGAATTATGTGCAATCATCATTCCTTGAATTCTTGTGAGGAGTGTATTTATCAACATCAATAGTTGAGGCTTCGTGATTCCTTTTATTTGAACATCGACAATATTTGGCATAATGTCCATACTTATTGCATTTGAAGCATTGAATATGAGAGAGATATTTCTTCTTCTTCTTATGATATGGTGATGGGATTGATATCCTCTCTTTGTTCCTATGGTTATGAAACTTTCTTCCTTTTCCTTTTCCTTTCTTGGCATGGTATGCAAATGCTTTATTCTCTTTGGATTGATTTCCATGTAATTTATTCTGTGCCACAATTCTTGTTTCCTCCTGGATGTAATCCTCCCATAAACTGTCAAATTTGGGAAAATTGGTTTGTCCACTTATGCTTTGGATAAATGATTCCCAGGAGGGAGGGAGACCATTAAGAGTTGTTATGACAAGTTCCTTATCTTCAATAGATTCTCCACTAGAGATTAGCTTGTCCCTTAGTTCCAAGATCCTCATGAAGTACAAAGGAATTGATTCTAACTTTGACATCTTCAGATTTGATAGTTGGTTCCTCAATGTAAGAGTAACATTGATGCTACTATGTTCAAATAAATTCTTCAGGGATTTGAACATCTTCATAGTTGTCTTCTTCTGTGAGATATGAGGAACCAAATGATCTTTTACTAAGTTTGCCAAGATTCTTCTTGCTCTGGCATCATTCTTTCTCCTTTGAGTCTTGTCATCTTCCGCTTCTGGTTCTGGAACCTTCTCGTTGATGAAATTTAAAAGATAACTTTATTATAATATAAGAAGAGACCTATACTTCCATGAGATGAAGTTGGAAGCCCCATCAAGCCTATGTTCAACCTTCATTTCAATCATCTTGACTATAGTGTTGAACCAGAAACCCTAGTAGGAGCCAGGTCAAAAATGAAGTTTGAAATTTTGCAAAAATAACTCCACAGATAGATGGACCCTATCAAGATGAGTTGCTGAAAGGTAAAATTGATTCAAATCTATCGATATAACATCACAAAAATCGAAACCCTAATTTCTGCAACAATTGCAAAATTAGGTCAAAATTTGAAACTTCTCAGAACTGGAATTTTCCTTCACCAAAAGATGTGCCTTCCCTAGGGCGAAATTCCCAATGCTCTTTTCAAGCCAAATTGAGGAGGGAAGGCTCTGAAAAATGAAACCCTAGTTTCCGGCAATGGCTTATTTTATTACTGCTCTGATACCATGTTAGATTTTGTACAATACTAGCAGCATAATTAATTACAGATAATATAACAAGAACACTAAAAGAATAACCAAGAACATAAACAATAGACACAAAATTTTATCCTGGGAACCCAACAGGGAGAAAACCCAGCAACCTTCGTATAGAGATAATCAGTTCAAATATTAGAGTACAAATACAAGAGAGAGAAAGAGAAACTTCTCCAAGTGTAGAAACCCCAAAAACACTTCTCCTAGCTGCAGTAGCGAACTTATCTCTCCTTTAGTGCGAACTTGCTTGAGTTGAGTGAGTGACCAAATGAGAGGTTCGACCTCTCTATTTATGCACATCAAAAGTGCCTTTTTTCCTTATTGGGCCGACTTGTCTTGGGAGAAGGTAAAAATACATTTAATAAATCTTTTCTTTGGGTAATTCCAACCCAAGGTTTACATTGATTCTTTCAAGGATTTTATATGATCAAATGCATTAATATATTATCCCTTAGGAGGTACAATAATAATATAATAAGAATAACTTCCGAAGTTGCGCTGTTTCCAATCGTCACATGATAGAATATTTCTCCAAGCAATTCAAGAAGTAGACCTAGAGAAGGAAGGAGCCAATGGGAAATTAGTATAAAGGGCCATAGTTATTGAAGAAGGATAATTTGGGGAGCTTGTCTCCTCTGAAGAAGGCTACTCCGAGGGAGCCTCCACAATAACTTCTCTTCGAAGAAAATAATAATTTGGGGAGCTTGTCTCCTCTAAAGAAGGCTACTCTGAGGGAGCCTCCACAATAAATTCTCTTGGAAGAAAAATAGGAGTCTCGACATGAGATCATGTTGGGGGAAGTGATAATCCCACTAGAATCAGAATGGAAGTCTTGCTTGGAGCGATCAGAAGCAGAGAGTGACCTATTTGGGGAGTTTTAGTTAACCTTAAGTCAATTCGACCAGTTGGAGTTTTTTAAGAACAAAGGGTCAAAGGATATCCTTCCTATTTGTAATTCTTCAACTTTCTTTCTCCTTGTTTCCTCAATTAGATAGGTATCTATGAACCCGTTAGCAAAGATTAGGCTTATTGAAGTTTCTAGTTCCTCTTTGTCAAGCCAATGTGGGATTGAAGTAAATCTTGTGGGGCGGGTTCCTATTGGGGTGTCCTTATTCAAGGATGAAGAATTTATTTTTTAGGTTGAGGGGTCTTTTCAAGTCATCTTGAGGATCCCTTCTTTCTCTAGAAGAGGGGAAGGTCCTTACTTGTTGAGGTATTTTGGGAAGGGATTTGGAATTTAAATTGTCTATAAGATAAGAATTTGATTATGGGTGGTGATCTTAATTTGACGTTATCAAGTGAGGAAGTCTGGGGTTTGTCTGCTAGAGAAGACCAACTAGCTCCTTATTTTTTGGGATTATTTGAGGAGGTTGGTTAAATTGATGTGGAATGGGTTCAAATGCGTCTGACTTGGAGTAATAGATGTGTTGGTGCAGGAGGGATTTCAAAGTGATCGGATCACTTTTTAATTCATGAGAACATCATGGAGTTTGTAGGGACTTTAGGATCTTAGGTTAACACTTCTAATTTTTTGACCATTTTCCGATCTATTTGGAGATAGGGGAATGAGAGGAGAAGCCAATGACCCCCTTTAAATACAACTCTAAATACAACTATAGTTGGTCTGATGACGAGGAAGTTCAAACATTGATTAAAGATAACTGGGTTCATGTCTTGGAAGATGCAATAGTGTGTTTGAGAGACAAATTTGTTAACTTAATCAGGTGTCTTAAAGATAAAATAGTTGGTCGGGGAAAAGAGAGATATTCCAAATGAAATGAAAAATTAGCAGAAGTGGAACATCAACTTGATCGATTTCTTTTTCGGTTCTTCTAGTGGTCCATTTTTCGAGGAGGATAAGCGTAATGTTTTGGTGCTCAAACACCAAAATGAGGGTCTTTTGAGAGACATAGAAATCAAATGGTACCTTAAGAGCAAGGCTTTATGGTTATAGGTGAAGGACCATAATACTAAATACTTTCAATTTTTCCAATCACCATGAAAACTTGAACTCAATTTGGGAATTGCAAGATGAGTCTGGTCATGCAGGTAAGGGTTTTCACAATCTTGCTGGTATGGATATTCTTTGTTTTAAATCACTTTTCTCAAACCCTGGCTGAGACAATATAGGATAAATCTTACAATTGATTGGTAAATATAGTCTTATGGTTGAGGATGAATAAAATCATGATATCGATAGGCTAGTCATGAAACAAGAATTCCTTGTAATACTTGGTTTATTTCGTAGAGATAAAATCCCTGGTATTGTCGGTTGGCCAACTAAGTTTTACGTTGATTTCTTTGATATTATTGGTGGGGACTTGCTTAATGTGGTTGAGGAGGTCAAGATATCGAGTAGGATGATAGGTAGCCTTAACACAATTTTCTTGGCACTTATCTTGAAGTCTGATGACCCTGCATCTTTTGAGGAGTTTAGGCCCATCTCTCTTGTAATTGTATATACAAAATTCTTGCTAAGATCATTGCATTAAGGATTAAGATGATCTTGTTTGGGGTTTTATCACAAGATCAATTCAATTTCTTGAAGGGAATATTGATCCATGAGGCTATAGGTACAACTTAGGAAGGGATGCACTTAATGAAGCTTGAGAAATAATCAACAACAACTTTGAAGATAGATCTCTCCATGGCATATGATAAGGTTTCTTGTTTTTTCCTAAGGCTTTTACTTCTCCATATTGGCTTGAACTTTGAAATGGTAAGTTGGATAATTGGGTGTGTGGTTTCTTCGTTTTTTGTTGTATTGATAAATGGCTCTGGTTCAACTTTTTAAAATCCAACTAGAGGATTAAGATAAGGTTGTCTATTGTCTTTGTATTTGTTCCTCTTGTTAGTGAAAGGATTAAGCATGGCAATTCAAGAGGAAAATCATAGATGAAAGATTAAGGGTACCAATTTTGTCACGAAGGAAAATCCGACTCACTTATTTTTTGTGGATGATATTTTGTTGTTTGGTTTGCAGTCTACATTGGAATGCCAATTGTATAAATATACAATTGATCTGTTTTGTAAGGCTATGAGCATGGAAATCAATGTAAGGAAGTCAAGTTTATTATTCCTTAATGAGATTGATGTTTAGATAAATCTTTGGGGCATATTCTTTCCTTTTCCATTGCATACGTTGTAGGATGGGTTGAACTATATGGGTTTTAAACTCAAACCTAACATGTACGAGAAGGAAGATTGGATTTGGTTGATAGTGAGAGTACAACCAATAATTAATATTTGGTTTAATTGTTTGATCTCTCATGGAGGGAGATTGGTTCTTATCAAATCAATGCTTGAGGAAATGCCTTTCTATTGGCATTTGATGGCACACATTTTGAAAAGTATTTTGGAAAATATTAGGTAGTTGTGTTTTAATTACCTCTGGAAAGGTCGGGGGGAATATTTGAGGTGTCACTTGGTCAATTGGAAAGTTTTAGCTTCTTCAAAAGTCTTCGGAGGCTGGGGCTTAAAGAACGTTTTTGCTTTCAACTGGGTCCTTGTAGCAAAATCACTCTAGAATTTTCTATCTAGAGACACTTTGTGGAAGGATATTTTAATGGAAAAATATGTAGCTTTTGGGTCCATCATTGATTGGATTCGAGCTTGGACAAAGTCTATTCAGTCGGTTTCCAACCATTGGAAAGAAACGATGCATTATTTCCCTATCATTGGATACTTTCTAGCTAGGCAGGTGGGGTATGGTTTGGAAGTCTATGTAGGATCAAATGTAATTATGGGATGCAAAGGACAAATGAGCCTTCTATTGGATTTGATCTGGTATCTACAAAATCAAGAGAGTTGCACTCTCGATAAACTTGCCAATCCTCTCACCACAAACATATGGGCTTAAGGTTGGTTACATGTTGATGATATGGAGTTGGAAGGTGTTTGGAATTAGTCTCATTGGGATTCTTATTGTTAGTCTCTTCAACAAGTTCATATTTGGGTAAAGCTTGAGTTGTATACTTTAGTATGGAGTTTCAATTCAAAAGGATGTTGTTATTCGGCTCGTCTGGGGTATTTTTCCTCGATGGAGAGGGAGAATTGTGTTATGAAATGGTGGTGGGGGAATATTTGGAAAGTGGTAGCTCCCCAAAAGGAATTCTTCATCTATGTCTATTTTTTAGCAATCGAGTTTTAACTTGGGATAGATTGTGATGGCGTATTAAACATAGTCCTAGGATTTATATGCTTTGTCCAGTAGCAAGGATTCAAATACTCATGTTTTTGTGAATTATAGTTATGCCAATCAGTTGTGGAAAGAGGTGGAAGTGCAATTTAATCTAAAGGAGTCATGGATAAAAGATTCCATGGAGGATTGACTGAAGCATTTTTTTTTCCAAAAAAAAATTGAATTCTTTTAGACCTTTTCCTTTTTTAGTTTCGTGGGGATTATGGTTATCCCACAATCAATCTGTCATTGAGGATCGGGTGCCAAAATCCTTTCAAGTCATGACACAATTAATTACACTCTTTCAGTAATATCTGTAGCTTATTCGCTGGCCCAAGGTAAGAATTGTTAAGCCTATGAATATTGATAAGGATAAACCTTGGTCCTTTTTCAATGGAGCCTACCAAGGAAAGGCTTAGCTATGTGGGTTTGGTTTCGCCATTTTTTGTTTGGAGGAGCACTACTTTTATGGAGAAGGGGCTATTGGTCAAGGTATGAACAATTGGGAAGAATTATCAGCGTTATTTCATTTTCTATGGAAGGCATTTTATTTGGATCTGAAGGAGCTACAAGTTCTTGGGGACTCGACTTTTGTCATTAATTGGATGAACAATAATGCACAAATTCAAGATATCGATCTTATTCAGTTTGCCAGTTGATTAAAGGAAATCAGTGAGATCCTTCAGGGGATCTCTTTGCAACATGTTTATAGAGAGCACAACACTCTTGCATATTAGCTCTCAAAGCAAGCTTTGGGTATGCCTATTGGTCACATATGTTTAGAGTTTTGAGAGGGAAATCTAATCTCCTCTAGGACCATTGCCAATTAAGATGTGTATTTCTCTTTGGTATTAGATATTAAACCTAAAGACTTTAATGGAAGTTGCTATATAAGGTTGTTATGTAGAACTTTTTTGCTTTAGGAATGATGGCAGAGGTTGACACTTATATATTTTTTGAACTATATTGATAGCACCCGAAAATTGTATTTTCTACTTGAATATAAAGTATGTTTTTTTTTCTTTTAAAAAAATACATTTATATTTATAATTCATTAAAGTAAAATTACCCAAAAAAATCAAATAAATAAACAAAATCCAAAAAATAGTTTCAATTCTTACCTTTTGAAAATTGGACTACTGTATTGTTAAACTACAAACTCTTTAATTAATTAAAATTAAATGTGTTCTTATTTTTTGTTTTTTTGTTCGATTGCCCGTCATTGGGGCTGGTAGCAACGAACCATTGGTTAAGAATCACAACCCAGGGGCATCTAAGCCGTCAAAGTCACCCGCACCCGGCCTGGGCATACCAACCCTTATGATAGTGGCTGGATTTTTGGGTGTCTCCTCCCAAGTAGCTCACCCCTAAGGGGAATTGAACTTGGGTCGCCCTATTGACAAAACCCACACCTTAACCGAATGAGCTAACTAAAATTGACATTCCTATTTTTGATTTTGAAAATTTAACTAATAACTTTTTAATTAGTTAAAATTATATTTGTTATTTTTAATAAAAAAACTTAACTTTTTCATCCATATTACAGTTTTTTTAAGTAAATAATAATATATGTATATATTAAAGATGATTATTTTATATTCAATTTAAAAGTGAAATTAAGTATATATATATATATATATAATTTTAAAAATTATATATTATTATTATTAAATTTAACATCTTATACATATTTTTAAGGAAACCGACAACCACTATTCAGCTTTTGGTTTTTATGTGAATTTTGCTTTTCCTGTCCAACCGACACACGCACTTTTCTTTATCTTTAAAGCAACTAATACTTTGCCCTTTGGAGACTGCACAAGCCCCACGTAAAACATGCATGAAAACGAAGATGACTAATTCCATTTATGTCCAAATAATTTATGTTCATCATCACACTCGGGTGAGAAGTAAATATTTAGAGCATCAACTTTGGTAGCTTTACATCTTTGTTGGGATTAATTAGTCACTTGTACTAGGAATGGGTTACATGCTTCTCGGTGAAAGGTGTGTGGTTATTGATTTAGCTGGACGTATTAAGAATACTCTGAGATGAATATTTGAACCTTTCTATAATTTATTATTTTTAATATTTTAAATTATTAGTGATGATTAATATGCCATTTCATTTGAGTATGCAAACTAGATATAGAATATGGTAGATGAATACCACTTCAACTAATGCAATACTTCATGCAAAAGAATTATGTGCTTATTTATACATCATATAATGATATAGATTATCACTTGTAACAAATAGATGTGTTATTTCCAAGTTGACAGGTGCAAGCGGAGTTATCCTTGATTCCATGGGGAATAAGCAGAAAACCTTTTCTTGGGCAATCGGAAGAAAAACAAATAATGAAGCTGAATGGCTAGGTCTCATAAAAGGCTTAGAACTTGCCAGAGAAATGGAGATAGAATCTTTGGTTGTTGTTGGTGACTCTCTTATCATCATCAGGGAAGCTAGATCATTATCCAAAAAAAGAAAGAGCCCCTCCTCGAAAATAAATCGTCTCCTTCTCGGTCTTGTTAAAGAATTCAAAGACATTAGATTTTATCACATTTTTAGAGACCTCAATGGACAAGCAGATACTAAGGCAAATTTGGGAGTACAACTGAGATGCGGAACCCTGAAATGTGATCATGTCCTTATTGAAAATTCTTTGGTCCCTTAGGTTGGTTTTCGTGGGATGAGGACCCCTCTTCAAACTATGGTTTTAGCACTTTTCTGGCAAAATATCAATGGCCTCGGGATCCATTACCAAATCCATCTCCCGGATCTCTTTTGGATCACTGCACCATCACTCATTAATACCGCCATCCTGCTCCTTCGCCGGGTGGTTGGCATGCGTAGAGAGGACTCTGCAATAAATCCCGAAGGATGGGAAGGCTCCCTCATTCACATCAAGAATTTCTGGGAAACTCTGTCTAGTTTTTCCTTCTACTGTGTCTGCATTTCCTTTGTCTGCAGTATGGCTCACCCTCACACCGGCTTCCCCTCCATGGATGGTAGTAAGCACCCACGATGTACTCGCTGCAGCAAACATATTGGAATCTCTCCTGGCGTGAGTTGTTGGCCCATTCAACTTGAGGACTACGATATGGATTTTGAAGTCGACTAGGCCACTCCCCTGACGGTTGGTCTCAGGCGTGTAGGTGTTAAATGTGTTCAGGATTTAGTTCAGTCTCGTAGCAGTGAGCTCTCTCTTGAAATGATTATAGAACATATTCAGGACATAGAAGGATAGGTTCGGTTAATTCGAAGTGAAAATCTTGAGTTCAAACAAGCTATCTCTTGTCTTTATACTCTAGCTCACTCGATCCATTTGGAGGTTAAGAACAATAATAAGAATTTTGATGAGCTGTTTGATATGATGGAAGATTCTCTTGGCTCACTCCACCTTCACAAGGCTAATATGAAACATCACCCCGAGGACATTAGTAGCAAGCTGGAAACAATTGGGAAACTTCTGGCTAAGAATAAGGAAGACTCTGTGCAAGCTGGCGTGCTCATCAACAGAAGTGATGGAAAGCTCGGGTTAGCAGAACCTGCTGGTGAAGATATGAATGCTTAAAATACTTGCAGTTGGAAGGCTGTCCATTAATGCCCTTTACTATGTCTTTTGTCACTCCGACTTATATAAGTCTGGTTAGTTCTGCGTTCCTTTGTAGTTTTTTGGCATATAGAAATCTTCAGATTTCTAAATTTTGTGTTTGCAAAGACTATCGATATGTACTTGTCTTTATTATAGCTTCTTGGTCAATATGTAAGGTGCTATAGCACTCACAGGTTAGGGAAATTTCACTGCAATTACAAGCTTGTTAAATATGAACAAGGAGTGACGGATTCCTTCCTGTTATGGGAGAAATCCTTCAGCCCTTCTTTGTAACCTCTGTTTTTCTTTTTAATCAAAGCTACTCAACCGTTTCTATGAAAAAAAAAACAAATAGATGTGTTATTGCATAAGAGATATGTTCCTAGTGAGTTGACTTACATATGGATCATCTATGTGATAGTCAAATTCCTGTAGAATCAAGGTATCTTGGATTTTTATAGATGTCAGAAGGATAACGATACGATATCAATTTTCTTATGAATTGCATTATGATCACTAAGCATTGATTTGATTTGCAGTTGAGTGCGAGTTTTGACAGGACCCATAGCTTGCCTAGAGCAGTTGTTTGATGACATGACTCTTAGAATAGTGATTGCACAGTATAGTTGATGAAGGGTGTTGACCCTAGTGATATCAAGGGGGGTGGAGGCATTTCCCACCATTTATCCTCTGAAGAGTAATGGGAAGACTATGCTGAGAACACTCCCCTATATGTTTGATGACAACTATTGATTGGCTATTGGGGAAGTTGATTGATGTTGTCAACACTTGCACCTTGGGGTTCTATATATGGTTAGGTCGGTATAGTTATTAGCATAACATATTGCAGTAGAAGATGGGATGGAGAGGTTAGTGATGGAAGTAATGGTGACTAGGTATGTGGAATACTTGTGGATATGGATGAGACCATGATGGGATTGGATTGTGTTATTTTTGTTATAAGCCTTCTTGATTATATGCTTGGTGTATTGAATATATTTATGATTTAAATTCAAATTCTTTTGTATGAATGTTGACGAGTGATGAATCAAGGAAGGTAAATCTTAACTAGTAATGAATAGTGAGTGATGCATTCATTAATTGTTCTTCCAGATGTTGATTTCCAACAAGTAAGAACTAAGCATTAGAGGCAATGGTTGTTCATTATTAGTGCTCATGTGAGAGCTGTATGCACTGGAAATGTGTACACACCTTGCATGAATACAATACTATGTTAGGTTAGTAAAATATTTATTATTAACTTCATTGGGATTAAAAGAATGATTAGCATGTGTGTACTTATAAACACATAATTTTTGAGTTTTCAAGAATTGTTGATATGTTGAATAGGTTTAAAAATTTAATTGGATTGAATGGATTGTTGAATATATATATATATTGGGGAGATATTATATACATGTGTAAAATACATATATAATATGATATAAATAAAATATCTTCATTGATTAATGTGAAAACATCTTCATTTATTAATGTAAGGTAGATAAGATTGCATAGATTTAGTAATAAGTTGTCATATAGCTTTTAACTAGTGTCATGTGAAGATTTGACTTTGCACTTAGTGGATGAATATTTTAAATATATTTTAACCTAAAACTAAGGAAGACAATGGGGAAGATTTTGATAAATAGTGAAGAGAAGATAGGAAGAAGGGGGACGATACTTGAGAGAATGAAGGGCTATGAGTGTTAATTTTGTATCTTAATGTGGAATTATAGTAGTACTTGAAATCAATGAATAATCAACAAGCATACACATTCACATGAGACACATCATTTACTTTGGGGAAACCCTCTAGTACTTGAGGGAGAAAACCCCAACAAAATCTTCCTTAGAATATTGATAGATAGCAGAGAATGTCTTTACAATGAGCAAATTACATCAAGTACCCCTGGTGCATTATCAGAGAGTAATAACAAGCACCCTTGGTGCAATCACAGAGCAAGAGATGTTACAGAGAAAAACTTCCTATGGCTTGGGGTAGACCACGACAGACAGATGACTTCCAGAAATCAAACTCATTTCCCAATGTATGCTATATAAATGTAAATGCTAAGAAGTGGAATAAAAGACCAACCTCAATCCGGACATTCGATGAAGATCCCCGTTGAGATTTCAAATCTTAACACTTGTACCTGCAGCTTAGTCTCAACAACAAACACAAGCAAGTGCATATGATGTATGAAAGATGCTAGCACATACAATAACATAATCCATGATATATAAAAGCCAATGTACCCAATGATAGTAAACAATCATTCACAATATCAATTGGACGAGAAAATGAGTATTTCTATTAATATGAACAAGAAGTACAAGATACAACCTCCTGTAGGAAACTCATCTGAACCAAGAACTAGGTCCCTCCACTTGTGCCTCCACCACTTCAATCCCCCATGCAATGGAAAAGTCGCGAGTAAAGGAGAAAATTCCTCACAAGATATGGATGAGTTTGGTAGGTGAACATAAGAGGTTCACAACAACAAGGATCAATGGATGTAGACTCAAGCTATGGAAAAATTCCAATAGAGTTTTGATGCTCTTCTCTTACTCCTCCCTCCTTCCATGCATAATGGCTCAATATATAACCCTCCAAAGGCAAGTGAAAGTTCGGATTGAATCATTTCGAGATACATGGAGGGCCAAAGGTCACAATGGCCACTTTTTGGAGTGAAAAAGGGAGATTTTACTATCTTTTACCAATTAACTCGATGTACGCAAGCTATAATGGTGCAACATGCATATGCCCGAGTTGCAGTGAAGCAACTCGAGTACATGAACAAAAATAGGGAAACAAGGGTTCCTGGAGGACAAAAAGTGGTTATGAGCCCATAACTAGATAATGGAGGCCAATGAGTGCTAATGCTCACATGGTGAAAAAATATGGTGTAACAAGAGAGAAGATAATTTGCTTCACATTGAATTTCATCAATCTTGTATAACACACACACACACATATTCTTCTCATGTTTTGGCTTCTATATTTATCTTTTGGATTCAGGATGAACTCATCCTCCATTTGGATGCTAAACCACTTAGTTAGGTGGTTAACTTAAGTGTCGTCATGCAAGTGTCACAACTAAAGTGTCATCATGCAAACACTTAGTTAACTAGTTCTTCTTTGTTATCACTTAGTTAACTCTTTTAACTGAAGTCTTTCTTGTTAACATCATTGAAGTGATCAATTCGAGTTCTCCTTTAATTACTGAAGTCTTCTTTGTTAACATCACTAAAATTTAACAATTCAAGTTCTCTTTATTTAATGGAAGTCTTTATCACCACTGAAGTGTGCAAATCGAATTCTCTCTTATCTTATCACATCTTATCTTTTATCTCTTACCTTATCTGCATGGTTTACATGTACCAGCTTAATTAATTATCATATCAACTACACTAAATATATTTTCCCAATAATGTGATCATAGTGTTCTACTATTGTTCCAAGTGGTCATATGCTAAAGTAATTCACTCTAGAGGTGTCCAGTATCTAGAGGAGACTTAATAGCTCAACCGTGGTTAGTAGTACATCACACACCATTCATGCTTTGACATGAAAAGTATTAACTCAACACTTGAGGCACCACCTCAACACATGAGGATTTGTCTTGACACACAATACCTTAGTCTTGACACACAAGACCTTAGCCTTGACAAGCAAGACTGTAAAACATCATCACTTTGACATACAAAGTACTTACCTCAACACATGAGGTTTATTCATTCTTGAGTCCAAATCAAGATTCTTCTCCAAGTTTCCTGAGTCCAACTCAAGCTCCTATGAGGAACTACCTCGACAAATGAGGTTCAATCTTGACACACAATATTGACTTGGAGAATGACTCGTGATGCTATAACTTTAACAATGAGAAGTGTCAGAAGAGTTGGAAAAAAATCTTGGAAGAAATAATATTTGTTTTTGTTCATGCTGGTGCATAAAGGTTCCTTGAGTCACATACATAGAGGTCTAAGAAACCAAAGGGTTTCTTGGATCTAGGATGCCAACAAGCCTCCTTGTTGGTAGGGTGTTATAATCCCACTCCGGGAAATGGATGAGGGAGCAACTCAATGCTTGTTGCAGTTGGGCTCCTTCATCATTCTTGTAAGAGGCCGAATTTTATTATAAGCGGTATTTTCTTGTGAATTTAAACTACTTATATATTGTTGTTGCATCGTGTATGCTATTTATGCTATGTAAATTGTATGCTTATTTTAGTACTCTCAAATAGTTAAACTTCTGAAACCGAAAAAGAAAACTATAAAACTAAGGTTTACTGTGAAAATGAAAGAGGCAAATTAGACAATTGTTAAATAAGAAACTGTAGTTAAAGTATAATACCCAATCATGGATTAATGCACCTTGATGGGTATTGCATTCCTTCTTGTAGTGTTGTTTGTTGATAATCAAATTGCGTTGGGTGAGGTTGACTACAAAGATGCTTTGCACCATCTTTGCATAAAACTATTATGCTTCTGGACGTTCGACGTTCGTGGAAAGTGACCACCAGTAGCAAAAAAAAAGGTGGAGAGGATGCTCTTAAATGGACAAATCCAAAATGTAATAATATATTTACTCCTTTTGATCTTGTCATTTGTTCCTAAATGTTGTAGAAGTGTTTAAAAAAAAGAGGAAAGAGAAATGAGTTATGATTTGTATTAAAAGGTGTTGTAGTTAAGCTGAACAAGAAGATGATACAAAAATATGAGTAGCAAGTAGTAGTTCAAAAAGGGTTTTGCTCCTCTGATACTAATGTCACTGAAACTATGAAGCTTAGATATTGTAGATACATAACAAAAATATACTATACATACAAAACAAAAATGAGCACTATTGGCAGTGTATACCCTTACAAAAAATCCTAAAAGCAATTGACATTTACATAAAATATATAAACAAATCTAAGTGAAATCATACTTGCTTGTTATCTCATCCTAGGCATGATTTGGTGATTTTGCTTCCATTTTGTCCAATTCCATGTCATCTCGGAGTTGGTTTGCTATGTCCTCTTCCCCATGTGATACAAAGATGGAGCCGAGTGAGAGGTGGTTTGAAAAAATAAAGGAGGAACCTTTGCTTAGCTCCAAGACTATGGTATTCAACCTAGCACATTCTTCTTCCAATTCAAGAATTTGTTTTTCTGATGCAACATAATACTTATTATTTCTGTATTTTGGGATGCATGTATGTGTTCAAGCTCGCACACCTTAGTCATGATAGATAATATGAAAGGTTTGTTTCCTTTTATAAGATCCTCTTGGTGCCTTACAAATCGTCTCAATTCTTGAATATCCCTGTGGAAGTCATGGTGATTATTTTCCTTATTATTCATGTCTCCCATGACCAAGGTGAGCTTATGATCAATTGAATCCCATGATTCTTGATAGACATAGAACCAAACCATCAATAAACAGGGTCCCTCGAAGTAGGATAATTCTCATTCCATTCCAAATGTAAATCTCAATTACCTTGGTGCCCACTGTAAATGAAGTAGACTTAGCTAGCCTTCAAGAGGTCTAAGAAATCCATTAGGGCTATCTAAAGAAAAAATACATGTATCTTACCTCTCCCAAGACAACTCTCATTAAGAAATAAAACCAGAATTGAATAACAAAGAAGTCTGATATGATAATCCTCTATACTATAATGCAATGTAGAAGCTTGAGGCTCAATTAGACTTACAAGATGAAATCTTACACAGTGCTAGATATAGGGTAGAAACCCAAATGCGGCTACATTGTTAGAGCCCATTGCTTGAAATTCTAGAATGTGCCAAGGCCAAAGCATGTGTGAAGGTTGGGCTTCCCTTAATGTTGCATCCCTCATTCCATTGATTGCATTAACACCAATGCAACACATATTTACTATAGTGATATTCATGTGCATGAGAGTGCAATTTTGATTTAGGAATGGGGTGGAAGGTTAATTGTAATACCCTTGGTTAAGACCTCTTAATTGATCTTGATTACAATGTGAATATTATTATGTAATGCCTGAAAGGTGAGACAATTGTACATTCTGACATTGTAATAATAAAAATTATAACTAGTTGTGGCTAAGGTAAAATGCCGAAAAGGTCAGGGACTCATGTATTCACTAGAGTCAGCAAGGGGGTTAAAATTCCTTAGGTGGGGAAACCTTTGCTATGACCCTTTTATAATCCTAAGTCCCTAAAAATATCCAAAGTTTTGGCTAAGTCATAATTCCATATAAATGAATTAAGACTTAGGTTTAAAACTTAATTATGAATATATGAGATGAAGGGAAGTGTTTATGTGTTTTAATTAAATGGCTGGGAAATCCCACATGTTTTTCCAGTTTTCAGGCAGAGACTTATGCATGCAAGGAAAAGTAGGTGCGCACCATTTTGGCTGGGGAGAGTGGAAGAAAATTGATCCCTCGGGAAAATTTATCCATGCCTGGGTGTGTATGAGAGAACAGGGTAGGCAAATTTTATCTGAAAATAAAAACTTATATGAATTTCTCAACTTGTGAGCCAAATTGTTGATAATTTTTTGCTGAAATGCTATCAATTTTGTCTCTAGTCATTCCAGTGAAGTAGAAAATATTGGTGTAAGCAACTAACTTCATGGACTTATGAGCACAAACGACAGTTATGGGTTTCACTGTTGTGTAGTCAGAAAGAAATCAAGGAGCTTAAGTGCACTGTTTGGCATGGAATTGGATTCAACCCAATTTTCCTGATTCCCGAGTGTTAATCTTGGAAGAGTATGAGAATTGGAGAGGTGTCTCTTTGGTGAATGCATGAGTCTCAGTTTGGGGCTGGCATTTTGCAAAGAGATATATGAGAAAAATTGCCTACAAATGGTTGGAGCATGCCTCACACACAACCAGTTTCCCAGTTCAAGCGACTTCTCAGATAAGTGTTATTGGAAATACAATTATTATTTAAAATTCAGTTGTTTCCTTGTTACAAATTCTGAAAATTGTGAGTCTGGAAATGTATTTCTGGGTTTTATTTTCCATAAGGAATTAAATTGTGCATTCCTGAAATTAAAGTCTCTGTGGTTAATTATAAATTCAGGGAAAGGACATTGTTTGCATTCTTAGCTATGGTATGTTTTTCATAGAATGAATTTGTTTATCACCTGCTGTAAACTTGCCTGTAATTTAATTTTTGAGTGCTCAATGGTCATAATATTTTCCTGGACTTGTTATATCAATTTGAGTGTTGAAAATGACTGAATATGAATTAGGGGTGAAATTCATGTGTAGTTTAATTAAATTTCCTATGCATGGAAATGGTGTGAATTTTAATTATGCCATATGCTTGTCAACAATCCTTAATTCGGAGGGTTGAAATTAAATTTTATGAATATCAATTCATTAATGAAATTAAAGACTGGGAAATTTATTCTCGGTGGGGAATAATTTACTTAATTTGAAAAATAGGCTGTAAATTGCTAAATTTCGGGTTCATAAATGAAATAGTTATTCATAAAAGTTTAAACTAATACAATGCAGTAATTAGATCTTTCTTGCTTAATGAGTAATTGACTTAGCCATGGAATGTTTTACTGCGTGTAGTACAATTCTTTAAGAAAAAAATGAAATATTTGTAAAGCAATGGTTTATTGCTCATATCTCAATTCATTAAGAAAAATGAAATATTTATAAAGTGATTATTTTCCGCACAGATCTTACTGCACAGTTTTACCACATATGTAGTTTTACTTTACAATTCTTATTTTGTTTTAAATTTCATTAAGTTGGAATATTGTTGTTGGGTTGCATGCAAATAACATAGCTTGAACTATTCCGCACCCAGTATTGCCTATGAAAGAATGTACTACTTAGAATTACTGCACAATTCTTATAGTGTTTTATTGCGTCTTACTGTGCAATCCTTATAGTGTTTTACTGCTTCTTACTGCGCAGTAAGCTTAGAATTACTACTCAATTCTTATAATGTTTTATTGCTTCTCTTACTATGCAGTAAGCTTAAATGGATATTGATCATAATGATATGGATATAAATTTATAATTTGCTTGTTCCATTTATGCGCACAGTTCTTAAGATAGATAGGCTAGTTCTTATGATATGTTAATATATGCCTAGTTCTTACGACATGGTTATTACTACACTATAATCTTAAATAATTATGTTATTTATAACTTATGTTATGAATATGATTATTTAATTTTTTCTTGCCATTATAATAAGAAAAATACATACCATGAAGGTTGTAATTGCAAGTCTAATAAACCTAGCTACCCATTAGTGCGCAATTCATAATAGTGTTTTATTGCGCAATTTTACTCTACACTGCACAATTTTTAATAGAATATTTACTCCGCAGCTTTAGTAAATGATTTAATAGAAAAATTGTTTCAAGTATTAATTTATCATGGGTCCATTATAAGGTATTTTTAATGGGAAATATTTGTTATATGTGTTAAGTTAATGTGACGCTGGGTGTGTTACAAATTGGTATCAGGCTGAGGTTACAACTCTTGAACCTTTGGGATTCCATTTTATTTCTATGAAATGAATGTTTGCATGTTTAAAGATAAAATATATTTGCATATGAAATATGATATGAACTAACAATCATGGATGATTTCTCATATTGCTAGTGACAACATAATTTTTCAGACCATTCTACTTGCAGATTTCCAATAAAGTAGGCAAGCGGTATTGAAAAGATGGTAGAAGAGCCTGCATTATCCAACTTTCCTGAAGAAGTTGGTATGGATGTTCAAAGAACTGAATCCAATGGTCATCAGATTGATATGGGAACAATGGAAGTGTTCCAAACCTTGAAGGACATACAATTTGGGAATGGAATTTTTTTGCAAAGCTTAGAACAACAAAACCAAATAAATCAGCAAGTGATGCATAATTTGGTACAGTTACAAAATCAGATGCAACAAGTGTCTTCCATTGTAAGAAGGCAAGAAGATGAATCAATGAACATTGAATTTACAGATAGATATCAACATTTCAGAGATAAATATGAAGTCAAAAAGGGGTCGCATTGCCAATATCAGATATTTGAAAGTCATGATGGGAATGAGATGCCTGAAATCCAATAGGATAATCATCTCAGAAGGCATCATAAGAGAAAACATGATGGAAATATATTACTAGGTGAAATCAAGAAAATTAAACCTCCCACTTTCAATGGGGAAAAATATGGACAAACTGCAGAAATTTGGCTTCTAGAAATGAAGAAATATTTGCAATTACATGATTATTCTGATAATCAAGAAGCTCGTATTGCTATATATAATCTTTAGGGAAAATCTTACAGGTGGTGAAAGCATTTGAAGCAGGTAGAAAATCTGGATGAAAGGAAAATTTCATGGAAGAGTTTTCAAAGACATTTCAAGCATGAATACTTGTCTCAACAATACTATGATAAGAAGATGCAAGAGTTCTTCGAACTCAGACTAGGAAATATGACTATGGAAGAATATGAGAAAATATTCCTAGAATTACTATGCTATGTTGAATTTATTCAATATGAAAAGGTTAAGATTCAACAATTTGTTAGTGGTTTACCATCATTCTACAAGGACCAGATAGCTTATGATGAACCTCACACTTTGAAGGAATGCATTAGGAAAGCTAAATGTTTGTGTGAGAAAGGTAAAATCATACAAGATGTGTGTAAAGTTTGGAAGAGAAATTGAAAGATAAGTAGGACCAAAGGAAAAAGGGGTTTAAGCCTCTTGGTGTTAAACAATATTTGTTTAATTCTTGCAAACAATCCAATCTAAAAGGTGAAACAAGGGTGACTAAGTCTACAAGACAAAAGAAACCATTCCAAGTTAAATGATGGAAATGTGGATGTGACCACTACCTCAGTAATTCTCATGAAAGGAAAAATAAAGTTGCTGGTATGTATATTGTGCAAGAAGCTTCTACGGTGGGAGATGTTGCTAGAAGCGTTCCTCGTATATACACATCTTCGGATAATTGCCAGGCAGACCACCAGTCATCAATGATTGAAATTGAAGGTAAAACAAATGATTTGACAATTTCAATTTTAATTGATTCTGAAGCTTCTTACAATTATGTAAATACTAATTTGATTGAAAAATGCAATTTAGTAAGCAGTAAGCTGCATAAGCATAGAATGGTACAATTGGCTACCAAAATGAAAAGGAAAATTACTTCCATGATTAAAGATTGTTGTTTGGAAATGAAAGGGTGTCATACCAAAGCTGATTTGGATATCATTCCTCTTGGATCTTATGATGTGTTGATTGGAATGGATTGGATGGATAAGCATTTTGCAGTTTTGGACTGCCATAAAAAAATTATTACTTGCCTGGATGAGAACAAGGATACAATTCCAATAAATGACATTCCAAGACCGATTTCCATAAGAAAAATTTCAGCCATGCAGATGAAAAATGTTTCAGAAAGGGGTCCCAGTTGTATTGTATACATGTGGAAGAAATGAAAACTGAAAAAGACCCAAACCTTAATGAACATCCAGTGTTGAAAGAATTCAAGCATGTGTTCCAAGATTTACCCGAGTTACCACCAAAGCGGGACATTGAATTTACAATTGATTTGGTTTCTGGAGCTGTGCTAACATCAAAAGCTCCTTACAGAATGAGTACCCCACAACTGAGGGAATTGTAGATGCAACTGGAAGAGTTATTAAAGAAGGGTTATGTACATCCCAGTATGTCAGCTTGGGGAGCGCCAACTTTGTTTGTAAGAAATAAAGATGGTTAACTAAGATTTTGTGTGGATGATAGGAAACTGAATAAAGCTACAATCAAGAACAGTATCCACTACTGAGGATTGATGATATCTTTGATCAATTGAGAGGGGGAAATGTATTTTCCAAGATTGATTTGAGATATGGGTATCGCCAAGTGTGCATAAAATATGAGGATATCAACAAAACAACTTTTAGAACTAGGTACGAGCATTATGAATATACAGTATTGCCTCTCAGACTGACAAATGCCGCAACCACATTCATGTGTCTAATGAATGGTGTGTGTAAATAATTTTTGAACAAGTTCATTATAGTGTTCCTGGATGATATTTTGGTGTATTCCAAATCTAAGGAAGAGAATCAAGAGCATCTTCAGATTACCTTGCCAATCCTGAGAGAAAATCAACTATATACCAAACTTAGCAAATGTTCATTCTATTAGAAGCAACTCTTGTATTTGGGTCACATCATCTATGAGGAGGGTGTAGTTGATGGGCCCTCAAAATTGCTCATTTCTCGACTATATTATATTATCCTGACAGTACAATTCACCATAATCTGATACATTTACCATTCAAAATATTGCCTTTCACTTTAATCTATCAATTAAAAACAATAAAGTTAAAAGACATTTAATTTATTATAATAATAATCTTCATCACCATCAACGTCTTCATCATCATCACCATCAACGTCTTCATCATCATCACCATCATCATCATCATGAACATCTTCATCATCATTGTCATCTCTAGGTTCCTCATCAACATCTCCATCATCACATCTTCTTCACCATCACCATCACCATCACCATCAACGTCTTCATCATCATCACCATCTTCATCATCATTGTAATCTTTATGTTCCTCATCAACATCTCCATCATCATCTTCTTCTTCATCATCATCATATTCATCACCATCACCATCACCATCACCATCAACATCATCATCAACGTCTTCATCATCATCACCATCATCATCATCATACGTGCCCGGTTGATGATTTTGCAAATTTGACCCCAATGTGCAAAAATTGCACTCTTGTACTGAGAAAAACCCTAGTTTCCAGAGTGGATGTACAAGATGACACCTGGGCCACGGGACCGGAGGAGAGGGGCACCCACAGGACCGGAGGAGAGGGGCACCCCTAGCACTAATCTGGCGTCCTGAATCCAATGGAGTTGACGGTTTGTCGATCGGAGCCACGATCATCATTCTATGGCTCGTTCCATCTTGCATCCAAAAGGCCTTCAGGGGCACCTGCTAAATACCTGCCGGGGGCATAGAACTCCAACCGTGCAACCAAGCCTAGTTCTGGGGAGTCTTACAAGTGTGTCTAGGCAGGTTCCAGCTGGGAACGCTAGCCATACCTTCTCGGTCGATGATTTTGCAAATTTGACCCCAATGTGCAAAAATTGCACTCCCGTACTAAGCAAAACCCTAGTTTCCAAAATGGACATACAAGATGACACCTGGGCCACGGGACCAAAGGAGAGGGGAACCCCTAGCACTATACCGGCGTCCTGAATCCAATGGAGTCGACGGTTTGTTGATCAGAGCCACGATCGTCATTCTATGGCTCGTTCCGTCTTGCATCCAAAAGGCCTTTAGGGACACCTACTGGATACCTCCCAGGGGCATAGAACTCCAACCGTGCAACAAAACAGGGTTCCTAGGAGTCCTGCAAGTGTGTCTAGGCAGGTTCCAGCTGGGAACTCTATCCATACCTTCCTGGTCGACGATTTTGCAAATTTGACCCCAATGTGAAGGCCATCCAAATTTGCTCAAGGGGGCCATTTTTCCTCTGGAGGCCCTTGGGCGTGTGTGGCCACCGTGGACAAGTCCACAATGGCCACATGGACCTGTGGGATCCGATGGAATCCAATTCCGCTCACCGGTTTGGGTTCCGTGGCCCGGAGCAAATCCCCAAAGTGTCCCTGAATGGCCCTGGGTTGCCCGACTAGAATTCCCGTAGCAGCCAAACTGTGGCTCCATTCGTGAATCTATCGATTCTGGTGGGTTTGGGATGCCGGGTTTCAGCTAGGGTACCCCCCATAGCATGCCTCGAAGACCCGGAAGTGGTGCCCATAGGCCATCTTTGGACCTACGGTTTTGTTTAGTGATGGCCATTCCAAATTTGCTCAAGGGAGCCATTTCTTGTCTGAAGGCCCCCGGGTGTGCGTGGCCACCGTGGACAGGTCCACAATGGGCACGTCCACCTATCCACGATGGCCATGCATACCCGGGGGCCTCCGGACGAGAAATGGCCCACTTGAGTGAATTTGGAATGTCCATCACTGAGAAAAACCCTAGCTATGGAGATGGCCTATTGGCATCGCTTCCGGGTCTTCGAGGCACGCTGTAGGGGAGCCCCTAGCTGAAACGCGGTGCCCCGGACCCACCGAAATCGATGGATTCGCGAACGGAGCCACGGTTTGTCTGCTATGAGCATTCTAGTCGGGCACCCCGGGGCCATTCAAGGACACTTTGGGGATTTGCTCCGGGGCCACATAACCCAAACCGGTGAGCGGACATGGATTTCGTTGGCTCCCACTGGTCCACGTGGACATTGTGGACCTGTCCACGGTGGCCACACATGCCTGGGGACCTCTGGAAGAGAAATGCCCCCCTTGAGCAAATTTGGAATGGCCCTCACTAAGCAAAACCCTAGATCCTGAGATGGCCCATTGGCACCGCTTCCGGGTCTTCGAGGCACACTGTGGGGGGTCCCCTAGTTGAAACCCGACGTCCCGGACCCACCGGAATTGACGGATTCATGAACGGAGCCACGGTTTGGCTGCTACAACCATTCTAGTTGGGAACCTCGGGGCCATTCATGGACACTTTGGGGATTTGCTCTGGGGCCACGGAACCCAAACCGGCGAGCGGACTTAGATTCCGTCGGCTCCCACAGGTCCATGTGGCCATTGTGGACCTTTCCACGGTGGCCACGCACGCCCGGGGGCCTCCGAACGAGAAATGGCCCCCTTGAGTGAATATGGAATGGCCCTCACTAAGCAAAACCCTAGCTCCTGAGATGGCCCATTGGCACCGCTTTTGGGTCTTCGAGGCACACCGTGAGGGGTCCCCTAGCTGAAACTCGGCGTCCCAGACCCATCGAAATTGACGGATGCGCAAACGAAGCCACAGTTTGGATGCTACGGGCATTCTAGTTGGGCACCCTGGGGCCATTCAGGGACACTTCGGGGATTTGCTTCGAGGGCATGGAACCCAAACCGGCGAGTGGAATTGAATTCCGTCGGCTCCCATAGGTCCATGTGGCCATTGTGGACCTCTCCATGGTTTCCACGCATGCCCGGGGGCCTTCGGACGATAAATGGCCCCCTTGAGCAAATTTGGAATGGCCCTCACTGAGCAAAACCCTAGCTCCGGAGATGGCCCATTGGCACCACTTCCGGGTCTTCGAGGCACGCTGTGGGGGGTCCCCTAGCTAAAAATCGGTGTCTCGGACCCACCGGAATTGAGGGATTTGCGAACGGAGCCACAGTTTGGCTGCTACAGGCATTCTAGTCGGGCACCCTGGGGCCATTCAGGGACACTTTGGGGATTTGCTCCGGGGCCACGGAACCCAAACTGGCGAGCGGACTTGGATTCTGTCAGCTCCCACAGGTCCACATGGCCATTGTGGACTTGTCCATGGTGGCCACGCATGCCTGGGGGCCTCCAGAAGAGAAATGGCCCCTTTGAGCAAATTTGGAATGGTCCTCACTAAGCAAAACCCTAGCTCCGGAGATGTCCCATTGGCATCGCTTTCGGGTCTTTGAGGCACGCTGTGGGGGGTCCCCTAGTTGAAACCCGGCGTCCCGGAGCCACCGGAATCGACGGATTCATGAACGGAGCCACGGTTTGGTTGCTACGGGCATTCTAGTCAGGCGCCCCAGGGCCACTCAGGGCAAACTGACGAGTGGACTTGGATTCCGTCGGCTCCCACTGGTCCATGTGGCCATTGTGGACCTGTCCACAGTGGACACACACGCCCAAAGGCCTCTGGACGAGAAATGGCCCCCTTGAGCGAATTTGGAATGGCCCTAATTGAGAAAAAAACTAGCTCCGAAGATGGCCCATTAGCACCGCTTCCGGGTGTTCGGGGCATTCTTTGGGGGGGGGCCTTGCTGAAACCCAACGTCTCAGACCCACCTGAATCAACGGATTCACGAACGGAGCCACAGTTTGGCTGCTACGGGAATTCTAGTCGGGCACCCCGGGGCCATTCAGGGACACTTTGGGGATTTGCTCCGGGGCCACGGAACCCAAACTGGCGAGCGGACTTGGATTCTGTCGACTCCCACAGGTCCACATGGCCATTGTGGACTTGTCCATGGTGGCCACGCATGCCTGGGGGCCTCCAGAAGAGAAATGGCCCCTTTGAGCAAATTTGGAATGGTCCTCACTAAGCAAAACCCTAGCTCCGGAGATGTCCCATTGGCATCGCTTTCGGGTCTTTGAGGCACGCTGTGGGGGGTCCCCTAGTTGAAACCCGATGTCCTAGACCCACCGGAATCGACGGATTCACGAACGGAGCCACGGTTTGGCTGCTATGGGCATTCTAGTCAGGCACCCCAGGGCCACTCAGGGCAAACCGACGAGCGGACTTGGATTCCGTCGGCTCCCACTGGTCCATGTGGCCATTGTGGACCTGTCCACAGTGGACACGCACGCCCAAAGGCCTCCGGACGAGAAATGGCCCCCTTGAGCGAATTTGGAATGGCCCTAATTGAGAAAAAAACCTAGCTCTGGAGATGGCCCATTAGCACCGCTTCCGGGTGTTTGGGGCATGCTTTGGGGGGGGGCCTTGCTGAAACCCAACGTTTCAGACCCACCTGAATCAACGGATTCGCGAACGGAGCCACAGTTTGGCTGCTACGGGAATTCTAGTCGGGCACCCCGGGGCCATTCAGGGACACTTTGGGGATTTGCTCCGGGGCCACGAAACCCAAACCGGCAAGCGAACTTGGATTCCGTCGGCTCCCACAAGTCCACGTAACTATTGTGGACCTGTCCACAGTGGCCACGCATGCCTGAGGGCCTCCGGACGAGAAATGGCCCCCTTGAGCGAATTTGGAATGGCCCTCACTAAGAAAAACCCTAGCTATGGAGATGGCCCATTGGCATCGCTTCTGGGTCTTCAAGGCATGCTGTGGGGGGTCCCCTAGCTGAAAACCAGTGTCCCAGACCCACCGAAATCGACGGATTCGCGAACGGAGCCACGATTTGGCTGCTACAGGCATTCTAGTTGGGCACCCCGGGGCCATTCAGGGACACTTTGGGGATTTGCTCCGGGGCCACAGAACCCAAACCGACGAGCGGACTTGGATTCCGTCGGCTCCCATAGGTCCATGTGGCCATTGTGGACCTATTCACAGTGGCCACGCATGCTCGGGGGCCTCCGTACGAGAAATACCCCGCTTGAGCAAATTTGGAATGGCCCTCACTGAGCAAAACCCTAGCTTCGGAGATGGCCCATTGGCACCGCTTCTGATTTTTTGAGGCATGCTTGTAAAATTAGTCACAACAGATCTATTAAACAAGAATATCAATCACAAAGATGTAAAACAATTTGGAGTAAAAACTATGCAAGAGAGACGCATCAGTGCTCTATAATCCAGAATGGTAGAATTACAATACAATACTATCACAATGAGTGAGCAATGCAAATTAGCCAAGGAGTTCATTCGAATATACTGCATGGTGTAGCTTGGCTCCAACTAGGAGTCCTCATCATCAATTAGTGGTGGTCATCAATGCACAAGTCATTATCAGACAGGTGTCAAACTAAGTCTAACTGAGTGTAATAAGTGTAACTGATGGTAAGTGGCACTAATGTAGGGATGGAGGCTCATTGGAGGGCGCATGAGGAGTTAACTGCACTTAGAATAGGTAGTAAAGTCTCATTGGAGGTCAATCGGAGTGATAATAGCAGTGAGGATTCAGTCTAGCCTCAAATCAAGGAAAGACAACCAGCTAACTGAAGTGAACTGGACTGGTGGGTGAGAAAAGACGCACTTCTCAAGTGGTGGGTGAGAAGTAGGTGCCTCCCTGACTAGGAGGGCTAAAACAGAGTGAAAAGCGGCTCTCGGGTGCTGGCAGATTAGGGACTAGGTGCTGGAGGCATCAAACTGGTGACTGGGTAGCATGCGGATGCATGCAAAGTACATAACTGAATGATGAGATATCCTAACACCCCCCCTCAAGCTATACTATGATGTAAAAATAAATGATAGGGCCCTGGTAATTGAGACAAAAGGTCACCCCAATACAATAATCCAAAAATGCTGAAAATAAGCTAAGTGAGGAAAGAGGGAAAACCCAGTGGGAAGAAAGCCCCCCCTCAAAGCTAAACATAAAATGGATCTAATCTGTCTCCACCATGATGAAACTCACCTCAAACAGTGAACGGAGGTAAGATAACTTATTCTCAGTGAAGCTCTTGGTGAAGATGTCTGCAATTTGCTCATCACTAGGGCAATATTGCAGAATGATGGTGCGGTCATGCACCAACTCTCGGATGTAGTGCATATGAATCTCAATGTGCCTGGTCCTCTGCCACTGAATTGGATCGGTGGAGATCTTAATAGCACTTTGATTGTCACAAAATAGGACAGTCAAAGTAGTGATACCAAAATCAAACTCGGAAAGAATACCCTGCAACCAAACTGCCTGAATGCAGGCATTGACTGCCCCTCGATACTCTGCCTTCTGCTGAAGAAAGTGAAATGGCTTCCTGCGTTTTGCTTGACCAACAAATAGGGCCATGGACAATCATGAAAACATATCTGGAATTGGACTTCTGATCTATTCTATCACCCGCCCAATCTGAATCAATAAAACCAATGAAATCTAGCTTAGAATCTGCAGCATAATGTATGCCAAAACATCTCGTACCTTGCACATACTGCAAGATCTGCTTGGATGCCCACCAATGAAGCTCATGGGGCTGCTGCATATACCTTGATACAACACTCACGACATATGAAATATCAGGCCTTGAGTGTGTCAAGTAAAGTAGTGAACCAATCAACTGTCGATACATAGTGCAATCTGCAAGCGGTGTGGAATTTTCCTCTTCAAGACTGATTCCTGAGAGGAATGGAAACAGAGCAGCCTTACATTCTGCCATATTAAAATTTAATAGCAGGTCTTTAGCATACTTTTGCTGAGATAATGTGATCCCATCAAGGTTTTGAGTTATCTCCAAGCCCAAAAATTGTTTAAGCAAGCCCAAATTGCTCATATCAAAAGCTAGATTTAAAGTGGTTTTCAGCTTGTTAATTGTAAGGAGAGTGCTACCAGTAATGAGGAGGTCATCAACATATAAAACAACAATCAAAAAATTACCTTTAACTTGCTGTAGGTACACATTCAGATCATATTTGCATCTTTTGAAATTCTGAGAAAGAAGGAAGGAGTCCATCTTTGCGTACCAAGCTCTTGGGGCCTGTTTCAATCCATACAAAGGTTTCTTCAACCTGCAAAATAATGATGGATCTGATATGTATCCTTTTGGTTGCTTCATATATACTTCTTCATTAAGGTCTCCATGTAAAAAATCACTCTTCACATCCATATGGTGCACTTCCCAGTGCTTGGGTGCGGAAATGGCCAAAACTAGGCGAATGGAATCCATCTTTGCAACCGGTGCAAAAGTCTCAGTGTAGTCCACTCCTTGGACTTGGGAGAAACCTTTTGCCACCAACCTAGCTTTGTATTTGCTGATAGAACCATCAGAAGCAACTTTCATGCGGTAGATCGACTTGCATTGACTAATTTTCTTCCAGGTGGAAGAGAAACTAGCTCCCATGTATTGTTCTTTTGAAGAGAACTGTACTCTTCATCCATGGCGGTTTTCCATCGTGGATCTCGGTGGGAATGATAGTATGATTTGGGATCTGAACCAATCATCAAATAACAATTCTCAAATAATAATGGATCAGAAAAAGAAAGAGGCATACCTGCTCTTTGATAGTCTGCTCTTGTTCTCCTTGGATCAGCAGGATTTCCAATGTTTGGAGCAGCAGATTGTAGAGTGTTTTGGGCCCACTTTGGTAACTGAGGAGGATCATTATGGTCAGATTCTGAACCTGATATGTCATGGCCATCAAAGTCTGATAAAATATCAGAAATATCAGTCCCAATGCTTTCTTCATATTCTCTTGAATCTTCTTCTTGTGGAGGCTGCGGATCGACAGTGTTTTCCTCAACTAGTTTAAGATCTGGCAGCGGTTCATCAAACTTCACAATTCGCTCTATGAATATCTTTTTGGATCTGATATTCATGAGTTCATATGCTTTTGATTCTTCCCCATATCCTATCAGGATACATTCAATACTTTGTGGATCGAAAGCCTTTATCTTATCAGAAGGAATTCAAGCCCATGCAATGGAGCCACAAACCCTCAAATTGGACACATCTGGTTTGCGACCAGTGAATGCTTTGAAAGAAGTTTTACCTTTCATGGATGAATGTGGAACTCGGTTTTGAATATATGCAGCAACATTAATGGCTTCAGCCCAAAGGTTTGCATCCAAACCTTTTGACTCATGCATGCAGGTAGCCATCTCTTTCAGTGACCGATTCTTCCTTTTCGCTACACCATTCTGCTGGGGTGTGTAGGGAACTGTATGTTGGATCTGAATTCTGCTTTCGGCACAAAGTTGCAGCAACTCAGTATTGATATATTCTCTGCCATTATCAGATTTAAAATCTTTGATCTTGCTCTCAATGGCGGTCTCAACAGAAGCCTTAAAATCCTTGAATTTTCCAAGCACTTCTGACTTGTTTTTGAGAAAAAATACCCAAGTAAAGTGGGAGAAGTCATCGATGAATGCCAAAACATACCTTGAACCATTCATGGACATATTTGGCAGTGGACCACTGATATCAGAATGTATGAGGCCCAAAATAGTAGAAGCTCTGCTAGCTTTGCTGTGGTCGAACTTGTGCTTAGGATGCTTCCCAACAATGCAACCTATGGCAAATTCCCTTCGAGGAACGGAGTTGCGGAATACCATCAACCATGGATTTCTATTGTAACAGTAGCAAATACTTGTAATTAAGGTGTCTAAACCTTTCATGCCAAATCCTACTAACCTCGTTTCCATGAGTGAGGGAAACAGTGGGATTTTCAAGCGGCACAAAGTGTGGAAACTCATAGTATTTTGCAATGTGGTTTGCCTTTCCGACTACAATAAGTCTTCCACTATTGATATCAAAAATTTCAACTTTGTTAGGGCTGAATGTAAATTGCTTCGGTTTACCAGTGTGTGTCATTTGATACACAGAAAGTAGATTTGAAGCCAAGGAAGACACATAGAGAACATTCTGAAAACTTCCATGCTCTGCATGGATGGTACCTTTACCCTTTGATGAAATTTTTGAGTCATCTCCCAAATGGATGGGGATGGAGCTGTTTGGATCGAATGAAGAGAAGGAGTCAATATTTGCGGCCATATGATTCGAGACACCGGAATCTATTAGTAGAGTGGTGGGTTTTGAAACAGTTGCCATGAGTGCTTGACCTCTTTCATGATCATAATTTCTATCCTTCTTCCGTGCACCGTCGGGAAGACATATGTTGTTCTTTTCCAAAAGGAGGGCCATTTGATCTATTGTTTTCTTCATGCATGAACTTTCAGGATGAAAGCCACGGTTGCAATATGAACACTTAGATTTTTCTTTACCCTCTTTACCCTTTTGCTTGTTCCTTGAACCGAATGGTGCATCCGATTGCTTGCCTTTCTCTTTTTGCTTGTTTGGTTCGAATTTGGGCTTCTCTTTCTTTTGCTTCCCTTTGCCATTCGAATTCTTGGATTCTTGAACAAATAGGGCTAAATATTTGGAGCTTATGGACCCCATTTGAATCAACTTGTCATGCTCTTTGGTAACGGTTTCAATGAAGGAATTCAAGGTAGGCATCTTCCAATTCGGGGTAGTTAACCGACCGGAATTGAAAGTCGAGACAAATACCGAGAAATATTTACCAAGCTTTGAAAGAATGGAAAGGATCAATTGCTTATAATCTTTCATAACACCACTGTTCTTCAACTACAATGCCAAGTGCTTGAATTTTGTGAAAAACTCATTGTTGGTCTCAAAATTCTCAGGACTAAGAGCAATCAATTCATTCTCTAATTGAAAAGCTCTAAGCTCATCCTGCTTGCCAAAAAGTTTGCCAAGTTGCTCCCAAACTTCTTTTGGAGTCTTCAATCCGCTGAGATGGAAGTGAAGATCCTTGGAGATGGAGAGGCAAAGAAGACCATAAGCTTCATCAAGCTTATTGAAGTGTTTTGTTTTCTCAAGCAATGTGTTTGGCTCCAATTCTAGACCCGCGGTGACTCTATAATACCCTCTTGAGCGCAATATAATCTCCATGTCATCTTTTCAATCAAAATAATTGAAAGGAGTTAGCATAGGCTTTGAAGAAGAGGAATCCATCACTGATGGCGAGTGCAATTGATTGTGAAGAACCTACAAATCACAAGATAGCGAATGCACTTGATGGAGATGATAAACCTGCAAATCACAATCAAAACAAGAACAGTAAGGTCGAACAATCCACCCTTTTAGAGTTGCATCAAACCTGGGATTGGAGATAAAGCAAGCTTGAATGGATCCAATGTATCAAATCCAGGAATTATGTGGAAAACTCAAGCTTTTGGAGTGGATTGGAGTGTATTTTCTACTTTACATGCACATGAGCGAATGCACATGAGATTTTGCATGCCAAAACTTCAATAATTTATAGAAAATTCACTGAATTCTTCATGTAGAACACCTGTAGGAGAGAGATCTTGTCCCTGCAATGGATCTGATACCATGTAAAATTAGTCATAGCAGATCTATTGAATAAGAATATCAATCACAAATATGTAAAACAATTTGGAGTAAAAACTATGCAAGAGAGATGCATCAGTGCTCTATAATCCAGAATGGTAGAATTACAATATGATACTGTCACAATGAGTGAGCAATGTGAATTAGCCAAGGAGGTCATTCGAATATACTACATGGTGTAGCTTGGATCCAGCTAGGAGTCCTCATCATCAATCAGTGGTGGTCATCAATGCACAAGTCACTGTCCGACAGGTGTCAAACTAAGTCTAATTGAGTCTAACTGAGTGTAATAAGTGTAACTGATGGTAAGTGGCACTAATGTAGGGATGGAGGCTCAGTGGAGGGCGCATGAGGAGTTAACTACACTCAGAATAGGTAGTCAAGTCTCATCAGAGGTCAATCGGAGTGATAACAGCAGTGAGGAGTCAATCTAGCCTCAATCAAGGAAAGACAACTAGCTAACTGAAGTGAACTGGACTGGTAGGTGAGAAAAGGCACCCTTATCAAGTGGTGGGTGAGAAGTGGGTGTCTCCCTGACTAGGAGGGCTAAAACGGAGTGGAAAGTGGCTCTCGAGTGCTGGCAGACTAGGGACTAGGTGCTGGAGGCATCAAACTGGTGACTGGGCAGCATGCGGATGCATGCATGCATGCAAGGTTCATGCAAAGTACATAACTGAATGATGAGATATCCTAACAACGCTGTGGGGGGTCCCCTAGCTGAAAGTCGGCGTCCCAGATCCACCGGAATCAATGGATTCGCGAACGGATCCACGGTTTGGCTGCTACGGGCATTCTTGTCGGGCACCCCGGGGCCATTCAGGGACACTTTGGGGATTTGCTCTAGGGCCACGGAACCCAAACCGGCGAGCGGACTTGGATTCCGTCAGCTCCCACAGGTCCATGTGGCCATTGTGGACCTGTCCACATTGGCCACGCACGCCTAAGGGCCTCCGGACGAGAAATGGCCCCCTTGAGCAAATTTGGAATGGCTCTCACCGAGCAAAACCCTAGCTCCAGAGATGGCCCATTGGCACCACTTCTGGGTCAAGGCATGTTGTATGGGGTCCCCTAGCTGAAAACTGACGTCCCGGACCCACCGGAATCAACGGATTCACGAACGGAGCCACAGTTTGGCTTCTACGAGCATTCTAGTCGGGCACCCCGGGGCCATTCAGGGACACTTTGGGGATTTGCTCCGAGGCCACAGAACCCAAACCGGCAAGCGGACTTGGATTCCGTTCGCTCCCACAGGTCCATGTGGCCATTGTGGACCTGTCCACGGTGGCCACGCACGCCCAGGGGCCTCCGAACGAGAAATGGCCCCCTTGAGCAAATTTGGAATGGACCTCACTGAACAAAACCCTAGCTCTGGAGATGGGCCATGGGCATCGCTTCCGGGTCTTTGAGGCATGCTGTGGGGGGTCCCCTAGTTGAAACCCGGTATCCCGGACCCACCAGAATCGACGGATTCACGAATGGAGCCACGATTTGGCTGCTACGGGCATTCTAGTCGGGCACCCCGGGGCCATTTAGGGACACTTTGGGGATTTACTCCGGGGCCACGGAACCCAAACCGGCAAGCGGATTGAGATTCTGTCGGCTCCCATAGGTCCACGTGACCATTATGGACCTATCCACGGTGGCCACAGACACCCGGGGGCCTCCGAATGAGAAATGCCCCCATTGAGAAAATTTGGAATAGCACTCACTAAGCAAAACCCTAGCTCTAGAGATGGCCCATTGGCACCGCTTCTGAGTCTTCGAGGCATTCTATGGGGTTTCCCCTAGCTGAAACTCGGCGTCCCAGATCCACCAAAATCGACGTATTCGCGAATGGAGCCACGGTTTGGTTGCTACGGGCATTCTAGTCGGTCACCCCGGGGCCATTCAGGGACACTTTGGGGATTTGCTCCGGTGCCATGGAACCCAAACCGACGAGCGGACTTGGATTCCGTCGGCTCCCACAGGTCCACGTGGGCATTGTGGACCTGTCCACGGTGGCCACGCACACTTGGGGGCCTCCAGACGAGAAATGGAACCCTTGAGCGAATTTGAATGGCCTTCACATTGGGGTCAAATTTGCAACCTAGAGATGACAATGATGATGGAGATGTTCATGATGATGATGATGGTGATGATGATGAAGACGTTGATGATGATTGTGATGATGATGAAGACATTGATGATGATGGTGCTGGTGATGGTGATGGTGATGAAGATGGTTTAGTGCTAGGGTTTGGGTGAGGGTTAGGGTTGGAGTTATAGAAGGAAATTGAATTAGGGTTAGAGTTAGAGTTAATGATGATGATGAAGATGTTGATGATGATGGTGATGGTTATGGTGATGGTGATGATGAAGAAGATGGTTTAGTGCTAGGGTTTGGGTGAGGGTTAGCGCTAGAGTTATAGAAGGAAATTGAATTAGGGTTAGAGTTAGAGTTAATGATGATGATGAAGATGGTGGCGATAATGAAGACGCTGATGATGATGGTGATGGTGATGATGGAGATGTTGATGAGGAACCTAGAGATGACAATGATGATGAATATGTTCATGATGATGATGATGATGAACACGTTGATGATGATGGTGATGGTGATGGTGATGGTGATGATGAAGAAGATGGTTTAGTGCTAGGGTTTGGGTGAGGGTTAGGACTAGAGTTATAGAAGGAAATTGAATTAGGGTTGGAGTTAGAGTTAATGATGATGATGAAGATGGTGATGATGATGAAGATGTTGATGATGATGGTGATGGTGATGAAGATGATGATGATGACGACGAAGAAGATGTCATGATGGAGATGTTGATGAGGAACCTTGAGAGGACAATGATGATGAAGATGATGATGGTGATGATGATGAAGACGTTGATGGTGATGGTGATGGTGATGATGAAGAAGATGGTTTAGTGATAGGGTTTGGGTGAGGTTTAGGGCTAGAGTTATAGAAGGAAATTGAATTAGGGTTAGAGTTAAAGTTAATGATGATGATGATGATGGTGGTGATGATGAAGACGTTGATGATGATGGTGATGGAGATGGTGATGGTGATGGTGAAGAAGATGGTTTAGTGCTAGGGTTTGGGTGAGGGTTAGGGCTAGAGTTATAGAAGGAAATTGAATTAGGGTTAGAGTAAGAGTTAACAATGATAATGAAGATGGTGATGATGATGAAGACGATGATGATGATGGTGATGGTGATGAAGATGATGATGATGATGACAAAGAAGATGGTTTAGTGCTAGGGTTTGGGTGAGGGTTAGGGCTAGAGTTATAGAAGGAAATTGAATTAGGGTTAGAGTTAGAGTTAATGATGATGATGAAGATGGTGGTGATGATGAGGACGTTGATATTGATGGTGATGGTGAGGGTGATGGTGGAGATGTTGATGAGGAACCTAGAGATGACAATGATGATGAAGATGTTCATGATGATGATGATGGTGATGATGGTGAAGACGTTGATGATGATGGTAATGGTGATGGTGATGATGAAGTAGATGGTTTAGTGCTAGGGTTTGGGTGAGGGTTAGGGCTAGAGTTATAGAAGGAAATTGAATTAGGGTTAGAGTTAGAGTTAATGATGATGATGAAGATGGTGGCGATGATGAAGACGTTGATGATGACGGTGATGGTGATGGTGATGGTGATGGGGATGATGGAGATGTTAATGAGGAACCTAGAGATGACAATGATGATGAAGATGTTCATGATGATGATGATGGT